>CM041789.1:61991235-62626235 GCA_023375725.1 Nephotettix cincticeps
TTTTTGACTATAATTATTTGAAGAGTTGTTGCTCTTATTTAAACTCCTTAGAAATGTCCAATTTCTTTATATGCGGGGTTTCTTCTACGGTTTTTATTACTTACTTTGAACTCCACACTAAGAGCCACCAACGTGTTAATCACAATCACAAACGAAACAATACTACGATATGCAACAAGGTCTTAACAATAGGTGCGATATATATGCAGCTTCTATGAATATTATGCGGATGGAAGTAAGGGAAATTCCACTCAAGTGATTTCCTAGATAAAAATAAAATACGTAATACAGGAATCTGGACCACGGGAATACGTTATGTAGAGGTTATGTTCGTTATATAGGGGTTTCTTAGTTTGAGTATTCGCTATACAGGGGTAAGAAAATTAATAAATAACACACAAAATATACGTTATATAGAGGGATTTATAAGTATTTTGTTCGTTATACCATAAGGGTAAATTTTCTATCGAGTTATATGGTGTTTCAAGGGGATTGAAAATAATACGTCATACCAAGTTATACATTACATTGACGTTATATAGAAGTTCTACTGTATTCGCAACTATAAATGTATTAGTTTCAAAGCAGCTCCCAAGACAAAGCTCATTATAACCCACAGCAAATGAGCGCCAGGCGTCGGTAAATTATTCAGGTTCGCGCTGCGACTCGGCGAGGCGATGCAGTGTTTTCGATTGTCTCATTTAAATAATGCACGGCGAGTGCAACTCACGAGCGGCCACCAGGCTCGCCGGGCCCCCCATAAATATGTGACATGATGGAATAAGTGGCCACGACCGCCTTGTCCACGGTAACGTCTCTATACACATAATACATGCTCGGCTTCGTGCGGGATACCACAAGGGTCACGTATAGTTACACTACTCTTTCTCAAATATATTGAAGTGCACGTCTATTTCTGTCGCGGTAAATTTAGAGACGCCACGGATACAATAGTTCTGAAGCGTGTTGTGTCCCACCTGCGAGCCGGCGGGTTCAATATATTGCGATAACTGCTTTTTGTCTCAGTTTCCTGCTGTATTATAGTACTAAACCTGTGGAAGCAAAATGTACGGTGAGTTTTGAACGTAAATCAGGTTTTGCAAAAATAATACTTTTAAGTACGAAGATACTATTCGCACTTGAAAATGTACCAACTATTACTAGGATGTAGGTTTTTCGTATAGTTTTTTTTATAAAAGGTGTATCATCAACCACTACGGCAAACGATGAACCTCTACTGTTCCTGGATACAAGTTTTTCTAAGCAAAAACACGTTTTTCTAAGAAATATTTGTGTTATATTGAATGGACGTATCCGGTAACGGCGCACGTCTAACGTGCGTATAGCCTCTACATTTTAAGTAACCTAAACAACATTATCTACGTGTAATTTTAGAATATTGAAGCTTCATTATAGAGCTGGAAAAGGTCATCAGCAGTTAGTGGGTAAGGAAAACAAATAATAACGGAAAATCTCTGTCCGTCCGATCCCAAATTAAATTATGATATAAATTTCATTTTAAGTATAATTTACACTATTAATTAAAGTAGTTTTCTCAAACTTATACATTTTAATTTCACTCCGAACTCATGCACTAAGCATTGTTTTCAGGTGCTAAACAAATTTTAAACATGTCTAACTTTCAATGGAGAGGTTCTAAAGGATTGTGTCCTGTGGAGAGAAAGGTGTCCAGAATCCCAGTGGATCTCGTGGGACCCGAGGTGTGAAAGGGGCGAAGGTGACAGGGAGTTCGCGGAAACGATCGCCGCACACGAAGTCAGTATAAACAAAGGGATGATTAGCAACTGAGGAGGACCTCCGGAGGGGACAGCCACATCAGTCAAAACATCACTTGACACGACCTGTCCTGGAGGAACGACGGTTTTGGTGGCATTCGTAACCTGAATCAAAGCTGTTTAATACTTTACAAGCTACAAAATTATTAATTTTATCTTATCTAGGGAGAGAATAAAACACCCCGAGTCTGTAATTTGAATTTAAAAAGATTTCAAACTATATAAAACTGGTATTTTTACGGTGGTACAAGGTTCATTTGAAAAGACCATGCAAAATTCGAGACGTGACACTTACCTACGAGTATCGAGATCATGTTTAGTTAGTAGCATGTCTTGAATGAACCAAACTAAGTTTTATTCGAATTGGTTTTTTATTTGTTTTTCAAAATTAATTGTGTGAATTAATAAATCCGAGAGATTTTCAAAACTATATTATGGATATTTTTGGATAAAAACTTGATATTTAGCTTCATGTGGTTGAAGTCATCCATTATTCTTAAAAATCATGTTTAGTGTTTATCATGGCAGCAAACTGCATACTCTTTTATATTAATTGATAGTGAATACAATCTTTTATTTATGACAGATGCGATGAAAGTTGATAAAATGCTAAAAATTGTATTGTTTACAAAAAATACTTTCAGCGTTACAAACAGCAGCAAAATATACTCTTTATGTTAATCTATGGAGATAAGGCAAACAATACTCATATTTATTGACAGATAATTATCAAACTAATCATATATTATTATATTATTATTATTATTATTATGTTATTGATTTGGAAATTCGCTGAGTACGCAGGTCTGCTGCGACGGGGATATTTAACTGTTTAAAAGCCTATGATTTTTATGTAGCGTATAAATAATTTGACTGGGGCAGTGGCGACGTCCTGTAATCCAGCTACTTGGTCACGAATTGTGGATAGTTGTGAAAGATGGTCAATGGATGTAGTGTTCTCTTGGGTGGATTAACGTCCGTACTATTGAATACTACGTTAATCCGCAAAGACCAGCCTCATAATTAGACCAATTCGTAATTCAGGGGCCGTGGTTCGGATTCCACGTTAAATTGTAGGTCCCTTAGTTACCATCGAGTGTTGGGCTATTAATTAACAGTCCTATCTAAGGAACATGTCAGTAACAAGACTACAAGATTGCGCCACAATCATTTTACACCCAAACCTCATTCATACTTGGCTTAACCTACATTGTAGTATGGTTGCCATTTCAATGCTCTAATCTAATATAAATAAGGACTTGGTTTGAAACTTTATTTCTAGAATAATTAGTTTTCTTATCACGTTTACGAAGGGCAGGTCCACAAACACTTTTGTTAACAATTTCTCAACTTAAAAACCACTGACAATCAGTTTTAAATGAACATTTCTGTATTGGTTCTATTATTTGACGAGACGATTTTTTGGTAAGACATTACTAACTAACAAACTATCACTTATCTCTCCTTTCCCTATTTTGTTTGATGATCATAGAAACATGATGATTTAATATGATAAGACGTTGAACTTAATAAGATTTCCATTCCCAGAACTTTATTCCATATTTTAAAATACTATGGTAACATTCAAAATCTACTTTCATTTAGGTTGTTGACGAGATTTTACTGGAAGTATGACGTACGAACATTTCTTGTTCAATTGTCAAATATGACTGGATTAAACTTAAATGCATTCTGCAATATAGTATGAAACCAATTAATACCGAACACTGAACTGCAACAAACATTTGTTTCAACATTTATTGCCTCACGAACTGTAGAGACCGAGATGGCGTCGTGTCAATAATATTTGGAACATCAATACCAGCAGTAACATTGATTGAGCGTTCTGTCTATAAACGACACAATTGAGCGGGAGAGATAGGGGAGGATGGCTCTGATAAGCTGTTATCACGTTTATGGGGTCGTTACTCCCCCGCCACCTGGCTACGTTTATTGTTCCACTTGATTTACCGTCCTGCGTTTATTTTATTCGATTACTCTATTTTGAAACACTTGGCTACGAAGATAAACTTGTCTCTATAAAGTTAAAATGTAATATGATACCGTAATTAACTTGGATTCTTATAGAAGGGTCCAGGGGAAGAACCTGTCAAGTCACATTTTACACAATTTTAAGTTTACTATCTCTTTTGATAGGAAAAAACTGTTATTTATGTGGGCATATCTTTAACAGAGAAAACCAGACAAGTCCAAAATATTAGCATTGAAATAAACGGTAACAGTGGACTGACACATACTTTCTCCCTTAAGTAAATTTAAAAAAGACAATCTGTAATAAAACTATCATGTTCTTTAAAGTTTATCTACATATCATTCAATAATTTATTTTTTCAAAAATAATCATCCAATTTCTGAAAATAAAAACAAGAAAGATAAAGTTAAATTAATTGTTCGATTTTTATGGGGGGAACACCACCCATAATACCAAGCGTTTTTTGGTTGGTTTTATTAGGTGATTTGACCTTACGATTTATACCAAGTTTCATGGAAAACGGTTGGAAAATAATGAAAAAATAGATTTTTTAATATCCTCCATAAGAATAACATTGGGCGCTTTCAGACAACGTACTGCGTTTATCATGGACTGTAAATTTAACTTTTCTCTGGAACCGTTAGTCGTAGACGAATAATTCAAAATACTAATTTGTTTAGTTTTTAAGCTGGTTTCAATGGTGTCAGTCAAGTTACACTTTACTTTTATTGTTTTCGCTGAAAATTAAAAAAATGATTTTTTGGACATTTAAAAGCCCATAACTTTTGAACAGTCATTTTTACAGACATGAGGTTGGTGTCAAATTACTTAGTACTCTGTGTATTATAAACTATAAAATTTTAATCGAAATCGTTATAGCCGTTTTTGAGAAATTTGGATTTTTCACGTTTTTAAGGGCTTTTAGGGGTGAACTACCCTTAAAAAACAAATATTAAAAAAAATAAAAATCTCAGGAGATACGGTAAATATACACATACATGCCTAATTTCATCAAAATCAGACCAACGGGTTAGGCTGTGGCTCTGTACACATCCATATACACGGACGGACAGACATCACGTCGAAACCCAATTTTTGGATTCAGAGGACCCCAAAACTGATATATCCACTCTCAACTCAAATTCGAAAATTTTGACGAAAACAATACTTTCTCCATATACTATGTATAAGGGGATAAGTAATAAAACCTACACAGGAGAACAACCTGCTAAGTCAATGATAATGTAGGGAACAACAATATAATGATAATGATAATGTCGGTTGGCGTCAGTGGACGTAGTATGCTAGTTTTGTATTTTATATTCATTTTGTATTTGTAATTATATTAATGCTGCAATGTAATTGGACTTATGTCTGTATTGTTGCATTTGAAAATAAATAAATAAATAAATAAACAACATGCCTAGTCCAGTATATTTCATTTCAAGTTGCCCATGCCAACAAGCCATTTTGATTGTTATTTTTACAGATGTTTTAGTGTTGTCCGTTTTCTTATGCGAAGTAACATTGCTAAAAAGTAGTGGCATTATTTTTATAATGTTTTATTTCATTATATTATGTAGGCTATATTTATATTTTTTTATTAAATTTTATATTATTAATAATTAATAATAATAATAATTAATATTAATTTTTTTATTAAACTGAAAAGGTCAAAAAAAGACAAGTTAAGAAGAAATACTTGTGTATTAAACTTTCAAAGCCAGATTTGTGTAAATAAATTGCAATCTTTTCGTTTTATAGTTTTGACGTTTCATTTTTTGTAGAGAAAAACGTGCTTAGTCCTGTATCCATTTTGTTTTATTTTTTCAACTACAAAAAAAACTTTTTTAAGCCAAAGCATAACTAAACATTAGTATACACGTCTAAATATAATTTTTAATTAATTAAGAAATGAAATTACATTACTCTACAAGACAGTAAACCAGTGATATTGTGAACGATTTAGAGGAATAAAAAATCTGTTTTTCTGGTAGTATGACGAATATGTGATATCAATTCATGAATGTATTATTGTTTGGCTAAGGAATATTCCCGTAACTCGTGAACGGCAAAAAACAATGAATGATATTATCTGAACTGTTTGCCTTGTTATTTTTAAGGCTTATCCTTTGCGTTCTTCATATTTGGATCGGCAAAGTGTAAAATATCCTATCATTCCTTTTTTTAAATTAGAAAAGGTATACCATGCAAGTATCATACTTTATTCTTCAAGTAAAGTTTCTGAAAATACTCCTCTTATGTCCTTTATGCCTTCGTATATACTACCCTGATTTTAGAAATACAGTAGGCCAACGACAATGGACTTTGTAATGCGTCTAAATTAATTTACCTTCAAATTTAGTTTTATGTGCTTAAAGTGTTATAAATAATATGCAATGCGACATTATCCAAATATTTCAATGACAATGGTATTTAGATTTTATCAATTAAACATAGAATACAGATTAACTTAGTAAACATTTTTTACACCTAGCACAATGGGACGAGAGTTCGACTAACGACTATGTTAGTGGACACAACAAACACAATGTTCACAACAAGAACATTAACAACAACTAATAAAGCATAAAAATAAAATGCCAGCCATGGTGTATAGCATTACTAATAATCATGAAATAAATAAAAAGTATTTTTACTTTTAGTATCAAGTGGGTTTGGGATAAATTCTGGGTAAATTGGTATGCCAAGAACTTTGCGATTCTGGGCTATTAATAGAGTGGTAATTGTAATATTCGTTGTCTTTGTCGTAGATGAAAATGTATTAATTTTTTCAATTTATTTATTTCTGTAGTAAACGAACTTAATAAACTATTATAAAACGTCTATTATCAGTATATTTATGCAAATTAACAATACTGATAAAAAAATATTATTTGATATTATAGACTTAAGTGTAAATATTTAGAGAGGTAGCAAACAGACAGTGTTCAAGTTGACATTGTTATATCAGTCAATATCATAACATATATCAACCTTGGCGCTCGCTGTGATGTCGATATCAGCTCACAAATTGCATTGTGATTTTGTGAAGTTTATGATGCATTGTGGTGACAGGTTTCTTTACTTAAGATAAATAAAATGTTCTAGAAATATATAAATCATATTTTTTTGTTAAATAGGAAAACCGTTATCAGATTAAATAATGCTACATGCTCTATCGGTAACCACTTATATAAGTGACAATAATTTAAATTTTTTAATACAGTGAATAGAATTTCAAAATTATTTAACTAAATGGCTAAACATATTTAACCTATCTCTACATTCTGAATCAACTTAATTTACAATATTTATTATTTACAGCTAATCAATCTAATATGTCCAGTCTTCGCTTAAATACACACACACATAGAATATTTTTCTGTCACTGATCTGTTACAGTATACAACTGGACTACTGACTACTGTGAAGAGTGTCGGTTAAATATATGTTCGGTCCTGTTTAGAATCTTCGAGAACATTCGAGTATTCGGTTATATTCAATTGCATCGTTGAGGCGCGGAGGCGGCACTTCTCGTACTCTCGCGCGCTGGATCCTAGCTGTTTCTGACACCGCTGCCGGACCTTCTGGAATATTTCCATTGCACCGTAACACTAATATAGGTTTGGTTTACACAACTCAGTAACCCCGAATCTTTGTTCTACGTCAGTAATGATTACTGACATACTTTGCTAAAGGGGATTTGCTACCGGTAAAAATTTGTTTTCCTTTCTGATACTCTTTGGCAGTTGCGGATCCTTATAGACATGAACAATAAAAACAAAGTTTTGATTTTTTTTATAGCACAAATGAATATTTTCTTAAAAATTGTAATTTTTTAAACTCGATATTTCGTAAAAACTACCCACTAAAATTGATCATTTTGGTATCAAATTGTAGGTATTTAGGAAAACTAAAAATAATCTAGTTTCATCTTTATGTTTTTAAAGAAAGTAAGAAAGATTTTAACTTGAAAATTAAATAAAAAAATAAAATTGTGTTTTTTAAATATTAAATTTGCATAAAACCAATAGTCTAATAACATTCAAAATACAACAAAAATCTTTCAATATATCACTGTTAATAAGAAACAAAAGTTTAATCCACCTAACATCACCTTACCTTCGTTTATTGGTCTATTGTCTGAACCTTATCAAATCATCCTGGTCTTTGTCAGTAGCTAAGGCTACGTATGAACAAAACCATTACACTCACCTTCCACATACATTCACCTTAGCACACTCACCTAATGATGTAGATTGTTGCCATAACACATGTCATACCTAAGGAGGACACATTACGTGTAACCCTTTCTATATAACAAACCTGAACACTAATACCTAAGAATGCCCAATGATATCAAATACATATAAACACGCTCCCGATTGATGGCGGCACTGAAAAATACTACCTTGACAGTATAAACGCTGCGTGGCGGGAGATATAGTTCGTTGGCGGGAGGGCTTGCGTTAGGCCTGTCTATAGCAGGTGTGAATGGGTTTAAAAGATATATATTTCATTTATTTATAAAATAATTTGTGTTTTATTTATTTTACTTAAATAATTATCGTTATGCATAGTTTGTAAATTTGTCATTTTTGTTATTATTTACTTTTTGTTTTATAGTTTTTTGTTGTGGTTTTAGTAAATTAATTTGTACGAGGTTAAATTAAAGAAAGGACCAAATGATCCTACTATTTCACCTCATTAAAGAAGTGTTTTTATTCATTTTATATTCATTCATACATGAATAGCCGCAAACGATAATAATGTTCTCTATTGTATTATTGGGAGATAAAAGTGTTATGACATTTCAATAAATGGTAGTGTTTGGGTTTGGTTTATAGCATAACAAATAATCTTGAAATAAAGCGAAATTATATAAGTATTTTTACTTTCTCTGTCAAAATTTTAAAATATAAGTTAAAAGTGCAGAATATCCGTTTAGAGGCTCCCTGAATCCAAAAAACGTTGCATACAAGACACTCAAATAATTTAAAAAAATAGAGAGAGTATTATCAGTTGAAAATAAACTAAAAATGTCCTCTATAATTCGTTCAAAACCTAGTATAAAATTTGCTGATGCCACGATGACATACTAAATAATCTTAAAAATTCATAATTGCATTGGTTATTAACTAATCAATATCTTTTATTGGGCTTTTCCAACGCGTCTGTGTCTTAACTATACAACGTTTCTGGAGGTGGAGAAACTCCTCTCGTTTTCAAGCAGAGGCGGAGTGATTATTTATTGTGTCATCAATATAGTTTTTGTGTTTTGCATGATAGATAAGTATAGTATTATTGACATCATATAGTTAATATATGTAACTTTGAACATTCAATTTTTAATGTAAATTATTAAGCAATCACTTGAAAACGGGGGGAGTTTCTCCACCTCCAGAAACGTTGTGTAGTTAAAAACTCAGGAGCGTATATGGGCTACTTAGGCAAGTCTCCGAACTCGTTCCCGGATGACCATAAGCTCACACTCGAATACACGGGGAACGTCAACCGTTCGGCAGAACAAATTACAGAACCGTGCTAGGCCATTAATCTCGAGTAAGTGGCAGCCCTGCTATTATGTGAAGAATAATTAACTATTTATTAGGTTGGCACCAGTGGCCGTGATTGGGCCTACAGCTGTTGGGTAATGGGCCGCGACGACGGGGTATTTAGTCCCTTCCCTCTCCCTCTCTCCCTTCCTCTTCACGTTTTTCTACCCTCCCTGAATTAATTCAGTTTGTTGTATTTTGAAAACCAACTCGACTACTTTTATGGCTCGTAAAACCGCTCGGGACGCTTCTTTTGGCGGCGTGAAGAATTCCAGTATTGTACGTGTCGCGTTATGGCGTAAATAGATACTTTATTGTGTTTTGGAAATGAATCACCTTTGTCATAAAAGCTTCAGTAGCTTTGCTTTCATAACTGCCTCGTAGACTGTGAATCTTGGCTGAGTAAATAGTTTTATAACGATGCTCCTATTATAAAATGCAAGTACAATAGGGTTATAATTCATGATTTTAAAATAGCTAAATACTTTATGATTTTACAATATTCATGGTGCAGGTTTCATATGAAGTTCAAGGAATATTTTAATGTTTTATATTACAGTAATATACTAAACAGCAGCATCATTTTTTTTAAACATTATGTTATTACATGTTATTACGTCGTCTGAGATAGAAGTAAATGGATCAGTGGACTGACATATACTTTCTCCTTAAGTAAATTTAAAACGACAATCTTTAATAAACTATCATATTCTTCAACATTTACCAAGACATCATTTCAAATAAAATTCATTATAATTTATTGTTTCAAAAATGATCATCAATTTCTGAAAAAAAAGTTGAATTAAATGTTATAATTTTATAGGGGGACAAGTTAATGCCAAGCTTTTCGAGTGGGTTTTTTGGGCGATGTGCTCTCACACTGAATATCAAGTTAGAAAACGGTTGGGAAATAAGGAAGACATAGAATAACATTGGGTACTCTCAGACAACGTAATGCGTTTACCATGGACAGTAAATTTAACTATTCTCTGGAATATTTTTTTAGGCATAGAAAAATAATTAAAAACACTAATTTGTTTAGTTTTTAATCTGGTTTGAAATGGTGGCAATCAAATTATACCTTACCTTTATTTTTTGCGGAAAACTTAAAATATTTATTTTTTACATTTAAAAGCCCAAAGCTTTTGAACAGACATGCGGAATCCGGAAATTATAAAACAAAAAATTCTAATCCACCCTAATTGGGCCGTCACTTCCTTTAAACTGCCTCAGTCTGGTGAAATTAAAACCACATGATATCTGCAACCCATAAAGCCGCGAAACGCCAACGGAAGCGCCAAGCCACCGGAAGCTGTCTCAGCTGTTTTACGCCCAAAGTGCGAGCAGCGACGCGCGGCCTTACCCAATTTGTCCCCAGACGAAACCAATTTCAAGGGCTGCTGGGGCCGGCGCCGAGCGCTGATTTGCAATAAGGTCACAGGGGGTTCACGTTTTGGGGTTTTTTCGCCGGGGCGCCGCCGACACGCCTCCATAAACTCGGCGGTCTCTGTAACCGACCCAAACCGCTACTGGGAGTTCGAAGTTCATCGCGAAAATTCTCCACACTCCACTCTAGACTGATGACACAATACTTTGCAATCCAAAGAATTTTTTACTATTAGAATAATTTTGTTGCTAAAACCAATGACTTAATAGGTTTTATACTTACCATTAGCCAATGAGGAAGGATAACCAAATTTGAAAGAAGTTTAATTTGAAAAAACTGAAAAAGTAATTTTCTTACAAAACAACCCCAAATGCCTAGGTGAGGATCGATACAATAATGTATTTAATTCCATGTGAAAAATAGGTTAGATCATGGATATGTCTAAAGGGAATCTTTTCAGTTCATCTACTAAAAAACCTTTCTTAAAACCAAAAATTCTATACAATAGCTCTGGTAATGGCTCTAGCAATAGCAATAGCTCTGGCAATAGCTCTATAGAAATGGTACCTAAACACTTCCGCTACACGTTTTGCGTTATAAAACTTTGCTAACATCCCTTCCCCAGAGTTTAGACATATCCATATCAAAACAAAATCAAGAGTTCACTGAGAGCTACTGGGGGCTCGAGGTTCACCACAAAAACTCCTCACTGCACTTTAGGCTGATAGCACATTTTTTTAATCTACAGAGTTTTTATTCATTAGAATAAATTTTTAGCAAAAAAACAATAATTAAACAGTTGAGAGGTTTTATATCACCCATTAGCCGTTAGAGGAAGGATACAACAATTTGAAATAAGTTCAATTAAAAAAAACAAATCCATGATCCATAATCACAACCTTTCGGTCTATCTAGTTTGATTTGGTAAGAAAAAAATGTTGGAGGAAGGAGTTTTGAAAAATCATTAGTTAAGAATATGATCTAGTAAAATGTTTTAGTTTGTTTCTGTTTAATTCATTTAACTATTTATCAATTTTGAAATTGTCATTGTGCCTCATATTGTTGTAGACGTACGAATACCTAATACACTAGAGATGCGAGTGTATTAGATTTTGTTTTGTGACAAAAATATATTTATTGATAAAGTCAAGCTCAGTACGGTGGGGGTAGAGTGACAGTTAAATAAATACAAAATAATCCATAAAGGTGTTTTTCGAAAAATACAAAATTATTTGGGAGGACCAAAGCTGATAGATACAATAATTATTGAATTCTCTACCACTTTTGCAACTACTTCCAACAGTGGTTGTATTACCAATCATTTTGTAATGTGCAACTTATAAAATCAGTAGTCTTCGTCCTCTGTCCAACAAACTGTCCTAGAGTAGTATCAGTGGGATTCTGACTTTCAAGTCATCTTATGCGCAAAATCCTCTCCATGGAAAGTAGCTTGTTCTTTAATGTGAAGTATATGAAACATGAATTATCAAAAATATTCAAAGATTCGAGAGCAAAAAACTGAAGAAAATGCATGATAAATTCTATTATAGAAAATATCAGATATTTCATGCTCCGAGAAAATACGGCATTCAAAAGTAACAGAAATACACAGCACCAATGATGAATGGCAAAAACATAAACAATATGTTTCAAAATATATTATTAATCTAAGTGGTATTTCCAAGAAGATGCCAAGTAGTAACCTAACGATGGCTGACGGCCTCCCGAACACTGCACTGATGCCCCACAAACGAGGATGTAGTTGACATCCGTCGCATAAACAACTACATAGGAAAAGAGACGTCGCGTGGGTATAGCCGAGGGGGGGCGACGGACACAACTTCATTAGGGAGACTGATGATCGGGCCCACCTAAAACAAGGGACAGCTGCGAAGAAGGGTTGCATTCAAATCAGGTAGCCGGGAGATAAGAGGGTATTTATGCGCGTCCATGTTGGTAGCATGTCTCTAATTAACTGGACATTCAGCCTCGGCTGATCACCTGTTCCCCTCTCTTCCCCACTCCCCACCACGAGGACGGAGACTCCCCTCCAACGGCTGTGATTTCAAACGGAACCAGGTAAATGTTAATTTGCCTCTCACCTTTACGAGCTGAGTGCAAAGTGCCAAGAGCAATTGAATGGAAATTCTTTACTCTCTCTGTCTATCTAATTCTTAGTTGCTTTTTAATTCAGTGTAAAAGTTGCGTCAACTTATTTAGATATTTATAATAATTTTTATTGATTATTTATAATGGAATCGTGTACCTGAGATATAAAGGTATCAAGTAAGGTTGAATGTAATTTTTAAAGGAAAAGGGATATAGTATTTAAATCGATATTCAACTGCTTATTGTAAAAAATGTTACAGACTGTCTCATACTTCTCTAATTTTTTCATGCATAAAATGTATTGTACTGCCCCTCTTTCACAGGAAAGCTATAACGTCCAAACTTATTTGCCATAACCCAAAGTGGTCTATAACACTTTTGATGAGAATTTGTCTTTCCTGATCTTGAGGGAGTCATAGGACGAAGCCTTATTCTGGTTCTTGGCTGAATTGTGTCTGTAAACCAAGGGCTAGCCAGCCACATTTAGGGGGGGCTCCAGGTTAGCTTAGTTTAAATTTGACAATCTAAATATTACTAAGTGTAAAATTTACTACGATGCTAAATTTGCTACGATGTTGCTAAATACTCAGTTGTGTCGATTATTTTAATAACTTAACTTGCACATTTTAACCTAGTACCCTCCTGGTTAGCACATTGTGCGCACTATACTCTGTGGTATAACCGCACGTAGTTACTCCATGGCGACAGAGAACGCCGAAGTGCAACGTCTTCACCCTCCTAGTTAGCACATTGTGCGCGCTATACTCTGTGGTATAACCGCACGTAGTTACTCCATGGCGACAGAGAACGCCGAAGTGCAACGTCTTCACCCTCCTAGTTAGCACATTGTGCGCACTATACTCTGTGGTATAATCGCACGTAGTTACTCCATGGCGACAGAGAACGCCGAAGTGCAACGTCTTCACCATCCTAGTTAGCACATTGTGCGCGCTATACTCTGTGGTATAACCGCACGTAGTTACTCCATGGCGACAGAGAACGCCGAAGTGCAACGTCTTCACCCTCCTAGTTAGCACATTGTGCGCACTATACTCTGTGGTATAATCGCACGTAGTTACTCCATGGCGACAGAGAACGCCGAAGTGCAACGTCTTCACCCTCCTAGTTAGCACATTGTGCGCACTATACTCTGTGGTATAATCGCACGTAGTTACTCCATGGCGACAGAGAACGCCGAAGTGCAACGTCTTCACCCTCCTAGTTAGCACATTGTGCGCGCTATACTCTGTGGTATTCGCACGTAGTTACCCATGGCGACAGAGAACGCCGAAGTGCACGTCTTCATCCTAGTTAGCACATTGTGCGCGCTATAATCTGTGTTTTTAACCGCACGTAGTTACTCCATGGCGACAGAGAACGCGAAGTAACGTCTTCATCCTAGTTAACATTGTGCGCGTATACTCTGTGGTATAATCGCACGTTGTTATTCCATACAGAGAAAAGTGCAACGTCTCACCCTCCTATTATCACATTGTGCGCGCTATTCTCTGTGGTATAAAACGTATTACTCCAATGGCGACAGAGAACGAAGTGAGTCTTATTAGTTAGAATTTGTGATTATAAGTGGTTATAATGACTTTAACATGGCGACAAAACCGATAGTCTTACCCTCTATTAGCACATTGTGCGCGCTATTCTCGTGGTATAACCGCACGTAGTTACTCCATGGCGACAGAGAAAAGTGCAACGTCTTCATACTATTTGCACATTGTGCGCGCTATACTCTGTGGTAAAACGCACGTTGTTACTCCTTTGACAGAGAACGCCGAGTGCAACGTCTTCACCCTCCTGGTTAGCACATTGTGCGCACTATACTAACACTAGTTACTCCATGGCGACAGAGAACGCCGAAGTGCAACGTCTTCACCCTCCTGGTTAGCACATTGTGCGCACTATACTCTTGTGGTATAACCGCACGTAGTTACTCCATGGCGACAGAGAACGCCGAAGTGCAACGTCTTCACCCTCCTAGTTAGCACATTGTGCGCACTATACTCTGTGGTATAACCGCACGTAGTTACTCCATGGCGACAGAGAACGCCGAAGTGCAACGTCTTCACCCTCCTGGTTAGCACATTGTGCGCACTATACTAACACTAGTTACTCCATGGCGACAGAGAACGCCGAAGTGCAACGTCTTCACCCTCCTAGTTAGCACATTGTGCGCGCTATACTCTGTGGTACAATCGCACGTAGTTACCCCATGGCGACAGAGAACGCCGAAGTGCAACGTCTTCACCCTCCTAGTTAGCACATTGTGCGCGCTATACTCTGTGGTATAACCGCACGTAGTTACTCCATGGCGACAGAGAACGCCGAAGTGCAACGTCTTCACCCTCCTAGTTAGCACATTGTGCGCGCTATACTCTGTGGTATAATCGCACGTAGTTACTCCATGGCGACAGAGAACGCCGAAGTGCAACGTCTTCACCCTCCTAGTTAGCACATTGTGCGCGCTATACTCTGTGGTATAACCGCACGTAGTTACTCCATGGCGACAGAGAACGCCGAAGTGCAACGTCTTCACCCTCCTAGTTAGCACATTGTGCGCGCTATACTCTGTGGTATAATCGCACGTTGTTATTCCTTGGTGACAGAGAACGCTGTAGTGCAGCGCCTGCCTCCACCTAATTTGGTAATTTCTCAGGTGGCCGTTCGCCGAGTCACTATCTCCATCGTATCTCGCTCACGGTTAATTAAATTAAACATCTCATTATCGCTGTTCTCTAATTAGCTAGTGTGCTTTGTTCCCCTTCACTTCCCCGGGTCTATCTTATGGATTGGGGTTCCTCCTGTGCCCTTTATGGCTGAGGACCTTTTATCGGATTAAAGTTTACTTGCTGATTACAATTATTACACTGATTTTACGTTGTGGGGACGTTACACATATTTAGTGACTTAGGGAGTAGGCACCACAACGGTGGAGGCCTATATAACCTTAGCAGGAGCGGGCTACTTGTTACTTGGAGCTACCACTCATAAGTATAAAAATGGCGAAAAAACCAACGATGAAGATTATTAAAAAGACTGACATAAACAAGTTTAAGAATTTAAAACATAATCGACGATTCTATAGGGAACGATGTGCGAAGTGACTTAGTACTCGACAAATACAAATTGAATAAAGTATATGTTGGCTATTGCTGCTTAAATATTACGTCTCTTTTGTCTCATGAATACATTATCAACTAAATTATTTTTAAAACTATGTTAACAATCGCAAAGCAACCTTATTACTATCCAAGTATAAGGTTACTAGAAACAGAAATTACTATTTCTAAATCATTTCAGTTATATCTCATGCACTTATTTTTCTCTTTTTGTCCCTATTGTTTAGTATATGCGATTCAAGAGGCAAGATGTAAAACTTTTGCAATAAGTAAATAAAAGAAAATAACTTTCGAAACATTATTCAGTAAGACCTATAGAGAATTCAAACTCCAACCGACTCGGGGTTTCTGTGATGTTGGATTATCGATATGCCGGATTATCAAGGTATTCGTTTTAAAACATGGAATACAATATGAGTAACCACACATGTAATATATAGGTAGTGTGAATGAATCATTATTATTGTTAGATTGTACAGTACATAGGTAAAAGGCTAAATAGTTTAATTAATACTTGGACTGTTGCCGAGAGGCTTTTTTACAGAAAAGACTCCTACGTACAGTATTGTAATCGTTGACGGACTATCGGGTCTGCTGGACAATCGAACCGCATTATCGAGCGATCACTGTATTTAAATAATTATGAGACTTGATATATTGTTATCGTATCACTGGAATGTTCCCAAGGGATCAACTCCACAGTCAGGAACAGCTGAGATTCAGCGGGTGGAGTGCCTGGAACGTGCGAGAAGCGCCGCCGCCGCGCCGCACGACGCGACAACACAGCTGAAAGCTTCTCGAAGATTTTGAAGGCATCGAGTCTTCCGGTTCCGGTTCTACGTATGTTATGTGTTACCTCACGTTCTGAACGTCTATAGTCATTCGAATACAATATTGTGAGTGTTAAGTGACAGACCAGTGCAATGACAGCAAAAGTCGAGAAAAGTTATTAGAAAGTTAATTAGATAAACCTGTAAGTAAAAACCTTGTAAATTTGGATGATTTAGGAATTTTGGTAATGGTAAATTTTAAAAATTTTATTAACTGTGCTCATTAATGTTAATTGTGAAGTCACCGTTGTTTTTATTGTTTTATTATTTCTATTTATAGAGCCCGTAGGCTCGTAAAATGTCCTCCGTTGGGTTACTGTTGAACCAATTGCTTATTTCCGTAAAGCGATCGCTAAAAGTCTGACTTGTTTAAGCAAAGCGTCGCCGGTAGCCATAAATTAAACAGTTTAGCCTGAAATTACAACAATTAGCGCTTCTCTAACGGAGCCTCCCATAAACCGATTGGTTCGATCTCATCTCGGCTCGAACACCGACCTGTGTTTACCAGCTGATTTATGGTCTGTGATTTTCATTCCGACAATCCTATTGGTTCGGTGCCACTGATTGTGGGTTGTAGAAGTGGAGAGAAGGGGTTTTGTCAATGTGTTCCCAGAAGTAAAAGTAATCACGTCTGCAGTTTTTGACGCGGTTACAGTGTGTGAGATAGACGACGAAAACGCCATTCAGAGCATTTATTCAATAGAACATTATTTTTATTCTAACCAGTAAATAATTTATTCGTAGAAATAAGTTGACAATTGTATATGTTTTTCATTTATTAGGTAAGGGACCTTAACCCGCCGTTGGTGGAGGTCACATGTGTTATGCGGATGGTCTAGGGGTGAGCGCCAAGTTTTTATACGCCAAATTAACGATTCATATTTCTTGAATTTTGAACAAACTTTACCATACCATATCAATACATGCTGTACATTTTAATTTTTTATACTAAAAAGAGTAACTATAGTCTACAATTAATTACAAATAACATTCTTAATAATAATATAAGTATCAACAGCTCGTTAAAGGTCAAACAATGGAGATGTTGCATTTGAAAAAATGTATTGGTTAGACTTAAGTACCATTTTATTTCCCCCCTTGACCGTGATGGTGGCGTGTCCTGTAATTCAGCAACAACATTTTTACTCCACAGATTGTGGACAGTTAGAAGCAATAACTTGGGGATGCGATGTGATGTATGACGCCCTTACAAACTAATACTAGGCCTACGCTCATCCACAAAGACTATCCTCATCATTAAACCAGTTCGTTAAATTGTAGGTCCCTTAGATGAGATTAGCCGTTGAGTATTAACAAGAAAAACTTAAAAATGCAATTGTCTGTGCTATTAATTAACAGTCTTGCCTTAAAGAACATGACAGTCGTAGTCAGTAACACAACTACAAATTTGCGCCACAATAATCATACACTCATTTGTCATTCATAATTTGGCTTAATATGCCTAGGTAGTCCTAGGTAATTAAGATTTAACACCCTACGTGTTAAATCTTAATGAGCCACAATAATTGGTGGAAATCACAGCGCAGTACCCGACAGGACGACGTTCTGCTTTAATTTCCCAGCGCAGTACCCGACAGGACGACGTTCTGCTTCACTTTCCCAGCGCAGTACCCGACAGGACGACGTTCTGCTTCAATTTCCCAGCGCAGTACCCGACAGGACCACGTTCTGCTTCACTTTCTCAGCGCAGTACCCGACAGGACCACGTTCTGCTTCACTTTCCCAGCGATGTACCCGACAGGACCACGTTCTGCTTCACTTTCCCAGCGCAGTATCCGACAGGACCACGTTCTGCTTCACTTTCCCAGCGCAGTATCCGACAGGACGACGCTCTGCTTCACTTTCCCAGCGCAGTACCCGACAGGACGACGCTCTGCTTTACTTTCCCAGCGCAGTACCCGACAGGACGACGCCCTGCTTCACTTTCCCAGCGCAGTGTCCGACAGGACGACGCTCTGCTTCACTTTCCTAAAGTGAGACGAAAAAGGGATTTTCTTACTATGGATAAATGTATTATACAATGACCTGACCCTGGCCCTGAAGCTGTTGATTATTGATTTATTTTTGACCAAAGTAGTTTTGAAAAGCAATATAGTACTGAGAAGCGCTCAGAAATAGGAGACATGTTGGTTTGATTGGTTTGATGATGGTTGGTGACTTATCAAGGTAGATATTTTAAGCCAGTATGAACGAGAAATAAGTGTGAGATTATTGTGGCGCAATCTTGTAGTCTTGTTACTGACTAAGGTTGGCATGTTCCTTAGACAGAACTGTTAATTAAAGCCCAACAGTCAATGGCATATATAAGGGACCTAAAGATTAAGTCCGAACCACTACTCGGAATTACGAACTGGTATAATTTATGAGGGTTTACGTAGTATTCAACAGTGCGGACGTCTCCATACAAGAGAACACTACATTCATTGACCACAAAACTATCCACAAATTTCGTAGAAATAAAACCTCGAATGCCTAGGTGAGGATCGATATAATAAAAATGAAAATTTATTATCTCCAAGTGTTCACACAAAGCGAGCGGTGACCGTTGTTGGAGTGTTGATGTGATTTGTGGTCGGCTGAAGACACCTTTGTCGATGGCGGATTTATCTGCGGTCGCTAATATGACGTGCGACAACAAATCAGCCGAAAGTGCGCGACGGATCGCGTCGAGAAGGCAGCACAAAGCGATGGGAGAGTCGATTATAATCGCGTTAATGTCGGGTGTCATGGCGCGGATGAGGGACTGCCAATGCTAGTGCCACTGTACAAGAGGCCGCTGGACTGTGACGCGACGCAGCTGTTGTGTGATCACCGGAACTGCGTTATTCAATGCGTAACTGTATTGCGTACATCTGATCGCTTTCGTGATTTGATGATCACTAGGTCGTAACGATGTTCCAAATAATGTTGGCCATTATCTTCTTTTAATAATAGAATCGTACAATCGACTAAAATCATCATTCTACATTAGGAAACATAATAATAACAATACGAGATCGCACGCAACACGCTAGCGTGTCTAGCGTGAATTTCAAAGATCTAATATTATTCCCATCAAAGTAATCGAATAGTACTGAGTGACCAGGTTTGCTGAATTAAGGGCTGTTTTACATGGTAATGTGCTTATTTTAAGCCTGTTCATTAAGTAAAATCGCATACAACATTATATCAATTTATGTTAACTAACTATGTGAGTTTATCCACCAATTTATCTATTCTCCGTAAAATTACATGGACAATACGTAGGTAAGAAACATTAAATTTGGGAGTTTTTGAAACATTTGTTTATATATTGATAAAACCTAACTAGATGAACGTTCATAACAAAATTTGGAAGAGTATATAAATAAATGAGTTATACATTGCACAATGTTCGTCAGGTTTCATCTGAGCCCTGAGATGCGTGAGAGGGGAGGTAGAGTAACCGTGATGGTGTTCCATTTAAGTTTATGTTTATATTTATATTTAATTTATTTCTTTGTCAGCCGGTAAGTAAACAAAACTCAGCCGTTCCTCATCACAACAAAATTTGCGTCGTAGTCTGCACATCCCAAACTCAGGGCTCAGATAAAACCTGACGAACTGTACTGTGTTACCATTTTTAATATCTCAGTAACCAATTGACCTAAAGTCATGATTTAAAAGTCATGATACTAAATTATGCGTTTTTGAGCTGAATACAATGGTAAAAAGGAAAACTAGATTTGTTAAAATTATTCGTTAATAAATTGAAATTTGGGGTACCAAACTCTCAAAAGTGTGTCCTATTACGTTGCAAAACAAATCTATCCAAGATATTACATAACTCCACCGAATTCTATAAAAATTAGACAATAATTTGCGGCCGTTATTGTGTCGACACATATATATGCTTGTGTATACAATTTTATACTACAGATAATACAACTCCCCAAAACGTGTTCAGGGGGTTGAGTTATGAGCTTCTATCATGGTCTCGGGCTTGACTGTCACCATACCAGGCATGTGAATAGTCACTTTTCCATAGGAAATTCCCTAGTAATAATAAATTCTTTAACAAGTAACAATACATTATATTGCGTGGCAAAAGGTAATACATTGTGGTTGCAACTGTGGGAGGGTGAACAAATCAAGGACGTTTAAAATTGTAATACAATTCTAATTCTTTAAATTTAAAATGACGTTGGCTATTAATTATTCAATATCTTTTATTGGATTTTTCCAATGTATTGAAATTCTGAAACGCTAAACAATATGAACAATGTATTTAAGATACAAATACGAAACAAAAATAAAAAACGTATCAAAGCACACTTTTAAATACTATTTTTTAAACAAATAGAGTTTGGACGTAAAATTTAAAATACTTTAGCAGAAGTTGAAATAATCTATAGTTAGCAACAATTATCACACACCAACCCGAAAGCTGGGTTTTCCAATAAAATGTCAACATTCTCCGTAAAAAATCTCCTGAGATACTGGCTCATTAGAGTGGTCGCATCTTAATTACAGTCCGGTAATCATACAGTTGTAAACAGAGAGCTAGTTGCTACGCAGGCAGTCGCTTAAACAGCTGTTGTGTTCAGTGCTGCCACTACACACTACCTCGCCACCGCCACAGTGCTGCCACGCTCAGCCAATTAGTAAATTCTTTTCTTTCGCCGGTTTATAGTCTTGTCCTGGACGTTTCATTGTACCTGTTGTTTTTATTGATCGCCTTATCCGTACAGTAGGCTTTCCCTTACTCCGAGCGCCGCTGAGGAGGACACTCGTGCTAAATAGCGAGGGCTGCTACACAATATTACGATGTGTGGCGTAGAGAGGTGTTGCTATTTTACAGACCGAGTCGATGTTGTT
The DNA here is from genome assembly GCA_023375725.1 of Nephotettix cincticeps. NCBI lineage: Eukaryota > Metazoa > Arthropoda > Insecta > Hemiptera > Cicadellidae > Nephotettix > Nephotettix cincticeps. Next base: position 62,012,897 of record CM041789.1, read on the forward strand.
ACTGCTACGCGACATCAAGAGTTTCGGCGTAGAGAGGTGTTGCTATTTTACAGAGAGGGGAGGTGTTGTTGCTGCTACGCGAGATGGAGAGTTGCGGCGTAGAGAGGTGTTGCTATTTTATAGAGAGGGGAGGTGTTGTTGCTGCTACGCGAGATGGAGAGTTGCGGCGTAGAGAGGTGTTGCTATGTTATGGAGAGGGCCGATGTTGTTGCTGCTACGCAACATCAAGAGTTACGGCGTAGGGAGGTGTTGCTATTTTACAGAAAGGGGAGGTGACTGGGACGATCCACAAAGAACATCCTCACAATTAGACAATTCGTAATTTAGAGGTCGTGGTTCGGATTCCACGTTAAACTGTAGGTCCCTTAGTTACCATCGGCTGTTGGGCTATTAATTAACAGTCCTGTCTAAGGAACATGTCAGCCTTAGTCAGTAACAAGACTACAAGATCGCGCCACAATCATCCTACATTCATTCCTCATTCATACTTGGCTCTAAATACCTACCTGGGCAGGTCGCCATTTCAGTTAAAGTATAAAGTTGCTGCTACGCGAGATGGAGAGTTGCGGCGTAGAGGTGTTGCTATTTTACAGAGAGGACGTCGTTGTCGTAATGGCTCATCCTAGTTATTTAAGCAATTTTCTTACTCTGTGCCGTCGAGAGCAAGGAAACACTGCGGCCAATAAGAACAAATTTGTATTCCAATTACATATAAATGTTTACATAACAAATTAAATCAAATCTAGGAACTACTAAATCTTTATATTGAACTCTTAATAAGTTCATATAAATTGATTTCTTGTGTAAATAATTTGTTCGTTCCACTCTGTTATTTTCTTACATCAAGGTAAACGCTAAACTTAAAACTCCTTAAGTCTGCAGTTCTTCTCTAAATTACCAAGAAAATCACCCCGAAACCTCCCATTTATGTATTACTACGACTTACTCTATTAATACAATAAAAGTGTTTAATCATGAATTTCTTGTTATCTGTTGTAAATAGAGGAGACATCACGCATAATTTACGACAGGTTTTGTAGAATTTTTTATTACAGTGTATTTCTTTTTTTGTTTAGAATTTTGGAGGGAGAATTTATTTAATTAATCTAATAATATCTGGAGAAACCGCAAGAGAACACAGCCAGTTGGTTAAATGCTGAGGAAGAGCGATGGCGGCCCGTACAGTTGATTCCTGGAACTCGGTGACTGATGGTGCAGAAATCGGCCCTAATTAGGCTGGGGCTACCTGTGCCAATTAATACGACCAATTAAAAATGAATTATTTATTGTGTTTGTTGTAATAATTGACTGAGGACATGGCAATATGTCATCCTCGGACTGGGCTCTCGCTCCCTTTGTGAACTGGAACTGACACTTTTTGTTACTGTAATTTATTGCGGCAGTATTGAGAAGAAAACCTTCACTTGGCAACATTGTGATATTTACGATGAAAATTCAAAACCCTATAGTATTTTAATTAAATATCAAACTTATTAGTACTAAGTTTTCTAAACTAAATAAATGCAGTATTAGCGATAGGTGTTTTTTCCTGTTTTGCCAATGGCAGGCTCGGCGTCTGCTATACAGCCTCGAAGGACATTAGTTTTTCATGTGGAATTCCTATCTAAATTTTGTGGCCATCCCGGGGATCGAACCCGTCACCTCTTGCATCGAAGTCCAAGACGCTAACCGTTAAGCTAGCATAACTTGTGAAGTTATTAATTTTTCTTGATTTATCATCCTTGGTAAATCACAGTACGGTGTTGGCTTAAAAGTCTTTATTTTGAAAAATTTAATAATTTTAGCAAAATCTTGAGCAAAAATTGAATTGTTAGTATTTTTTACGGTAAAGTAAAAGCTAGTCCATACTTAACATGTTAGAGTGTAGTTCAGAAGTATCTTGTTGGTTGTACCACCGAAAAACAAACTTAAATATAGAAGTACTTTACTGTAGATGTTGGCTTGTCATCTTGGTTTCATCGAGAACTATTATTTAAAAACTGTTGGTGATTCCGGCAGTTCACGGCTTTAATACACTGTGATTTGTTTTTTGTTATTACTCTAGAATCTGGTTAATATCTTTGAGACTCTCGTCTTAGGTAGATCAAATCTCTAAAACGTATCTGAAACATTTGTAGAAGGTATTTCACTTGATGGAACCAAGTCAAGGGGGTCATGCAGTTTTGCAAATCAAATAATCTATAATTTGAAGAAAATCAAGTTGTTAAAGACTTTTTAATTAGTAACATATTTGCTTTTGACATGATACATTTCTCATTATTATATTTTTTATGTAATGAAATGAAAGGATTACAGACCGACCAAGTAGAACAATTAATAATCAGAAAGAGTACTACTTTTTTATTGGAAGGGGCGGATTACTCCCAAGGCACTTCAGCCGTAGCGGCTTTTTGCGCACCCCTGTGTGGGTTGCGGCATTATCACATAGCGAAAAGCCATTGGTGATCGGTGGGATTTGAACCCGGGACCTTGGGCACCAAAGCCCTGCGCTATACCCCTAGACCAGCGCGCTCCCCTTGAGTACTACTTACTAAATGGCATTGATGACGGTTGCTAGATGTGGCTCTGCAAATTGTGAGAGTAGCTCAGTCAGAAGTGACCAGTAGGGCCTAACAGGTATTCAGAGCTGATAAGAGATTCAGATGGGTCAAGGCCAAGTCCCAACAGCTGATTAATTGTTCATGTATTTTTTATAAGTGCTATGAGATATCTACATGTTCCTGATCTCAGAGGACTGGGACGGTGTCGTGTCCTGTCAGCTATTTAAGAGGTCACGAATTGTGGATGGATATGGGCAATGGTCGGTGGATGTGATACTCCCTGGTGTGGTGTCGTGCGAATAGTATGTAATGTAGCTAGAAAATAGCTTGGCAGTTATGGGAACGGGATATAAAAACTTCCGCTACACTTTTTGCGTTCCACAAATCTGCTAACACCTCCCCAGAGCTTAAACATAGGCCTAAACATGCTAAAATCAAAGATAGTTAAAACTGATACAGCCGTTCTCGAGTTATGAATGGTACCTAACACGACTTTGTTTTATATATTTAGTTGGTAACAGGTGGTCCAAAAACCCGTTTGCATTTTGTTTTGGTATAGCTCTACTATTTAATGGGTTAAGAAGGTGATTTCTGCGGTAAACGATTTTTTGAGTTAATACCATTTTTCGTGATATAGATTATTTAAACCATTCAACTTTTCTAATGGAACTACAAAACAAATCAATAATGAATCATGTGTACATTATAGGCAAATTTTTCCTCGTTTAAAATGAAACGACCGATAGTAAGAAGTAACAACTGCAGTTAATTGAAACGTCAAAATATTTATATACACATACAGGTATATACAAACAGTGAACATTCTTATTTATGGAATGAGACATCCCTCATATCACTTCTACCGACATATTTTTAGAAATTCCCCATTACTCGTCATATTATGTACACTGGAATTGCAAAAAATTTAATTGCATATGCTGTTCTTCAGATCAGCTATAGTTTGAGGTTTCATGGCAAAACACTTGCTCTTCAAGCTGTCCTACAACCAGAAATCACGAGGCATCAGGTCACCTGAAATATGAAAGTTACTGCTAAGTAACCGTCACGTAGTAACCATAGACTCGATGTTTTTTTTAAAAAAGCTTCGACAGCAAAAGCCCGGTGTTTAACACAGTACACTGCTCCATTTTAACTGAAATGGTAACAGCTGAGCTTTCCATTGTTGCAAAAATCAACTAAGTGAAGTAACAGCTGAGAAACAGCTGTTTTAAAATGTTAGCAGTTTTTATGGACCACCGGTTATAACACATTTCCAGGATTGTATCAGTTCGTAGTAGTCACTCGACCCGCGGCCACGCACCGCCACAATGGCGGACGGCGAGGGCTAGGGGAGGCTCGAGGGTGAAGACTAACAGATAACAGCGACAAACCGGCCCGGGTAATCGAATTTCATTGATATGCGTGCATCGGACAGTCTATCGCGTCCCGTTTATAATGTAATTACCCCTCCCACCCCGTCGGCGAGGGTGGGAGGGTGGGACCTCCCCTTCCACCGCTCAGGAGCAAATTGATTGTGAAAGCTATCGTGAACCGATAACGCCAATTATTGTGTAAGCTCGGAAATGAACGCCTGTAATATCGTCCTCTTATCTTAATGAACCCGTTATAAGAAGTTGAATTGCAATCGTATCTCCGCGCTTGTAACGCTCGCGCGATTTATTTCCGTTGCGTATTTCAACAATGTAAATCATTCTTCTATATACCGACTAGTATGAAACGCGTCATTCCGTGTTTGCACTTTCATTATTTTATATCCGCACAAATACTGTGCTTGACAAAGATTTGAAATCTGTGAATTGGTTGATATGTTACACCAAGTTAACCTACGGATAACAAAAATAAGCAATGAATGGAATGTCAACCATTAAAGATAATCTTCTAAGTTGGAGAGCAGGTAATTTTCACCCCTTTGAAAAGTTGTAAAAAAGTAACGTATTTTGTTTCAGATGATGTTATTACCGATAGGTTAGGGGAAGAAAACCTTGGAACTAATCGCCTCCTGATAGACATTTATTAGTATTATGTAGGGTAGGATATTGTATGAAAAGCGATAAGTTAAAGGAAATCTGAACATTTTATTTACAAAAATAATAATGTCAATAATGCTATTGTATGTCCGTGGAGAGTGTCCAGTAATGTTTAGGGGATGCGAGCGTGTACGACGGAGGTGGTGACGTGGACAGCGACCAGAGACTACGGTAGCGACACTGAAACATCGAATAACAACCGCTACAGAGAAGATTAGTTTTTACAACCACCGGTAGAAAGCGGTAGCGTCGTCAACGACAAGACAACCGTCTCAAAATGGCTCCTTCATAAATTAATCAGGTGGACCTTAATTGATATTTTATTGGCTACAAACACGTTCATTAAAAATCATAAAAAAGGACAAGACAAGACGGCAGCCCGGAGAATGCTGTGCCATTTGTCCTTTATTGTGTCCTGCCCCCCCCCCCCGGCTGTGGCTCATCGGCTCGCCTGGCTCGACTTTCCACCACGTTTGTGTTTAATTAATTGTTATTGCTAGTCTCATGTCGCGTTCTGTGTAAACGTCGGAGACGCTGTGAGGGATACGTGACTGCGGCCATTCCAGGAAACCGTAGACCTCTATGCTCAGCTAATTGTGGCTAATCACTCCGACTCCAGCTCTCCGGTGACGTTGTTAGCTACGTCAGGTCCGTAGGTCAGGTGTCCTGTGAACCAGCTACTCGGAGGTCAGGAATTGTGGATAGTTGTGAGTGATGGTCGGTGTGTGTAGTGTTCTCATGTGTGGATTAACGTTCGCACTATTGAATACTACGTTAATCCGTAAAGATCATCCTCACAATTATACCAGTTCGTAGTTTAGAGGCAGTGGTTCGGACTCCACGTTAAACTGGAGGTCCCATAGATATGCCTTTGACTGTTGTGCTATTAATTAACAGTTCTGTCTAAGGAACATGTCAACCTTAGTCATTAACAAGACTACAAGATCGCGCCACAATCATCTTACTCTCAATTCTCATTCATACTTAAAAAAGTAAAAATAACTCAAATTCCTTCCTGGGTAGGTCACCATTTCTCTAACTAAGTGAAATGTTCAACAATATGATATTTAAATTTTTTACAATTGTTTTAATCTTTATAAGTCATATGTTTATCTATGTTTCTGATTGTACAAAGATGTAAGAAAATACTTATTACAGGCCTCCGAGCTCTAAAAACGATGACGATATCAAAACTATTATTGTTGTTATTACAGATAATAAAATTGCCACAAATTATGAACTAAAATGTCTAAACCTATTTAACTGATCTAATTCCTAACTGAACCTAATTTTATAAAGTTTATTACGTACTGCTAATAATATAATTTTGCAGACGTACAGTTTTATTACACACAAATTTCGTTGATCACTGACAAAATTTACAAATCACTACTCTCACATTCGGTTATCTTGCTGTCGGTGCACTTACCTGCCACTTCTGTAATATTCACAGTATACAAATGACACACAAATCACGACGTATTGCATACGTGTGGTACTTTCTAGAATCTTCGGGAATGTTCGAGCATAGTTACGCGTACATTGTTGTGGTGTGGTGGCAGCGCTTCTTGCTCTTTGTAGATGTTTCGTCCTTAATTTCAACTGTTCTTGACGCTGCAGCAAAATCGTCAAGAACATTCCTCCGACGCCGTAACATACTCATTTTCTGTTTTAAATACCACATTATAACTAAATAGTACGATTAATTTAGGCAAATTCAAGAAATATATTTAACCAACTCATTTAATTTTTAAATGATTATACCCAGAAATTGATCCAGTTCAAGGTATCTAGAGTGGGAAGTGGCATACTTTTGCTTACCTGCTTTTAAGGAAAAAAGAGTGATCGCATTGGCGATTAACAGTTCAACATAACACTGGCTAGTAGCAATTAAAACAGCTGATTTGTCAAACGCTCACTGAATGACAAAGAACTTCAACTAGTTTCCTCGAGAAACGAGAAATATCATAATCAGTGACTCCGGTTCCAGCCATTTACTCGCCAATCGTCCAATTAGGCCCAAACGGTCTTACACTGGCTTTCCAAATTATTTCCTCCTGCTACGACCAATTATCAAGTTTTTTCGCTCCAAGTTTTTACAAACTTGTTTATTTTACGACACGAGATGTGTGTTCTGATTAACTCGGTTAGTTTAAAACTAATTAGGCCTTGCGTCATTTCACTTCTGAGAATTTGTTCGGGAAGATTGAGGATATTATGACGACTAAACAAACGGAAATATTAAACGCTAAGAAATAATTAGCTCTGTGGACTTGCTGTTTGATTGAATTATACGTTTATAGGTTAACGTTAAACATAGACTGAATAATTGAAAAAATAAATTAGATTAGATTAGATCATTGAAATGGCAACCATACTACAATGTAGGTATTTTAAGCCAAGTATGAATGAGGATTGAATGTAAGATGATTGTGGCGCGACCTTGTAGTCTTGTTACTGACTAAGGCTGACATGTTCCTTAGACAGAACTGTTAATTAATAGCCCAACAGCCGATGGCAACTAAGGGCCCTACAGTTTAACCTGGAATTCGAACCACGGCGTCTGATTTACGAATTGGTCTAATTTTGAGGATAGACTTTGCGGATTAACGTAGTATTCAATGGTGCGGACGTTAATCCACACAAGGGAACACCACATCCACCGACCATCTCTCACATTTAAAAATACATTAGAGATACTGAGATACCCTTAAAATTTGAAAACTGGACTGTTTTATAACGCCATACGTTGTTAATAATATTTATTAATTTCATAAATTTAAAAACTATTTTAACCTATTTACATTTTTTTACATTGTACTATCTATCATTGGGATTTTAAATTTTCCTGGCTTTTATACCTTAAATAAGTCGATAAATGTTAGACGCATGTGCGTATGGTAATTTTTCCAAGATTTTCATATTCTCACCAAAAATAGTAAGTTTCATGTAACCTTTTGGACTAGGTGTCAGAGTTTTCAGGTCGCACTAGTGCTTCTAACTTGACCTAACGACTATTTATATAGCAGTGACCAACGGCCAGTCGTGCCTTTTGGGTCGTAGGCCAGTACTCTACCCAATACCACAAAGGCCGGCATATACGAACAATATTACAGAAACTCTGTTCTTTCACTAGAGTTTAGTGGATGGGTTGGTAAACTTTCTCTTGCCCTTTCCTCCCTCTACAGTGCGGATTGATGGTCAGTTCCCACGCGAGCTATCAATCCTGTTGTCGATGCCGTGTCCGGCGGACAATGAAGTGTCGCAATTAGGCCTAATTAGTCAGTAATTAACTGAGGTTGCGTATGCTGCATACGAATGTCACCGGACCTTCTTCAGTCTCCAACTCCCAAACTCGACTCAATGATTTGCAGTATTGATTAAAAGAAAAAAATAATAAACAGGATCAGTGGACTGCCACATACTCTCCCCACAAGTCAAATAAACAAAATAAAAAATGTCCTTTATAGATTCTTCATTTTAAAAATAATTATCAAATTTCTTAAATTAACAAGTTGAAATAGTTGTAAGATTTTTTTAAAGACGGAACTCTCCCCCCAGGTGATACCAAACTTTGAGTGGGTTTTGTTGGGTTATAGGACTCAACACTGCATACCACGTTTAAGGGAAAATGGTTGAGAAATAAGGTAGAAATTGATTTTTTTAATAACCTCTAGAAGAATAACGATGGACACCCTCAGCCAACGCACTGCGTCTACCACGCACGGTAAATTGAACTTTTCTCTGGAACTATTAGTCGTTGACTAACCGTTTTAGAAAAAATCTAAAATCAATGGGACAAAAATGTGCTTTTGGCTCAGTGGGGTTTTGTGCTTTTATTCAATTCATACAAAAAGATTCAAGGCTAAAAGTTGACCCAAACCTAAGTAGGTGTAGGTAAATATATACTTAAAATGCTATTTTTAGAGAATTAATTTTTAAGTGTTATATCTTAGACTTACTTGTACCATTGAAAATCTTTTTGTGGTTTTATTAAAACACTGAACCTAATAAATATTGGTCCCATTGATTTTGGTTTTTTACTATTACGATAACCATCCAACTTTTTCTGAAAAAATTTGCACTAAAAATATATTATATTTGTAATTTAACAACATTTTAATGGTTCTCTATTGAACAGATGTATTTATATGATTAAACAGATAGATTTAATAATTAAATAATCGTACAATTATTGTAACAGGTACATACAAAAACAATGTTTTCCCGATTAAAATAAATCTGGTCCACGTTAGAGACCTCCTTCGCATAAGAAAACACTTAAAGAAGGTTTAAAGTAACAACATTTTGAACATAAGCTAGATTAGGTTAGATTAGATTATTGCAATGGCAACCATACCACAAGGTAGGTATTTTAAGCCAAGTATGAATGAGGATTGAGTGCAAGATGATTGTGGCGCGATCTTGTAGTCTTGTTACTGACTAAGACTGACATGTTCCTTAGACAGGACTGTTAAGTAATAGCCCAACACCCGACAGCAACTAAGGGACCTACAGTTTAACGTAGTATCTGAACCACTTTTGCCTCTGAATTACGAATTGGTCTAATCGTGAGGATGGTCTTTGCGCATTAACGTAGTATTCAATAATGCGGACGTTAATTCACACAAGAGAACACTACACTCTCCGACCATCGCTCATAACTATCTACAATTCGTCAGAATATCACAGAGATTTATAATAAACTCAATTAATTTTCGAAACCTCCGTGCTGAATATTAATAAAAGTCTAATTTTCTCTATCAGGACTCTTTGACTCCTTTGGCTAGCCCAGCTATAAGTTGACACCTCTCTCATCTTAATGAAAGGCAATTGAGGTTTTCATAGAAATAAAAACGATTCCTCTAGGTGGATTTTATTCCTAACTAATTTAGTCTTAAACAATTTGGAATAGTTGTGAGTGATGGTTGGTATAGTGTTCAAAATTCTCAATTGGAAATCCTCAATCCTCTTCTGAAATCCTCATAATTCGACCAATTCGTAATTCAGAGGCAAAGGTGGCTAATATGCCAGTTCAAAACAGCAACAAGACTACAATATCGCGCCTCAATCATCTAACACTGACTTCTTATTCATACTTGGCTTAAAAAACCTACCTGGGTAGGTCGCCATTTCAGTTAAAAGTATAAAATTATGAAGTGTAAAACCCCAAATACTTTAAAATACAAATAAAAATAATATCGCTTTAAAATCACCATAGGCGATATACGTGTTGCATTGCGTTTTAATTGAACCAAAGAGTATAAATATGGGTTCCAATGAGCTCGATTGTATGACAACATTACATAAATTTTAAATCTAACATTACTTCTAATTATTTTTCAGATTGGTTGAAATTTGATAGTTATTGCTTACCATGTTGAAATAATTTGGATCTTTCAGACCAATTGCACAATAAAAACCTAATTAGACCAAGACTAGTGCGGATAACCTAAGACCTTGTACTAATTAATTATCTGCAATCTGAACGTACTTGAATCGTCTGCTGCTGCTGGGAGCGCGCGTGCGTGCGTCGGTTCACGGTTCACTTCTACCTCTCTTAATTACGCAAGATAGCGCGCTCACCAGACGAGCTACAACGCTTTATCTAGGATTAATTTCTGTTAATTGGTGGTCCCTTGCAATCTCAGCTGTGTTTGTTCAACTTTATCTAATGAAGAGTACACTCTCGCGTTAAGCCATGCCATAGTGGTTTGTACATGCTCAGGTTGACAAAGAGATCCAAATAATTTGTTTATGTTATTTTACTACTACAATACATTCAAACGAGTAAGTCACGTTTTCATTGGCTAAATCTATTGATATTTGCAGTTTTTTTTAGATGATTCGGATTATTTTCCTCTATGGAAATATATTATTTTGTTCGACTTTTCCAACACGTCTATCTTATAACCCGCCATTTCTGGAGGTGGCAATATCTTCTCGTGTTCAAGAGATTACCTAAGAATTTACATTAAATCTATAAATGTAAATTCTTAGGCAACCACTAAAAAACAGGAGGAGTTTCATCGCCTCCAGAAACGTTGTGTAGTTAAACTGCAGACCCGTTGTCAAACAAAATTGTCGTCGTCGCTGTTGTTGTAGCTCTATCGTCGTCGCTGTCGTTGTAGCTAACGTCGTCGATGTCGTTGTAGCTATCGTCGCCACTGTCGTTGTAGTACTCGTCGTCGCTGTTGTTGTAGCTATCGTCTTCGCTGTTGTTGTAGTATTCGTCGTCGCTGTTGTTGTAGCGATCGTCGTCGCTGTTGTTGTAGCTATCGTCGTCGCTGTCGTTGTAGTATTCGTCGTCGCTGTTGTTGTAGCTATCGTCGTCGCTGTCGTTGTAGTATTCGTCGTCGCTGTTGTTGTAGCTATCGTCGTCGCTGTCGTTGTAGTACTCGTCGTCGCTGTTGTTGTAGCTATCGTCGCCACTGTCGTTGTAGTACTCGTCGTCGCTGTTGTTGTAGCTATCGTCTTCGCTGTTGTTGTAGTATTCGTCGTCGCTGTTGTTGTAGCTATCGTGTTAGTCGTCGCTGTTGTTGTAGCTATCGTCGTCCATTTTGTTGTGGTGATCGTCGTCGCCAGGTCTCACCTCTAACCTCACCTTGACAGCCGTATCGCGTGACGAAATCCACAATCAGATCAGTAGACGCCGCCGCGCGCGTTTATTTTACCGCTTCTATTTGAGTAATTATAATCCAATTGAAATGCTAAATTACCACCATTATGATAGCTCACCGCCACAGGAAAATAAGCCCAATAGGTCGGACAACAAAGCGGATCAGAGGCGAGAATCGCACCAATTACCTGGAGGGCCGCTGTCGACGCGACTGAATGCGCCTGATTGCCGTTCAATGGCAGTGATTGCGCTTTGTAAGGCGACCGCCACGCTACAAAGAATTCAATTAGTTTTACAATATTTTACGATTATTGAAATTTATACGGGGATAAAATTTAGAGTTAAGTGCCGGTTTGGACGTGGAGTGCATTTTTGTAATTTTGTCCCCGGTTTAGAGCGGGAGCGGAGAGCGATAAACGCAAACGGTCGCGCCGGCGGTTTATTATTTTACAGAATTATTAACACTTGCGGATATTGCGTTCGGAGACATTGTCGAGGTCGTGCCGTAAAACGGCAGCCTGGGCGTATACGACCTGCGTGACAGGACGTGACAGGACGCGACAGGACGCGACTGCACCGCACGTAAAATCAACATTACATTACATACTGGTATCATTTAACTTCTACTCGTTATTTAGCATAATTATGGCTAACGCCTGGAAAAAATTATACTCAATATATTGACATAGATATGTCTTAGCTCTGAGGGAGGGGGACGATGGCAATTTGCGAGACCAAATTTGAAATAGTAACGTCATATGGCTAAAAAGACAGCAGTTTAGAGGAACTGAATATCACTAATATAACCTAATTTGAGAACCTACTGGTACTACACAGTTTACAAATTATTATAACACGTCAGTATAATATAAAAACTAATAACATAACATAATGCAGTGTTCTCTTGTGGGGATTATCGTCCGCATTATTAAATTCTACGTTAATCCACAAAGATCATCATTATCATCATAACTAGACCAGTTTGTAATTCAGAGGTAGTGGTTTGGACTCCGTGTGAAACTTTAGGTCCCATAGTTATCATTCACAGTTGGGTTATTAATTAACAGTCCTGTCTAAGGAACATGTCAGCCTTAGTCAGTAACAAGACTACAAGATCGTGCCACAATCATCCTACACTCACTTCTCATCCGTACGTGAATAAATTACCTACCTGGGTAGGTCGCCATTTTAGATTAGATTAGATTAGATTCACTAACTAGATAAACTAAGTGAATGAAAACTTTAAAAATATGATTTCAATTCCGAACTTCAGCTACCTTGGGCAATTTATTTCATAGCTTGATTGATTGTTGATATTGATTGAGTGGTGAGTCGCCATTTCAATAATCTAATCTATATAAATAAAATTAGGGTTTTGTCTGTACGTTGCTAAGAATTATTAATTTTTTAGTTATTTTTACCTTTTGTACGTTAGAGAAGCCAAAACCGGTCCTAGCTCAATTTTTGTCTGTTTGTCTGTGACGCTCCAGGAGGCATTTTACGCCGTCTTCTCCGAAAAAAAAACGGGAGAACTGATTACAATGAAACTTATTTCATGTATTCTCTACATTCCAGAGAAGGTTTGTAAATACAGTAATTGAAATCGCCCGCCGCCCCTTAAAAGGTAAATAACGAGCATTTAAAAACCCACTTTTACGCGATATTACTCGCATTTTGATTCAGTTTTCAAGATTTAATAGAAATAAAAACAAACAACTGTCAAGTCAATATTAGTTAGTTTATATTGGTCATTGATTTTAAACCCAACTCGAAATCATACTATAAAAAGCTATTTTAACGTATACCTAATTATAATAATGGTATAAATGTTCTAATCTATTTAATTATTGTAAAGTAATGCTAAATAATAAAGCTGGGTATTGATTTATTTTCTTTGTACTGATTTGTTTAGGATTTCAGGTATACATTTTGGTGTGATGATCTTTCTCCTTTAATCCTACAACCCGTACAAAGGACGGGCTTACTGCTAGTAGTGTATATAGTAAATTTTGAAACTAGTTAAAACTAAACATTAAAACAATTTGTATTGTTTTTTTTACTCTTTTGTGTTTTGGTGTTAGCATAACTTAATATCCTCTGGTTTTTATCTATTAAATAATAATAGAAAGTTAATGTAAGAGTTGTGCTAGGTTTAATCTCGAATCCTGCTCAATTAGTATGTCTTTTATAACTAATATCTGTGTAAAAAATTTAGATATGTGTCAAAAAATATTTGTATTTACTTCCCTATGGGAAATAGGTTAGATAATAGATATTTATAAAAAGGATGTTTTCAGTTGCTCTAAACATCTATCCTTGTAAATGCAATACGTCACTAAGCGTATGACGTCACTGTTTCAAATGTTGGTCTTGCAAATTTCCAACACACCCCCAGTGCTAAGACGTATCCATGTCAAAAACCCTTCCGACTAATTATTATGTTTAGTACTAGTTTGAAAGTTACAAAACAACTCATTAGGCTCAAATTTTGATAAATACGAAAACTCACGTGAAAAAGGTCCGACCGAAATGAAATTTGTACATACGATACGTGTAAAGAACAATTCACGGTATTAACTTATCCTTAAGATAAAATACCACGCACATTGGTCAACCAAAAGAAGTTTTATCTGCATATCTGTTAAGTGAGGTTGACCAATCATAGACTTCACCTGAAAAGTAATCAAATTTGGCTTTTTTGTGTGTATCACGTTTTTTAATCTACAAAGGGTCGAATCTGGACCCAGTTGCCATTTTTGATTGGGCTTTTAGTTAATGATGCTTCCTTACAACAGGTCGCCGTCAGGTAAAAAGAACGGAGTTTGGACCGATCCCTACCAAAACTTTAAATATCCCATGCAGCAGACCTACGTACTCAGCGAATTTCCAAATCAATAATCAATAAACAGAGAGTTTGCCTAATCTCCATAAGATTAACATGGGAAAGAGTATATTGTGTTTGATGTGAGGGACGCTGAAGAAGGCTTTTTTACCATAATTTAATTTTGACCACATAAAAATTTGTACCAATATCTTTTTATAAATAGAGAAGTGTGTCTATTCTCCTTAAGATTGAAATGAGAAAGAGGTGCAAAAACACAAAACGGATATTTTTTTCAGGCAACCTAAAATTTTTAAATGTAAGTCCAATCGAGTAAATAGCTCATTTTAAAGAAGTAGTTGATAGGAGCCCCTCACGCTAGACGAAAGTGATATGATATCTTGGCCGAATTGATAGATTTGAATTACCCTGGGTTAAACAAAATTACACCTGCTCACATACATTCCAAACGATTGTCCTAATTTAGCATTTACATTTACATTTTGGTTTGGAAAAACATTTAAGGGAACTTGAATAGCAACAAATTTAAAATGGAAGGAATTGGCGCAAATTAGGTAATTATTAGTGAATTTAATTTTTTGAATCGAAACTCGCTTAGCTAGAAAAATGTTTTGTTTAGACTCTTTAAGGATTGAATTAGTTTAACCACGTATACGTAATAATTGATACTGTTAAGGATTTAATTTGATTTTATTTTTTTATTAATCGATTAATTTTTTTTCTTTACAAACTACTATTTTGTTACGTTTCTTGTCTTTTTTCCAGTTCAGTTTAAAGAGTGCATTTTTGTTTCTATGAACAGAAGTAGATTTCCACTTGTATGATTCCATCGTTGGTGAAAAATTCATTTTCAAGATTATCATTGCCATTCACATCTTCTAATCAAATTATTTTAAGATGAAAGAATAAGTTATTACTATTAATTTAACAACCAATTTGAATTAAATCATTCTTTAATTTGAATAACTCTATTTTTTAAGGAAATCCTAAAGTGGGATATGACGATATCATTGCTTGTTGTAAAAAGTTCAATGTGTTGCGAAACATCTAGAAAAACAGATTATCGACAATTAATTGGTTTCGGGCAATAAATTTCTGTTTACAACGCTGACCGCTAGATAGCAGAGTGAACTTTGACGTCAAAGGGGCCAGAATAATTACTGCGTATTATAATTTTATTCATTGTTTGTTCATGAGGAATTCGGTCACAAGGTTATCCGCGTAATATAGTGCAATTATTGAACCGATAACACAAGTGATTACACAATGTGATTACCACTCTTCATAAGAACTCGTGTTCCTTCTTTATCTCAGATGATTTTATTACGTTTACGATTTTTATAATTAGTCAGTATTTGTGGAAAAGTTACACGATTAAATAAAACTGCGTAGTTAACCTATAATTTTAATTGATTTATGGAATTTTGTGCGTACAAATATTAATATTATCAACTTAAAAACAAATGTTTAGATCACTACAACAAAATTTAAGAAGGGAATAAATTATTATTCAACATACTGTCAACGGTCCAAATTAAGAACCCATTTGCCTAAATTGGACCAGTGAGATTTCCAAATTGAACCTGGTTCTTAAATTGGAAAGCTAAAACAATAATAATATAACTCAGCATTTAATTAATTTAATATTAGTACCATGTTATAGTATTAAGTCATATAATCAAAATGGCCTTAGAAAATTTAAACTTAATAGGTATAATCTGTAAAAAAACTAATTGAACTTTACAAAACTTAGTTAAATGTAAAGATATAGAATATAAATTAAAGTACAAAACGTGTACGTCATTTTACATTACCAAACTAAATTAATTATGTTAAAAACTCAACTGACATACAGTTACATTGTATAAAATTAAAGGATAATAACATCACTTATTTATATGTTACATATGTTTATATGTTTTTTATTTATATGTTACAGGGAATCACCCAAATAAATCCAATAATATATTTTATACTTTTAAATGAAATTACAACCAACCCAATTACCTTCAATACCTTTCTCTAATGAGAGCTTTCTTGATAGGTATTTCAAGCCAAGGATGAATGAGAAATGAGTGTAAGATGATTGTGGCGCGATCTAGTAGTCTTGCTACTGACTAAAGCAGATTTGTTCCTTAGACATAACTGTTAATTAATAGCTCAACTGTCAATGGCATAAGGGACCTACAGTTTAACGTGGAATCCGAACCGCTGCTTCTGATTTACCATCTGGTCTCATTATGAGGATGGTCTTTGCGGATTAACGTAGTAACGTAGTACGCCACGTAAGCCTAAAACACGGAAGCTTCCAAATACTGAAAAAATCATATTTATTCGGTATTATTTTTCTGTGGTTGAACAAAACGAATTAAAAGAAACGTACAGGATATATCTGTCTCTACCCTCTACACCTTATGTACCGTTGCTAAATAGACAAGGATTTTTGTGACACCGTATTTATCATAGCTCGTATTAAAA
The DNA here is from genome assembly GCA_023375725.1 of Nephotettix cincticeps. Taxonomy (NCBI): domain Eukaryota; kingdom Metazoa; phylum Arthropoda; class Insecta; order Hemiptera; family Cicadellidae; genus Nephotettix; species Nephotettix cincticeps. The sequence continues at coordinate 62,029,445 of CM041789.1, forward strand.
TCAAATATTTTAAATTTTAAAACAAAATTAAGCTTGGTTAAATATTTGTACGAAAATTCGTTATTTACACCTAAACATCGTTTCTAAAAACTATCAATAAACCGATTAAACTAAAAATGAGTTGATAATAGCCTAAAAACCTAGAAAAATCAGGAATAGAGTCGTTTTCTTAAAGCGGAACTGAAGTCGATCTGGACGGTCCCAGGCGCCAGCGGCCCAACAAAGGGGAATTTCGCGGTCCAAATGTAAAAGGAATTAATGAAGTGCCTTTGTAATTTCGGGCCCCTTGGAAGCCATTCAAGTTGTTTACGGCCAACTCAGGACGGCAGCTTTCTGAAAAGGTTTCTTGCCCTGATAATAGGACCATAATGAACACCTGGGGCTTACAAATTGGGCGGCCAGGTAGAACGATTGTCTCCTAATTATTCATACCGAAAAGTCAACAGTGGTAGGGTCGCTGTTCTCAGCTTCGAGTAGCCCACACGCCTGGACGGTCAGAGTTGCAGCTTGGGGATGCAAAGTCAACATTGGTAGGGTCGCCGACCTCAGCTTTCGGGAACCTACACGCCGGCACGGTCGAGGTTGCAGCTTGGGGATGCAAAGTCAACATTGGTAGGGTCGCCGACCTCAGCTTTGGGGAACCTACACGCCGGCACGGCCAGGGTTGCAGCTTGGGGATGCAAAGTCAACATTGGTAGGGTCGCCGACCTCAGCTTTGGGGAACCTACACGCCGGCACGGCCAGGGTTGCAGCTTGGGGATGCAAAGTCAACATTGGTAGGGTCGCCGACCTCAGCTTTGGGGAACCTACACGCCGGCACGGCCAGGGATGCAGCTTGAGGATGCAAAGTCAACATTGGTGGGGTCGCCGACCTCAGCTTTGGGGAACCTACACGCCGGCACGGCCAGGGATGCAGCTTGGGGATGCAAAGTCAACATTGGTAGGGTCGCCGACCTCAGCTTTCGGGAACCTACACGCCGGCACGGCCAGGGATCCAGCTTGGGGATGCAAAGTCAACATTGGTAGGGTCGCCGACCTCAGCTTTGGGGAACCTACACGCCGGCACGGCCAGGGATGCAGCTTGGGGATGCAAAGTCAACATTGGTAGGGTCGCCGACCTCAGCTTTGGGAAACCTACACGCCGGCACGACCTGGGATACGACTCGGGGATGCAACAGTCCTTTGTGTGTGTCAGCAAAGTCAATAGTGTTAGAGTCGTTGTTCTCAGCTTTGGCGAGCCCACACGTCGGGACGGCTAGGGTTGCAGTTTGAAAATTCAAAGTCAACATTTGTATAAAGAAATCGAACCAGGAACGTTTGACTACCTAGACCATCGCGATAACCTTGAGCTACCATGGCGTTGTGTATGTTGTAAAAGTAAGCGCAATCTTTGCGTGGGTTTTTTGCATAGTATCTATATTGCATAGTAGGTATATATTAAAGTAAACCGCACGAAAGGAGTCCGATGAGGTCTTAGGCAGCTGGTTCCCCCTCACCCTCTCTTGCCCAGCAGTGTTGCCATTTTTCATTTAGCTTATCAGCTGACGTACCAATATGCTATAATAGAATAAAGCAATATGGTACCACCGCACTGACTCCCATATTACTATTTTCGTACGGGTTTTCTAGTAGCTAGTACACTGATTCTAAATTTTAATTTAATAGATATAAATTATTAGTTTTTTCTGAAAAAACTAAATGTCAGGGTGTTGATACAATATTAAAAACACCACCTATTTGCAAAATAATTAACGGCAGAATACGTAACCTCTATTTGTCTACAGCTGATGGATTGTCCTCCTATTTGTTCAACTAACAAACAAGAGTGACACGACAACAAAACAGAAAGGAACAAATTAAAGTGTGTGAGGCAGTGACCACGAGCGCATTGAGGTGAAAAGCTGACTGGGCCTTTGTCATTGTACACTGCACACTGGCGGCGATCACTCAAGAGTCACCTCGCCTCGGTCATGTGAAAGCTGAGGCCTAAGGCCAAACAGACAGTCAATAGACCAAACACTGGCCGGACGAGTACGTAACCAATGGAACAGTTGATTCCACAAGTATATATATATGCTCTAATACTCTTGTGTGATTAGAAATATTTGCAAACATGCATTTAGAGTTGTCAACGGGTTATCAACTGATGAATTATCAATCAATTAATGGGTTCATATTGTATCTATTGATTCTTTGAATAAAAGTATTTCAATCAATTATCAGGGAAGATTTTTAAAAAACTGGTCCAACACTACTAAATCACAGAAGTTCTTTGGGATGAACATATTTCATCCCGAATATATTTCTTTTGATTTCACTCCATTGATTTTGAGATTGATTTGGTGGATATGATGTCAGTGTTGTAAAGTTCCTTTATACTAAAACTTTGTCAAAACAATATTGAATATCGAAGTAGTTAAGATTATTTTCTGGACTTATCTTTCGGTAAATGTCGTAGATCAGTTTTGTGGATTCCTCTGTCAAGCCTGAAATTTTATAGCATAATTTCGTTTAACCATGTAAAATGGGTTACATAGATTGAATATTCACTTCTAGACCTGGATAAACCGATGGGTAGTGGTTTCAAGTATGATTATTTCTTTTTTTGGCATTTATAATATAAGCTTCTTATGTTTTTACTGTTCAAGCCACCCTCAGAGAAATTCCTTTAGCTTTTCACGGAAACGGGAATGCTTTGATAGATCGATGAAACTTACAAGTCCGTGTGGAACCTACGCTAGCTCACGCACGAAAGAGGGATGGATGATGACCTGGGTAGGTTGATGAGGACTCTGGTTAAAGGTGGAGTCTCACATAACCTCCGCAGGAGCGAGGCACTCATAACACAGATTAAACATGTTGGTATTTTAACGACCACTCCATTTTCAATTCCTTTATAAAATTTCACCATGTATTAAATAAATCGCTTTCTATTATGTAGGCCTATAACTATCGTGATGACATTCATTGACAATGATATCATCTGACTTAGCTTAGATCATGGATATGTGAAAGATCCCGTTAGAAACAGACTAATTTCTTAGTAATCAATTGAAGTTTACTAAGTTTAAAACTACAATCTTAAATAAGAACTTTTTCCATTATGCATTTTAGTTTATATTGCAGCTTCAGTACTTATGAAATATAACGGGAAATTTTGGATTTCAGAGATTTTCGAAAAAATATTAAACATATGTCATATCCGTCGCATTTTATTCTCCTCGCAGATTGCTAATACTCCCCAGAGCTTAGACACACCCATGTCAAAAAGGAGAAATGTTTTGACTAGTTGTTAGGATGAGATAGATTCATAGCAAAACCACTTCCTAGGGACTTTTTGAAGAAATTTTAAAATTAATTCTAAGGATAAAACGATTTTAAGTCACAGTATTCACTTCCTGTTCAAGTCGTGCAGAAATTAGAGAAGTCGACGCGACGGAGGACTATACCAGTTCACTCTCCCGCATTAGAGCCATTACCCAGATACAACCTACTTGTAGACATGTTATTACTATAATAATTATTACCTTTTAAATAGTGACCTACCCAGAAAGGTATTTTAAGCTAAGTATGAATGAGAAATGAGTCTATGATGATTGTGGCACGATCTTGTAGTATTGTTACTGACCAAGGCAAACATATTCCTTAGACAGAACTGTTATTTATTAGCCCAACAGCTAATTACATCTAAGGAACCTACGGTTTAACGTAGGATCCGAACCAATTTTGCCTCTAAGTTACGAACTGGTCTATTATGAAGATGGTATTCGCGGATGAACGTATTCAATAGTGCGGACGTAAATCCACACCAGAGAATATCACATCCACCGACCATCGCTCATCCAGAATTCGTGACCTCCAAGTAGCTGTATTACAGGACACGCCACCGTCTCATAGTTTATATGCTGCTGCAAGAGGACGCAATACTCAGCCGCTCACAGCGTGGTCCCACACGCCGCGTCGCCATAAAACCCCCATAAACCGGGAGCCGCCATCAAGCGAATGGACCAATTAAGATCCTCATCTCGCTGCATAAATATTATACAGCTAATTTTTTAATTGCGTCCTTCCAACAAACCATCTTTAATTAGAAACTTGGTATTTGTGCCCGACTCTTGCGGTTTATCGTCACTGTTAACAGCTCAGCCCCTTCATAAACAAATGTTACAGGTGCACAGTTTGTTGGCAAGACGTCGTAATATGTAATGGGTAGTTTTATGTAAAATAACGGAACCATACGGAATATTAGTAAATCTCTAATGGTTGGTAATTAGGAAATTAAAGCAATATAAATGAAATTATATTTTTGTTTAGTTTTGCTTTGAGTTTTGTCTGTTTTGTATTTAGAAGTTCAATAGGTCATGTTTTTTTTACATTTCATATCCCTTGTTACATGTTATTTTTTGAATGCTTTCCCGTGAAATCTATAGTTTTTTTATTTTATAAATAGAGAAGATTTATGTTTACTTAACCGACCCATGTGCTGTGAAATTAATGAGCTCTGAAAAACAGTATTTAGGAATAAAATACATAGGCCCTACGTTTTACAGAATAAGTGATTTATAAATGTGATTTAATCAACACAGGTCGACTTTAGGTAGTCAAAAGCGGGGATAGACTGTTCCACACAAAAAAATTAAAAGTGCTGAAAGACGTTTAGACACAAAATATAACATAGACCGTACAAAGGACGGGCCTGATGCTAGTAGACTAATAAACGTTTCGTAAACACAGTATCAATTAAATAATTTTTTAAATATAATAAATAGCATACCAAGCAGATAATATCAGAGTATCACCATGAGGACCGCAGACGCGGTCCATAGAATGTAAACAGCTGTGTTAACCCAACCACTACTATGACCTTACGTTCTTTGTAGTCACAAAAAAGGTTGTTGGTACCTACTACTATATAAACTACTTAGGGGTTTTCACATTTATAATTATTCAGTCGATCTTTTATGTGCTCAAACTTTGCCCTAAGTTTAGCATCAACAACTGCACCCTTCCTCTTACACTTAAAGCCAGAATCCCTTAGAAGTGAATCTCCTTCAATGATTCTGACAAATCAGGCTTAATGTCATTTTCCAATATTTATTTTTAATAAAGCTTTGTATTTGTATTATTATTTATGGAAATAAACTTATTCATTCATTCATAAAAAAAAATGTCACACACTGGCTCGGGAATATTAAAACGTTTTCCAGTTGGAATTGTATCTGGATTCATAATCCAAGATGGATATATACTAAGATATATAATCTTGAAGGAAATATTGTTATGTGTCAGTGGTAAATGGTTTTAGTAAGACAATTTGACGAAAATAACCAATACGTATGAATTAATTCATTTTATTGGTAATCTTTTGATTAGTTTATTAAGAAGAATAAACCAAAGGTAAAATAAATTGAGGAGATGAATAAAACATTTGCCTTTTAATGTTAAATCATGCCTGTAAACACAGTCAGCTTTCCTCTAGTTATATCCTTTTACAATATATATATCTTTTGATTTCAATACCATCTCATTGTTATCGAAGTACTTATATATTTTACGTTTTGTGCCTTATACAGCTTCGGTAGAATCAATTGATTCACAAACTTTAGTAGCTATGATATCAGGTCATCAACACTTGCAGCTAATGTAAAACGAACTTTTTTAAGTATTCCATACGTGCCTAAAATATGTTTTGCATACAAGTAAGTAATATATTTGTTTACTATATTTATTTTGGCGTGGATTGGTTTGATTGCCATGACCGCGGCCAGCGGATGTTTTCAGAGCGGCCTGTAGAGCGTAGAACGTAGACCGAGTATTGTTGAAGCCCAATCAACGCCTATTGAGGGCCTCGGAGCCGAAATTCATAAACACACTGGACCTGTCAGAAACAATTAAAGCTAGGAGTAACACGACAGCATTACGGCCTATACAAAACCACTCCCTCCATTGTGGGGGAACAAATTTGAGCCCACACTTTGGATTCGAAACAAGGTACTTTGTCCGAAATTACAGAGGTGACAAGTTTATGTGAGTTTAGCCTGACGTGCGTCGTATCTCAGCGAGAGTTGGTCCAGCACGGCAAGCGAGAGTCTCTTATTTGCATTAGCGCCGAGGGCGGAAACAGACACTCAGCGCAATCAACACTCGATATTTCACACTTTATTTCAATTGTCCCGGTCTATTAAGGGCCTTTTGTCATAACAGGAATTCGAAATTGCATAAACAGGTACTTTATGGATCGTAAGTTTAGTTTAGTGCGCTTTTGTTATTCGTACCTCAAAGATAAAAGTGGATACCGCTACAAGCTCCCCGGATGGTACAACACCTCCTGAAAACCTAGATGATACATTCTCAAGTTTACCGTAATACCGAAATGTATTATTATTACAACTTTCAAGTAGGGGTCCATTGGAGGTATACATCTCAGAGCTATAGGGGTTTGGCCCAAATCCCTTGACCCAGGGACGGCGGTAGCCATGACCTCCAAATTGGGAAGAGATTCGTTCTAATACTTTTCTTTCTTTAAGATGTGATGGTACTACGGGCTGGAAGGTGCTTCACTCCCTCCTGGGTTAGGTTTCGTAGTGGCGATGGTTGGTGCTGAAATGCATAAACATTGGTCGAGCTCCTGTTCCCTTCCAGAGTGAAGTTTGCCGATGGAAATGTGTTTTTCGTCTCTGGACCACCCTTTGGAGAATAGTTGATGTCGTAACCGGTAAACTGAGGACAGTCACAGCAGATCGGCACTAGTTAAGCTTCAGTGGATGTAGCTCCTCATCTGCTAAAGTGGTGCCTATCCGAATAGGTCTCTGACCTCTTGCGAAATACACGATGGACTAGGGTTAGCCTAGTGTTTACATTTGCGTTGACAATATGTTTTATTACATTTTAAAAATCTTTTGTTTCTCCTCAAATGTATCTAGACTAGACAAATTGCTGTGATTTCTATTAGTTTAATTATTTAGTTACTTAAATGGCATATTGTCCTAGGCAAGGTATTTTAGCCAAGTATGATTGAGAGATGAGTGCAAGATGATTATAGCACAATCTTGTAGTCCTGTTACTGACTAAGGCTGACATGTTATTTAGACAAAACTGTTAATAAATAGACCAACAGTCAATGGCATATCTAAGGAACCTACAGTTTAACATGGAGTCCGAACTACTGCCTCTGGATTACGAACTGGTGTAATTTATGAGGATGGCATTTGCGGATAGACTAATAGTGCGGACGTTAATTCACGCCAAAGAATATCCCACTGCTCATAACTATCCACAATTCGTAGCCTTTAAGTACCTGGATTATAGGACACGCCATCGCCCCAGTCTATTTTGAACATAAATAATGTCCTATTGTATTATCAAACAACCGTTATAATTATGAACATTAGTACATTATTTGCAATGAAAGTCCTTCTGGGTGGGTTTGACAAGTAGTTTAGATGACCCTGGTGTTTCCTCGGTTCCCAGTCTCCACGTCTCCGTCAGAGACTGCGGTGTCCGACAGATGTTCACCACACAAACAACGCTCCACTTCTTGAGGCAGATCATCCAGGAGTCAATGAAACTGTACGATCCATCACGGGACAAAACGCACGCGCCGCGCCGCCCCCGTCACCTGGCGCTTCTCAGAAGAGCTCACGCCCTCCCCCGCCACCCGGGGCGCCACTTACAGGACAATTACCCCCTGCAATGGATCCTCACCTGCCCTCGGCATAAATCGTGAGAGAGTGACTCTCCACAATGGTAAAGGCAAGGCTGCCAGGGACCTTGGAGGAGGTAGACTCAATGAGGTGTTTGTGGCTTCGAAACTCACCCGAAAATACTTTAAAAATAATAATAATACGATGAGAGCCTGATGGGTAAGTTGTTATACTTGCCTTTTCAAAAAAAGTTGTATTTTCAAGAACGATACTTTATTTAAGAAACCATACCATGCTCATATGTTATTTTATACAGAAGTGGATGGTCATTTTATAGAGAAAAAACTTCAACTGCTCATCACCAAGAGCGACGTGAGCCACATAGGCCCGCCAGAGGTGACCGCTCGTGATCCGACAATGAGTCGCCGGGCGCTGGTTTCGATCCAGCAACCTTTGACTTACTGGGCCAGAGCGTTACCCTTGAGCTACCGTGCTGGTAAATAACTTTATTAAGTAATATGTTGCATGACATGTTTCAATCACTTGTTATTACATACAAATTTAAATTTTCACATTAATTTGTCTTAGCTCTAAGGGTGGGGTATTGACAATCAGTCAGACCAATATTTGAAACGGTGACATCATATGCTTAGTGACGTTATATAAGGACAGCTTTTTAGAGAAACTGAAAACATTACCGTATGCATATCCATGATTATTTATATCTTTTATTGGACTTTTCTAACGCATCTAGGTTTTTTAACTACACAATGATTCTGGAGATGGAGAAACTTCATGGATTACTTGAATCCTTTTCGACTACTTTTATTTATTACTTGATTATTAATCACTTGGAGGAGTATCTTTAAATTAAGAAACGTTGTGCAGTTAAAAACACAGACGTGTTGGAAAAGTCCAATAAAAGATAATTAATAATACTGACCTACGCCACCATGATATTTAAAGGTGATGTATATCCATGATCATGCCTATTTCCTACAGGAGAGTATAAACAATAATTTTAGATTTAGCCTTTAGTGTTTAACAGCTTCGACTTCGGTGCAAGAATTCGCGATTTAAAATACCGAGAAGCTCTTACGGATTTCAAATACTTTCCCGATCGTGAGCTTTACTGTATGTTGGTAAAATGTCTTGAGCATAGAAAAACATGTTAGCCATAGTCCGTAACAAGACTACAGTCCCGCCACACTCAGCCTAAACTCTTTCTCATTTACACTTCCTGCTAATAATCTGCTTCAAGCAGGACATGATTTATCAGAGTTGGCGCAACTTTGTGATCCAATGTTTTCTACACAGCCAGTACAGAGCAGTAACATTTCAATCGAGACAATTAAGATAAACTGTAACACGATCATTAACACGGACCGGTAATTAATAGTGTCCGTCACCTGGACACGGCCTTCGGGTTAATTCATTAATGTTTAATTAATAAACAGCGCAGACGCATTCCTGCTACAACTGAACTGTCTCGAGGTGAATGGAATGAAGGATCGACTCTCGCAGCGCGTCTGCGACCGTGACTGGGGAGACTCCGTAGACGCACACAGCACCCTACAAGTCTACAAGACACAGTTACAACTAATAGAAATACATTAACTTTTTAAAAACTGTCCAACAGAAATAAATAGTTCAATACACAAAACTAAACATGGATAAGTGCTTGAATTTTCTAAAAAAAATTTTAAAGCCCAATCTATTTAAACCTTTTTTATAAGCTAACTTTGATCATGTTCCAACTTCAATGACAGTTATTGAAGCTACTCTAACTGAGAATAATAACATATTACATTACATCAGGTTTTTGGAACTGTTTAAACATTTTCCAATTTAAAATTCATATGGACCGTTTTGGCTATTAAATAATATTATTTATCATACCACCCAATTAATTTGTGTACATCCTGCCAATATTTTCTGAGGATCCCTCCTTAGTGGTTACTTTCATGAATAAATAAAAAATTAATTCAAGTTTATAAAAAAATAAGTCAAATTTATCGCCCTGTTATGTCTAAAATATTTAAAGCACTTATGTTAACAAAAAAATTACAGTTTTTGTTTTGGTTTCTACTATTTGACAATGCCTGTTTCAACGCATTATTGACCAGAGGCAATCAATATTCTGATAATAGATATATCCAGGCTATATAGTGATATTATTCTGACATAATAAATCATATATCTCTTTGGCTGACGGTCTTTTGACCAAGTCTAGGAATGCGAGGAAGGTTGTAAGACATTCTATTTATTAATTATTTTTTTGCTAAGTGCAATTCTTAAGATTGTAAATTCACTTTCATTTCAAATCATATATCAGTTTTTACATATTTTCAGTTTTTATTTCACCCAATTTATAGCCTACTAGATCTGAAAAGACAATTAGCCGAGGTTAGAGTGCATGCTTTGCGAGCTAAAGTGTGTACCAATATTCGTCATCAATAACAGTAGACATGTGAATGTGTCAAGGACGAGAGAAGATAATTAGAGTGGGGCAGCATTAGTAAGCCATTAGTGGTCTCGTCTCTCAGCCACATCGTTATTGACCAATGAAACCTGCGGACATCTGCAACGGCGCCACGGCAGATCCATCACCAGTGATCACGCCAAAAATCACCAGACATCACACGATATTTTACAGAGATCGTCCAAGTTAACATTTCATTCACAATGAATAAACATTCCGAGCAATCGCTATACTTCACCCCAATAATTACAAGATACTAGATTGAATTTTTTTAAATAATTTATCCATCTAATGGAGGTCACGAATTTTGGATAGTTATAAGCGGTGACCGGTGGATACGGTATTATCTGGTGTGGATTAATATACGAACTGTTTAATACTACGTTCGTAATTAGGCCAGTTTGTAATTTATAGGCAAAACTATTGTAGTTCGGATCGGACCCCACGTTAAACTGTAGGTCCTTTAGATGTCATAGGCTGTTTGGCTATTAATTAACATTCAACAATAATACTAATAATGAATACAATAACAAATGCAATACAATAACAATAATGAATAAATATAATAGAAGAAATAATAAAAAGTTAAACAAGTTAACGTAATGCTACAACCAGGCGCTTAAGTCTCTTTTCACTTGACACAAAGATGTCCACATGTGGCGAAATGACATTTCCAATGTCCTGAATTCGAGCCATGGTTGACTGCTTGGCATAGTTGGTGCTATGATGTCTGCGGGCAAACAGGTCTCTGGATCTCGGGGTGGATGTAACGTAAAAATAAATCTTCTGAAGAAGATCAGGACAATTTACGAGACCATTAACAAGTTTAAAAAAGAAAACAAATCCTGTACATCTCGTCTGGTTTGCAGGTTTGGTAAATCCAGCTTGCTGGATGCCATGCTCAAAGGGACATCAAAATAGCGGTAACCAACTCGGAACCCCACCAGTCTCAAAAATCTGTTCTGGATCCTCTGGAGACGATCTCGGAGAATTGTTTGGTGAGGAGCCCATACTACTGAGCAATACTCCAAGAGAGGCCTTAGATTACAGGAGAAGAGTGTTCTAAGTGCCCGCAACTGGGAGAGGTATCTTGACGAACGAACAAGGAGTCCTAGGGCTTTACTAGCCTGTGAACAAATCCTCTCAACATGAGCTTCGGCATTCAAGGATGACAATATCTTTACTCCAAGATCCCGAACAGATACAGGTCTATGTAGAACCTCTCCTTCCAAGCTATAAGCATACAGTTGGGGAGTAGTTTTTCTGTGTACAGTAAAGGCTACACACCTCTTCAGATTCAGGTTCATTCTATTGTCGGTGCACCACTGTATAATAGACTGCAGAGCAAGTTGCCAATGTCGTTGATAAAGACGAGGAACAGTAGGGGCCCCAGAATTGACCCCTGTGGTACCTCTGAAGTTACTATGATCACTTTGGATATTGCAGAAGCAAACCTCACATATAGTAGCCGATTACTCAGGTAGCTGGAAAACCATCTAAGAAGTGCTCCAGTTATTCCAAAGGCGTAGAGTTTGTCAACAAGGCGCAGGTGACACACCTGGTCGAAAGCCTTAGCAAAATCCAGATAAAGGCAGTCAATTTGCTCACCTATTTTAAAGGCCTCCATGACATAGCTCTGAAACACGACCAGGTTTGTAGCCGTTGAATGCTAGACATAAAACCATGCTGATAGGGTGTTATCTGTTTGCACAGCATAGGACCCACCTTCATCAAAACAAGTCTCTCAAAAACTTTAGCCAGACAAGGATGCAGTGCAACGGGTCTGTAATTTGAGATATCGGACTTATGTATTGGCACAAGAAAGCAATTCTTTAATACATCAGGATATACACATTATTCCCATCACAATAATCGAATAGTACTGCGTATGCAGGTTTGCTACAATAAGGGTTGTTTTACATGGTAATGTGCTTATCTTAAGCACAATTTTATCAAATTATGTTAATAGCTAATCGAGTTATGCCAATTTATGTATTCTCAGTAATTATTAAAATGAATACGTAGGTGCTTCCGTAAGAAAAATTAAATTAGGAGGTTTTATGGATGTAGTGACAAAAATTAACAAGGAAGACTTGGATAGCAAATTTTGGAAAAATGAATAAGTAAATAGGTGACATGAGATTAACACTACACAATTTAGTCTACCGTGTTTACAATTATGAATATCTCAGTAACAAATTGACCTCTATTTATGATTCAAAATAAATTGTGCGTTCTTAGAGCCAGTGGTAAAAAGAAAAATTAGATTTTTTTCTCATGTGGTCAGAGTAAAATGGCCGTGTATCCACAGCAGACACCCGGTAGTTTTACATTTAATAGTTGAGTTTCCTGGGAAATAATATTTGGTTTCTTCTCCAGAACGCTGTAAGACAAAGTACTGCTACGAATTTTGTTTCAACTACTTTAAATTGATGAAGAAAGGAGGCAAAAACACGTCTCATAAGTACTTCGTACCAACTATGGTATAGTGTTGTTGCTAGTAATAATATAATGATTTTTACGTAATTATAAATGGTAGTGGTAAATAGAGCAAAGAGTAGGCTAATAAAAAATTGACAAAGAAAAGGTTTTATAAAACTTTGTTTCAGGCTAAATTAGATGTGGCGATTAAGCGGAATCACATTCAAAAGTACTTAAGTTGGTTCAGTAGTCTTGTAAAAAATAAAATAGTTAGGATGTCATAAAATAATGTAATTCAGAGTTCTTAATTAATTAAGAAGTTAGTTAATTTTCAGAGTCCGTTGTAAAATGCCTCGAGGTGTCAACAATTATTTACACCTTTACGCTGTACGTACGCGTTTCAGACCCTTGACGGCTCATCTTCAGCAACATAGTTAAGCCCATAATGGTTGTCATTAGTAGTATCAAACACACGCATTTACGTCCAAATAAATACACCCAGTCACATTAGTACTCTTAAAACAACACAAAGATAAAACATTAAAATTAACTGTGGCGCGCCGAACTAACTATCGAATAAAAGTGTTTAAATAATTGCCACCTCAAGGCATTTTACAAAGGTACCATTTAATCACATTAAAAGGTGTCAAGACTGTTAAATGATACAAATCATGCTTGAATACTTCAGCTGAGTTGAGAAAGAAATGTTAAAGTTCCTTGTATAGCTTAAAACCTCAACCAAACCTGTATTGCAGTTTGCGTTAAAGTTTACACATGTTTGTATTTAATTATCTGACAGAATTTATGAGACTTGCAAGCTTTGTCATGAAACTGCCTCAAGCTTATCTAGCGAGAATCGCAGTCTCTGGAATCAATTAAAATGCAAGCTCAATAAAAGTCGTCGTTTCCAATTCTCTTGGTTGCAACCACTTGATGGCGGCCGTAAACTCAGAAACGAGGACATCGTTTTTGCTTCTAATAGTCTATTGCTGGGTACATACATACAAAGTTGTTTCTTCAGTCGCCTTTCAAACTTGTTTAGTGTTGATATTGCTTAGGACCCAGACGATTTAAATTGTTTACGTCATACTGCTTTGAAAACAGCTGTTTTAGATACATGTGTTGAAGAGCAAAAGCTATTCATTTTCTTCCTAGGACTAAACCTATTATTGTGATGATTTTTGAGTCCTAGGACGCAAAAGATCATTGTTGATGTACTTATAATACGAGGTCAGTGTACGATTGTAAATAATCGATAAAGCAACTGCAACAATCACAAACGAATTTTTGTGTATTAGCAAAACTGGTAATCGAATATTTAATCGAACTATTTAATGGTTGAGATCGAACTACCGACAATAATAATGAACACTGACATAACCTAAACAACCAATCAAGATTCAAGAAAGAACTGCTGTAACGTAAGTAACATAACAGCTGATTATTCTAAAGCGACAAAAATGGTCGGCAACTATTGATATTGATATTAATATATAAATTAGGTAATTTATGTTTTACGAGTTTGTTTCATTTTATTTGCAGTATGACGAAAATATAGTTCATCACACGCCCCAAAATTGGCTTTTTGATATATACTCGCACATTTAACAGCCTCGGCTCTTAAGCTTGTGCTCGTATAAAAAACACCCGTTTTTGGTCCCACTTTTAATTTACACTTAGAACCATGTATATATAGTCACAAATGGCACATATCTCAACCTACTCTGTTATCAGGTGCCGTGGCTTCGCCAACCGTCCCCCAAGCCTGCTGCGACAGCCCGAAGTGCCAAACGGGGGGGGGGGTCGAGCACTTTTACTTAGCTAACGGGCCCTGTAATTGGCCATGAAGCTAAAATATTTAATTAAGTCTTATTCCTAATGTTTAATGTCTATATCCTAATTTATAATTTGTAAATGTATTTAAGGTCAAAGGTTAATTTTTTTATTGTTGGCATCGTAAGTGTAGCGAGACGGACCGGACTGCCTTAGTCCATTAACTATTGGAACGCTTTCGGCCATTAAGTATCGGATTGGCCAACATATCCTCCAGTGACGTAAACAATGTTATTCTTCCTGAAGCAGATAACGTTAAATACCTTAGATTACACCTTACTTGGTACTCACATTTAGAACAAGAAACTAAATACAATATAAATCTAAAAACTAACAAATTGACCTGTTTTATTGGAGCTAAATTATTGGTTCTAAATTATCAGTTACAGACAATTTAGGCCTATCCTGTAAAAGGTTGTGTTTAAGCCTCTATGGACCTACGGAATCCATCTTTGGGGCACTGCATGAAATTGAAATATTGAAATGAAATCCAACCATATGAATCTGAAGAAGAGTTCTCAATGCTTCATGGTGGTAACAATAAAGTAATCCACGATGACTCTAAAGTTCCCTTTGTTCAAGAATAAATTTCTAAATTTAGTCAGAATTATCGATACACATAGAACATAGAAAACCACCTGAACTATCAGGCAACTGATTTCCTGGACAACATTCAGTGTACATATAAGTTGAAAATACATAATAGTCTTGTTCTTGGTATTCATTTTTTAAAATTTTTTATCTCAATTCACTGTTAATATGTTAAATTGTTCAATGGTGTTCAATTAGCAAAATGTTATTTCCTTCAAAGATTCTAAATAAAACTTGTTCCAAAAAATTGTTTTTCTCTTGGCTCAAATGGAGAGAAAACTTTTAACTGTAAATAAAGTTATAAGCTTATGATGTAAGTGATTTAAGATCAGATTTTAATCAGATTTCGTGAACTACCCCACTCATCAATACAAGGGGCCACCTAGTGATGTAAATAACTACTCTCCGGTCCTGCCTCGAGTGATTGGGTGAGGAGAGATTTTAAGATTTAAATCCTTGTTTACAGCCTAAGAACACACAGTGGGACAGACGGGCCATAACACTAACATGTGTCGTCGGATCGTCTAGCCGAGAATAGCCCAGACTGGCTCATTAGCAAGTTGGCCGAGCGGAGATGGGGACGTGCGGTGGCTGAGCCTGGGCCGCGGAAATCTGTTATGTGCTCGTGTATATGTACACTAGCCCATCAGCAGGTTGGCCAAGCGAGGCTGGGCCTGGGCCGCGGAAATCTGTTATGTGCTCGTGTATATGTACACTGGCCCATCAGCAGGTTGGCCAAGCGAGGCTGGGCCTGGGCCGCGGAAATCTGTTATGTGCTCGTGTATATGTACACTGGCCCATCAGCAGGTAGGCCAAGCGAGGCTGAGCCTGGGCCGCGGAAATCTGTTATGTGCTCGTGTATATGTACACTGGCCCATCAGCAGGTAGGTCGAGCGAGGCTAGGCCTGGGCCGCGGAAATCTGTTATGTGCTCGTGTATATGTACACTGGTCCATCAGCAGGTAGGTCGAGCGAGGCTAGGCCTGGGCCGCGGAAATCTGTAATGTGCTCGTGTATATGTACACTGGCCCATCAGCAGGTAGGTCGAGCGAGGCTAGGCCTGGGCCGCGGAAATCTGTAATGTGCTCGTGTATATGTACACTGGCCCATCAGCAGGTAGGTCGAGCGAGGCTAGGCCTGGGCCGCGGAAATCTGTTATGTGCTCGTGTATATGTACACTGGCCCATCAGCAGGTAGGTCGAGCGAGGCTAGGCCTGGGCCGCGGAAATCTGTTATGTGCTCGTGTATATGTACACTGGTCCATCAGCAGGTTGGCCGAGGGAGGCTGGGCCTGGGCCGCGGAAATCTGTTATGTGCTCGTGTATATGTACACTGGTCCATCAGCAGGTTGGCCGAGGGAGGCTGGGCCTGGGCCGCGGAAATCTGTAATGTGCTCGTGTATATGTACACTGGCCCATCAGCAGGTTGGCCAAGCGAGGCTGAGCCTGGGCCGCGGAAATCTGTAATGTGCTCGTGTATATGTACACTGGCCCATCAGCAGGTTGGCCAAGCGAGGCTGAGCCTGGGCCGCGGAAATCTGTAATGTGCTCGTGTATATGTACACTGGCCCATCAGCAGGTTGGCCAAGCGAGGCTGAGCCTGGGCCGCGGAAATCTGTTATGTGCTCGTGTATATGTACACTGGCCCATCAGCAGGTTGGCCAAGCGAGGCTGAGCCTGGGCCGCGGAAATCTGTAATGTGCTCGTGTATATGTACACTGGCCCATCAGCAGGTTGGCCGAGCGAGGCTGGGCCTGGGCCGCGGAAATCTGTAATGTGCTCGTGTATATGTACACTGGCCCATCAGCAGGTTGGCCAACGAGGCTGACCTGGCCGCGGAAATCTGTAATGTGCTCGTGTATATGTACACTGGTATCAGCAGGTTAAAGCTGCTTGCGGAAATTTGTAATGTGCTCGTGTTTATGTACACTGGCCCATCAGCAGGTTGGTCAAGCGAGGCTGAGCCTGGGCCGCGGAAATTTGTAATGTGCTCGTGTTTATGTACACTGGCCCATCAGCAGGTAGGTCGAGCGAGGCTAGGCCTGGGCCGCGGAAATCTGTTATGTGCTCGTGTATAATATGTACACTGGTCCATCAGCAGGTTGGCCAAGCGAGGCTGGGCCTGGGCCGCGGAAATCTGTTATGTGCTCGTGTATATGTACACTGGTCCATCAGCAGGTTGGCCAAGTGTTGAAATCTGTTATGTGCTCGTGTATATGTACACTGGCCCATCAGCAGGTTAAACTATATGTAATATGTGTACACTTTCAGCAGGTATAGGTATTCTTTTATGTTGTGTAATATGTTACTGGATCAGCAGTTAAATACCTGGGCCGCAGTATTTAGGTATAATTGTGCCATCAATTTGAATTATGTACATAATTGATGACAAATTAGTTATAAATTGTTATATTTTTTTATCAAAACGTTTATATTAATACTATATATAAAAATCTCCTGTGCTTGTGTTTGTAAGTGAACTCCTTTTAAACGCTTAAAAGCTTAAATAGCGTTTAAGCTTAAACGCTTAAATAGAGGTCTATATATCTGATGGCATTTTTTGTGTGCATTCAAGGGGGTTTGTGAATGGTTTGGATCCACGATCTGTGCAAATCCATCCAAAGAGCTCCACCGCCCGAGGGGATAAAATGGTGTCAAGTTTTATAAACAAACAGCTGTGATTAAATAATTACAAAGATTCTTTAAACTGTAAAATTTGCAAGTGTAAACATAAAATATTGTAGTGTAATGTTATTATGGTTGATTTTGGCTACTAGATTTGAAATAAAATATGCTAAAGAGCTTCCACCCAGAGGGCAAAAGAATACGGTGTCCGGTTTTATAAGTTTGGTGTTACGAAATTTACAGTTGTGATTAAATAATTTGAACGATTCCTTAAACAGTGTACATTCCTATTTGGCGGTAGTAATTTCGCCGGGTTATGCTTGCCACAATATGAATTTATTACGATTTATTACGACACTAAAAACTTTTTAAATTATTACTTCATTATTTACTTATTTCAAAGATTGGACTTTGTTTTAAAAATCATTACAGTCCCTTGATTGTTGAAAACTTTTGCCTTTAAAAACAACTTTATAAAATTTTGTTTACATTTCTTAAACATAAAAATCATCCAATCCATCAGAACGCATAATCATAGATTTAAATCAGTTCATGACCATACTAACAAAAAATCATAAAGTATTTATACAACTTCGTTAGTTTTGGATTTTGATAAAATCATGCAAATTTATGACAACATATTGTTTCTTTTGACATGGATATGTCTTAGCTCTGGGGTGGGGGCGATTTTTAAGATGGAAAACATGTAACAGGTTTCCATAAAAACTACCATAGCTATTGTATTAAATTTTTAATATAAAAGAATAAGAAAAGCTGTTTAGATGAACTGAGGCCATTCTCTTTAGACATATATCCATGATCTAACCTATTTCCCACAGGGAAGTAAATACAATGATTCCCGTCGAATGGTCCAAGCAAGTTTAAGAGACTTCGTCTTAAGCTCCGCTGTAGATCAACCGATGCTAGCAATAATTTGTATGTAATTAATAGTGTTAAGTGTTTGGTATTGGCTGCCTGTTTCTGCCCACGACGATCTCCTGCTATCTGCACTTCCATCGGGACCGGAGTCCATCCACACATCCTCGCCCACCGCCATTGTCACCTCTCAAGCCTTGTTAGCATACAGTAGTCTGATAAGTAATTAGGGCTGGAGGGTCGTTGTGAAACTTTAGGGGATTCTCCACTGAAAAATAATATTTTTGTCGGCTAACAAAAAAAATATGAGAGGCCAAAAAGTTGTCACTACAGGCTACCGCGAATATGGACTGATTTTTTTCTTGTTTCACAGACCTTTACCAAGTTATATATCTAGGACACCACATATTGCACTGCTCATGGCCTCATTTTGAAGATAATTTTAATAATATGTATTATAAAAATTATGTTACTAAGCAATATATTCACCTAAAACTCTGATTCTACTAAAATACCCTATTCAGTAAAAGATGTACTAAATATGCGGTAAAAACTCTATCTCAATAATTTTCTTCTTGAAGGTTGAAATTCAACCTTCGGGAAACTGGATATGAACGTAATCGTGTTTTCAACATTAAAATTTAAAATATATATTTTAGTTTATGGTTGGGAATTAAATTCACATATATACTAGCTCATAAGATCGTGTTATACACAAATACAGTTTATGTGCATGGTTTTAAAAATATAGTAATGTTAAGATGGTTGGACAGAATCCGCTAGCCGCCGCGGAAATAATATACGCATAAAATATGTTAAAATGAGTTTACCTTAAAGTTATTGCCAACTTTTCGCAAGGTAACACTGCAGACATAATTTTTGTGTCAATCTTTGCAGCTTTCTCAATAAACACTTCAGTAGTTCATCAAAACTGTTAACTTACAGAAATAAACGTAGAACCTATCTTCATATGGACTCAGTCTAGTCAAAATTGGCACAAACCCGCTCTCAAGAACACGCGATCTATTGACAGGATGTATACAGTATTTTCTCCTATCTTTTCTTTTCTTTATTTTCTTATAAAGGCGGTATGCCACCATTACACTGGTCAAATTGCTTGACATGCTCCCTCATTTACATCTAGGGCAATGACTGGGACCGTGGTGTGTCCTGTAATCCAGCTACTTGGAGGTCACGAGTTGTGGATAGTTATGAGCGATGGTCGGTGGGTGTGGAATTGAATACTACGAAACCGCAAAGACCATACTCATAATAGAGCAGTTTGTAATTCAGAGGTAGTGGTTTCGATTCCACGTTAAACTGTACGCCCCTTAGATATGCCATTGACCGTTGGACAATTAATTAACAGTTCTGTCTAAGGAACATATCAGCCTTAGTCAGTGTCAAAACTACAAGATCGCGCCACAATCATCTCACACTCATTTCTCATTCATACTTGACTTAAAATACCTACCTGGGTAGGTTGCGATTTGAGTAACTAATTAACTGATCTGATTGCGGTAATCGGAGTAACAAAAAATCAGTCCCCGCGGAAAAAAATGGAACGAATAAAAACCGCCACGGTTAAATATCGCTTTGAAAAGGACCTAAATGTTTGTGTACTTGTAAAACCGGAGAACGGAAGTGAAGACGTGAAGCGCCATTTATCACTGTTGATTTTCCCAAAATTTACGAGCCGAGGTGGGAGGATCTTCACAGTTGTGCCCAATCTGGGCCTCGGAGCTCGAGTGACCGACAGACCGTCACGGCTCGGTTGACGCTGTTTTCATTAGATGCCCGGAATGCGAAACACCAAACTACCCGAGTAACGACGAGAAAGGGGGCGGAGGAGCTCCCCACGCGAGGAATGCGGAGCGTGGAGCTAAATACGCGCCGGAAAAGAAACATTAGGGTAATTGATTGTGCCTCGGATGTTGGTCTACTTGTGCGGAACATTCACCGGGTGTCATGCTGGATATTTAGAGTGATAATGAAGATTTTTCTCCTTGGAAACTAGAGGGGTGGAGGTTTTGACAGTAAGGGAGTGTTAATGTGCTTGAAATACCAAATAATGTCCACAAAAAATTAGAGATGGGTTGTCATTTTTGTGAGGTTCAGACGCAAATTTTGAAGTCGTTTCATACATGTTAGGATTGTTTGAAGTAAGATATACTGGTACTTGGAGTTCATGACTCACACACCAGTTCAAGGTTTTTGATAACACATTACATACTAGATCGAATAATTGATTCATCTAGTTAGACAAAAATATGTTTCCTAAAAGAGATTTGAGAGGTGTATATTTCAATATCGGCAGTAATGAAATTTATCAGTGATTTTGAAATAACCAGTTGGTTCCAGTATGAAAAACCAAGATTTTTTTCTCTCACTATTGAGGTATTTAATACTAGTATGCCATAATTTTCCCAAGTATAATTAAATCATTAAAATAATTACTATTGACCTAACCACTGCATTGACCTATGACATGCTAGGTTAGGTTATCACATAAAATTGTATAAGCAGAAATTAAATTTGCAGTTTCGTTTTAATACTAAACTTTTATTCTGTACATTACATTTTATTATGCTAGTAGTAGTTCGCTTTAAAGTTACTCGATATCAAATAAATATTAACTGTCCTCTTCTAGGTTGTGTAAACAATTAGGAATGTGTGAAAAAGATTTCACACTCATCAAAGGATTGTCTTGTACTAAAAAATATAATATTGATTGGTGCAAGCTTCTCCAGGTAATCATTTTTCTACATCGGAATTCAAACTGTATTTGTAGTGACAATGATAGCTCACTCCTCAATGTTGTAACAAGCAATTTGTCAGGCTGGGCTTCCACAGGAGAGTGTTTTTGGTACAGTTTTGTTTTGTTAAGTTATCATTAGATTTTCAGTTACTCTCATAGTCACGCGTATTTATTTGGTTACACCCAGAACGCCCTCCATGTTCCTCTATTTTAAACCTATGTTTTTAATATTAATTTTATATCACCCTTTTTAATCTAACTTCCATGTTTCAAAACTATATAATAATATTGTACTGATTATTGTTTTATATATTCTAAATTTGGTTGCCTGTGCAGTAATTTGGAGGAATTAAGTTTTTTGCATCCATAGATACAAATGTTTGCAAAATTTAGCCAATTTCTTATTTCTATTGTTCTTTTCTCTAAATATAATACCACCTAAATACTTAAATAGTCTACTCTTTCAAATTCGTGGTCTTCTACTTAAAGAGTGTCATTAACATTTTAGATTTTGTAAATAAATTGGCGTTTCTTTACCAAACGAATCAGATAGGACTTTTATTTGCATTAAAATACTTCACTTAGGTATTAATCTTCCAGAGAAACAATCGCCATGTATGTTCCAGCTTTGAGGGTGGAGAGATGTACAATTAAAAGCGAGCACTGCTATAATAAAGCCGAGGCGGTCTGTCTTGATGAAGATTCTTCCCCTTTGAGGACACGTAATCCGATTGTGGCAGTTTTTGCCCTCAGATAATTCGACGACTTTATCATCTCTTGCCACATTGTCCTCCAGGCAGATCTCCACGATGCGGTTACGTTGTTACAGGAGATTACCATTAACGAAATGAAACGTCTCTCATGTTACCATTTATCTTTACCTTTCTGAAATGGCTAATTAATAACAAATAATTTATAAAAAATAAATAATTTCAATTTTAATCTGAATAATGGGACACGTAGGAGCAACTGCATGGGTTAAACCGATGTGGAATATATGAGGAATTTGAAGGTATATGGAATTAATACTATAAACTGAAATGGCGACGTACTCAGGTAGGTATTTTGCCAATGAGAAATGAGTGTAAGATGATTTTGGTGCGATCTAGTTGTTTTTTACTTACTAAGGCTGATATGTTCCTTAGATGGGACTGTTAATTAATGGCCCAACAGTCAATGTCATCAAGGAACATACAGATTAACGTTGAATACTATGTTGGTCAAAGAATTATTTTTGGAAATTTCTATAACTTATTATTTTAACACATTCCAGTAGTAATCCTGATATAATTTCATTACACGTGTTGTTTGTGTCGGTTGATGAACTTGTCGGGACAGGGTGAACATAACGATCTCCCCTCACCGGCCTGAAGAGCTAATGTGTCCATATAATTGTTAATTGGCAACACCGGCGGAAATGGAAACCAGCGACCTCTGACCGCGGGAGCTCTAAACTAACATAACCTCAAAGGTTACGCTTCCTCCTGACAAGGCTAATATATCAAGTCGCGTCACTCCGCACTCCTCACTCCGCCGTGCGCTCTCGCTCTCGCTCACTAACACCAGCACTACTCATTTTTATTTATTTTTTTTATCCCACTAATACGATAATATAAGTATTGTTTTCGTCAAAATTTTCGAATTTGTGTTTTCAGTTGATACAGTTTTGGTCCCCTGGATTCCAAAAAGTGGTCTTCGAAATTATGAGTGTGTATTTTGTATCCACAGAGTATATTCTTCAGTTATTTTGAATATTTTTTTTATTTTAAGGGAACTTCAATTCTAATAACACTAAAAGAACGTAAAAATCAAATTTTATTAAAAACTTAAAAATTACAGTTCAAGTTATGGAGATTTTAAATGTCAAAAAAATCTATTTCCAATTTTTTCTGGTAATTAATATTTGACTATCACCATTAAACCACTTTAAAAGGCTATATAATTGCAGAATAATACTAAATTTTCGGTCAGTGATAAACGCGGCACGTTGGCTGTGTTATTATTGTGGAAAATACTACAAAATCGATGTCTTCCTTATTTAAAATTATTTTCGTGAAATTTGGTATGCAGTGTAAGGTCACATCCAATAAAACCAGTCCAAAAAGTTACAACATACAAGGAAAACCGTGTCTATAACCACAATAGCACTCTGATCTCAAATTCAAAAATTTCGACGAAAACAATACTCTCTCTATTACTATGTACAAGGGGAGGAAGTAAAAAATTACCATAAACGACTAAATACGACAATTATACGTTATATCGAGGTTATGTTGTAGAACATACGCTATATCAAGGTGAAATACGTTATGTAAAGATCTAACAATAAAACATTCGCTATGTAGAGGTAAATAGAGGTTATGTTTCCCAGTACTATTAAAATTCGTAGCATTAAGGTTTTAAACACTGTTTATTTGTAATACAAAGGCAAAATAACTTTGCATGTTATACATAGTTCAAGGGAAATTTAACATTTCAATACATTGATGTTCGTTACATCAAAGTTTGACTGTACTAGTTGAAATTTTTTGCATGGATATGTCTAAGCTCTGGGGTTGTTATCAATTATCGTGACACAAAAGTGTAATTGAAGTGACTTTAGCCTTTATAGTTATGAGAAAAGCTATTTTAGAGGCATAGTAAACATTCCCTTTAGACATTATCCGTACATTATACCTGTTTCCCACAGGGAAGTAAATACTGTATTTTTTAACGTACCGCCACATTTTTTACAATTTGTGTTTTTACAATTTAAAATTTGTTATTCATAATATGCAAGAAACGTTATAATAAATGTAAATATTAATAAAACTACACTAAAATCTTACAGATAAACTGACAATGCATTAGGCTTAAAAGAGGGAGGTGATTATCTTGCCACAAACAGCACATCCACGTACAACTCCGTACAACGCCAATATCCCTAATAATTGGCCTTATTACAGCGCTAATTGACTCTGAACGAGATAAGCCCTCTATAACTCATCGTCTGCTACATGTATGTTATGCCTTTATTGATTGGATCCATAAATCATCATATACCACCTTGTTTCGGAACATTATGCACCTTCTGGTAAGCATTCTTTTTGTAATATCACTGGACTTGTATACTGTTGTCAAACTTTGTGTTTGGTACTTTTCCGACTGTTGAAAAGTAAATCAGTAGAGGTTTATCAATTATATATACATTTTTAATATTACATGTTACAATGTATGATGTTTTAATATGTGTTATTTTACAGACTAATGACCCTGTCCGTACATGAAGTCCTCCCTGTTACAGTATGTATACAGTTTACGAGTAGGCCTATATAAAACAAACAAAAGAGGAGGACGACATCGATAACAAAAGCATGGAACAACCTCAAATTTATACTTTCTACGACATTAATACAAATTAATAAGACAGACTAGTTTCAAAAGAATTCTCTATAAAATATAAAATAATTATATCACTCTATAAAAATGTGGATATAGTGCTCTTTAATTTATATCATACAGTCAATTACAGTTTTGTCTGTACATTGCTTAGAGCTATGCTATTTTTTTATTGTTTTACTTTGTATAACCTAGAAAAGCCGAAATAGGTCTTGTTTGTCTAAGTGTCTGTTTTGCTGAACCGCTAAGAAAGATCTTTTTGTAACGCTTTTTCCGTGAAAACGAGAACACCAATGTTATGAAACCTATCTACATCATTTTAATCCACTTTGTTTGAAATTCATTATTGGCGAAAGTGGATTTATGTTATTTAGATTTTTATTCCGGACATTTTCCATCACGTTAAAAAAAACAAAGTTTCACGACGTTTCGAAATCTGGAATCTGATCCTCAAGCGAGCTAGTATCTAAAACATAACACAATTAGTACCGGATAAAGTACGACTTGAAGTACGGTTCAGTCAGGATTTTGTACTGTTATGTTTTATGTACTAGCTCGCCTGAGGACGGGATCAGTTTCCAGGTCCCGAAACGTAGTAAAACTTTGATGCAAAACAAGATCGTAAATAACATATTCTCATCCTGTTGACGATTTTTTGTTTAATTAACCAATGCACTGTGAAAATAAAATGAAGAGCTTTTAAAAATCCTAGTTTTGAGCAACATTAGACATATTTTCTTAGTTTTACAGAACATGTGATCTATGAACGTTGTGTAATAGAAATAAATAACCATCACAGTTAGTATCTTCCCTCTTAACAATGAACCATACAACCAGTACAAAGAACGGACTTGAAGCTTGTTATTATTACTTTAGCTTAGTCATTATCAGCAACTCGTAGAAATACAATCATCATTACTAGACGAATAGAATTGGAATAAAAGCTTGAGGGTATTGAAACATACGTCATATGATCAATAAATATAGAAACGAATACATGGACAAACGAGACTATAACCAAAATATTTTATTGATAAAAAGTTAGCTATTAGAAACACCTCTTATTCTAAGATATCTTACACCACTTTCTCATCCTCTTAGTCTCCTGTATCTAGGGAATAAGTAGAAATGACTGTTTCAGACAAAATTTTACAAAATTATCCACCTTGAATAACATTTTCGCTAAATTGTACTCAGGTTAAATTTACAGTGTAAGCAATAATTGTTGAATTCAAATTGGCAACACTGGAGGGGGAGGTGATAATGTGACCGGATATTGTACAATGTTGGCGGCACTGCGGAGATATTGTTGATGTGCGCCAAATGAGGCGTGCAAGAGATAAACGCGTCAATTATTGTCAAATGGAGACAGTCGGTTATTGATCCCGCTACAGTTCTGCTCCATCTGTCCCAGGTCCCGGTTACTGGGGTCTTGAGTCGATGACGTCACATGCTGTGATGCGCATTTTGAAAGGTAATCTTGTAGAAAGCTACTCAATCGACACACTTACTCTTCAGGTAAAAACTATGAACCTGCCACTAAGTTTGGGTCTTCTTGAAGCTGCGCCTTCACTATGGTTTCCAGTTTATCAAAAGATTTTTCCGAAAATAGTTAAAGAACTTATCACTGTCGGCTTCTAGTTCCTCAAAAAATGTGTAAAATACACCCCGCTGAAGCCTTACACTATTTATCGGGTAAACAGACCAGCGCCAATATTTTCTTGGGTTTCCTGAACAGTATATTGTGCAAAGTGTATAATACGATAGGGTCCATAATTCAGATAGTAACTTTCTTCCATAAACTCAGCCTCAAAACTGGAATCAAAACATACAGCGTTCAATTTAAACATTTTGCCTCCCGGATTGATTGATAACTAGATTAGGTTATAATACCTGCAGTCTTCAATCCACAGTTAAATGTTCCTTTTACAACATTTTTTAAATGTTGTGTAAAAGGAACATTTAACTGTGGATTGAAGACTGCAGGTATTATAATCTAATCTATACAACGTTCCTCCACCACCAGGCGATATAATATCAATAACCAATCTTATTTTACTTCTAAAAGTGTTGGATGGGGCCTCACCTACCCCGTCTGACAACAGTGGAGAGACGATGGATCAACTACTTTGCCTGTGGACTAAATGAGATCCTCCCGTTCGGAAAGTAACCTGTGTTTGTTCTATGTGGGAAGTAGGACGTAAAACGCCGCCAATTTTGGATCAAAACAGTCGGATTCTACCGTGTTAGAGTAAAGGTTGTCTGTGCGTTAGTTTGGTTTCCTATTCAAATGTTCAAACAAGTATCTGTGATGAAGAGAAAAGTGGCATGCCGTCTGTAGTGATTGATGACCTTCTTCAAAAAATAAATACGAATGTTTGAAACAATCAAAGCTTTTTTAATCGAACGAACCCATCTCCAAATAACTCCTTCACTTATTATCTTTGAGCCATGTAAAGTACAAAGTTCTTCACAGGACGCACCTCGCACTTGGCCGGATGATTGATTGCAGCGCACATTTTTGCAAGCGACAGAAAACAAACTAACGCACAGACAACGTTTACTCCTACACAGCTGGAAGACGACAGTTCTGACGTAGGCCTGCCTGCCTACAAGTCGGCGCAACACAACAACAGTGATGTTGCCGCCTTTACATTCCGCATAGTGGGCAAACGGAGCTTGCTTTACAAACAGCCCCCACAGTATCCGAACTACTTCACTAAGTTGAGGAATAAGAAAAGTATTTTGAATGATACTCACTTCCCACTTTCAGGCTCTTACATAGACATAGGAGGAAATGGATTCCTTCTGAAAATTAATATATTTTACCCCAGCATAATGACATTATATATTAATAAACGAACCAAGTATTTGATTTGTTTCGAAATTCCAGAGGAGCCAGATTGAAATATAGTGTAGACAAGTCATTAATATAAATTTGGCATAGTTTGCATATAAATGCAGTCGATATGGTTCTATATAACAATTGATCGAGTATAATATATTTTTTAATTAATTATTTAGTACTCGAGACTTTACTGCCCCTAGTTAAAATGTGTTAAGGTTAAAAGGAAAGTAAAGTAACTATCCCAGATTGTATATTTAACTTTAATTCAATACTTCTCATCATAAATAAATGCAATTTAGTTAACGTTATATTAAGCTTGAATATAAATGCAAATGTATGTATAATAAAAGAAGAATATAGACTGTACGTATCTATCCAAACATGTTCGATACGCACAAACAATAAACAATGTATCGGGAACAACGTTTGCACAGGATATAGCGCAGTTGGTAACGCATTTACAACTCAATATCCTGAATTATCCGGACAGTTGGCTCAAGCGGATGGGATATCACTGCATGCGGATGAGCCAATAGGAAGACGCCATATCCAGCGGTACCAACCTGCGTGACAAATTGCGCGGCAAACACTCTGTTAGGTTGGCAATGGCACAGGCAAATGAGCTGAATCCCGATAACACTCCACCCTCGACGCGTTTGCCGATATTTCGCTTCACACTTAATTTACGTGTATTTTTACAGATCACACCTCTGCAATGACGTTCTATTAAATATTCTCTGCCATAAAATATTGCAATTTGTTAGCTGATGGTGAAATGAATTCCATACATCTACTAAAATAATACTTTTGTTAAAATCACTCACTGACTTTTACAGTCTGAACTTACTAGAAACTCTGACAGACTACCGATCACACAAATGGACTAGAAATAGACTTGTTCACTATTACCTGCACGGTAACTCGGGGGTTCGCTTTAGCCTAGTAAATAAGTATTGCTGGATTGAAACCAGCAGCCGATATGACTCCTGTCAGATCATCACCCTACTAGCTTTCACCTCTGGCTAGCCCATGTGACTAATGATTCTACTACCTCGCTGTCTTTAATTCACCACACAGACCCTAGGCATATGAATGGTGATGGTGATGGAGGTTTTTTGCTTATAAAAATTATTCTTTGTGTCTTGGATCAGTAATTATTGTATATTCTTTCATTTTAAGGGACAGTTGAACGAGTGTTTAAAAATTCTAAATTTGAGATGGATATGTCTTAGTTCTGAGAAAGGGGATTATTGGCAATCCGTCAGAACAAAATTTAAAACAGAAATGACGTCATAACGGTATTAGAACATCTGTTTAGAGGAACTGAAAACATACCCTTTAGACATATCCATGATCTAAGCTATTTCCCAAAAGTAAGTGAGTGAAAGTGCCTCTTTTTGGTTTGCAATTGTGTGTACTAGCAAGGCGTAGCTGAACTTGAAAATACACTAAATACAAGAAAGACAGGTTTGCTCCGTGTGATATAGTACACCTGTTTTAGATACGTGTGTTCAAGAACAAAATATGTTCTTTTTCTTCTTAGGACTAAACCTATTATTATGAGGATTTTTGGAGTCGCAAAAGACCATTGTTAATGATACTTTTGATTCGAGGTCAGCATAACCAACATCTGACATAACCTAAACAACCAATCAGGAATCAAGAAAGAACTGCTACAACGTAAGTAACATAACAGCTGATAAGTCTAAGGGACAAAAATGGTCGACAACTATTGATTCTAATCAGGTAATAATTTATGATTTACAAGTTTGTTTAATTTATCGGCTCTTTGATATATACGAGCACAAGTTTAACAGCTTCGGCACGCCTCAGCTGTTAAACTTGTGCTCGTACCAAAAACGCCCGTTTTAGGTCCTAGTAATGAAGTATACTATTTTGTGGTGGGGATTTCAGAAACAATATGAGTGCTCTTCCATGGATTGTAATTAATCTGTAGCTTTTAACGGTCTGCGGCCGTCATAGCTGAATGGGTAGAGTACCGAGTCACCACCTAAAACATGGATCCACTCTCATGACACATATGCCATTTAATTTCTGAATGCCACCGTGCTTCGGAGGTTACGTCAAGCCGTTGGTCTGGGACGGTGGCGTCGTCCTGTAATCCAGCTACTTGGAGGTCACGAATTGTGAATAGTTCAAAGCGATGGTCGGTGGATGTAGTGTTCTCTTGTGTGGATTAACGTCCGCACTATTGAATACTACGAGTACGTAAATCCGCAAAGACCATCCTCATAATTAGACCAATTCCTAATTCAGAGGCCGTGGTTCGGATTCCACGTTAAACTGTAGATCCCTTAGTTGCATCGGCTGTTGGGCTATTAATTAACGTCCTGTCTAAGGAACATGTCAGCCTTAGTCAGAAACAAGACTACAAGATCGCGTCACAATCATCCTACACTCAATCCTCATTCATACTTAGCTTAAAATCCCTACATTATGTATTGTTGCCATTTCAATGAACTAATCTAATCTAATCTTAACCTTGGCCAGAAGGCTACACGTTCTTACTTGACGAATATCCCGATGTGAGGCGGTAGTGGGTCAGCAGTCAGCAGTCAGCAGTCAGCACACAACGGCGTGATACGTCAATGTTGCGGCTTGAGTCTTGGCCAACGCGCGTGTGGCAGTCACACCTGATTCTCTTTATTAATCCCCTCTTAACGACTTTGGCTTGAAAATTAGCGTGGTAAAAGTAATCAGCCGGGCGACAAGCCGGGCAAACACCAGGATTAATGACCGATTTAAATAGATATCTTCATTTAGAGCGAAGCGACGGACTACTGGCTTATGTTTGAGGTGTTTGAATGTTTCAATTGGAACGTAACAATATTACGGATACGATTATTTTGATTTCGTTATTTCAGTCCATGTTGAATTTACAATAATATTAACTGAATATTGACATGGATATGTCTTAGCTCTGTGGATGGGGGGTTGGTAGCAGTTTGAAAACTGCTAAATTTGAAACAGTTCGTCTTTTGGTTAGTGACATCATATGGCTAGTGACGTCATAGTTTGGTTGTAAGAGCAGCTGTTTAGGTGAACTGAAAATATATATACATATCCATCATCTAACCTATTTCCCACAGAAAAGTAAGTACAGACTTTTTTAGAGATTACTAAAATATAATTAGGTATTATTACCCTCTTACATCAATGTTTAATCCAGATTATACAGCAAAGATCGTTTTTACCAATCACTATCACATGTGTTATGATAGTATTTATAAATTATAGACTGAGGCTATGGCCGGTTTACATGCTAGGATAAATTGAACCATAAACCTGAAACGATAAGTCGGCACGATTTGTCGGATATCGGACGTTCGTTTATATTTCCCGACTTTTCGTTCAAGTCAATTGGTATTTTCGCCTCAATGATAAGTGAATTGTGAAGTACTTTCTAGCAATCGATGGATTATTGCTGAATTATGTCAGGGAGTTAATAATTTTATTCAGTGCCTTCTAAATGAGTTAATTTTTTGAAATTTGTAGACCGGTCTGCTTTCGGGTCGATCTCTTTGAAATTTTTCACCAACCCGGCGTAAGCTAGTTTTTTACCAGAATAAACCTTTCTTTTGGTTTTCCACAAGCAAGTACGGAGAGTTTCAGTAAATTTCAATGAGCTCAAAATTTATTACTAT
Organism: Nephotettix cincticeps; assembly: GCA_023375725.1. Lineage (NCBI taxonomy): Eukaryota > Metazoa > Arthropoda > Insecta > Hemiptera > Cicadellidae > Nephotettix > Nephotettix cincticeps. The sequence goes on from CM041789.1 coordinate 62,060,563, forward strand.
TCATAATAATAGATTATCATGTCTCCCAATCTTAACCCACAGAACCACATCAACCACTGTGTTTCTAGACCTATAGCACTATTGCGGTTTATTCAAAGATCTACCAGAAACTTTCGTAATACCTCTGTGTTGCTAACACTATACAAATCTCTAGTTCTTCCCACCCTGGAGTGTGGGTCTATCATCTGGAGTGTGGGCAGATACCAATGTGGCCATATTGCTGCACTTAACAGTGTTCAGGTTCGTCTTGAGAGGCTCTTTAGACTGAAGCTAGGGAATTCATTTTTTCAGACTCCTGTTTCAGCTTTGGAGACACAGGTTCAACTACAACTTTTAAGTCACAGGCGAAAATTATGGGACCTGACCTTTCTTTTAAAGCTCTTGAATGGCTTCATTGGCAGCCCTGCTCTGCAGGAGAGAACTGAGATTAAGATGCCCTTGGGAAGCAGATCTAGGTCTGCATTCAAGAGAAAATACATTCCTGTGTAGTATGGATACAACAGAGGTGTATCTAGACCTTTCGACTTGTTAGTGATTCAGCAGCCCAAGTAATTTTTTTGGCACATCGGTCACCAAGTTCAAAGGGAAATGGAGGCAATGGTACTGTCTTAGAAGCCAATATGTTTTGCCTCATCAAGAAAGTGAATGTTTGGTTTGCATGTTTCCTACTATCTCATGAATTCATCTTTATTTGTATGGGTGACTTGATATTATATTTGCATAAGTTCATCATTGTTATAGTTGGCATAATATAGATTATGACTAGGCATTTATAAATGTATGTGTTGTATAGTTAAGGCAGGAATATGGACTGTCACATGTTAAATGGATTTATTGCTAGTAGTTTACATAGTAGTTAGTTTATTGCTCAGAGTACCTGCTTGTATTAATTTTTTGAACTCGCGATTGCATCATTAACTTATTACCCTTGTATTCATAGTATTAGTTTGAGATCATTTTAATTGATAATTTTAGCATGGCTGTACTTGTTACATGAGAATCATATTACATTGTTATTGAGCTGTATTAATTTATTGCTGTTATTTATTTGATACATAGTAATATTTATTTAATAAATCATGCATCATGTATTGATTGTGATTGTATTGTGTAGGATAGATTGTAAAATGGTGGAACCGTTGGTAATAAATAAATGAATAAAAAGGAACCACCAAGAGGCTTGATGAGGTCTGCCAGTTTCACCAAAGCAAACTTCAAATTAAAAACTGATAAACAACAAAACTTCCAACTGAAACAAGCCAACACAGTATTCACTATACACTGTCTATGGCTTTACAACGGCAGCATTCAGGTACAACGCTTCAATGATACAACTGAGGAGACCGACATGATTGAGTTGTTGTTTACAAAAAACTGAATTGTCGCTGCAAACCTCAGAGATTTGTGCCATTTTGCACAAAACTTCATCTTACTCAAAACCGATCTTACTCAAACTCAGACAAGTCGTAACGACTTCCGGTTTACACGTTCCATCTTGCATGCACCGTCTTATCGTTCAGTGTTATCGTTGCGTGTAAACCGGCCTTTTAACAAAACAAAACTGGGCAAAGTTTCTGGCGGTGATTAAGCAAGTAAACAGAGATTTGCGAGTCAGTAAGATTCCTGGGTGTCGTTAAAACAAACAGAAATAATCACTAGTTATTAGCAAGACACAACAATTTGCCACGGCAATTACCACGTTGACAGTCGGTCCGGGTGTTTACTACCACTCGATCGCCACCGGCCGGTGAGGCTACCTCGCTCATTTGCTCTTCCAATTGCCGTACAGGCTCCAGCCTAAACAATTACGTGACGACAGTGACGCGGTGATGCAACCGCTGTGACCACCGAGTGACGATTAGACTAGCAGAGTTGGAATCAGGCTGGCTGAGAGGCAATCAGGGAAGCAGAACGACGATCAGGATGACAGAGTGTCTATCGAAGAGAGTGACGATAAGAAGAGGAGAGTAGTAATTAGACTGTTAAAATGTCGATTAGAAGGACAGAGTGGCGATTAGACTGGCAGAGTAGGAATCAGGCTGGCTGAGAGGCAATCAGGGAAGTAGAACGACGATCAGGATGGCAGAGTGTCTACCAAAGAGAGTGACGATAAAAAGAGCAGAATGGTGATTAGACTGTTAGAATGGCGATCAGAAGGACAGAGTGGCGATTAGACTGGCAGAGTAAGAATCAGGCTGGCTGAGAGGCAATCAGAGGAGCAGAGGGGGGATCAGAAGGGCAGAACGGCGATCAGGATGGTAGAGTGTCTATCAAAGAGAGTGACGTTAAGAAGAGGAGAATGGTAATTAGACTGTTAAAATGGCGATCAGAAGGACAGAGTGGCGATTAGACTGGCAGAGTAGGAATCAGGCTGGCTGAGAGGTAATCAGAAGAGCAAAGGGGGGATCAGAAGGGCAGAACGGCGATCAGGATGGAAGAGTGTCTATCAAAGAGAGTGGCGATAAGAAGAGCAGAATGGTGATCAGAAGGGCAGAGTGACGATTATGAGTAGAGTTTCGAGGCTATCAGTAGGGCAGAGTGGCGTTCAGACTGGCTGAGGGGCTATCAGAAGGGTAAAGTGGAGGTAAGAAGGGCAGAGTGTAGATCACAAGAGCAGAGTGACTATAAAACTCATAAAGTGGCGATTGGTAAAGCGAGCTTATGAATTTATAAAAGATGTTGGAATGGATTTTGGGATTATTACATGCATAATCATTAAGGTGAGAGCGGTTGACAGTATAATCACAGTATCGATGTGATTGGCTACGATTTGGCAATCAATATCATAATTGATGTGTTGAGGGAGAGTCATACTTTAATGAAAAATTACGAACGAGGTGAAGATTTTAATAGGAATGGAAAATCAAGCTCGGAAGTCTTTTTGAATAGATATGTCTTTGAGTTGGTTCTACTACATAAAGAAATGAAGAAACAAGATGTTCCAAAACACCCTAGATGTGAAGTTTTTCGATTTCTAATGAACATGCATCCCTCTCCATCTAGATTAAATGTTTCAGTTTTAAATATTTAAGATCATCCAACCAGTTTACTGTATTGCTATTTTTACATTGTCGAGAAATAAATTTAATCTTTTACATCTGACTATGAGATTACCATCAAACTGAATCCATCTGTCATGCTGCTTGAAAAAGATTGAGTTAAGTTTCACTGTTATAGCAGGATTTATCGATAAAACCTCAAACTTTTTGTTTGAGACTCCATCAAATTCCGTGTAGTAGACCTCCGTTATTTTCTAGAAAGGGTCTCGATACTGTCACTTCTCTTACATATGAGAAGTGACAATATCGATTATGCAAAATAAGTCGACTCTTGGTTCTTGGGCCATGAAACGATCAAACTCGTAGGCACTTCGTGAAAAGGAAAGTGATTTTTACACGATGCTTAAGGGTACTGCGATACCAATAAACTCAAAACATACCGGCTGTTTGCTATTGGTTCAGTTCAAATCACCCAGTTATCAGCCATTGCCCGTCTCGACGTGTTTTTACATTTTGATTACTGTATTTAGTTGACCGATCACAATATCTATAACAGTGTGACTATTATTATACATGACCACTAATCAAAGTTTGTTTTAACAACGCATGTCGTCGCATCTTGAATTTTATTTCACCGCAAATAACAGGACCAGTGAAATCGGTGAACCGTAACTAAATACGGCTAAATAACAAGCAGATTCTCCATTACCTTAAATCCCTCATAACAATCTGCATAATGGAAGGTAAGTAAATAACGTTTTACCATAAAAAAGTAATAATCTGAAAGCGGAGTTGTAATGGCCTGTTTAACATGAACAGGATGTGACGAAAATGGCGGCCCGTTTGAGAGCATTCCCGATTGGTCAAGGCATTAAACACTGGGGAACGTTGCCGAACTGTTGCTGGGAGCTGCACGCCGGTTATAAACGTTCATAAAAGGAACCAATTTATTCCGAAAATTTTAACTACATTGATTTCTTCAGGTTGATTCAAGCTATTGACAATGTTACAACAAGCACCAGATTCGATAAGACACTCAGAGCATCCTCTAGTTTATTCAATCTGCCACCACAAGTACCAGTATTCGGGTATGTAGTTCAACGACTTAACGAAGCTATTACCGTTTACGAAGAAACTATTACTAATTTATCAATTATTATAGTTTGTTACTATTAATATAAATCTTACATTTTACCATTAGAATCAGCTCAAAAACAGTTTACCATCTTAAGGTTTTGCTCTATCTCCAACGGTCACCAAGATATTATCAAGTCTAAAAACAGTACGTTGTATCTTGGAGCCCCCTTATGGAGGATAAGGAAAATTTAATATTTCACTTACTAACGTATATTTTGGATGGAACTTGGTATTTAATTTCATGTGGTTGAGATCCATCCAGTTATGCTTAAAATCATAAATGACGTGTTTATCATGGCAGCTAACCTGCATACTCGATTCCGATGTTAATCATAATAGAGAGTAGGTATACTCCTTATGATGACAGAACAAAAATTATTTATGCTAAAACTGCCTACTTACAATGCTCCTAACATCAGCAAACCTGCATACGCTTTCCCAGGTTAATCTTATGGATAATAGGCAAACTCTCTCTTATTGATCGACTGATATTGATCAATCTAGTTTCACATTACTATTGTCATATTATTGATTTGGAACTTCGCTGAGTACGTGGGTCTGCTACGACGGGTGTATTTTTATTTAGACAGAGGTCCAAAGGACGTAAACAGACTTCGCCTCGCGGTCAGTAAAATCCAAGGGCCGACCCATAATGACCTAAAAGGATTTATTCAACAGCTTGGTCAGTGCCAGAATCCCTCTCCTTGAAATAGACAATCGATTTAATGACACCTCGGGCTTTTCCACAGGACCATTAGTTTAGGAACTGTTAACAAAGTTTATTCATGGTTTAGAAAACGTAGAAAATATCAACTTACTTACTAATAAAACATGTTAATAATAGAAATACTATGAGACACACGAATACTACTTCTTAGCCGATGTCTAAATATATCAAACAAAGTCGAGAACGGCTGGACCGATTTTAATGATTTTTGATTTTTGGATTCGTCTCTGCTCCGAGTAGGCTATAGGCATATTTAGTTTTGTATTTAAGATTAGGGCTAAGCCCCATCGGCCTGTAAAGTGTATGAGGAAAAGGCGTGATAAATTTTGATCATATAAATACATCAATTTTTTAAATATTTTGTTAACAGCTGATTTTGTGTTACTTCACCAGTCGACAGCTAACATCATTGTGCATAATTTTCAGCCAATGTTTGTCATTATTTTGAAAAAACACATTTATACATAGATTTCTGGTCGTTTTGGTTATCAGAGTGTAACTATGATTTGTATGTTTTTGTTTCGTGCGAGTGTGATTATTGAATCCAATACTATAATACGAGCAATGTTTGTATATATTGCACACGGATCTCGAAAACGGCTCTAAGGATTTTCTTTAAATTTTGGAAATAACTAATTTCTGAGTAGAAAATAAGTTCTAGATAGGTCTAATGTCCAGGAAAATTCCGGTTTTCTTGTAATATTAAGTTAAAAATTTAAAAAATTAACATTACGCTTATGGAGGATCAAAATGTAAACAATACAAATCAAAACATCTGTTTGTAACCGTTTGACAGTTGTTGATTGAAGATGGTGGCGAACAATATGTGAATAGAGGTTTTGCATTAATATTTATTTTATGTATGTAGTTTGAGGAGCTGGGTGTCTCACGGCTGTTTGGGCTTTATAAAGAGCTGTGGGACTAAACCATTCATGGTTATACAAAATATCTTCAGGTCAAGATAGTATAGGGTACTTTTGCATCGAATACCATTACACAGTCCTCTAGTTAAGAAAAAGTTAGAAATAAAGTTAAGAAACATGTTTAAACTGTCAAATATTTAAAAGGCGTAGACATTTGGAAACTAATTCGTAACAAAATTATACTTTTAAGTGGTATTCCGGTGCATGTATTTCACTGTAGCAATTTGCGTATTAATGATGAGCTGAATATTTTACCAGCCATAAAGTCAAAGTAAAGTTTACTAAACTAATGCAATAGCCCCATAGTTTAAGAACTTGAGCAGAGAGGAGTGTTGGTAATTTGCCACACTTCAGTCTTGGCCCAATCACCTCTGGAAAGGTTACTTGCAGCTGTTTTTCTACCAGGTTGTAAGTCTGACAGAAGTTTATCACAAAGAATTGATCTCAATTCAGTCAACAGTACCACGTCTGCTGCCAGCACGCTACTGCTAGCAGTTTGGCTTGTCTCTTTCTTCACATAGTTGCTGTAATAAGTTGTCCTTTCCTAATTTTACAGCATCTTATTTTTATCCCTATTTGGCTTCATTTATTCCCTGCAACAATAAAATAGCGTTCGTTTAGTAAATTTTATTTATTTAGAAAACGGTTAGTTTAATCTATCTTATTTAACTATATCCTATTAGTTGATTGTAAATGCGCGTGATACATTGTAAAAATGCCTAGAGGATCCAAATTTATTTTAGGACTTATACAATGCTTAGGATCGTGGACTTTTTTGTTTTTTTTCGTTTCGTGCACCAGAGAATTACGGGTCTAATCTCAATTTCTACCTGTATGTAGCGTTACAGAAGTCAATTTTGTTCATCTTCTCTGTAAAAATGATAGTAACAATTTTGATGGGAGGTAAAAAATTTAAAATACCAAGGAATTAAAAAAATATTCACACTTTTGGTTATTTACCCGGTATATATCTGCTGTTACAGTATACGATGAAAATTTATTTTATAGATTTTAGAGGTTTGTAAATTTTCCAATCCCTTAAAGCAAATAAAAAATAAAGAGTTCTTAAAAACTAAGCGTTGTACGATAATAGAGAAAATATTAAATACTCGTAATACTGAACATGTTATCAATAAGTTTAAAAAAAGTACCTCTAATTAGAAAAAATATCCTTCATTTAAAGTTCCTTTTAAAAATCAACATTCATTTGTTTTTGATGGATCATTATTTTGAACTTTACTTTTGAAAACTGTTACGAACTATTTACGGTGTTTTTATGATTCAATAACAGGAAGAAAACTATTTATGATTATGAAAATAATTAACCTAAAATCGTTTATAACCTAAAATATAAATGAAAAAGATTCAACTAAATTAGAAGGTAAAAAGATAAAATAAGATAGTAGTTGAAATAGATAATATTTGTCAATTAATTTGGTCTACCATTAATACATTTTTCGCTAGGATAAGAATTAAAGTTAGTATAATTTCTAAATAGGTTAAGGCTATTAAGGCTGGTATGTCTGTTCACGTTAACGCCCCAAACTATAAACTCATTGAAACAAAAAACAATCAAAAGTAATAGTATAATACAACTCTTAACAATACTAACTTAAGAACCAACCAACAATGTTCCATTGTTTTACCTACGTGGCTTTGAATTAGGTTTATAAGTTTTATGTATAACTGGGTAGTCATACATAAAACTTAAATCTTTGGGTAATGATTGTGTGTTTTACATTTGTTAATAATAAATCAGAGAATTGGATAGAGATGAACAAAAATATAACAACTACTGCACTGTACTTCCTCCTGTGTCTATTGTAACGTGTAGAGAGAGTACAAGAATGAGAGCCTCTAGTGCGTTTGGAAGCGACTGTACTCACTAATGACTTTATTAATAGCTCCAAACACACCGCCTCTGATTGTTCTTCACGCTCGAAACCACGCTGATACTCTTGCCGTGAATACCATTACACAGTCCTCAAGTTACCAGCCTGTGATGTCTCAATAGCTTCTCGCTCAGACCTTCACTGATACCTATGTCGTGAATACCATTACACAGTCCCCAAGTTACCAGCCTGTGATGTCTCAATAGCTTCTCGCTCAGACCTTCACTGATACCTTTGTCGTGAATACCATTACCCAGTCCCCAAGATACCTTTGTCGTGAATACCATTACACAGTCCTAAAGATACCTTTGTCGTGAATACCATTACACAGTCCCCAAGATACCTTTGTCGTGAATACCATTACACAGTCCCCAAGATACCTTTGTCGTGAATACCATTACACAGTCCCCAAGATACCTTTGTCGTGAATACCATTACACAGTCCCCAAGATACCTTTGTCGTGAATACCATTACACAGTCCCCAAGATACCTTTGTCGTGAATACCATTACACAGTCCCCAAGATACCTTTGTCGTGAATACCATTTTAAAATCCCCACGTTACCAACTTGTCATGTCTCAATAGCTTCTCGCTCAGACCTTCTCGCTTCAGAGGCTTTTGTCGTGAATACTACTAAAAAGTCCCCAAGTTACTCACCTGTGATGTCTCAATAGCTTCTCGTTTAGACCTTCACTGATACGTTTGTCATGAATATCTTTACACAGTTTCCCCGTTAGCAGTATCTGATGTCTCAAAATTGCAACTAATCCTCTCGTTTGATTTACTTTTCAGTCAAGGTGAAACAGCATCCGCCGAAGACTCCATAACCAAGGGCTTGGATCGATTTGGCGGAATTTGGATGCCGGGCGACCTCCAGTTTCAAGTATTATTCGCCACGTAATAGGGGCGTTGCCTGGGGTAACCGACATCCCTGGGTACTCGTGTATACCTGTATCTAAAACCCCTACGTTGAAAGCTAAATATTGAAAAATTGCCTCACCAGTCGTCTGTCCTCTAGGTACAACATTTTCATCCTTGCCATCTAGAGAGGTGGTAATGGTCTCACCGGCCGTCAAACCTCACCATGGCAAATACATCTTGATCTCTGAGGAAGAGCGCATCCTGGAGGATCTTCGCAAGGAAGAGGAGATGGAGATCACTCCTCACGGTGTGGAAGTGGTCTGCAAAGAAACAAAAACGTACCTGGGGGATTTTTCTGCAAGAAAAACTGACCTGGAATAACCAGGTAGACTTTGCATTGTTCAAAGGATATGAAGTCCTGAGGCGGGTGTCGAGTCAGCTACCCAATTCTGGTTTAACTGCCCTTGATTTAAGTCAAAGAATGTTTAAGATCCTTGGAGGGGTCTTTCTAGACCTAGAATAGTTTAAGGAGCTGGGTGTCTCACGGCTGTTTGGGCTTTGTAAAGAGCTGTGGGACTAAACGATTCATGGTTACACAAAATATCTTCAGGTCAAGATAGTATAGGGTACTTTTGTATCGAATACCATTACACAGTCCTCTAGTTATCTATCAGTGATATCTTGATAGCTTCAACTTGGCCTTTCGCTCAAAATATTCCTGATATCCTTGCCATAAATTACCGAGTCCATACAACCAGTTGGCACAGTTTGTTCTTCTTGTCGAACCATGGAATTTCTGTTTGCTTCAATCTCTGACTACTATAACATTGACAAATCAGGACGAGTTACTAACATATCAAACTAAGGGACAGTTATCACAAAAACTTTTGTTTAGCTAATAAAAATGTACTCGTTTTAAAAACTCTTTAAACATATTGCTTAAGGAAAATTTCAATGATTACTCAAAGATTTGATGAACAAACACGTGCATCGTCTTAAAAAAGGAGCAGATTGTTATTAGATTTTTTTGCTCCGACTAAACCATTAGCAGACGAGATGATTAGTCTTCATTTGAGCTGTCCATTCATGTGGTTTACGCACGATGAGTAACCGGCGGAGCGCGGGCGTAGATGGTGCGGCAAATGAAGCCACAACTCTTGTTGAATCACAGGCGCAATCTCGCCGCTGGCGCGAGATCTGAGGCGGCGCAAATGGACTGAGGATGCACAGTCGGTTAGCGAGATAAGCGCGGCGATGTGTGGAGTCCGGGTCACCTAACGCGAGTGTTGGAGACGGACAGAGGGTCCCAGGTGCCCTGGGACCCGGAGGAGGTCGCACTCAGACGTTCTGTCCTGCAAAGGATATATTTTAGACCCAATCCTTTCTTAACCGACCTTGAGACTCTCTACTCTACAACCAGCGTCCAGGAACATCAATGTAAAATATATGTCAACCTTATTGCATATTGATAATAATCCGAATCTGAAGAATCACATAGAATGCTCATTAGGAAAACAACATACTTGTTGATGTTGATTTAAGGGAAGGTTCGTTTAATCTCTTTAAGAATCGTTTACTGTCCCAGTCTATACTCTAAATAATAATCTATAATATGATTGGGATTACTCGGCGAGATATTTTATGGATATAGAAATCCCACTTATAAAAAAAATTTGAATACAATTTCAACTCATTATGTACTGAGTTGAGTTGTTTTTTCCTCATCATTACGATTAAGATACAACAGACAATTTAATCACCATTTGTTAGTTTACATTACTACAATAGATTACTTCATGAACCTGTGGGTATATATTCATTATTTAGAAAAACATATAATTTCCTTTGTTCACACTATTTGGAAAGGCGTAGAGGAATAGTTTTATCTTCTTATAAAACATTTCTGAAATTACGACTTTCCCAAGCAGGGGAGACTGTTGTACTTTGGATCACCTTTTACTTTTAATTAGAACCTTTCTGATCAACATGAGATATTATTAAATGGTATATTTGAATGTCCCAAGTCAAGAAAATTTCAAAAGTTTGATAAAACAACCACCATCACCATAGTACACTATTCACTGTGTACCTTGGGACATTCCTCTATAATAATCTAAAATAATCTAAAGGGTTTATGAGGAAATTTTCATGTGAATAATTGTTTTTGAAACATATTTTAGTGATAAGAAATATGAAATAAATCTTGTTTTTATCATTCACCCACGGATAAATGAAGTCTGTTTTTGACTTTTGTCACAAAAGTGACAGAAATACATTTTCCATGTTTACACTTGTAATCCAGGATAATGAATCCAACGGTCAAATGAAGTGCATTTGCATAACTTTTGTAACAACAACCATTTGCACAAACAACCTTCCTCGTCGATGGTCTATTTTCACTGAAAACAAGACTTAACTAGTCATTTGAATTAGATGAAGAGATTGGCTCCTGTTTGACTAGCTTCATTTTCTTGGCTCGCTTTTTCTAATTATTGTTTATTTTTCCTTGCCTCTTTTCCTGAACCTCAAATAAGTTTCCAAGGTTTTTTGAAATTTTTTTTCTTTATTGAAAGGACTTTTTTCTTAACAGTTTTTTTATTTCTATTTCTTGGGTGCATTTTTTTGTTATGGCTGTGGCAATCATATTTCTTCCAGGTTGTCTCCCTTGCCTCTTATTTTTACATTGCTCTGCCTTAGGATAAGATTGAACCTCTTCTGGAGGGAGGTATGGCTTGGATGCCTTTTGATGTGTTCGGTGCAGATGAAGATGATGGATCAAGGAGCTCAGGAATTGGACATGAGAATGATGGTAGAGGACAAAAAACGGCTGATGATGATGTGGATCGTCCAAGGTCTAAGGACGAGCCATAAGGGATTGCTGAGGTGGATGGCTCAACATTTGGACGATTCACAGGGTCAGAGCTTATTGAAGTGAACAGTTCTGAGCTTGAATCATCCCTAGGTTTGTCATTCACATAAGAGCAAAGGAAATCTTTGACGTTGAAAACTTATTCATCAAATGGTAATATTCCCAAACATTACGGATATTACAGGAATATTGTGAGTGAAAAATAAGTGTTAAGTGATTGTAACACATCTCGTAGTCTTAACTAAGTCTGACATGTCTCTTAGAGTGGACTGTTAACTAACAGCCATCTAACCTTATTTTAACCAGCTCTAACAGCATCTAAGAGATGTACAGGAACCGAACCTCAATTTTACCTTTTTGGTCTAACACTCAATTTGGTCTACTTATGAGGATAGTTCTACGGATTAACGTAGTATTAATTACTGTTGTGTGTACGTTAATCCACACAAGAGAAGGCCACATTCACCGACCATCGCTCATAACTATCAGCAATACATAGCTTCCAAGTAGATGGAAATGCCACCGTCCCTGTCAAATTGTGATAAACATAAGTAAAATGTATTCAACTGAAAGGGTTTTCAATATGTTGTGTGGAAGGAGCGGGTCGCGCCGGTTAAGCTCCACACGTGTCGATTCTCCATGGTAGCGTGGTCGCGGTCGAGGCGCACCGCTTATCCACAAATTGCGGAGGTAATGAAGAGGTCTGCTCGTGACCTGTCCTCCGTAATGAAGACATTACTGGCTCACACGCTGACAATCATCTGCTAACTAACTAACCCGCCGCCACGCCGCTAGGCCGCGCCACCGCGCCACCTACTGGAGAAAGTGATACGCCGAGTGATTCCATCGCATTATCGTGCCCTCTTGGCTCTTACAGAGGAAGAAATTGGACCCATTAAAGGATGATTTCACAGTGCTAGCGAGTGTTTGGGCATCCAACGTGACTGGCTTCCTCAAACAGGTCTCTTCGATTCTTCACGGACTCTTGGATGGACTAATAAACGCTTATCCGAATGGGATAGTAATGGATATTACTGGTATATTGGGCCAAAAACCGAATATCCTTAAGGGAACCTGATAATTCCTATACTGCGTATGTTAAATCTGCTATTTTGGTGTACACTTAATAAAGATAATTGAATGCGATTTGTACTAGCTTTTTCTGTGGTTGCCGAATCACACATTAACACAAGTTTTACATTTAGATGTTTTTTAGAGATGTATTTTATTTCGTGAAGTTTTTTTATGTTAGGGAAAACTAAGGCTCATAAAAAATATCTTGTGTCAAAATGTGCTTCAGTAACCGTAGAAACAGTGGGTGAAGAAAATTATCTATTGGTTCTTGAGAAACGTTTGCACAAAGTTAAAAAAGTTTGTTTCTGGAAACAGCAGGAAATCTGCTGATTCATTTAGCTGATTTGGACATGTAGGCGTTTAAACAAATATTTATCACTTATAAAAATACTAAACAAACCGTAAAATGACGCTCTACAAAATAGACGAATGAAAAAAACAAATTTTCAAAAATTTCTTTCCTCTAACTCATCATGTCTAGATACTGGTTTTGAGGTAATCTAACTCTTCAATTGCTATCTTCCAATTATATTAACTAATTTTAAATGGTTGCACAGAACCCAAAGGAAGTGCCCGACATTGACTGTGCTGGGCTGAAAAACGTTATCATGTTCAGTTACTTTTTGACATGGATGTGTCTTAGCTCTGGGGCAGGGGTTTTGGTAGTTTGCACGACCAAAATATGAAACAGTGACGTCATTTGGTTAGTGACGTCATAGTTTGGTTATGAGAACAGCTGTTTAGATGAACTGGAAACATTCCCTTCATAATCTACCGTAACCTATTCCCCACAGGGAAGATAATACACTATTTTTTAAACCGTAAAGTTATTTTTACTACAAAAATGATTACTTAAAGGATTTAAACATAAAAATTGAGTATTATTTCCTCATTTTGCATTATTACTTAATTTGCAGAGTAAAGTAGCCTTTTTAAAATTGTAACTCTTATCAAAGTTATTTTGTTACAGATAAACGTGTCTTCTAATGTTTAATGTTGAACAAATGTCCATAAGATATTTTAATCCTAAATGCCTAAATTTTAATTCATTTTTTATTTCAAAGGACGATTCTACGACCATAAAAGTGACATAATAGGTACATAAATGAATATGTAAGGAATTATATCATTATTTTTAATTTTAATTTCCCGAAAAATATTTTTAAACACAATTACATACGATAATCAACAAGGAATAATCTGTTTTATGCTAGAAAAATATACAAAAAATGTAAAATGTAATTCCTTTGATAACCATTTTATCCTTATTTAATTTGATTTGCCGTAACTATTTTTTACGATTAATGAGTTGTAACTGTCACAGATTACCATTGTTCACTAAAATCCAAGATAGCGGAGGCGCTGCAGACTCATCCACAAATACCATCCTCATAATCAGACCATTTCGTAATTCGGAGGCAGTGGTTCGGGCTCAATTTTAAACTGTATGTCCCTTATATATGCCATTTACGGTTAGACTATTAATTAAGAGTTCTGTTTAAGGAACATGTCAGATTTAGTCAGTAACAAGACTAAAAGATCGCGCCGTAATCATCTTACACTCATTTATCATCTATATTTAGCCTAAAATACCTGAACAGGTACCTAGTCTGGTAACTAACTAACTAAAAGTAGGAATATATGATAGAACTGAAACAAAAACTGATTGGTAAGTGAGCCAGGACTATTCCATAACTTGATTCGAGACTGCACGGAGCGATAAGCCGGAATTACGCAGAATCATTACACATTCCGAGAAGTGGACACGAAGCTGGAGAGACGACTTGATTATTCAAATGCCACACGGTAGCAGATGAGCGATCAGCGAGCAGCGAGCAGGTCTCGGTGTCTCAGGGTGCAGCCATGACCACCGACCATCGACACGACGACGACGCATTCCTGACGTCATCCGCGGAAACCGACGCCGGTTCCTACATGTTCAGCCACAACGGCCCGAAATTAGTGGATATTAGTCGGGATAAGGAACGGTTGCCGTTAATGAAGAGGTCTGTTTAATTAGGCTGTTCATTATAGCGCTCGTGACCCGGCCGAGCTAATTTGCATCGCGGACTGTCATAAATTATTCGCGAACAGACTATTTGTTCACCGCATCATCTGGCCGAGCGAGTTTCACACTCCTTTGTGCTCTGAGGAAGTGTTAAAATAGGTTTAGTGGTGATAAAACATAGGCATGCCGAGACTAAACGCTGTCGAGGAGGATTAACATTTTGTGCAAAGAAAAGTTTTATTTAGATTTCTGTAAAGGATAAAGCTATAATATTATTAACACATACTTCATTTCAATTTCTCGTTCTCATACCACGTACAGTTTCGTACTCGTACCCTGTATAGTTTCCTTTTACTCGTACTGGCACAGTTTCTTCGTACTCGTATAGTGCCACGTATAAATGTTTTGTACCAGTACCACGTATAGTTTCCTCACACTCGTACCACGTATAGTTTCCTCACACTCTTACTACGAATAGTTTCCTCGTACTCGTACCAGTACCACGTATAAATGCTTTGTACCAGTACCACGTATAAATGTTTTGTACCAGTACCACGTATAAATGTTTTGTACCGGTACCACGTATAGTTTCCTCACACTCTTACTACGAATAGTTTCCTCGTACTCGTACCAGTACCACGTATAAATGCTTTGTACCAGTACCACGTATAAATGCTTTGTACCAGTACCACGTATAAATGTTTTGTACCGGTACCACGTATAGTTTCCTCACACTCTTACTACGAATAGTTTCCTCGTACTCGTACCAGTACCACGTATAAATGCTTTGTACCAGTACCACGTATAAATGTTTTGTACCAGTACCACGTATAGTTTCCTCACACTCGTACCACGTATAGTTTCCTCACACTCTTACTACGAATAGTTTCCTCGTACTCGTACCAGTACCACGTATAAATGCTTTGTACCAGTACCACGTATAAATGCTTTGTACCAGTACCACGTATAAATGCTTTGTACCAGTACCACGTATAAATGTTTTGTACCAGTACCACGTATAAATGCTTTGTACCAGTACCACGTATAAATGCTAAGTACCAGTACCACGTATAAGTGTTTTGTACCAGTACTACGTATAGTTTCCTCACACTCGTACCACGTATAGTTTCCTCACACTCTTACTACGAATAGTTTCCTCGTACTCGTACCAGTACCACGTATAAATGCTTTGTACCAGTACCACGTATAAATGCTTTGTACCAGTACCACGTATAAATGCTTTGTACCAGTACCACGTATAAATGCTTTGTACCAGTACCACGTATAAATGCTTTGTACCAGTACCACGTATAAATGTTTTGTACCGGTACCACGTATAGTTTCCTCACACTCGTACCACATATAGTTCCCTCACACTCTTACTACGAATAGTTTCCTCGTACTCGTACCAGTACCACGTATAAATGTTTTGTACCAGTACCACGTATAAATGTCTCGTACCAGTACCACGTATAAATGTCTCGTACCAGTACCACGTATAAATGCTAAGTACCAGTACCACGTATAATGCTCATACGTACCACTATAAATGCTTTGTATACCAGTACCACGTATAAATGCTTGGTACCAGTACCACGTATAAATGCTTTGTACCAGTACTACGTATAAATGCTTGGTACCAGTACCACGTATAAATGCTTTGTACCAGTACCACGTATAAATGCCTCGTACCAGTACCACGTATAAATGCTAAGTACCAGTACCATGTATAAATGCCTCGTACCAGTACCACGTATAAATGCTAAGTACCAGTACCACGTATAAGTGGCCAGTACCAACGTATAGCCACACGCCACCGCATATAGCGCCACCGCCACTTGCCACCGTAGCCACCGCGCCACAGCGCCACCGCACCACAGCGCCACCGTGCCCCCGTGCCACCGTGCCACCGTGCCACCGTGCCACCGCGCCACAGCGCCACCGTGCCACCGCGCCACCGCGCCACCGCGCCACCGCGCCACAGCGCCACCGCGCCACCGCGCCACCGCGCCACCGCGCCACCGCGCCACAGCGCCACCGCGCCACCGCGCCACCGCGCCACAGCGCCACCGCGCCACAGCGCCACCGCGCCACCGCGCCACCGCGCCACCGCGCCACCGCGCCACCGCGCCATCTCGTACTCGCACCGCGCATAGCCGCCGCAGCCGCGCGTGACCGACCGCATGACTCCGTACAATTACCTCCGCCAACCACTTATCCGATTTCCCCGAAAACAAACACTCAGTTAATTTTTTACAATATGGTAATGAGTCTTATCAATTAAGCGCTGGCGATAAAAAGAACAAATTTTATTACTGACTCGCACGCTTGCTGGAGGAAACAATAAATTCGCCATTTTTTACTCTTGTATGCCAAGTGTTGATAGCGTCAACGTCCTCGTGCTTTGGCTTGTTTATGTCTTTCCTTTCCACTTTGATTATTTTTTAAGTGACCTTTAGGAAGGTCATTTACATTGTGCAGAAGTTCTCATTTGGGATTACAGTACCAATAATTGGTTTATATTATATAAAAACATATTGTGTAAGGGATGATATTTGTTGTGTAAACGTACGCTCTGTTTGTTTTAATGATAATATTAAATTATACACTATATATATTTGTATTTGTATTTGTCATCGAACCCGACATCCCAGTACTAGCTTAATAGACCTTAATTAATCGGATGTTTAAGGGCTGGAGCGGTGTCGTGTCTTGTAATCCGTCTACTTGGTAGTCACGAATTGAGGATAGTTTAGAGGGATTAACTTCCGCACTATTGAAGACTACATTCATCCGTAAGACCATCCTCATAATTAGAAAGTTCATAATTCAAAGGAAAAATTGGTATGGATGCAACGTTTAACTGTAGGTTCCTTAGATGGCTATCAATTAGCACCTCAGTAACTATCACACGTCAGTAAGACTATAATATCGCGCCACAACCATCTTACATTCATTTCTCTTTAGTACTTGGCTAAAAATAACTGGATAGCTTACCATTTCAAAAGGTAAACTAAAATTATATTGTAACCAACTTCCCCTAAAATATGGAACAACTAGGAATTTCTCTCCGTGAGATTTAAAATTCACGATTTTGAAATACTGGTTGTTCTAAAGACTTCTTCATGATTTTACCTCTTAGTGAAAAATTACTGGATAGTTAGCCAGTTGAGTTATATTACTTTACCCTTGGCGACGGCCAACTAAGTAGCTAAGTTAATTACTGGCGACACGAGCGGTCCGGGCTCTCACGAGGGCGTGGGACAGCTGGTTAGCGACACTGTCCTAACACACGACCATGGGAACATTCGGAGGTGCAGCCGACCCTCTGGCTACAGACACGAGAAATAATAAGAAATAAATACTTGGCAGGAAGGATGCCAAACTTGTCACAGGCATCGTCACTGGTCACGGTAATCTGAGGAAGCATCAATTACGCATGCGGGTCTTTGACGGCGACCCTCTGTGCAGGAAAAGTTATCTGCAGGAGGAAACTGCGGATCATCTACTCTTTGATTGTGTAGGGTTGACAGAGGTGATGACCTCCATCCTAGGCAATTTGGTAAGGGGTAGTTTTCTGCCTCCAGACGAGCTCATCGACAGGTTGTTGCAGTTTTCCAGGTCTCTGCATTTGGAAGATTCCTAATTCTCCAGGAGAGAGAAGTTCAGGGGTGCGCAAAAAGCCGCTACAGCTGAAGTGCCTTGGCAGAAATCCGCCCCTTCGAATGAAAAAGAAATAAATAAATTTATTCATAAAAATTCATCTTGATAGCCCTA
Source organism: Nephotettix cincticeps (assembly GCA_023375725.1). Taxonomy (NCBI): domain Eukaryota; kingdom Metazoa; phylum Arthropoda; class Insecta; order Hemiptera; family Cicadellidae; genus Nephotettix; species Nephotettix cincticeps. The sequence continues at coordinate 62,078,831 of CM041789.1, forward strand.
AACCGTAATTAAACTAAAAATAAAATGAATACTTCCTTCTGTAGTTCAATAGTTCTCCTACTCATTACATGTTCTTACTTACTCCATTGTCAAACGACTCCAAACAGAAATATCTACTGGCGTAGCTTAGTCAAAAATAAAATTCAAACGTCCTACGCAACACATTACATTTACGAACATTAACTAAGACAGGCCTGGCATTAACATTACCCCGCCACGTTCATAAAGTGCACTTTCACCTTCATAAAATAAGACTATCCTTGATTGAACGATGCTAAATGAATTGTATTCTTAGTGGATGGACGCACAAGTAAAATATTAAGTGAGTCTAGGAATTCCTCTGTCAGTAGATACAAAGTGATTCAAATACCTACACAAAAGGTGGAAACCCGATAAGTATAATAATTGAAAAAGAATAAAATATGTGCAAGCAGCCGCTTGTTCAACGCAACATAGATGTACATTTTGACATGGATAATGGGTATGTCTTACCTCTGGTGGGGATGTTGGCAATTTGTGGGGCAAAATTTGGAACAATGACGTCATATGGCTAAAACGACCGATGTTTAGAGAAACTGAAAATATTCCCTTTGACAATATCTATGATCTAAGTAAATACATTTTTTAAGCTTAACTGCCCATCACCATGGATGGATTCATCGCATGGACTCGCTAGGTACCATAGCGTGAGTCATAATATGGTAGCCAGAGATGACTGATGGTGATCTGATAGAAGTCACCGGAAGTGGATCGGTTACGATCCAGCATCCTTTGACTTCCTGGACCACCGCGTTGAGCTACCGTGCCGGTAAAATATACATTCTAGTGTTTATAGAGTCGTATGGTTTACACCAGGCATCCTAAGGGAGTCCCTTTAACTGTTAGGAATTAAAACCATATATAGACTCATGAAAAATATTTGATGATAAAATTACAAAATACTTTACAAATTTACATGTTATTTTCTAATTAACTAATAACCTTATACCATGATCATGTTTTTATCCGTTGAGTAAAAAAAATAATACTTGTGGGTGTTTTCCTCACGATTAAAGTTTAAGGTTTCTTAAAACACGTTTTACGCTTTCACTTTTTTAAAAACCCCCGGGGGGCCCTGGATGTGTACCCCTTCCCAAAAGCGATCCCAAAAGAGCCGTCATTGCATGCGGCCTTAAGGGAAGATGCCGTCAAACCTAATAACTCTTTCAGAAATCCTATAGAGGATTACACATTCTGCAGAATCAGCCCTATGAATTGCAGTTGAGCTCACGCATGCGTAGATCCCACACGACGGCGACGACGGGACCTTCATAAACTGGGAGCCGCTTGGAGCAATTAAGATCAAAATCAACCGCATAAATAATCTACATTATATATCGTTACAGACTTTCGGCTCTCTTAAACTCGCCTTGTGTGGGAATGTTTGAATTCCGTGTGGGGAATATAGTGGTAGATGTCTTGTTAAATGTTGCTATGACTCTAGTAAAGTAGAAAAAACAGAGGTAAGAATCGCGTAAAAAAACAATGACGAGAGTGGTTCAAGAATATTTTTATGTTTACACTTCGTCGACCAGAAATGTCTAAAATCTTCCTAATGTTCATGGTACAGTATTAGCGAATTTCCTATGGAAAATGAGCTATTCTCATGACCCGCATAGTTTAGGACTATGATAAGTTCATAACTCAACCCCCTGAAGACTTTTTGGGGATCATTTAAAATTATATATAAGTACTGTATATACATACATCTATCGACACGATATCGGCCGCAATTATTGTCTGATTATTATAAAATTCGGAGGAGTTGTTCCTTTCTTTAATACCTTAGACGAGTTCGTTGAGCAACGCAAACGAACCTAACTATACTTCGGGGGGGGGGGGTTGTACCCCCAAAATTGGGGGTTTCAATTTATTTATGTATAATTTTGGAAAAAATCAATTTTCCTTTTTACCATTGGATAAAGTTCAAAACAACACACCATTTAGTATTTTGAATCATGAATCTAGCACAATTGGTTACTGAGATATTAAAAATGAAAAACACAGTACCTACATTGTATGATGCTTTTTTACTTAAATATTCTTCCAAACTTTTTTATGCAGGTCTATCTGGTTATGTTTTACCGATACGTCCATAAAAACCCCAAATTTAATGGTTTTTATGGCAGCAAACATTCGTATTCATTGCCCATGTAATTCAATGATATAACTCGTTTAGTTATTGATATAATTTGATAAAATGTTGCATGGGTTTTTTCTTAGTAAATATCTTTAATATAAACGCATTACCATGTAAAACAGCCCTTATTTAAGCAAACCTGCATACTCAGTATTATCCGATTACTATGATAGGAATACATATAAGTTCAATGAGATTCGCTCTACTCACGCCAGCGTGCTGCGTAAGATCAAATTTTTTAAGCACCTATACCTGTATTGCCGTGATGGTAAATCCATAGTATAAATTCTAAAATTTTCACGAAAACAAAACTCTTCGTGTACTATTCTTAAGGGTAGAGAGTAAACTTGATGAAACACATATGTTGTCAATATGATTGTCTGAGTAGAGATGACAGGAGAGGGAAGTATTTCCCTCGTTCAGAGATAGTTCCCAACATGGCTGTGTAGGTGCATTACCATCATTCCTAGCAATGTTGCTCGTCAATTAGCCGTCTAGATATGTCGGGCACGCGCATGCGCAGCGCCTTACCCGGACCTCAGGCCTGTGATCGCTTCATCGAGCTCTCACCTCCTACATGGGAGTGACCTGTGGGTAGAAGGGAATCCACACAAAGATGTGAAAGCGATCCAACGACGTAGCTTTTTCTTTAAGACTTTATTTAAAAATTACATGTATATTTATAAAAAAATATTAACTTCCTTTGGAAAACATCTTATGTATAAAGGAAAAGTTTTCAGTTCCTGTAAACAGCTGTCATCATAACCGTATAACGTCAATTTCGTTACAATTGTTTGAGAGACGCGAATACTCAATATCCTCCAGAGCTAGGCCATATCCATGTCAAAAACGGTTTACATTTACTTCCCTATGCGAAATAGGATCATGGATATGTCTTAAGGGAATGCTTTCAGTTCAACTAAACAGCTGTTCTTTTTTGAAATTTTGGTCGTTCAAATTCCTGACCCCCCCGAGCTAAGACATAGCCATGTTAATAAAGGATAGATTAATGCACAGCGAATGGTTTTTTCAGTGAAGATTATTTTGATGATTTTGAATTTAATTTAATACGTCTCACTTAAAGAAAACAAACTCTTTGATTATTTTTGTTTAGTAATCAAAAGGTGAACATTAGGCATCTTGCTAGCCTAACGGTTAGAACTTTGTACGGTCCAAGAGGTCACAGGTTCGATCCCCGGGATGTCTAGAAAATTTAAAGCGTTTGGACAGCTTTTCCTTAAAAAAAGAGCTGATTGGGTTGTGCAATTGAGAAACTTTAAAAATTTTTTGACACGTTAATTCTGTAATGTAATTCTCTTCGATTGATTGGAAAATTTGACGCTAAGCGAGAAAATAGTAAAGAAAATCATTGTTTGAAAATAAAATATTGAGAAAAGTGTAGGAAAGGTACGGAGTAGATTGAGATGGGCAGAACAAATCTTACGGAAAACAGAAAAATAATTTTTGAGAAAGTTTTAGAGACCAATCCAGGACGTGGCCTGTGGCCTCAGCAGTAAGTAAGTAAGTAATTTTTATACACCAATTAAAAAGGTTTGGTCCAAAAATGGCGACCATGCTATAGGTCCACAATCTGATCAATCCACGATGTTTTTCACGTTATCCCGCCATGCTTTCTTTCTGTAAATGCCATCCTAAATATATTGTTACTTACCAATAGAAATAAAGTAGGTAGATTAGATGAATAAAATGTATTTTGGATCATTTTTGACCAATGACCATTTATTAACCGTTTCTTCGCGGGAGGAAGCAATACCCTATATTTATATATTTATTCTATTAATAACCAACCAAACTCCGCAGAGTGCTGCCTGAGGGCGTCCGAATGCCGGTGTACTGAATGAGACCCCCAGACCAAAATGCATAATTATTTTAAATAAGAAAATAAAGAAATCTAATAATACATTTCATCACCAGGACCAAAAACGGGCGTTTTTGTCTTACTGCAAATAAAATTAAACAAACTCGTGAAACATAAATTATTATGTACCGATATAGTATCGGCAGGTGTCGATCATTTTTGTTGCTTTAGACTAATCAGCTGTTATGTTACTTTCGTTGCAGCAGTACTTCTTTGATTCCTCATTTGCTGTTTAGGTTATATCAATGCTAGTTAATACTATCGATTTCGGTATCCTTATAGTTCGATTAAATAGTCGAATATCAGTTTCACAAACACATAAAATATCAATAGTGATTGTTGAAGTTACTTTATCGATTATTTACGATCAATTGTTGATCTCGAATCAAAATTATCAACAATTATCTTCTGCGGTATTTGACTCAAAATATGATCACAATAATAGGTTTAGTCCTAGAAAGAAAAAAACAACTTTTGCTCTTCAACATATTCATCTAAAGCAGCTTTCTTTGAGGCAGTATGATGAAAAATTATTTTTTTTACGTTTTATGGGTTTAATATAAACTTACGTTGACGCCGATGTCCGATTTCGCATCCAGACACGACAATTTCACTCTAATTCAACAAAGTGACCCGGTCCGAACCAATTACGGCGAAGCATCGCCCGCGCCGCGTCGAGTGACTGATGGTTCATTTATACAACTGTCAAAGCTTCTTCTCGCCTTACAAGAGGCCGGGAGGGAATATCTGGTAATTAATATCGTGTCACGGCGCATAATGGGGCTAATGACATATGCGCGGGGGGGAACCTCCCTCTTCCGGCGGCCCAGGATATACCGCCCCCGATACCGTCATGTATTATACCAATATCGTCTTGTGCCGACATTGTCGTCACTCGCTAACTCCTTGCTTTGTCAAACAACATCTTATGTGGGACATTATTCCCAGTTGTTATTGATATTTTATGGTAAACTATCAGTAAGCCTGTGATAAGTAACGGTTGTATGACTCAATGCGAAGATGCAAGATACTATTATGACCACATATTTATATAAGACCTGAAATCAAAATAATTGAAATACAAAAAAAATCTCAGCTTAAGTATTTAGTAATAATTTTAGACAAAATAATATAGATTTCATTTTGACAGCTGTTATTTGCTTTTGTGAAATCATTATCAGTAAAAAAATATGGCTCTTATCGTTCAAAACAGGGTTTTTGAAAGCTAAACTATACAAAAAACTTCTGTGCCTTTACAAAAAAACTGTGTAGGCCAGTAGTGCTGTCTTGTTTTTTGCCAGTTCCCTTAGCACATCTAAGGAACCTGCAGTTTAACGTAGAGTCCTAACCACTGCCTCTGAATTACGAACTGGTCTAGTTATGAGAACGGTCTTTAGGGAATAACGTAGTATTCAATAGTTCGGACGTTAATACATACAAGAGAACACTAACCCACCGACTATCGCTCACAACTATCCTATATATTCGTGACCTGCAAGTAGCTGGATTACAGGTCGTCGCCATCGTCCCAGTGAAAGAATAATTCTTATAAAACGATTTTGTGTAATATTGTGGTTACTTGTGTAAACTTGTTAATGTTCCTGTGTACCATGAAAATTGGATATGAGAGTCGGTATGACGAACTCTACAACCTCGAAGTTAAAGCATGCCAGTCGGTAAAAAGACTTTCGATATCGTGAAGGTATGCTCTAATTGGAAGGGAGGTAGCTTCTCCACACCGGAAATCGTAAGTGAGATTCGTTATCACGATATCACAAAACACAGCGACAATCAATAAGAGACGTGTAAACTGTAGACATAAGTGAAGTTATGGGGGACATGAGAGGTCATTGCCCAGAAAGCCTTTAGGCAAATATTTATGTTTTTATCGGTAATAGTTTTCTGAAATTAAGCTTTAAAGATCGTAAGGAAACGCCCACTTTTTGGTCTAAATACCAAATATATTAACAGTTAAAATACAAAAAAATGTTTTAGTCCAATAGTAAAGATTACAATCGCTACTTCTTCAATACTAACATCACAATCAATTGTTTTTGGACCTTAAATCGCAATTTTCTAAATCATAATTTTTTCTTTACCTTTTGAAGAAAAATGCCCTTACAATAACGTAAAACACTTTTTTGCTTATATTTTTCAAACATTTTCTGGCAGAGGGCTCCAGACCCCCCTTAAAAAGTGGATATTATATATCACGACCCCTCCCTGGATGCTATGCCCCTTCAAATGACCTCTAACTCTGCCAATGACTGTGAACCGTGTTGTAGGGCCTACACGTATACCATATACCCCTAGGCGTGTAAATTAATGTCGAGTGCAGCGGCCGGCCGACAGATAGCGACAGCGCGAGTAAACAGTCACTCACTGGTCCAGCACTCCACCTGTGTCGCTATGTCTCATTATGAGTGATTTGTGATCTCACATGGTTGCCAGATGTCCGCGTCTCCGCTCTAATTGGCAACGTCGCCCCGTGCGATCCTCACGTTAATATTACACATGTTTCCGCACAAGACAAATTTGGACTGAGGTGATGAAAGTTTGTTTGGTTCTGAAACTCTAATATTATTTTACCATTTCAACAATAATATTTTTTGATGCCACAAAAAATATACATTTTTGTATTTTGATTTTAGCGAATTTGCCGTATAGAAGACGCTATAAGGTCTTATGGCAAGACCTAAACCCGGGACTATGTTACCTTTTCGTTTTGAGGTGACTAGAGACCAGATAAAATAATCGTTAAAATTAGATGACTATCTGAACACGATAACTTTCCTACAAATGGTCCGATCGAGAACAGATTTGATAGATAAGCCTAGATCTACTGTACTTAGACGAGTTCTTAATTTAGATATACAGTATCGGTCAATAGGAACAGGTAGTTTGGGGGTGGAGGGAGTTGTACCCAAAAAATAGGATTTTTGTGTTTCTCATAAATAAATTTCCACTTTTAATCTTTTATTTTACAATTAAAATCACCTCAAAAACTCCACAAATTAGTTCTTAAAAGTTCTGCTCTAACTCCAATGGTTACCGAGGCATTAGTTAAGTTTAAAAAGTTAACATAAAAAGATTAATCACATTAGCCTACGTCACATTTTGGAGCTCCAATGTTGACCTAATGGAGTATAAGGAAACATTAATATTTTACTTAATAACCTATATTTTTATGAAACTTGGTTTTATGCGGTTTAGATCTATCTATTTATGCTTAGCCTAATAAGAATATTTTATGTATTTATCGTGACAGCTGACCTGCATATTGTTCTCACATATTAGAGAAAAGGCAAACTCCTTCATTTATGAACAGGTTTTGATACAATTTGGTTTATGGTCAAAATAAAAATGTCTACTTTCAGTGTTTCTCACAGCAGCGAACCTGCATACTCTTTCCCATTTTAATCGTATGGAGAAAGAGTAAACTCTCTCATTTATTGAAATATTTTGATAAATCTTGTCTTGCTATTGATTTAGAACACCGCTGAGTACGCAGGTCTGCTGCGACGGGGTCTGTACTAGTACCTGACAGCGCCAGACATCGATTGAGGCGCGGTTTACCTTGACAAGTCAGAGTAATGATATTCAACTTGTTTAATTAACGGTGCGGTGTTTAATCTAGCACAGATTTGTTTGACCCATATATTACGACGGTCATGACGTTGAGGTCATCATGGAGCTAAATCAAGTCTAACAGAATGTAGTTAGACATGCGGAAAAAAACAAAGAAAAAGACGATTAAATCAATTAAGGCGGTGCGAGTTAGGGATAACTGAAAACCGCTAGGTCGGCGCAAGTGTCGCTTATTCGTTACACATGTGTGATTGTTTCATGCAAGCTTACTGGGTGACCTTTTTATGATAGCAGTTAAAAATGACATATTTTATAATTATAATGGTTTCAGTTCAAGATAGGATGTTAAGCCACTACAGCCATTGTTTCAGCGCTGGTTGCGCTATGAGCACGTAGATCGCCAATGAAAATATCAAAGTATTGTTATATAAAAGGACCAGTCTCTTGGACGTCATGGATGAAACACTAAATACGGAACACAAACTATACAACACGAATATTTAAACGTAAAAATGGGACTTGAGACTGGTCTGTATTAGTATTTAATTTAATGTAAACTCAGTGTCCTATCGGCTCTCGCGACGACCCGACCTAAATCTTAAATAATACAATTTAATTCCTAAATAGAAGCAATGGTTGATATGTGCATCAAATTAAATGTTTTTTTACCAGACTAAAATGCCGCAAACCCGACTTCAAATTTTTAATCTTGTAGCTTGAATGACTTAAGATGTTCAACACTCGTGAGCAACTCAAAAATTAATTTTCAAGCAATTGCCTAACGACTACCATTTCCGACTCAACCGTATTTTTAAAATCGGATTTGTGGCATTTTACTCAGTTGCAAAATACCTTTTATTTGATATACATGTGCTTTTTAATTTAACATACCTATGTTTTTCTTTAAGGTTTCCTATTTACTCCTTGTGGGCCGTCCCCATAGGAGGTTCACAGTTGGTAAAACGTTAAAAATTAGTTTCTTGACACAAAATTAAATTTGAAAAGTTTTATATTTGTCACGATCAATCCAAGATCAGACGAATGCTAATGACGTGTTTAACAGTACTTCGGATCTGTGAGGTGGCATTTGCACGTCCATACTAACATGCAAATTCCAATTACTTAGTGTTTTTAATTATCTTATTTTAACTATTCTTTTGATAATCCATCTGAACAGTGAAAACACAAAACGAAGTCCCTAGCACACACTTACTGCAGGACTTGTGACGTCATAACGTGTATAATACCCCACCAACCATAAAATAGTAAAAGAAGCAAATAAGGTACTTTCTGCAATCCCGATTAAGTCTACACATGCCGTAAACTTCCACCCAAGCCGATCAACGTTTACTTTTTGTGGGCCCTCCCTCCACTATACCACACATTATCAAGCCAATTTGGGATTGATCATGGTGGGGATTCGAACCATGTACTTCCGTTTGGCTTCAATGCTTTTCTCGTCAGCGATGCGCCTTCGCTGGTTATGCTTCGTGTTCAAGTGGCTATAAAGCATACTCTAGCGACAAAGCAGTGAACTCTAAGAGTTAGTTCCAGCATTAGCTCGCATGTGGGTGAGTCGGCTAAACGGCTCAGTTTTCAAAATTGACTACAGATGACGCTAACTGAATGTAATCTGCCTTGTGTTTGGTCACCAGTGATTGGGAAAAAAGAAGGAAAAAATAATTTTAGTTATTTATTGGTCGTCAAAACATAAACTTTCGCTTTCTTCACGAGTAATTCAAGGTCAAACGGGTGTTAATTACATATTTAACAGTGTTTGGGGTGTCTGTGACGTATGAGGTACAGTCCCACACGTGTTACGAGCATACAGCAGTGCTAGGGTGATAGCAGCGCTATCTGGATGCAGGACTTACGACGTCGTAACGTGCATTATCACGTGACATACGGCAGCCATATCGGCTCCGGCTCATCTGCCCAGCAGCGTCCACGCACACCACGTATATACAGAGTGTCCCCTACATATATGCTCATTATATATCGCCATACTCAATACAATATGTAAAAAATAATAAGTATAAAAACATACTGATTAACAATAAGTAACATGTTGAGCAAAGAACCATTGTTGCAAGAAACAGCCATATTTTGACAATTAATTGAACAATCAGCTGTTTAATGGCAATTAATTGAAAATGCAGATAGAACAAACAGCGTAAGTAAAATGTAACAATTATAGCCAAAATTTCACATGTTTTACACTCGGTCTGCAATAACTCTACTATCTTATCAATAAATATATTACATTTTAAATTAACACCTGTAGATAATTTAATTCTGTACAAAAAGATGTAAATAAAGTGAACATTAAAAAAATAATTTATATTGACAGTAAAATTTTAAAAATTGCTAAAATACCTTAATTTTCAAAAAGAAAGATTTATACTTCTTACTATATACGTTGTACTTGGTTTTCTCAAAATATCATTTATATTTGTGTCTTGGTCTAGGGGGAGAGGTATTGGCCAGTCCAAAATTTGAAACGGAAGTGACGTTATATGGTTGTAAGGTTAGCTATTTTGAGGAACTAAACACATTCCCTCTAAGCATATCTGTCATCCTACACGGTAAGTGGGTATTTCTCACAGGAAAGTTAATAATCGTGAGATATTTCCAAATAAATACTGTCTTTATATTATGGAAACCCTCTTTTGGAAATAAATCATTTATAATTTTATTATTTATCATTTTATGAGATTTTACGAGTATATAATCAATATATTAATATGATATGTAAATCATACGTTATCAGATAGCAGAATTCATACAGGGCTCAATTACCTTATGGTCCATTGTATTTTACTAAATTACAAATAACACCACCAGAAATTGAAGTAATTCCTTTTTTCTAGGAACTTTTTTGAACTCGCAGAAAATAGCAATTGCCCGGGAACACGTACAGAGATGCCGCGAGTTATGGAGCAAGAAGTGTCGGCGCTGGGCTGCCACAAGGGGTGTTGTTAGCGCCCTCATTATTCCAACTATTTCAAATTGCACCCTCGCAAAAAGCCGCTCGCTTTAAACCACACTACAACGTGTCATTTGTCAGATGCTACGCGTTAACACCTCGTGAGCACCGCTGGCTCCTTGTTGGTTTTCTGACGGAACGTCTGCTCTCAAATCACTTGTAATTGTTCCCGGTAACTGCTACTCGTAAGTATCAGTTACCGGATGGCCGCGGTCTTGATTGCCCCGCTCGCCCCTTCGTCTCATGTTTTGCCTAGTGCTAGTATCGAGCTGCTAAACGTTCTTCGTGTGTTTTGCCCTTCAGCAACGCAAGACAATGGGGTGATTGGAAACGCTTGGTGGAACCGTTTCTATGACATGGTTTCAGTTTACATCTGGATTATTGCAAGTTGAGTTTGCTAAGTGACCCTTTACTGTTTGCAAACTATACCACCACGTTCTGGATATTGTTGAAATTCTTTCTCAGAGGGTTGAGGATTAGTTGAAGAAAACACCAAACTGAATTTAACATTTTGATACGCTCTTAAAAACACCGAAACATCTGATAGTAAAAGAACTCATCGAACTATTAAAAACTACCCCCGTTTCAATGTAAAAATGTGAATAAACCACTTAGTGCGGCAGAGATTCCTGTATAAATCAACCCACTTCACACAAGGGAACACATTTCCAGTATTTTCAGAGATAAAAAAGATAATGGCGTTAAAAAAGTGTGGACGCATACGTCAGAAACAGAGAATTTTTCAGATTGTTCCAAAACGGATTGCTCTTCAGTGAGTGACTTTTATGGGTTTAATTTCCGTAAACAGACGGCGTATTTCACGTCAGCGGCAGACGGACTCAGGGCGTGTTATCAGCCGCTAACGTATGGGGGTTATCACGACGGTCTCCAGGCTCTGCTGAATATATGGACTGATTAAAACGCCAGCCACGCTACAGTTCGCTCTGGCGCTGGAAAACGTTTAAATTTTGTGTAAAAATCTTGTTACCTGGTGAAAGTAGATTTATGTTCGCAAAAAAATGTTTTTGTTAAAATGAGGCTTGACTGAGTGTGGTGAGAGAGCGTATATAGTAACTAGTTACGTAGCCAATAAAAGCCATATATATGACGAATAAATTTAAATCTTTCCCATACCAGATGTTTGATACAGTACAACTAATTGTTACCTTGTTGTTTTAGTTAGCCTTGTTCATAAAAACCTTGTCGTCAAAAATTAAAAATATATTTAATTCAGTTACGACGTATTTTCCTTCAGTAGTGAAGAGCATTATTATCATTTTCAAATAAATGGATGAGGATCTCAGAACGGTGATAGCTGCCTTTCAAAATCACCTCCAAACACTCCAGTTCCAACCAGCGCCGCCCAATAGGTACGTTGCAACCACAAGAAGAGCCTTTGTCGATCGTATATATTTCAACTCGCATTTTCACCAGAAAATCCGGCTTTAACAATTCGCACTTCACCGCATTACTTCCGACACCAGGAAAATCTACTACGTAATTTCTAAACTTGACCAGAGATAAGCCTCGGAAGTCCAAGACATAATTATCAATCATCCGGCTGAAGACAAGTTCATGAAGTTGAAAACAGAATTGGAAAACATATCGCTACTAGCCGAGAAGAAAGAATACGTCAGCAGCTCATACAGGCCAATATGGGAGACTGAAAACCGTCTCAATTTGTAAGATACCCACGAATTCTTTTTCCAAGCACCTTGAAATTGTTTATGAATAAGGTGGCCAGGGGGTTTCAATCAAAGATTGGTTTCGAAAACGAAAATGACTCATAATAGACTCCGTGGTGCATAGTGGATATTGTTAAATTTTGTTCACTTTTCTCTCCCATATAGACAATGACATAATTTGGCAATATACTATTCTAGAATGTAATGAAGTTTGGTTTGTTACAACCATAATCTTTTCAGTTGTTTCGCAGTAATAGTTGTAGTTATAAAATTTTGTTTAAGACGAAGTTCATCTAGAAAGAACAACTATTATAAGATGAGTATTTTTTGTTATGATAAACAGTTGTAGCTGATTATGGACTTCATTTTTCCTACAAACATTATATAGCAGGTCACGGAATTTTGTTCGGAGATGCTCTAAAACCAATAAGTTTGTCTAATTTGTGTTTTAATTTTATTCAAAACACATATTTTAAATTAATGTTTAATTAATTTCAAGATACTATAACATTTTTCTGAGTATTTGTTTACCGAATGAGAAACCCGGAGATTAAACATTACTTACTTACTGCAATTAGTTGAATATAAAGGTAATGAGTGACTGTATTGTCGTTTTTGTGTGAAATCTGTAATATCAGTTGCTCGCCAAAATGACTGAGTCTAAAGACAATGCGTGGCTGTATTGTTGTTGCCGTGTGAAATCTGTAATACTGTATCAGTTGCACGGTAAAATACCTGTGTATAAAGACAATGCGTGGCTGTATTGCCGTTGCCGTGTGAAATCTGTAATATCAGTTGCACGGTAAAATAGCTGTGTATAAAGATAATGCATGACTGTATTGCTGTTGCCTTGTGAAATCTGTAATATCAGTTGTACGGTAAAATAATTGAACAATGTGACTGAAAAATACGATAAAAATACATCGTCCTGAATCTTTTTATTCAGTAACATTGTTATTTTTTCAGTGGCGACACGTTATTTATTAATGGCGGTGTTGATTATAAAGTTCGGTTTTGTTACAACAATCAGCTGACCGGCGAGCAGATTAATTCATATCTAATGAAGTAAAACGGCGGGAACGGCCGGGGTCAGCTTATCAGAGACTTATGACGACATAAACATCGGCTATCATCCCCTCCCTCCCCCGAGCACCCCTAGCGACCACCCGGGCCACAAAATACTACAAGAGGTTTTATTTCCCTCACAGAGATACGGCTGTGGCTTGACAATATCTGTGTGGAGCTGAACACTAAAATTACGACTCTGAAATACATCATTGGATATGTGAAATAGATCAGTTGCAGGTTCGTGGTAGTCTCCATTATTCCCTCGGAAAGAGGGTTGTTGAGTAATTTTGTAAATATTTTGTACCAATACATAAACTCATTGAATAACATTATTAGTTACTTATTATATAAACCTTTTAAAAGTTTTAGATTTAGTAAAACCAGGTCTTTAAACAGCTTAAAATCGTTGGATGAAATTACCTTTATATTCTGAATATACAGGATGAGCTTCTTAAAGTGATCCAATAGCTAACTTTTTAATTACACGACTTGGAACCACACTTTAAATTTGGAACTTGCTCAATTTTAAGTTTCACTCAAAAATACAGATCCAGATTTTTTCAACATGACCGCCATTTTGCAAAATGGCGGCTTACTTAAAAATGTCGTCTGGAACACACTGTAGGTTATTTTATTTTGTTTTTGGATTTTACTCTCTACAAAAAACATTTTTGTAAATGGGTGTTTTTAAATACAGTATCTCAAATGGTTTAGAAGCTATGAGGACTTGAAGTTTTTATTTCTTTGATATGAAGTTTTCACCTGATTCAGTGGCTAAATTTTAATATCGTGATTTGGCTGGACGCTTTAAATTAAGAACTTGCTCAATTTCAAGCCATACGATATTTGTCAAAATATTACTTAACAATTAATCCACTTAGGTCCTAAACCATTAGAGATATTGAACAACTCTCAATCAATTACAAAAGTGTTTATTTTTTTACAGTAGTGTCTAAAAACAATATAAAATACAGAGTGTTCCGTAATAATTTTTTAAGTTAACCGTCAATTTGGAATATGGTGGCCATACTGAAAAAACTAAAATTGTATTCCTGAGTGAAACTTAAAATCGAACAAGTTCCAATTTTAAAATGTAATGCTAAGTCACGTAATCAAAAATTTAGCTATTGGACTACTTAAAAAAACCTACCTGGTACATCTGAGGAGGAATGTAATTTAAAATTTTAAAAAATTAAAAAAAAAAAATTTTCACCTTATGAAAATATCTATACATTAGCTTTACCAATGCTTTTATAAAAAAAAACAAACAATAAGTAGGATGTAAAATGCGTTGTAAAAGTGTTATTTTGTGGTTTAAAATTTTGATGAATGAGATGGAATGAAATTGAGTTAGAATGTAAGTAAAATTAGACGCACCGATTATACTTCTATCGGTGCTACTACGTACAAGTATACTTTAAGTTCAGAAGAAGTAGCAATATCATCAGTCACAATCAACTTTGTACAAGTGTAAACACGATTTACAACTCATACTACTGTTGTATGAGTAGTAGTAGTAGTGTGCACTATATTTTTAAGCATTTATTTTATACTTGAAAGAGGCTTCATAAAATGAAAAAGTTATTATTTTTGTCCAAAGAATTATACTAGATTTTGCCTGATATTTTTTGTACTTGATTTTGATAGATGCCAAATAAATTTAAAATTGTTTCAACACTTTTTTTTGAAAATTACAAAAATATCCGTCTTTTAAAAATCCATACGATTTAAAGTTATTTCTATACTACCTTATTTCAGGCTAGAAAATCAGTTTGAGAATTTTCGGTGACAGGCAGGGTCTACCAGGAATTTACCGGGCCTAACAATCAATATTTCGTCAGTTTGCTTCATTAAAACACATTTTTCACTGTATAAAACCATTTAGTGATATTATTTTAGTAAATGTTATAAAACCAATATCGTTGTGTCAAGTAACACCGGTATTTGTAAAAGTTTCAAACTTAATAATTTATGGAGTAATTCTGCCCATTCCATAGCAACTGTGCTGTATAAATTATTAATATTACTTGATTTATAGCTCATATTCATTTGGTCCCTGCTATTACATCTTTACGACATAGTAGGGACTTATTTTTATTTCGCGACATGTTCTAGGTATAATTCCATTAACAGTCGTGTAAAAAATTTATAAATAAATAAAAATTTAAAAAAATATTTGTTGAATTATGTTGTATAGTGCTGTGAAAAATAAATTATATATCAATATGGTTTCCTCAAGTTGGGCAAATTTTTGTTTGATTTGATCTAAACGAGGTTCAATACATTTTCTGGTCCTTGTTTTTGGTGTGAATGAATTTCTCATTTTTCTAAAACCTTTAATTCCCCCCTACCTTTTTGAAAATATTTAAAATATTTATGTTGTCTTAAATCGTTTTTTTAAATATAGAGGGGGTTACCGATTTTAAACCGTTAACGTCCCATATCCACAACATGTATTTGTAAAATGTTTTTTTATTTTATAACTATTCAACTAAGTATTGAAATTGACAACATAAACAATCTAGAAACAATTTTTCAGCTTAATACAACGTAAGATAGGACGGGAATAAATTATTTTTAAACCCATTGTTAAAGGTCTAAATTAAGAAACCTCCACTAGAACAGTGAGTTTCACAAATTGGACCACTGACAAAAGTAAACATTTAACAAAGCATTTTATTTAATTAATTTATATACGTTGTTTCAGTACCAAATCATATAATCTAAATTTCCTTCAGATATATAAGAAATGAATATAAATAATACAAAATAATGAGTTAAGCCTTTACAAAACATAGATAAATGTAAAAAGAAAGAATCTCCATTGGTGTACAAAATTTCTTTTTGTTGGAACATTGCCTAGCTAAATGTTGTATTGTAACGTATTGTGGGTCTAGATATAAAAGTTAAACTTACTTTTGTGGCTATATTTGATTCTAACTCCAAAAACGTCCTTCAAATTCCAGTCAATGATCTTTTAATATCTTCCATTTCTGAAAGATTAATAGTAGGCTGTTTTCCCAACACCTTGTTTCTTTTACAGGTTAACGTGACTTGTACGGTTCATAAGGCTAAATGTTAAATAAGACTAGGTTTAAGCTCCATTTACTCTGAGGATACAAAATTACTTAAAATACTTCCAATACAGCATTTATATGTTTTCAAAGTTTTAAAACTTTTTTATGTCCGTAGTGGAAATACTGGAACAAGTAATCTATTTTACAGCACAAGGCATAATAAACAAGGAATATTTCGCTTACCTAAAGTAAATAAAACATTATTCAGACATTCTTATCAGTATAGGGGTCCGAAATATTTCAACCAAATTCCTGAGGAAATCAGAAATTGTTTGACCTTAAATCTGTTCTCTTCTAAATTAAAAAATTGGCTTTTTAGTAAACCAGACATAAATTTCCTTGATAATATTCTATGTTAATTTACCAAATTGGTCATCAAATTTCAGTCATTTTTCAAAATTTCACTTTCACCAAATTTCATTTTTCATCAAAGTTCATTTCTTTTTACAAGTAGCATTTTCCAATTCCAAATAAAAAATCTGTTATTTTCGTTGTTTAGTTATAGATTTTTTACTTTGTTTAGTTATTTATTAATAAGAGTAAATGTTTATTTTCTTTCTATTTATACATTTTATTTTTTAAGACGTCATAGTGAGCGGCAACATGAGAGACTTTAAATTGTTGAACTGGACTCATCATATAATAAATAATAGTATTTTTAATTTTGTTAAACGTTTGTCACACATACTGGACAATGTGGTAACGTAGTTCCAAGATTTTATTTTATTTTGTAAATTTGTATTTATTGATGGAATAAACTTATTATTATTATTATTTTATTTTATTTTTTTAGTTGATTTTGATCTACTTTCTATGTATCCATCGTAAATTCAAAATTTTATTATTTCACCTTTTTTACTAAACTCTTGTAAAACATGACAATTATTTTATTAATTTATTGTTATAATTCAGTTTCATTACTTCATTGTATATCAGTGGCATCTCCTACGTTTACTTAATACACAGTAAAACTTCTAGCTTGATATCTTGAAACCTTTTGAGAAAACTGGCAAAGTAGTTGTATAAAAAGCTATGAAGACTTGACGCTGAAAATAAGAGTGCAGGGGTGATAGGTTATTTATTTTAGTATGTTGGAGTAAATTTTTCCTTCTTTTTTCTTGTTTATAAAATACTGAAAACAATAATAAAAAGAAAAGCAACAGAAACCTGTTTTGTGTTCAATTCCCCTAAAAATTTTTCGTCAGCTTAACTCTATCGTAACTTTGGGTATAAAGTAGTAAAATTCGAGAACATTTATTTAACTTATCTGTTGAGGAACTCCAAAACATATTTCGCATATTAATAGTAAGAGGAGTGGGTCGGGGTTTATGATTGAACTAATATTCAACACAGTGTTGCCCGGCAGCCGATGCCAATGGGATCACAGGAAGCTACCCTTAGACTACAGCCCTTAACTAAACACTGCATTTATTATGTCGCTATCAGATAAATTGCCCTGTTAATCATAGGGGGACGCCCCTCAAAACGTGTCGGCTTTTTACTCGATCCAAGACATTCTCGTTGGCCCGTGAGTAAATTAATGATCACGTTAGGTTTAGGGAGCACCACCCCCCCTACTCACCCTACACCCCCACCCCTGTCACGCTCCAACACCCTGCCGTTTAGCGTTTTTGCCCCTTTGTATGCGTTCCATTTGTAAACGTTTATCGTATATACCTATTTGGGAAATACTCCCTCATGTGGAGTTTAAAACTATTGTTAAAATGGTACATCACACTGCGTTACAGATGTTTTGCAGGCTAATCTGGCTGTGTACGTGAATTTTAAGTGTTCCATATCAAGGGAAAAGAATCAACCACTCATTTATATTAGTAACCTGAAATTTACATTACCTTTTGAAATGGCGTATTTCAGGTAGGTATTTTAAGCCAAGCATGAATGAAAAAGTTAGCATTTACTTCCATGTGGGAAACAGGTTAGATCATGGATTTGTCTAAAGGGAAAGTTTTCAGTTCATGTAAACAGCTCTTCTTATAACCAAACTATGACGACACTAACCAAATGACGTCACTGTTTCAAATTTTGGTCTCGCAAATTGCCAATATGCCCCAGATCTCATACATAGCCTATCCTTGTCAAAAGGAAAATTTATAGAAAGATTTACACACTTACCAGTGCATTTACAAAGATGTTGTGTATTGATTTTACATCTTTTAATAATACAATCAACTGTAATTTTTTTCTGCTTATGTTTTTACGAATAAAACTTAATACTAAAAACGAGTTCATTTATTTTGACGTTTATCACATTTACTACATTCACACTTACCATTACATTTGTAACATGTACCACATTTACACACATTTAGCGCACGCACCTGTCTTAGTTATTGATGTGTTGATTTAATCCAGGCTGAATCAAGAAAGAACAAACACCCATTATCAATTTAACAACGTTTTCTTTGGAAAATGGTGTGTTGAGAAATATTTGGCAGATGAACCAACTCTCCAATCCAACCTAACACTTTTTCCCAACAGGTATGATGAACAAATAGGAACCATACCATACTAAATGCAACTAGGAATCAACTAAAGCAATGTTTTCTGTCCTTTCAACGGTGACACGGATTAAATAATCAAACATTCACAGACACGATACAGTATTAGACAATTCTTTAATATCGCCAACTTAAATTATTAATAGATTTAGTCGTGCGTTACTTAAATATTACAATGTATGTTACATGCGTTATATTACAACGTATATTTTCTAAATAAACTGCAAATCTTCTTATCAGACATAGTTAGCTATAAATTTATATTATATAATGCATGTTTTATTGTAAAGGCTGATACTTTTCTTCACCCTGGTCCATCATGCATTTAGAACTTACTCACTGTTAGGACGACATTGTTAAGCCAATTCAAACGAGAATCATCTATTTGTTGACAGCGCTAACTATGTAAGTAATGCGCAGTAACGAGATTTCATAAAGGATAGACAGCTTTACCATACTCTCTCTTTTAACACGATAACAAACTTTAAACACTTATTTCATCGGAAAAATAAAAATTATAATTAATAATTATTTATTACAACGATTCAAAATTACCCAAATTATATGTTATAAACTAGTCCTTGTAAAAAATTGTAGGAGTAATAAAAGTTTTTACTTGACCCAAAATAGCGGTGGCGAGTGTTCCATTACCAGGACGGCTAAACCAACAGCAATTGCGAGTGTCCCATTACCAGGACGGCTAAACCAACAGCAATTGCGAGTGTCCCTTTACCAGGACGGCTAAACCAACAGCAATTGCGAGTGTCCCATTACCAGGACGGCTAAACCAACAGCAATTGCGAGTGTCCCATTACCAGGACAGACGAACCAACAGCGGTCGCGAGTGTCCCATTACCAGGACAGACGAACCAACAGCGGTCGCGAGTGTCCCATTACCAGGACAGACGAACCAACAGCGGTCGCGAGTGTCCCATTACCAGGACAGACGAACCAACAGCGGTCGCGAGTGTCCCATTACCAGGACAGACGAACCAAAAACGATTGCAAGTGTCCCATTACCAGGACAAGCGGAATGCAGCCTTGGAGTGAATCAGTCAGACAAATGAAAGAGAGGGAGACGGACGGCACAGTCGCCGCTAATGTAAACAGCACGGAGAGACACTCGTTCCAACAAAGATGTCAATACCGGGGCCGATAAACTCGACTCGTGAGGGAGAAAAAGTCATTTACCAGCGGAGACTACGGGCTCATTGTGCCGGTAATTGGACGGCCCCATAATTGTCACCGCCATCGAAATCCGCGGCTCTACTTTCCCGGAAAGCGGGTTAGAGTTTTCCTCCGCGTTCGCTGATTGGTCGCGATATAAGACGAGATATCATAAACGTAACGTAACGGAGGGGATCGAACGGACATAATTTCATGCACTCGACAATATTGCCCGAGAAAGAGCGCGTATAAGTGATACTGCGTTGGGACGGAGAGCGAGCGAGACCACGAGAGGGGGGAATCGAATTATTTTCTTGACGCTCCTCCCTTTTGTCGCCGCGGTCCCGCCTATCGATTTGCAGGGGGAGGGGCCTCGCCCCCCGCGCTCCTCGGCGGCGGAACGTGGCTCTCTCGCTTCAGTCGCACCTAGGTCGCCGGCATAGTCGAACCTCTCGCGTCGTGCAGTGTTGTGACAGTGGCTCACTAGTGCTTCCTCGAACTCTCGCCAATAATCTTAGTAATAAACTATTTTATGTGTTTCAAAGCATAAAATGGTTCTTTTTTTATAATTTTAATTAGAATTCTTGAATTTTTATACGAGATGCAAGTAGACTGTCGCGTTTATTAATTCTTTAAAGACTGTTAAGACTGTGTTCTGAGGGATTAAGTAGATGTGGATAGACTGACCGTGGCGAGTCGATGAGCAGTGAGGTGTAGCGACCCATGCTGGACGCACCGGCTAGCATGACCGTCCTCAAGCTGCAACGTCTCCCGTCGCTGACCCACAACAAGATGGACTCGGAGCAGGAGAGTCCCAGCAAGACGTCGACGCCGTCGCGACAGTCGGAGTCACCGAGGATCAGCTTCAGCGTCGCGGCACTGCTGGCGGACACGAGGCCCAGGAGGACACCGACGCCCGTGCTGGCCTCCTCCGAGGACGGGTGCGTCGAGGACGACGACCAAGACCTGGACGACGCCAGCGGGGCGGAGGACGACGTAGACGTGGAGGTGACCGAGGGCCCCAGGACGCCACCGACCTCTGTGTCGTCGTTCCTCCAGCAGCAGCAGGCCGCCCAGGTGGCGCGACTGATGTTGCCGGTGGCGCCTGTGCGCCCCACACCGTTCAGCGCCCTCGCCGCGGCCGCCGCAGCCTACAGCGCGGGTCTGCAACAGCCGCACCCGCAGAGCTGGGTCCACGGCCACTACCCCGGGTCTCCGGTGTTCCCGTCCTTCGGCGGCGGCCTCTCCGGCTCTCCAGGTAGGCTCTCCACCACATTACCTTACACAACTCCAACCGTCGGTCAGGGTTATCACTGTAGTCTAATGAAACGAAAGTTGGATACTTTCTGTAATGTAGCCAGCCACCGGGATATACTATTTGTTTTCCTACAAGGACCAATAAAATAGCTACATGAACAATTTATTTACTCCCGTTTGGAAAATAGCTTAGATCATGAATATGTCTAAAGGGAATATTTACAGTTTCCCGAAACAGATGTCCTTATAACCATATGACGTTACTTCTGTTTCCAAACACCCCCCCCCGGTCCAGAGCTTAGTCACATCCATGTCAAACTTATTTTTATGAAAGGGGTTTAAAATAATTCAACAATAAACACAAAATGTTATCAAAATCATGTTTTTATCTGGACATATTTGTAAGGGTTTTCTATCATTAAAAACATTTTACTTAGTTGAATTGTAAAAAAATATTGTGTTCCCGGCCAGAACACATACGGTATTGCTTTTTCGGTGCATAGAGCAGTAAATCTACTAATTTATTTAGATTATGCTTATTTTTAAGAAATTTATTTACTTAAGCGGATTAAACTGATAATACGACAACAAAAAGCAGCGGCCTATATAGCTGTATTGTCAATTAATAATTAATAACGCTCAAGAATGACACTGAAAACTTTTCAACTCAAATTCGTTTAAAAGTTAGGTTTTACATCTCATAAGTAACTAATGAGGTTAAACTTTTCTGTAAGATCCCTTTTATTTATGCATCGCCTTTAGCCTAGATGCAACAATGTTAAATGTACTTTGTATATTAATCTGATTACACACACCCAACAATTAGTTTTACTATTCCCACTACGTGAGAAAAGTAGAAGTCATAAAATTATTTAACCGTTTTAAACGTTCAAATACCATTAATTTATTACTGTGTTATAAAAATAAACTGTAAGGTAGTGATGGAACGATTATTTTTAACAACAGATGTTTAAATGTAAATTTAAGACTTTCAATCTTACATGTAACAGTATTTTAATCCATACTTAAACCATTAATTAGTTTGGTATAACGATTTATGTAATCTTGTATATTTCTTGATTATTTATGTGGTTTCATTCATGTTTTTGACATAAATAGGCATTTAATTAGTTGGTAAATTTGGGTGTGGTTGATTGTAATGGGTCAAACATGATTATGACGATGTGATTCTCTATGATTGTCTGTGTAGGTTAGCTAACAAAATTTGAGGAATTATAATTTTTACTGAACAAATTATATGATCTCTTTGTAGAAGCAACTAAAAAATAAAACTGGACAAGATATCCTAAGTTACCAGACAACGTTTTAAGAATAATAACTTTTGCTTAAAATTTGTTATCGCATAATTTATGGTTTTCGGTTAAACTAACCCATAAAAAATGTTAAAATGGAGATTTAGTCTAATTTTAACTTTTGTTAAAAACAATTAATGCTATCTATTTATTTTTTTAGTTTTCCAAATTAATTGTGTTCCTTCATTTATCTAGAATGATTTTATGAGTCAATCTCTTATAATGTTCTACCAGAAATAATTCCTTTTGAAATCAACTAAACAATTTAAGATATAGTTAAATCACATGCAATGTAATTTACTATAACTAAAATCTCATTTGAACTAGTGAACTTTTACCTATTTGGAAGAAACATAATCAGCAATGGACAGCTGCCTGAAGCGTCTTCAATTATTTTGTGATGTGTGTTGATTGTTGGAAAAAATATTTAATAACACGTTCACGCTACTAAATTAACTGAAAACATTAAAACGTACCGGGCGTCGTCACTTTGGCGATAAAAATAGTGTTATTCGTAGTATTACTGAATGAATGAATGAATGAATAGGTTTATTTCCATAGAAGAATACATGAAATGAAATACAAATACAAAGCTTTGTTAAAAATAAATATTGGAAAATATTCCCCACATAGGTGAACCTGTGCGTGGGGAATGAGTTCAAATTCACCTTAAGCTAATTACAATTTTTAACAACTATAATACACAACACCAAGACTACACGCCACCACAGAAATATAATTAAAATAAAAAAATAATAATAATAAAAATGAGAATAATAAAAGAGAATAATATTGGTCCCAGGTTTAAGTTTTATCATGAAAATACGGTAATAAACTAATATTTCTTACTAGAAATCAGCTAAAAGATCAATCTACAATTAGTATAATTTCAGTTTGACAATGCTCATGTACGCCTTATAGACTGGTTGGTACAAGACGTCTAGAACAAAAAAATTTAAAATTTCAACACATATCAATGTTTTTTCAATACTCATACCGTTTGAATCGAATGTAAAAGCTGGCTTTGTTCAAGAAATGTTAAACAATGGTTAGTTTCATTATCGTGTGTGCATACCATAATGGATTAGTCCCTACAGGGTAGGTTACAAATGGTAATGGTTGACCATCACGCCACCGTTGCGCTGTTGGCCTCCTGACCACTGTGTGATGCTTGGAATGCAATCATTAGCTTTGCCAATTACTACAGATCCATTCGCAAAAATTTGAAGTTGTCAATTGGGTAGATTTTGAAGGCTTCTACTATATACCTTAATATCTGCATTTTTTGATCATAACATATTTTCGCATTTTATAGGCTAAAGGTGTTTGCATGTTGCGAATAATGACCCAGAAATTTCTTGTTCTATCCTAGACTGACTCAATTCCTGAGTATTATACAGTGCTATAATTGGTTTACCTGAAAATAATATAAATATAAGTATTTTCCTTAACGATAACTTTCTAAAATCGTTTAATACTTACTTACTTACATACTTACTTTTATATTTATTGCCTGCAAGTAAATATAAGAAATCGTGAAAGAAATAATTAGGATTAAGGAAAATAAAGGAATCAGTAAACATGATAATTGTAGGAGTACCAAATCAAATATGATTTTCTAAATACAGTCCCTCACATAGGCACCACTAATTGCAATCTTCTTACTTCTAACAGTAACCTAAACTCTTAACAATTTCAGACTAATGTGTTGGTTAAATGCTGCGTTTCTTTAATTACTAATGGTAAACTCAAAAGCTGTATTGAAATAAACAAATTGTCCCCACTAATATCAATGATAGTTAGTTAGTTACTGAAATAGCGTTCTACCCAGGTACTTTAAGCCAAGTATGAATGTGAAATGAGTGTAGTATGATTGTGACGCGATCATAAAGTCTTGTTACTGACTAAGGCTGATTTGTTCCTTAGACAGAACTGTTAATTAATAGATAAACAGTGACATATCAAAGGGACCTAGGCCTATAGTTTAACGTGGGGTCCGAACCACTGCCTCTGAATTACGAACTGGTCTAATTATGAGGATGGTGTTTGTGGATTTACATAGTATTCAATAGTTCGGACCTTAGTCCACACAAGAGAACACTACATCCACGAACCACCGACCTCTTAGTAGCTGGATTACAGGACACGCTGTGGCCCCAGTCACTTTATACAATTTATTATTATTATTGTTTAATATTAGCAATCAATAGCTTTAGCTCTACATGTAGTATTTCTTCTCTACTGGTAGCACTTCACCCTCCCGGCTCTACCAGTAGTTAGTAGCGACAGAAGCCTCCACCCGGCCATGATGAGCCAGCAGCGAACCTGTCATTAGACATTTTATTGGAGGGAAACTAGCAGTTAGGTCGCCTCTGATTTGAGGTTTGAGACTCCTATAAAGCGTAAACGATCTCTGCAAAAACCCGTAATTGTAACCTTGCATGACTTTCTCAACCGCTGTCTTGTTCAGAATAATAATACTTTCGTTTAACAGGTAGTGTTTTAAGGAAATAAAATTCTGTATTTACTCTAGACAATTGTAAACTAATTATAACAACTTTTTATTTCACACTCGTGGAGAAGTCGTAATTAAAATTAATTATTCCACATAATACTATTACACCACACACACTATTTCTATTGCATACTATTTTCATACAATTTACATTGATTCACTGATAATTTTATTTAGGCTATGAGTCAAATACATTGCTTATGTAAAATAAATATTAGCCTATGTTTAGGTGGTGCAAGCAAAAAATAGAATATCTTTTAAAAAACATAATTTTAACTTTTATTTGTTGAGTGTTGCTTTGGAATATTTTTTTCTAGTGTATAAGAAGTTTTTAGTGAAAAAGTTTCGAGTTGATAGATTCGCAAATTTGGCGGGTTTTTATGCAAGGATTCTAGAAAAAATTATTATGCTTTTGAACTGAAATTTTGAACGTGGATGAATAACAGACCCTTTTAACGTAACCTATGTGAAATTTTGAAAAAAGAAAAATAGCTTTTGTATACTAAATGAAATTATTTTTAAAGCTACATTTTTGATCCGATAATGTTATAAAATATGTCATTTTGGAGGTCTAAAATCTACAAAAACTTAAACAGTTCACTCAGGAAGCTTGCATAAAAAATCATATATGCGTAACGAATAAGCGACATTAGCGCCGACCTAGCGGATATCAGTTGTCCCTAACGCCGCTGGCACCACCATAAAACAAGTTTTGATTTTGCTTTACTATTTTAATTTTGACTCCGAAGATTAACCAAAATGTATTTCTAAAATATCCTCTTTTTTCTTATTTTTTACCGGGGCGGTAGTTCAGGGGCAGCGGTTGGCTCAGAACGTCGAGGGTCGCTTGATCGAAACCACTGGCCAGCGACTCCT
The DNA here is from genome assembly GCA_023375725.1 of Nephotettix cincticeps. Lineage (NCBI taxonomy): Eukaryota > Metazoa > Arthropoda > Insecta > Hemiptera > Cicadellidae > Nephotettix > Nephotettix cincticeps. Next base: position 62,104,940 of record CM041789.1, read on the forward strand.
GTCAGATCATGAGCGGGCACCTCTGGCTAGTCGATGTAACTCACACCGCTACGATACCTCTTTATCCTTAATTAACCGCAAAAGTGGGGATAAATTGGAGGTTTTTATACAAAAAAATTAAAATTGTTGGTTACAGTAGAGGATCATTAATCAGTTTACTTCAGGTTTAGCATAAAAACCTTTGGGTTTCTTTACTCACTCACTACTAAAAATATTGGAGACTAAACATAGAATACAACATATCAATGCAACTTTTTACAACAATACAAATAAACCACCCTAGGGATCGGTTGGTAGCCCACTTTTTCTTTTAGAAAAACATAATTTCAATCAAAACTTTTACTCAAACTTTTAAACTTCGAAATATTTTTTAATACAAAACGATCTGACGTTGTATATGACAAAAATCGACACGTATAATTCACAAACAACATTTTTTTAACAAAAAAGATTTAAGTAAAGTGCAGCAGAACGAGATTACTTCTTTAACATGTCGTAATTACGACAGTGGTCCGGAACAGTGGCTAGAGCGCAAAGCGGATTGGTCGATCAAGAGCAGGTAATGATATAGACGGGCTTCATTACAGGACCTGCCGCCAGTGTCGCTAGTGTCGCACTCTCAACGGCCGCGGAATAAAACTGTACAGTTTAATTCTTTTATTGATGTCTCACCAAGAATGTTGTCTGACGCTGACCAGGATTATAGTGCTGATATAGACAAGCATTGATCTAATGTAGGAAGCGTTTACTATGTGTGATATGTAACTTTAACGTAAATTGTGATTTAAAACATCATTAAAAATGTTTTTGTTTCAAACAGTTAAAGTATATATAGTTTAAATTTTAAGTTTTGGCCCTAAAAACTTAGCGTCTTTTAAACACTGGCAATCAAGAATAAAATTTTTTTTCATAAATAACAATAAAGTTTTTTAAAGAAACTATTAGTATTGCTTAGTATCAAACTATTTCTTCAAGGCAATGGGACTGGAATAGAGCGGTCAAAAGTTTTATTTAAACATCTAATAAAAACATAACAATTGTTTATTGAAATAATTTTTTGCAAATATAACATCATCTTTACCTGAGTGACCCCTTATTTATTAAATAAGTAATTATGAGTCATCATATATAAAATTTGAAAATATAATAATTTAATACGACGTATTATACAAATAGAGTCTATATATTTATAAAGATACAAAGTAAGATTTCAATGTGATAATTGTGTAAAGCGATCCGAATATATATTATATATCTTATTCAATATTTATTCTATTTTATGTTAATAAATATCTGTTGAACATAATTTTTCAGCGGTTCGAATGGCATGTGTCGCTGATTTTCGGCCTATACAATTGCAATTATCAAATTATCTGGTTGTATATTCTTCTCTATGATAAAAACCGAAACTTCTTTATTGCTATTTGTAAATAATTCCTTTTGTTTGAAAAACTGAAATGCGATAAAACCAAATTATTTCAAATCATCCTTCTGTATTTTAAAATAAGTTAAAATAAGTTATTTTTGTTAATATTTATTACAAATATCTCGGAAACGTGACAAATATTTCCATGTCTCGTATATTATTTCAAAACACAGTTGAACAGAAAAATGTTTTAAACTAAGTATTGTTCTTAGTGAATAAATTAAGAGGATTTACATTTTATGAGTAACGTCATAATCAGAATTTAAAATTTGATCGAGCATTAATAATTCTCATTGCGTTATTATTACACTGATAACTTCGCCCTATTACAACATCTATAAATCCTCGATTATTTACGCCTTTCTTGAAAAACATTGACAAATCAGCAATAATTTACATAACGAAACGATATTGGCCTCATTATATCGACATTATCAGAAAATTAGGGGTTAATTTGTAGATAGAACGCAAGGAACGAATATCTGAGATAAGGCCGAACCTGCAGTGCCAAGTGTTATAATATACAATCGTTTCATGAACACAGATTTGATAATTGTACTAGGTGGCGCCACATTGTCTACAACTATAAATTTAGATAATCATTTCAAGCTAATCATTTTGCTGACTTGAGAGTTTTAGCACAAAATACTTTTTCAATACGTCGTTATTTTAAAGAAAAAGATCAAACGTTACAGCTGTTTTTAGTTTACTTGGAAATTTATCTAATAACTTATATTATTTATAAATAATGATTTATGATTATTATACTGAACTGATAAAGTATTCATCATGTTTTAAAACAGTTTTGTTTGAAGTTGTAATATTCTCTTTCTCTAATTTCTCTCATTAAGATAAAAAATACACCCAAAAAAATGTGGTATGGAAAATCATACTTATACTAATCGGATAATCGGACAAGGTTTTTTTATATTTTAATTAGGAAAATAATATGTAATGTTTAACTTAGTGAATTAGACTTTTACGAAATCGTTTAGGCCTACTTGGATTGTGCGTACGTAATTGTACGTGAACACGTAGGTATCACAGGTAGCCTACACTCGTTATATTTATTTGTTAATTTTTATTTCTAGATGACTCTAACGTTTATAACATAAACCAGTTATTTTGGGCAATATACTTAAGGAAGGAAAAATTTATTACGTCTTTCGTTTGAGAAAAAAAGATTACACTAGGCCTATTAAATTCTAATGACAAAAACTCAAAAATTAAACGCCGCTTCCTAGGCTCCAAAATATAAGAATCGTGAAGAGTTCAAATCTCTCGCTTTATTACTCTGTTTAGAAGTTTACGTTTTGTTGTGAAAATTACTTATGTGTAATCCATCTTTCATCCAGATGCATTCCATGTAAAAATCCATCAACAATTCTCGGAATAATTATTACTCATTAGCACTAATAAGACAATCAACAGTTTGTCAGAAACGGGTTTATTAGAACGGAATTAATGTGTTTGTAAATTATAATCATTTTCTATCTTCAACGGGATCGAACGATAAATACATATTGACAAAATAAAAAATATTACAATATTAAAGTCGCTACTTGAACAGGTCACAGGAAATATGTTAATCAATCTTGACAATCATAGTAATATAAATCGAGTCTTTAAAGAGAAATATTAAAATTAAAGTAAATATTATTTTTAATTTTAGCCTAGTAAATTTCATTTTCAATCCAGATCGCCTAATTAAATGATTGGAGTTTTCTGAGAATCAGAAGAATGACAACTTAGTGATCCTTTAATAATAAGAGCATTTAGTTGAAGAACGTTACAAATAATTAATTAAATGCTTTCAATCACAAATTTGTTCCGAAAACAATTTAAATATTTAAATTATAAAAATTTAGGAAACTTTTCTGCTACAGTATTTGAATTGGACAAAGGCAACCCTTCAAGACTGGCATGTTTATAACGTTACGTGTTTGGTTTAATTTGTGACGATTTCTACTTAAAACAATAACAGGGCAGTAAAAATGCTATCGTAGAAAATAATTTGTGACTTTTCTCGTGAGCGTAATGCTTTATTATCCTGCTGTTCCGTATTAGGCCTATTTTGTTTCTAACTTTTGGAAATAAATATAAGTCGAAAAGAGTGTAACTGAGTCTACACTACAGAATTTTTTTTAACATCTGTTGGTACTTACTTATTCATCAACCACTTCCACAAAGCTATAGATCTGCCAAGTAATTAAAAAAATATAGCTATTCTAATTTACCAAAATGACATGTTTATACTATACTTCAGAGAAAGGGTTATATATTATTTTGTTACCGACAAAACTTTCTTAAACTAAACTTTTAGGAGACATTACATGTCCCCCGATTGCTAGATGTCTGTGCAAGTCTATTGTTGGATTTCATTTAGTATCTTGTTTATCAAACGCATTTGGTTAAGGTTTTCACACGGAACAATACCAAGATTCAAACCCTGGATTTGTTATTACCTAACGCCTAACGTCGACTTACTGTAATAGCCAATTAATTAAATGCCCAATTATACATGGCCATTTGTTACAGTTTTAATTTATTTTTAAAACCAAACTAATTTGTCTAGCTGTAGCTCGCAATCGTCTTTATTACTGCAATCAAATTAGGGGCCACGTTGTGACAAGAGCCCTCTTTCATTGATTATCTACACCTCTAGTAGCCAAGTGCTCCGATACACCGACAAAGCAGATATTAGTATCAATTATGAAGCCAGTGATAAGCGGGAACGTTCGCGGCTGACAGTGATAACAGCCACTTCCGGTCGGCCTTCCCCGTCCTGTCACTCAGCTGCGGCCGACAGCTGATGGCTCGATTAGGCAAAAAATCTCGGAAAAAACTACAAATTTGACGGAAATACTTTAATTAACGGTTTCAGATTGGGAGGTTTCCGAGTAAATTGCGACAGAGTACCAATATCTTCGTGACGCACATTACACAACATCGTTCCATATGATTTACAATATTTTATTAATTAAACCGCATTTTAAAATGATAACTAGTAGGCCTTCTTCCTGACATTCGCATAATATTACCGTATTAAAAAATAGTGCTGTAGTTACGATTACAACAAAGATACATAGTTATATTTTAACGATTGGGATTATATAACCTTCACCAAAATATTGTACCGCACATTATTTTTTTCACATTTTATAGCTTCTTTCACTGGAATATTCTCGTAATGCCATCGTAAAAAGTTATTAGCACAAATTAAACGGAAGAAGTTTTATAGAAGGAATTAAGCAATAACTCGATTAACTGCTGTATTAAGAGCAAATGGGTGTATAATAACACAGAGTCGCAAAAAACTAATGTGCAATCTCCAGCGTGTTATGAACCCCAGCTTGGACGACGGTTAGTTAAGGAACTAATAAAGATATTTGGGCAGTAAATGAGTTCTGCGGAAGTCGTAAAACCAGAGGGTGCGAAGATGAAGAGCGAACCATCAATGCTGTCATTACCACACGTGGTCAGCTACCAATGCTGTCATTACCACACGTGGTCAGCTACCAATGCTGTCATTACTACACGTGGTCAGCTACCAATGCTGTCATTACTACACGTGGTCAGCTACCAATGCTGTCATTACTACACGTGGTCAGCTACCAATGCTGTCATTACTACACGTGGTCAGCTACCAATGCTGTCATTACTACACGTGGTCAGCTACCAATGCTGTCATTACCACACGTGGTCAGCTACCAATGCTGTCATTACCACATGTGGTCAGCTACCAATGCTGTCATTACTACACGTGGTCAGCTACCAATGCTGTCATTACCACACGTGGTCAGCTACCAATGCTGTCATTACTACACGTGGTCAGCTACCAATGCTGTCATTACCACACGTGGTCAGCTACCAATGCTGTCATTACTACACGTGGTCAGCTACCAATGCTGTCATTACCACACGTGGTCAGCTACCAATGATGTCATTACTACACGTGGTCAGCTACCAATGCTGTCATTACCACACGTGGTCAGCTACCAATGCTGTCATTACTACACTTGGTCAGCTACCAATGCTGTCATTACCACACTCAGCTACCAATGCTGTCATTAATTGGTCAGCTACCAATGCTGTCATTACCACAATGTCAGCTACCAATGCTGTCATTAATATTAGCTACCAATGCGTCATTGTGCATACCAATGCTGTCATTACTACTTTAGATTGTATTGATTGATGTGTCATTTTTTAGTCTAATTATGGCAGTAATGCTGTTTAAATAGTATATTAGTATAGCTTTATGTCATTATACACATTGTTCTTACTGTCATGTAAATTGTAGTAAAATATCTAATTTAATGATTTTGCTATATATTTAATTTTCCCTGTGAGTCATTCAGGTGTTGATTTTCCTACTTTTAACAGACCTTTCAAAGGTGTATTGATTGGAAGAATAAACCGAGGGTTGTTTAAAATGTTATTTTTGTATTTCGTGGTCATAGTCGCTCGAGGCACTGTTGAGTGGGAAGGATGCGGTTCTATTCCGACCATCTTACGACGCGAGTCGTGATGCCGCGAGGGGAGCGAGGGCGCTACAAGGGGTTGTCGGGGTTAGGGGTTGTGCCGCGCCCGGATTGGCCGGGGCCCCGGTGGTTACAGTTACACACATTACCCCCCCCCTCATCATAACTGCAGATGGTCGTTTTTGTTACAGCACATTATTTGCTTTTCTATTGGCCCGTCAAAGCCATACATATTGACAGTAAGTGGGTTGCCATTTGCCATTTAGTACGTGTGATCATTGTGCACCCTCACTCATGAGTGCACAAATATAATTATGGGACGCTCTTGATAAATGTGCAAGGGGGGTTGAATTATATTTAAGTTTTCAAAAGATTTTGTAATGAGGTAACTATCGATTATGTTCAATTACCCATTTTACCCATAAATAAAATTTTATCTTAAGGTTGTTCGAGCAAAAAATAGACTATTTAAACATATCTATCATAAAATTTTTACTTTGGTAAAAGTTTTATTGTGAAAACTTTTCGAGTGTCAAGGTGATTAATTCGGATATTTTGCGGTTTTTAAAATACGTGTAGGAAAACTACTTATGCTTTTGGGCTCATATTTTGGTATATTGCGAGGAACAAAGCTATTTCACTTACGGATGTTGAACATTGGCAAAAGACAAAACAAATCATATACTATGGAAAACTATTGATCTAATAGTCTTATAAAATATCTCATTTTGGAGTTTAAAAAAATGTTTAAAAATGTACAAAAACTAGAAATTTATATTAAATAGATTACTATGGAAACCTGAATGAAACAATATCATATGCGTAAGGAATAAGGGACCATAACGCCGTTCGCACCACCAAAAGAATATAATCTTCCTATTTTAGAAGCAGTTTAGTATTTTTATCTTTTGGTTATGTTGTCTTAAAATGAATATTTTGACTACCACAGCTATTGTATTGAATTTTTAATATAGAATAATAATAACAGCTGTTTAGATGAACTAAAACATTCCCATTAGACATATCCATGATCTAACCTATTTCCCACAGGGAAGTAAATACAAACATTTTTTGGGTTAGTCCAATATTATATGCTTTACGTTACAGTACAAAGGTAATTTGTACCTACGTACGGGACAACCGCTTATTTGTGGTTCTACATAATTGTCTTTGTGAAAATCAAACTAAATTCTTATTTGAAAGATCCGTCTAGTTCAATCGGTTCTCCGGACGGCCGCGTGTGGCCGTGTGGGACCTGGCCGGACGGTAGCCGGTAGCCGCCAGCCGTGGTCGCTATACGCGGGCCACACGCACACGCGGTCGTTACGGCGAACGTTACCCACACTACGACCCCGGACAAGCCGTTTCCCAGTCGTTCAACTTCCTAATCGCTCAGATGTACCGAATAACTCAGCCTTAATGAGTATTAATTATCAGTTATGGTCGATTATCCCAGTGTCGGAGCGACAAATAACGCTCGCTGATAAGCAGATGGCCTCTCCTCTGATAACGCTCCCGTCTCCTCCCGGCCCACATTCCGGGGTCCGGACGCCGGACGGTTGTTAGTGTCGAAATGTTTACGACTGTGTTAAAGTCGATTGAATTATTTCTGTTTAGTTTTTTTTAATTAAAAGCGGAGTTTTAGAGCTCCAATTTACTCTGGAAGTCGCGTTAAAGAGTGGACATTCCGTAGTTAGTTTTGGAATCAACAGATATAGAACCGTATTTATCTTTAAACATTCATAGAAGTTTGATTTCACAATATTGCTTCTTCAATAATCTTCAATAATTAATTCTAGATTTCGTAAGGGGTTTTAACACCACAACAATTATTGCTGTACACACTGTAACCCCTGGATTCTAAATAGACATTTAATTATTTTAATTTTTTTAAGGGGTCTTACTCCATTGATGAGTTTTTTGAAATGATAAAAATGTTGAATTTTTATTCATTTTGACTTACCTTAAGTCAAATATTTATTTATGTTCACCTTTGTTTGGTTTTTGTATTACAATTGTGAAATTGTTAATAAAAGGAAATTATCTTGAAACAATAACGAATGTAATGTGTTTTGTAATAACTGCTACAGAGAGATGAAAATATGCGTTGAATGGTTTAGTATAGACGTAAAAATGCAGTTGAACATATGGACAGTTAGTCTTTGAATATAACGGGATGAACCTTTGCAACGTATACTAAAATGACAACTATTTACCAGATTTGCACTATTTACTGTATTTGTTTCGCATTCCAGCACAGAGAGCCGGACACAGCTTAGTAAGAGGATTGGTCCCAACGCGGCACCTTGGCGGACGCCTCGCAAGCCGCGGTAAATAGATTAGCGGACAATCGCTTCATTTGGCGCGCTCGGTCGCGGCGTTTATCGCGTTACCGCGCCGCGGGAAATGAGAGAGCCGCGCCGATAAACACCGTCATTACGCGTCATCACGGCGATTTGTTAGCGTCCGATCGATCCTCCTGCCATCTGTCGGCTGTTGGTTTAGACGCGAGGCTTTGTTTAACAATTAGCCCGCTAGGTCGCGCTATTAGGCAAAATATATGTTGCGGTCGAAAGTTTATTAGTTTCAAATTGGTGGGCGGCGCATTCGACATTACCCGATAATTTAGATTAATACTCGGGATTCGATTTCGGCTGCTATTGCGCGGCGGATGGGAATGCCCGTGGCGAACGGGTAAAGTGGGCACTGATGTCTTCATCGCGCGTATCAAACGGTACCGACCCCGAATTGGAATGCAAATAGTATCGGTAATTTCCGCCCGTGAAATCGACCGCCGCGAGTTATGATTCGATTCGAAATTACGTATTCATAACTTCTAAATGGGTCTACTCGAGGGTGTTAGCATTCACAACATCGTCGAAATCTGCATGGATTTCTGTTTTATTATTAGAATGTAGTACTTCATTGACGATCCACAGTAATATTGTTTGAATGGCTAATTTCCTGAAAAAAATGGTTAGAAAAGATTTAGACGTTGTAAAGATTTTAAATTTAAATATGATCGTTTTTTAAATATTAATTTATTATTATATTGCATTTTGTACTATAGATAGAGTTCGTAAAAACGTTAATTTGGTCTAATAGATCTGCATGTTCTAATTTAAAAAAATAGACATTTAAAAAACTCAAAAAAACATTCTCCTACAAAACCTAAATTACGTGTATTACTGTTGAATGTTGAATTAACCTAAAATTCATAGAATTTCCGATCATTGGACCGAGTAGTAATTAATTCATCGGTCTAGTGGACTTTATAATATGTAGCTCAATTGAGTAACTAGTAGGGCAACCCACAGTTTAGAATTTACGTGACCATAAGTTGATATTATTACGGAGAAATACATACTTTCTTTTCCTTTCGCTAGAAATATCTAGTATCCAGTAGCATCAAGTAGCTAAAACAATATTATACAAGTATATTCAGTAATCAGAAGTCGTCATAAGTAGTGCACAGTTTATATTTTTTAGTAAAACGTATGTAAATATTAGAGTATGTAAATAGGCACTGTCAAAAGTATACGGTAGTTAGTGTATTCTTGCTTTCGGTTACTTCTGGGGAAACAGTATTGCACTTAGCGTTACATAGTAATCAATAGACGCCAGTTAAATTCCTGACATTCAGTTGTCGAATAGTTGGTGGTAGTCAGTAGTCAGTTTGCAGTGCGAGTAGTGTCACGTACAAACATCTTAATTGGCAAAGCCCTAATTAACAGGCCGCGTGAATCACCAACAGCCGCTAAAGAGGTGAAAAACAGCTGGTCCGTAACTCAAAACACGTGTCCGGAGAGCCCCCATTAGGCTCAACATTTAGCCCCATTAAACCGTTAAAAGAGGCTGTCTAAATACTCGCGTCTAGAGCGATATTTCACTCGACACCGCGTTTATAAAAGGCTCCTCTCGCGTCCGCGTCGCTCCCAACTGAAATTCTCTAATTAATTGGACTTAATTCCTCCGGGAATAGTTTTAATTTGGAAATGAGTACGATTAGTGCGCTATCTTTTGGCTTGCGCACAAACCCTGCCATTCACCGCTGTTGGCAAGTCACTTCATGTTTGCTTCCGAGTTTGTTGTCTTGGTAATTATCCCCCACATTTTCTTCGGTTGGTCGACGATTGAAATGAAGTGTCAGAAATAGTTTACAGTGCAGAATAGATCCACTGCATGATAGCTTTATATATTAATTCTAACTGAAAAACATTAGGAATCTAACCTTAGGTCATCTGTTCATGTATAGTGTGATAGGCAAGTGTTTTGAATTGCACTGTTCAATACTCAAGTAAATACTCAAGTAAAATAAATTTTATAGATTTCTTACTCAATATTACACATCTTGACCCAAAGACAGTCATTATTCAATGGCGTCAGCTCCCCCAAAATCTAAATGTTCTGATGCCATATGTTGGAGGTTTTTTACTAACAAGATCATTAAGCTGTGATCAGCAAAAGCGTAATGATCATATGCTGTGAAGTCTACCTCTAGCTTACACAAAACTTCGTATTTTATACTGATTTGATTTGGTGAACATAATACCGCGCTATTCAAAAATATGGACTCTAATGATCTTTTTACCTTAAGAAGTTTAATTTGGGCAGACATACTTTACACCAGGAAGAAGAAATTTCAACGTATTTTTACCATAGTTCCGTAAACAGCCGTATTGTCACAACAATGGGCAGCCATTTTGTTTTACCATCTGTTAGTAAGTAAGATGGCTACCATGAAACATATGATTTTCTATGTGAATGAGTTGGAAAAACTGAGTCTTCTTTTGCAGCGCAGCGGGCTTTTCACATTAAATTCCGTACTGAACCACTGGCAAGAATAAGCATAACTCATAAAATCTCAAACTCAAAAAGTATACTGAGTGATATAAGAGAAGCAGCCATGTATGTTGGACGAATTCGGTTTCTGCTTACGATGTTTGTCGTGCAGCACAGGTACACAGACACATTAAGCATTTTGTAATCAGTGTAACTAAAACTTTAAAATGTTCTCTTTTTAACGACGCAAACTTATTAGTTTCCTATCTATACTTTTCTAGATATCCCAAAATTGGGTTATATTTTTTAATAGCCCTGAATTCTGAAGGACGCAAACAGACTGTATTTTGAGAACAATTCTGTATTGAAATCAACAACGCATTTTATAAAATATAAATTAAATATAATATAAGTAAATAAGTATAAGTTAAATATAAATTTAACAATAAGTTTATAATATAAGTATAATATAAGTTATAAGTTTAGTTTAGTTAAGTATAAGTTTATAAGTTTAGTTAGTAGTTTAATATAAGTTAATAGAAATCTTTATTGTCAAAGAAAAATAATAAAATCATAGTATTTTCATAAATGATAAAATTATCTTCTTTTTCACGAGTCCTTGAAAAACAGGAAAACATAAATTTTAAGTAACAATACTAAAATATTCAAGAATAGAGCTTTTAAACTTGTAGCTTAGTATAAAAAACAGTTAAGATATAAATACTTTATTTCCTCTTATTTCAATCCAAACGCACAGTTAAAAAAACAAAATCGATGTCTCTCTAACACAATAAATTTCCATCAGCAATCAACTTGAGTCAGACAGACTTAAAAACCTGAAAATGAAATAGATAATCAGTTTAATTGAGTGCTCGGTTATCGCGAGGACATCGCCTAGTTATAATTGGCCAATTAGCATATTCCGCAGCTATATTTGTAGAGTCCGACTGGCACAATTAAACAATTACAGACACGTTTACTAATGAACCCTGTTCTAATTGGGCTTGAGACTGTTACATCATCCGAGAGCCGACGCCGTTGCGCAACCTGTTATTAAATACCTGTTGTATGTGTGTAACTGTTACTATGGAACGATTATCAAATAGAATAATAATTTTCCACGGTTGCGTTTTAATTTAGTAAACAACCGATGTGATTTATTTGTCCGCTTTATTGCAACTGATTACGCGTTATCTCACTAATTGAATGTGAAGTTTATGAATAGTTTCAATTTGATAGTCAATTTGCATTTGCTATTTTAACGCTAATTTAGCTCCTTTGTTTTTTGTAATTGGTACAAAAAGATTAATTAATTCCTCCATACAGAATAACAGACGTCTCAGTCTGTTGACACGCGTCAAGGGGTTTCATTGTCTTTATCATGCCTTTAAACAAAGGGTTACTATAAGTAAAAATCAGTTTATTCTTTGATGTATCAGCTATAAATATTATCCTAGCAATAAACTGAAATATTTATTAATTTTCTGATAGTGAAAAACTCTAATACAGTGAATTTCTGTTACGTTGTATCAAAATGTATCTGAAAATTTATAAAAAAAGATTTTATTGAAACCTACTTAGAAAAATTGAAACACTATTTAAGAGGAAATTCTTGATTTAATTTTAGAAAAATATATTTAAAACAGGTTTATGAATTATATTAATCACACAATAAATACTTAATATATTTTTAGGTAGAGCTAAAACACAAACGGTTCCTCTCTAACACTGTGAAAAAACATCGAGATTTTTAAACATGTTTTAACTATTGCATCAACAATTTACATTATACATTTTGTAAAGTTCACGTTGCAGATGTATTTAATAGAGAGGTTTTACATTGAAGAAAATCTTGAGGACATTTTGGAAGTTTCCCCTTCAAATGTCCAGTATTGCGTACATTGTCAGTTGAGTTGTTATTTTACTAATCGTTCCGGTATTTGTTTTCCAAATAACAACAAATTCACATTTTCATTGAAAATAAATAGTTACTTACGTTACTTTTTAGTTTTAACCTTAAAACTATTGAGCTGGTGAAAACAAAACACTAAAGGCGCATGCGTCACTATTTCTGTGATGATTTTCCCCAGCCTTGAAATGTTTTCTAGCAAATAAGCTGTAAATAACAATAACTTACGACTTATTCTGTTTACCAGTTTTACAAGGGTGTTTGCGTTATCATATACTGTTTATGTCCAGTAGACGCAATTCTAACAATGAATATGACGTCATGACTGTATGAAGTTATCATAGGTCACTTTATCTCAAAAGCCACTTGTCTTTAATTTCAAAACCAATGATAAAAATTACATTGAATTAATTACTTTTTACAATCATTATTGCATTTTAAAATCTACGTTTCTGGAAAAATGGTTTTATGTTTAAATGTTTTCAATGATTATTGTGTAAAATATACAAAATATACAATTTTTAAATGCCTACTATTCTAAATTTAATATAATATTTTTAACATAATGTTTGGTAGATTTCTTAGGGTTATACAGTAAATAGATATTGTTTAAATAGTCATAAAATAGTAGTATATGTGTACCCTGCTTTGATCAGTTTATACTTTGATGCTGGATTCCTATTCTTCAGAAAGCACGGGGTTGCTTAAGCATATCAGCATTTTTGTTTTATTCGTTAATAAAACGAACATGCAGTTTATATGTACATGAAATTTTATGTGAATAAAGCTACACTGTACTTGATTATAAGACTCACTTGATTTTCTCATTTAATTTAATTTTTTTGTGTGGTTCGTGTTTCTCTTTGCATGTTAAATACACATTTATGATTGTATTAAAATGGACAATATTCGAAACATATAAATGCTATATCATAAAACTGCAGTACTAAATCTAAGAATTTCTGAGTTGAACTTGAAAAATTGTTTTCTTGTTCTACAAAAAGTGAATTGACGACAATTTTGTGTATGTTTTATGAACTATTTACATTTATGATAATATCGATTATAATTTTTGAATTTAATTTCATACAAGCTATGTCAAAGTGGTGCAAAGTTTTTAAATTATTTTAATTATTAATTTAAATTATTTTTAAATTATTTTTTTTAAGTAAATCTATTTTTTTTAAGTTATTAATTATTATTTTTTAATTATTTTATTTATTTTAAATTATTTAAATTATTATTTCTTATTTGGAGTGAGAGGAAATTAAATTGAGGTACAATTAAATTAAATTATTTATTCCCCGTATTAAGGGAGATTGTTTCATAGGTCTTTAAATATTAGATTAAAGTTATAATACCTGCTGTCTTCAATCGAATGTTCTTTTAAACACTACTAGTTTCGGGAACAATGTTCCCATTTTCAAGTGTACTTCATTCATACATAGTAGATTAACACTAGTAGTGTTAAAAAGAGCATTGGATTGAAGACAGCAGGTATTATAACCTTAATTTAGTCATTACTCAATCCGGAAGGCAAAATGTTTAAATTTAAATATTAATCTAAGAAGTGGAGTAAAAGTCAGAAAATTAAATAAATTTATGAATTGTCTTTGGATACGTTCCAATACGGGAAATTAGTCTTCAAAAGTTGTCAGACATCCACAAGTTGTCAAAAGCCATAGACATCCTTCTTTGTTCTCACAATGAACATTTTTGACCACAGCCAACTTTTCTGCCAGGCTGACTGACTAATCACAATGCTAACGGCCCAATTTGCGATTCCACGGAGACGGCTATGATGGTCGCCCATTGTGGGAAGGGTCAACCGGTGCTGCCCTCTATTGCTTACAATGCTAACTAGCGTCAGTTGTACTCGTAATTGACGCATATATACGTGTGACGTGTAGGTTAATGACGGGTCACTTCCTCCCTCCGTCGATTAACCTAACGTTTATGTTTCTAAAATGTTGTTTTTTTTACTTGAGTAATCTTTATTGGGACGTTGGTGTCTCCTGTAATCCAGCTACTTGGAGTTCACGAATCGTGGATAGTTGTAAACGAGTCAGTAATAACACAAAGAGATCGCGTCTCAATCATTGAATACTACGTTAATCCGCAAAGACCATCCTCATAGTTAGACCAATTCGTAATTCAGAGGCCGTGGTTCGGATTCCACGTTAAACTGTAGGTCCCTTAGTTGCCATTGGCTGTTCTAAAATCTGATGTCTGAAGCTCAATTACTTAGACTGGAACCGTGGCGTGTCCTGTAATCCATCTACTTGGAGGTCACAAATTGTAGATAGTTGTGAGCGATGGTCGGTGGGTGTAGCGTTCTCTTGTGTTGATTAACGTCCGCACTATTTTGAATACTGCGTTAATCAACAAAGAGCATCCTCATAATTAGACCAATTCGTAATTCAGAGGAAGTGGTTTGGATTCTACGTTAAACTGTAGGTCCTTTTGTTGCCATCGACTGTTAAGCTATTAATTAACAGTCCTGTCTATGGAACATGTCAGCTTTAGTCAGTAACAAGACTATAAGATCGCGCCACAATCATCTTATACTCAATCCTCATTCATACTTGGCTTAAAATAAAATACCTTTGGGTGACCATACCTTATAGTATGGTTGCAATTTCAATAATCTAATCTTGCACTCATTTTTCATTCATATTTGGCTTAAAATACCTACCTGTGTAGTTCTCCATTTCAGTAGCTATAACTAACTAAAACACTCAAGGCATTTCAACTGTGATTATAACAGAGTGTGAGAGATTTTTCTACATTATTTACTCAAAAATAACGTAAGCCCTCCATTTAGTTTCATCCTTTTAAGTTTCATGGACTAGAAATTACTTGGCAATAGTTTCTAAAGTTAAATAAGTTGGCACAAAATATTAACTACAAAAATGATTGTATTTACTTCCCTGTGGTAAATAGGTTAGATCATAGATATGACTAAAGGGAATGTTTTAAGTTCCTCTAAACTGCTGTCCTTATAGCCATTTTATGGTGTCACTAAGAAAATTAAATCACCGTTTCAAATTTGGTCCGACGGAGTGCCAATACCCCCTCCAGATTGAAGATATATCCATGTCAAAATGTTTTACTGCTTCATACTTTATGTATTTTTATAAAAGAAAATCATAAAAACTATTCATTGCTTCACTCTTTATGTGTTAACGTCATAATCCAATGTTTAT
Organism: Nephotettix cincticeps; assembly: GCA_023375725.1. Taxonomy (NCBI): domain Eukaryota; kingdom Metazoa; phylum Arthropoda; class Insecta; order Hemiptera; family Cicadellidae; genus Nephotettix; species Nephotettix cincticeps. The sequence continues at coordinate 62,120,747 of CM041789.1, forward strand.
AACGTAAATAAACATTTCAAATATATTGGAAAAAATGTCAATAGACTGGTCGCGAGTAAAAACCACTATATTTTACTGCAGCATAAAAAGTAAATATTCATCTCGTTGGTCTATATAATTATAATTTATAAACCTCATAATTTACTTTGGTAATCACGAAACAAACTCCATACTCCAAAATGAGGGCATAACTCATGGCGGCATAAACGCGCAACTGAATCATCATAAACACTAAACATCCTCGGGTAAGAGTCTATTAAATAAAAATAACCGGTCCCATTACATTGGTACTAAGTGAGTTGGCCCATTCAAGCCCAAGTATTTAGTAGTGCGATAAATCACTTAGTTTGTGTGTTCGCTGCCACCCGAATGAGATATTTTGGCTAGGTGCGCCTGCCCGCTATCCATCATGCCGTTCGAGTTTCTCAAATTCGAGCCCACAAGACAAGCGTTCAGTTTGTTTTTTCAAGCCGGATTCCATTTCGACAGTGGCCATTTAGTCGCTGAGAAATGGTCGAAGCTGTGTCAAAAATAGTCTCTTCTTTTACCGGCCAACACTAATTCTCTCAATTAATCTGCGTTTACCCACCATTTGCCGCGTTTAGTCTGTCTTCCCCATGTTGTCTGGCGCACAGTTGCGACTCTCTGGAATTCCGATTTGTCCTTCTACGTTCTGCTTGAAGAAGCGTTGTCCAGTTTGAGATAAATTTCATGTAATACATGTGGATGTTAAACATTTCTCTTGGATCTTACAAGAAAGTGAATCTCTTAACACGTACTGTAATTGGTTTGATTGTATATCTTCACAAATCTTTCACTAATGTTAATTACGTTTTGGAAATGGAACGAAAATACTATTTTGGAATAATATAAACACTATTATAAATTTAGACACATTAAATGGTATGCAAGTTTTTAAGCCAAACTATGAATAAGAAATGAGTGCATTCGTGTGGACTTGGAACATAAAAACATATATGAAAAAATTGAGACCGTCTATATCATCTTTCACCAGGGTACCTGAGCCCTTTGGACGGATTCACACCAAACTTTACAAAAACTATCTTCGAATCATGCTTAATGCGGTCCTAGAGTCTATAGGGAACATAAATACATATATCCTTTTTACTCTCTCCTCTTATACTTAGTATATGGAGAAAGTATTGTTTTCGTCAAAATTTTCGAGTTTTGGGGACCCCTGAATCAAAAAAAGTGGGTTTCGACATGGTGTCTGTCCGTCCTCCTGTCTGGTCTGTGTCCTTTAAAAACTATTTGTACTAAACAAAACTCAAATAAATTATAATTATAATATAATGATAATATGATAATTGCACTTAGCTGAATCATATTTAGATATTCTCCTGATAGCTAGACTTATTATAGGATATTTTTTTCACACTTTAAACTTGTTAATAGGCATCATGAGATGCACTTTTAGGTTGTGACCGCTTTCCCACAAAGCGTTTAGTTAACTTACTTGACTAAGTTACTAGTTACTGTCTTGTAACTACCTGACTATGAGTTACAATTTGTAGAAAATAGAATTTAAAAAAATCTGGAAAAACGATGAATAAATGTCTGTCGTATATTAAGAATCAGTTATAACAATATTGTTACAACATTGTTTCTGGAAATAGTTACTACGTAAAGGTTTTACGTAAAGGTAAATCTTTTATTACCTTCTACTTCACTAAGTCCGCAAAATTACTTAAAATGGTTTTTAGATATTTCTCATTGTATGTGTGGGAAATCTTTCTTTAAAACTTGAGATTTAAACTATAAGTAAAAATTGCTTATTAGTAAAGTAAATAAGCTTTTAAAAAATTGAAAATAATAGCGTGGTACTGTAATTATATTTTTATTATTCCCTGGGAAAAAAATGGAAAAAAATGTAACTCCCTAGATATCCACTTTAGCCTACATTTAATAATTTGACACCTCAACAATTTGTTTACGACAATCGTGTTATCAACAATGCTGTCACAAAATTAACATTAATAAGTGCTTGAAACAAAATGTTTCGTCGGTTAGGTAGAGTCTCAACCACAGAATGAGAAGTAGTGTTTACTAACGTACATTTGGGTTAGGGTATAAATCTAACAAGGACGTTAAAGTTTAACCGCCAAATTACTTAGTTTTGACATCACGGCTGGCCAGAATCCCCTCGTCTCGCATTAAAACTAATTAAGTGGTATTGTCCCCCGGAACAGCTGACAGCTATCAGGGGCCGATCGGAGCCAACTATGATTTCAGCTGGCCCAGGTGTCGTGGATATTTGCATAGAGGTCCTAATTGCACAGTATCGACTGTTTATTGCTCTTTGGGCTTTAATTGACTTTGACAGGTGTCCGAAATGGACTCGGTCAATTAGTGCAGCTCGGTTGACTTATGGCGAAGTAAGAGTCGCCATCGGACGGTAGTATATATGTTAATAACTTGTCCGATTCTTGTTATTAACTCGAGAACTCCAACAGACGAATTGCTGTGAGATAAAAGCGAGGCCGCTTCGGTCATTAATAATTGTGTAATAGATTCGTGTTTTTACAAATTAAATGAATTAATCTTCTTTGAATGTCAAATCTACATCGGAACTCCTATTTAAAGTCATTGTGGGTTGGGTTTCTAATGCAAAAATGTTATTTAAATACATATAAATAAAATAATTTTTCTTACAAAGTTTATCGTCTAATGTATTTATATCAGTAATTATATTGGCAAAATGTACAATCAAAACTGTGGATAGAATTTCACCACACAACCGTACTCATAAGTATGGAATTTTAATATATTGCGTGGTAAATTATTATTCATTGTGATGAAATTCACAAAATACCAATTCGAACTTTACAAAAATGTTCAAATCATAACACATCCTCATAATTAGACCAGTTCGTAATTCAAAGGCAATGCGGTTTAAATGCCACGTAAAACTGTAGGCCCCTTGAACGCCATAGGCTTATTAATTAATTTTTTGGCTGTATCAATTAACAGTAATGTCTAAAGAGCATGCCAACCCTAGTCATTAACATGACGGGGACTATACAACCGATCCACCGTGTTTTAACGTTATGCTTTCTTTCTGTAACTACCGCTCTATATATTGCTGCTTACCAATAGAAATAAAGTAGATTGATTAAATAAGTAAAATGTATCATATTATGACCAATGGCCATCAATTAACAGTGACATGGTGGTAGGAAGCAATAGATTGAAGGGGAAGGAGACTCCTTCCGACCTATATAAATATATTTATGTAGTACCTAGAACCAACCTAACCTAAGTGAGGGGAGCGCTGTCTGGGAGTTTCTCCCCTCACTCTTGTGTGAATACGGTAGACCAACCGGCTGTGGATTAATGAGATCTCCCCATAAAGACTTCAAGATCGCACCATAATCATTTTACATTCATTCCTTATTCATACCTTTTCTTACTACGCCTACCTATAGGTAATAGTGTGGAGATACGACACGTACATACATGAGTATTGATTGGCGTTTTGTTTTCAGATTCGAACAACGGGGAGCCGCCCAAGCTGAAGTGTAACCTCCGCAAGCACAAGCCCAACCGCAAGCCACGGACTCCGTTCACAACTCAACAGCTGCTCAGCCTGGAGAAGAAGTTCCGGGAAAAGCAGTATCTGAGCATCGCCGAGCGTGCGGAGTTCAGCAACTCGCTCCACCTCACCGAAACTCAGGTAGAGTCTGCAGTACTTCCGCCATTTTGGATTTAGTACCCTTGTTCGTTGCATGCTCATCGTCAGCCGTATCACGACTGTTGGTATAACTGTCTACCAGTCGGCAACAGATATAATTTTCTGGAAACGCTGCTGGGTGGGGAACCCCAATACTCTGATCATACGAATCCCTCTCTTCAAACAGGAATTTTAAAATTTATACTCTTTGAATTAGTCTGAAACTTGGTAAAAAGAAAAAAATTAAATCGTTTTTGGATAGATCACTAACAAAATTATAATGTCCTTTAAAATGGCACCAAGTAAATGATTTATTTGGCACAAAACAACGCTTCAACTATTGTTTGGATTAACATTAAAAATCATTACATATTTAGTTAATCAAACATTTCTTATGTATATTTTCAACAGCTAACGGACAGACGAATCAGTGATTTGTCTTGAGACTAAAATGGTTGGTGTGGCAGCAAACAACAGGCTTCCGCCATTACTCCCATTACGACGCTCTATGTTCGAGACGCACAATGTTCACAAATTGCTACCGAACAATGTTCGGTTGGTGGAGACGCGGCTTTACAATTTAATTAAATCAACGAGATAATTTAATGTGAGACTTTCCGCAGGTGAAAATATGGTTTCAAAACCGGCGAGCCAAGGCGAAACGTCTGCAAGAGGCAGAGCTGGAGAAGCTGAGGATGGCAGCCGCCGTGGCAGCAAAGCCTCACCACCCTCTGTACGGGCCGCCACCGCCACATCTGCAGCACTACTTCCAGCACCATCCGGCAGAGGCGCTGCTGCATCCGCACATGGCGTTACTGAGGCACCCAATGGCCCACCTGATGGGGCCGATGCCGCCGTCGCATCATCCTCCACAGTCGTCACCAGGGCCGCCTCCGCCCGCCGCCGCCGCAGGAGCCGCCACCCCGCCCACGGGCCTCTCGTAACCACCGCACTCGCCCCCCGCCAATGATAAGTTATCAAAACATTTACACGTTTGATTTGAAATGTTCACAGAATTCGTTAAAATGTGTGCTCTCCCAAGGTGGCAAAACTGTTGCTTCAGGGCAGGGACCCTCACTAGGATTCCATATTTTCCCCGGTGACTTAGGGAGAATACACTTTCGGTGGTATGGAATACCCCTTAGGGAGCTGGGAACTCGGAAACCCCTTTGAAAATAGAAGCCTAAACCGTGTTTTTTAAGTTATTCAAGTTTCAATAACCATGATGAAGAAGCTTTTTTAGTTAAATATTTTTCCTAACTCTAAATTTTGTTTTAACGATTAACAGTCCGAGGGCCGCAAAAAATCGTCCCGAGGGCCAAAAAATGAGGGCCCCTGCTTACAGGAATGATTCATTATTTGATTATGTTATTGCGTGTTATCAGTTATACAATATGCAGACATTTACGGCAAATTTCTTACGAATAAGTGTAACTAACTTAAAATTGTATTCTTTGATAATAAATCAATAGCTCAGAACATTAGTATTTCAATTTTACATTGAGATTTTTAGACAATTTGGATACTTTTGAAAAGAATTATACAGCATAAACTTCAGCATACCCTGTAACCTACCAATATAAGGGCAAATATAAAGGTGGATCCTTGCTGTTCCCAGGGGGGTAGAATGCACATTTTAATTATTCTAAATCAACAACACAATTATCACTTTAAAATACTTCAAACATTTTTTCAAAGACTGTTTTGTACAATATTTAAAATGTTTTAAGAACAAAAGTGAAAGTGGCAGTGTTTATAACGTTCTATATTCTGTTGTCTTCCTATGTGATTATTTTAAATTAATTTGTAATCATTTGTGTTGACACAAAACAGATTTACAGAAGAGTGTGATAATTTGGACGATTTAGTTCGTATTGTAAATATGATTCGGTTGTCTTGCTGTGTAAATATATTTCGAAACTGCTGTGTATATCGTGTATAGTACGTATAAATTAGTATACCATCCCTAGCGATATTGGTGATTTCTCTCAAGAATTTAAATTGTGTAGAGTGAAAACTACAACATATATTTTTCAGTAAGGCTTATTACAATTATTTACTAGCGAGTGGAATACCTTCACACTGACAAATAAGTGAGAAAAGTACTTTAAATTAAAAACCATTAAATTATTATTTTAAATTATTAAACCGATATGTATCGGGTATATCTATCACTATGTCCTTTTGAGTTGCTTTTTCCACCGTCAGATCGCAGCACCCGGTAGACTGTATCACATTGTATCCATTGTTCGGAGCACATCTGGAGATTTATTATATCCTCAGTTTTATGTTCTTCGTTACTGGAACATACTTTTTATCACCTAGAAACTGCAATCATTGCCTTCCATTGTGTAGGCCAATCATGGTTTACATAATGGTCTGCTCTTTTGTTGTGTTTGATAATAATCCAGTAGCGTAAACGTTTTTCAAAAACTCATCCCCCGATAAAATTGTAAAATAAATGAAGTGCAGCATTATTAAATACACCATAAAATTTTTTTGTTATTCTGTAGTAACTATTCATAATATGTATACAAAACAACCGTATTAAAACCGTAAAGTCGTTAAATTGTAAAAAAACCTGTTGTTAATTGATTATAAAATGTTTTATGTTCTAAGAAGATGTAGAAGTAATTATACAATACGTAATTAATCAATAAATGAAGTTTATTTTCTGATATAACATTGTAGAACACTTATATTTGTCAAACTATATATAAGTAGATTTAATTTTTAAGACAGCTGCTTCAGTATTATATTTTTAAATACAAACTCCCAACCATCCCCATGCCATTATGATTGCGTCCTTCCCTAGTATTGGTCAAAGGACCTCTCCTATTTGTAATTTCGTTACCGCAAAGCTTTATTTATTTAAAATATTGTAAATAGTGCGATTCTTTATGTACTTAACTGTAATTAAATGTAAGTAGTGTATAAGTATTATTTTCTCGAGTTGTTTTAACTGTACTTTTGACGCGATACAAAAAAATTGACTGTAAATTATAGGCTTATGATTTCCCCAAGGGCGAAAAATTTGTATTTTTTGTCAGCTATAAGCAATACTTGTATAATGATCTTGCTATGTCTGGAAAGGTAGCGCGTCTATGTAGAACTGTTAGAAATGTGCCATTTTCTATTGTACAAAGTGTATATTACGCCTTCTTTAGACTTTGTAGATTTGAAAAGTGGTTTATATTCTTCGAAGTGAATAAGACCGAATAAACTATTGTGAACCTTTTGCTGTGTTTATTTATTCTACTACGGACCTCGTTAGACTGTGTGATACCACTATGGTACTCTTTCACATAAAGTCAACGATTAAAAACTACGTCACAGGAGATCTCCAAGGTTTCCAAATCAATAATATAATAGTCTAATAATAATATACTCGTATGACGAGTTTTATCAAAATATGTCGATAGATGCGAGAGTTTGCCTATTCTCCTTAAGATTAACATGGGGAGAGTATGAAGGTGTGTTGCAGTGAAGGACACTACATGAAAGCTTTTATACTACAAACAATCTTTATTTAGACCATTTATACCAAGTTTCATCGACATCTGCCCATAAATAAAGGAGTTTGTCTATTCTCTATATGATTAACATGGGAAAAGAGTATGCAAGTAGTTTAAATAAATCAACAGGTAAACTATGATTTTTTAGCACGAATGGATGGATCTCAACCACATGAAGCTAATACAGTACCAAGTTTCTTCCAAAATATAGATTATCAAGTGAAATATTAATTTTCACATATCCTCTATAAGATTAACATTGGAGTTCTAAAACACGACGTACTGTGTTTAGACTTTTTAATATCTCGGTAACCGTTGGAGCGAAACCTTAAAGAACTAAATTGTGTAGTTTCACTTGTGTGGATTCTACGCACTATTAAATACTATGTTCATCCTCATAATTAGACCAGTTCGTAATTCAGAGGCAAAAGTGGTTCAGATCCCACGTTTAACTTAGATGTCATTGTCTGTTGAGCTATTAATTAACAGTCCTGTTTAAGGATCATGTTAGCCTTAGTTAGTAATATTTCTCATTCATACTTGGCTTAAAATACCTACCTGGTTAGGTCGCCATTTCAGTTCAAAGTATAAAGTATAACGTACAAGCTGATGCTTGTATATGAAACTGAATCCCAATCTCGAGTTGGCATGTATCCAGTTGGTCCAGAAGCAAACACTATTGTCTCCGGACATCAAAGTCCAGTATGTTGAGGAGCGTGGCCACTCCCTCTGACCAGCCCTGTAACTCGTAACTCAACATCGGCACCTCTACAAGATCGCGCTCAAGCTCTACATCAACATCGATCGCAGCGTGATCTGTGGGCGGTTGGCTAAGTTCGATTTACAACACTAGCCGCAAATGGTACAGGATCAGCTGCTCCAGATCGAATAACGCGGATCTTGGTCAGATCCCTCCGATGCTAACACGGGTCCATATGAGACCTTCGAATCCAGTAGACCTGTCCCAAATGTTTTCGTGAAACGGTTATAGAGCTTAAGTTCTTTCAAGTAAAATTTGCAATATGTATAGCCTCTTGATTTAATCAATTCATAACATCTCTAATGGATATAATGAAAACGATTGTTTTGAACATGAGATTTTTTTCAAGCTTTTAGATAAAAAGATTACTTCCCACCCTTATTTTTAAATCTTAGCATCCTCTCAGTTACAAATGAATAAATACATCAATTGTACTAAAAAAGTAACTTTAAAATTTCTGTTAAGACTCTTGGATCTTTCATTCACTTTGTACGAGTTAACCTCCATCAATCTGATCTATTAAAGTAGATAAGTCAGTGGCCAAGTGCATCGGGTAGAGTAAGTATCTTAAATGTGTGTTGTATATTGAAACGACTTTGCTTATAAATCAGGTTTTTGTCTGATAATGTGAAGATATATTTTTTTAAATATTATCTTTAAGGAAAAGTTATAAAGGTAAACCTCTTTTACAAATTGTCTATTCGTTATATTTGGAAACTGACAAGGTGCTATTCTAGCATTCAAATATTAGGGAGCTGAAAAGGAGGCGAGGTAAAAGGGATATAAAATCATCGTAAAAGGCCTCCCAAACGACTAACCACGAATATATACCAAACAACGACATCCCAATATTAAGTTAGAAGGTGAAAAAAATCATGCAGTGTAGTGTAGTGTTCTTTTGTAACACATCATGGATTAAGGTCCGCACTATTGAATATTACGTTAATCCACAAAGACCATCCTCATAATTAGAGCAATTCGTAATTCAGAGACAGTGGTTCGGACTCCACGTTAAATTGTAGGTCACTTAGATATGTCATTGACTGTTCTGCCTAAGGAACCTCAGCCTTTTTCAGGTACAAGACTATAAGATCGCGCCTCAATCATTTCTAGTTCATACCTACTTTGCTTAAAATACTTCCTGGATACGTTTCCATTTCAGTCAAAAGTATAAAGATTTGAGACTAAGTGTTATCCTACAATTCTAGAAGTAGGAAGCTGAAAAAAGGCGAGGTAAAGGGTCGTATAATAGTCTTGAAAGGCCTTGCAGGCTTCCCAATTCCAGTTTGGAAGGCAGGGACCAAGCTCATGAGTTGTGTTCGTTTTGCCGTCTCGCAGTCTGCCTCCACGGCCACCAACTCCAGGTGGATATCGCAGCCAGCATCGACACGGCGCGGCGTCGTCTCTAGAGCGGAGTCCGAGGCGGCGTCAGCGCAGCTCCAATACATCAAGCTCGACAACACCGCCGCCTGTGGGCGAGTTCGCACACCACTTACACGACTCTCACCTGCCGCCATATTTACACTTCACGCCCCCCTCACCCCTCCCACTCACCCGTCAGACTCACTCTTGTAAATATTTATGTTTCCCCCTATCGTTTTTGATTAGCCCATTTATGATGAAAATTGGCCATTGACTGGATACCAGAGTTGACACGTACATTTTGATGGGTATTGATGTTTCATAAAAAAAGTTACGGTTATGTTGATAAACAGTTTTGATCTAATAAAATATAGACTATAAAATTGCTAATTTGAACTTTAAAATTACGCGATATTAAAGCAAATTGTATTTAAAAAATATAGATACTTAGTAAATTTTACCTTTCATTCTACTTATTGTCACACAAACTGTTCCTTATTAAATCTTTGTTAAAAACTGAGCAATACCATTCTTCGATACATCACGAGGAACTGACTTCGTGTTTGACTAACTATGAGACTCCAGTCAAACGTAGACTGGAGGATCAGTGAGTTCAAGAGCCTTCCAAGGCTGTTGCATGCGTGTAGGCTCTAGGCATGAGTAAGGTGGGAAAAGAATCAGTTGTTGATTTTGGCTTAATCTTTAAAATTACCAATGGCGTTTTTTATTAATCATCTAATATCTTTTATTGGACTTTCCAACGTGTCCATGTTTTAACTACACAACGTTTCTGGAAGAGGATAATCCCCTCCCGTTTTTAATTGATTACCTAATTACATTAAAAATTTTAAATTTTAAGGTACATAGGTTAAGGTAGTATTTATATCATGTTGCTGACAGCAATTATTGACAACACGATACAGTTAATATCTGTAACTTAAACTTTCAAGTTGAAAACGGGAGGAGTTTCTCCACCTCTAGAAACGTTGTGTAGATAAAAACACAGACGCGATGGAAAAGTCCAATAATATATATTGAATAATTTTTGCTTGTTGAGGCACATTTGTCTAACTTATAGGCACTCTTGAGTGTATAATGACTGTTTATTTCAGGTTATAATTTATACAATTTATTGAACTGACCGGCACGATAGCTAAGGGTATGCTCTGGTCCAGTGATTCAAAGGATGCTGTTTCGATACCAGTGTCAGAAGTCTTATGCCAGATCATCAGCGGTTATCTCTGGCCAGCCTATGTGACTGCAGTACACTACAGTGCTACTACAGTATCACGATGCTTATTTACCGGACAGGCATATCGAGGTAAAAAAAGAATTATTGAAAAGTTTCATCAATGTATAGCCAGGTAAGAATTATATCTCGTGGGTCAACAACTTTCTGAGAGTATACACACGGTAAAAGCCAAGAGAGGTTTGTCGTAGTGGATAACCAAAGACTAACTGCTCGAGATAAACTGATTCTGACCAGTTGCAAGTTTGCTGCAACTTTCCTTGCTGATTCGCCATCCCTCCAAGTCCATCCTCCGGTGAACGTAGCACACAGTAGCGACGATCCTTCGGTGAGCGGACAGTAGCAGAGATGGTATCTCCCAGACTTATTGCCCCATTATTGACCACGTCAAGTCTAATTGTCCACACATTCCCTGTATATATTGTAATTGTCCACTAACTAACACCGCAACATCCACGCACTAACTCATTATAATTGTGTGTTGGCGCCGAAACCACTTGACCTAGCTGGTAATGTAGATCTCAGCGGAGTCAAGCAACGGGAACGCACACGATATAAACAACGAAATTTCGTTTTAAAACTATTAAACCTTTTGAGATTTGGATCGAAATATTATAGTATATTGAATAGGATGGTGGCGACGTCCTGTAATCCAGCTACTTGGAGGTCACGAATTGTGGATAGTTGTGAGCGATGGTCGAAAGGTGTAGTGTTCTCTTGTGTGGATTAACGTCCACACTATTGAGTACTATACGTTAATCCGCAAAGACCATCCTCATAATTAGACCAACTCGTAATTCAGAGGTCGTGGTTCGGATTCCACGTTAAACTGTAGGTCCATTAATTGCCATTAGCTGTTCGGCTATTAATTAACAGTCCTGTCTAAGGGACATGTCAGCCTTAGTCAGTTACAAGACTACAAGATCGCGCCACAATCTTCTTACACTCAATCCTCATTCATACTTGGCTAATACTACCTACATTGTAGTATGGTTGCCATTTCAATGATCTAATCTAATCTATAGAATACATTGAATGATTTTTTAAATTACATCAGCACTGATTTGCCTAAATATTTTTCATTTGTGGTTTCGATGCATTGTAGCTTGCAATTGAGAATTTCCTTTTCATCACAAGCCTGCGCATGTTTGATCTTTATGCAAGATTTCATGATGATGTTTTTTTACGGATCTCTTCAGTAGAACAAATAATATGTTAGATACCTTCTTCGCTGCCGTGAGATTCCCGGCGTAGTCCTTACCGGATGACGCGCGTTTCTAAACCTACGGTGTCATTATCAAATATTTTTTTAATCTTCTAATAAAAAGAGTAAACAAAAAAGGCACGTGGAAGTAATAATATCCTCAATATAACTAACGACTTGGTTTTAGATTTTTTTAAATCAAGATAACAGAAAAATTCTTCTTTGTGTCAAACAACATTAACGAAGTTTTTGTAAAAATGCTGAAATAAAAAAGCTCTTTGAATGTAAACAAAATCTTGAGATAAGCCTATCTTATTCTTTTTTTGTGTCGAATCATTATACTACCTTCAGTGCTTGGTTTTTAATTAACTTTAATCGTGTTTTGAAATAATATACGAAGGCCGATAGTGTTATTTTTTATGCACAGACCTACAAAATAATAAACAGTACTGGCATGCAATAGAGACCAGTTTCATAGCACTAGAGCATAGAGGTGGGAAAGTGATAGTGTTTAAGATAGATATTTAGTTTTGATTACGAAGATTTTTAAAACACTTGCTACTCGTTTAAAATTACAAAATAACATAGACTAAGAGTGTTAAAGAAAATGTCATAAACGTCAAAATAAAATGTCATACATTATTTTTGGGATAGGTCTACTTGTGTTGACTATTATTAGCTTTATAAGTATTGTGTAGTATTTTAAGAATGTTTAAATGTGTTGTGGTTTTAGTAATGTTTAGTTGTTATTAGGAGTTTTAGGGATTCATGAGTGGGATTTAATCAGGAAGTGAATTTGATACGGAAAAAATAATATAACATTGGGCCAACCCAACTTTGAAAAATGTGAAAATACGATAAAAAACTGCTATATCCTATAGATTTTGATTAAAATTTCATGGTTTATAGTTATTAAGATCCCACATAAATGAAACCATCACAATCTGTAAAAATAATTATTCAAACGTTATGGGCTTTAATTGCCCAAATAACCTTCTGATTAAAATTTTTTGAGGAAAAATAATTTAATAAATATTAAATCTATCACTATTAGAACCAGCCCCGAAACTAAACGAACTAATATTTATAGTTATTAATGTCCCGCTAACGGTTTCAGAGAAAGAATAAAATGACCATTCTATGTACGTTGTATTCACAGTACGTGGTCAAAGGAGCCCAATGTCATTCTTGTGGAGATAACTTGGACATATTTATCTTCCTTATTCATCAAAAGTGTTTCAAGAATCTCATCACCACTTAAAAAAAGTTTGTTCCTCCGGGAAGGGGGAGGTTTGGAGGATGTTGGAGGATGAATCCACGAAAAAATCATCTTGCAGTGAAATTGTGTTTGAAAGATATTTAGTGACTATTTTAGAAACATTACATCTGTTAAATGTCATTTTGATAATCATTAACTAATGTGTTACAAGTATATTATTAATTAATTAACAGTAAGCCCGTCCTTTGTACGGGTTGTAGGATTCAGTTTAACGAAAAAAGATTATCATACTAAAATGTAAACTTGAAATCCTAAACAAATCGGTACAAGGAAAATAAATCAATACATACCTTGATTGTCTAGCATTACTTGACAATTGAACCATCATTATAATTATTTATACGTTAAAGTAACTTTTTAATAAAGTATGATTTCGAAATGGGTTTTTAAATCAATGGCCAATATAAACTAACTAATATTGATTTAACAGCAGCTGTTTGTTTTTCTTTCTATTTAATCTTTAAACTACAAAGACAACTGATTATTACCAATTGGTAATTAAAAGCAATATGCGACTAATATCGCGTAAAAAGTGGGTTTTTAAATGCTCGTGATTTACTTTTAGAGGGGCGGCGAACAATTTCAAGCACTGAAAACCCTGCTCTGGAATGTAGAGAATGAATTAAATAAGTTTCATTGTTATCAGTTTTCTCGTTTTTTCGGAGAAGGCGGCGTAAAATGCCTCCTGGAGCGTCAAAGACAGACAATCAGACACAAATTGAGATACGACATGTTTCAGCTTCTCTAACTCACGAAACGTAAAAATAACTAAAAAATGACTAACTCTGAGCAATGTACAGACAAAACTCTAATTTTATTTATATAGATTAATATGAATTATTTAAGGGAAAAAGTATGTGTCAGTTCACCGATGCTGTTTACTTTAGATGAGTACCACCCATTTTGAAAGTTGAGTTTTCAAATTCTAAAGTAGTTGCGTATGTAAAATAAAACCTTAATAAATAAACACTCAATAACACGTCAACAATCGTAACAAGAACAATCCATTTGTTTGCACCGCCTCAACAGGGAAGTCTGGGGCAATATTGCATAACGGAAGCGTTTATAGGGGAAATATGAGACTCCCCCAGGCTGTAACAGCTACAGGATTAAGACATCAAGTTGCCGCACACACGTACGGGGGCGGAGGAATAACTGTTAAGTGAGGAAATATGGACGAGTGGCGGACATAAAGAGTACAATGTTGCCGTATCGTGGGGGGGGGTTGGAGGGTGGGGGTGGGATTATCCGGCACCCTCGACGGTCGTCCTGGCAACCAACGTCACCGGAGTCGCGCCTGCTATGGCCTCTGTGATTGCGGATAGCAAGGATCATTCTACAGGAGGGCTGGCAAAAATAACGCTCGCCAATTGAAGGGGAACAGAGTCTGGTACGCTAGAATGGAAAGAATAAGATATTCAAAGGATAATAAAGGACGGACTCGAGGACAAAGGACATGGTAAACAGAAGAAGACGTCTTTTAACTATAGTTTGTAGACCCTAATAGATTAGATTGGATTAGATTAGATTAGATTATTTGAAAAGGCGACCATACTACAAGGTAGGTATTTTAAGCCAAGTATGAATGAGGATTGAAAGTGAAGTGGATTGAGTGGCACGATCTTGTAGTCTTGTTACTGACTAAGGCTGACATGTTTCTTAGACAGAACTGTTAATTAATAGCCCAACAGCCGATGGCAATTAAAGGACATACAGTTTAACGTGGAATCCGAACCAAGGCCTCTGAATTACGAATTGGTCTAATCATGAGGATGGTCTTTTGCGGATTAACGTAGTATTCAATAGTGCGGACGTTAATCCACACAAGAAAACAATACACCCACCGACCATCGCTCACAACTATCCACAATTCGTGACCTCCAAGTGGCTGGATTACAGGATGACGCCACCATCCCAGTCTTGATATATCTTTTAATAGTTGATTATATAGTTTTTTATATATTAAGTTTCAACATTGCGTAGGTTTACTATATAACGGTAGGGCCCAATTATTCGAATAAACGAATCTTATAAACAATATTATTAATTTATTCTGGGGGTAACGTTGGGAAGAATAACTATGAATTAAAATAAAGAAAATAAAAATGATAAATCTTTATACCGCATAGTATTCTTAAAGATAAAAATAGTTTTTTCTATATTATGTTTAATATATTTTTACTGTATTATTTACTAATTAATTTTAACTATTATCTATTAATTTGTTTTTCAGGAGGATTTTTTTGAGAACGTAGTTTTCTTTCACAATGCGCGGCTTAGTACAATTAATTAAGTGGGAAGTAGCTAAGTAATAGGTATAAATTAAGAACACTCGAGTATTTTAACGATTTTTCATGTTAGCTGACTACTCTCTTACATGAAAGGGTGGTCAGTTTGTTTAATTTTATAGGATTTTTTTCGATATTTTTTGTGTAAATAATTTCTGGCAATAATCGTCAATATTTGATTGGAAATAATCAGTATTACCGACAAAATACTCGTATTAATTAAGGGACTGTCTCAACCTGAGCTACGATAGCGTAAAACAAGGTTTCGAAGGAACCTATTGTTTTTAGAAAGCATTATTTTGTTAGGAATGCTCAGTAAACATCAGGATTTGATGAAGGATAGTAAACTACACTCGTAAACTATGCTATAACTAGTTTCCTAGCATTAAACACCGCTTGCTTTCCCAATATCAGCAATATTATTTTGTAGCTTCAAAGTGAATCTTGTTGTGGAGCATACAGCTGTCATGATAGTGCTATATACATATATATAAAAATCATTGATTGGTATTGAATACTGCCACTAGACGTGGAATGCTACATTTTTATAGGTAAGGAAAGAGGTGAGATGTGATTTTGTTTGAAATTTATTATTGGTGATGGTGGATTTATGTTATTTGGATTTTTATTGAGAAAATTTTCCATCACGATTTGTTCTAAAACAAAAAACATGACAAAAACACAAAACACTTCAAACACATTTTTTGTTTTACATAAAACCGTGATGGAAAATGTCAAAAAAAATTCAAATAACATCTGGTTTTGAATTCCTTATTTTTCTACACGAAATCAGTTTTTGGACTTAGGAATTTATAGTTATCACGGTTAAAAAAACAATTTTTGTACTTACTTCCCTGTGGGAAATCGGTTAAATCATGGATATGTTTAAAGGTAATGTTTTCACTTCATCCAAACAGCTGTTCTTACTATTTTATAATAAAAATTCAATACAATAGCTCTGGTGGTTTCTATGGAAACCTGTTACATATGTTCCATCTTACAAATCATCAACACCCCCCCCCCAGAGCTAAGACTTATCCATGTCAAAAAATGTTTCTATTTACTTCCCTGTGGGAAATAGGTTAGATCATGGATATGTCTAAATAAGGGAATGTTTTCAGTTCATCTTAACACCTGTTCTCATTATTGTATAATAAAAATTCAATACAATAGCTCTGGTGGTTTCTATAGAAACCTGTTACATATTTTCCATCTTAGAAATCGCCAACACCTCCCCCCCTATAGCTAAGACTTATCCATGTCAAAACTCAAATAATTATTGAAGATTTCTGTGTTGGAAGATGTTCAATGTTAGCGTTATGAACTTAATTGTAAAAAATTGTATTTACTTCCCTGAGTGAAATAAGTTAGATCATGGATATGTCTAAAGGGAATTTTACAGTTCATCTAAACAGCTGTTCTTATAACCCAGATATGACGTCACTGACCAAATGACGACACTGTTTAAAGTTTTAGTCTCGCAAATGTCAAAAGATTTTTTTTATTTCCAGGTTTACTCTGAAAAGAAAGAAATGTTACTTTCTGTTAAAAACTGACTGTGTTTAATTTTCTACTTAAGTAAATTATTAGCTGATCATATGTTATTATTACTTGTTCTTCTATTATCTGGTTTACATCATTACCAGAATAATAACTATTTATTGTACACAATAAACAAAGAAACTTGTACCAACGTCAATGTATTCTGACATGGATATGTCTTCGTTCTGGGGGGGGAGGTGTTGGCAATTTGTTGGATGAAAATTTGATACAGGTTTCCATAGGAATTACTAGAGCTATTGTCTTGCATTTTTAATATATAAGAAAAATAAAAGATTTTTAGAAGAACTATTATCCATAATCTAACCTATTGTCCACAGGGAAGTAAACACAAATTCTTAACACATCCTTAGTAAAACGTTGATGATAAAAATTGAGGACCTATTCAAAGAAACACCTCACTAAATTATAAGATAAAGTATTAGATCTAAAATTATTTTCGATTTGATTCAATAACTTTCGGATTTCGTCCAAACAAATGATTGTGACATTATCTAAGTTCCAGTAGAGTATATATGACGAGTGATTAGTAACATTCACAACACAGCCATCAACAGTTGTCAAAGAACGTTCATTCGTCAAAAGTCAGCCACAGAGTGAATTAGACGATCGTATAAAAGTATCAGAGGTGGAGGTATTTCGCGTGACGAGGGTGTCTGAATGGCCCGGACCCCACGGTCGGCCGACTGCATTCACTCCAGTCTATCATCCATTCACTGGATATGGAGACATCCACTGTTTACCTGCCAAACCAACTAGACCTGAAAATGGGGAAAGTACAAAAGCCAACTTTTTGTGGCCCATTTTGTGGAGTCATTTCTGGCTTGGCTCGCGAACAGCCTCTTCATCTTGCTCTTCATCCTCCCCGCAGGATACTATTATGTCGCTGGAATGGGTCCAATTATGCAGTGACATTAAACTGCACGGCTACAATGAGGGACGGTACCATGACGGGACCGTTGTTGAGCAGTGTTACTTGAGTAGCGCGTCCAGCATTTGATTAATCTCAGAAAAGTTATGAGTGAAATAGTATTGTGTACAGTTACGCAGGTCTTAATGATTCTATAATCTTAGTTCTGAAAGTTTTGCATGCATAAGCTCTAGGTTCAGAGAGGAGGTCATTGTACAACTTTGGA
Organism: Nephotettix cincticeps; assembly: GCA_023375725.1. Lineage (NCBI taxonomy): Eukaryota > Metazoa > Arthropoda > Insecta > Hemiptera > Cicadellidae > Nephotettix > Nephotettix cincticeps. The sequence goes on from CM041789.1 coordinate 62,138,791, forward strand.
CCGAAATAAAAGAAACTTTCTCTTTCCATTTCAAGTCTAACTTTTGTGAAGTGAAGGAGCCTTCCAAGGTGGTACTACGCTGTGAGACCTCCTCCCGGAAGGAGAGTTGCTCAAAAAGGTACTGTGTTTCTTGTTGATGCAGAACCTTATGCACTATGCAGCACGTCATGACCCTACAAACGTTATTCACCACCAACAAGCGATAAGAAACAGAGGCATAATGAAAGCGTTTCAAGCAGAGTTTTGCAACTTTTGAACTCTACCCATGTCTTCTCCGGAAATGCTGTTTTCATAGGAAACAGTACATGACGACTGAAAGGACTAGTGACTGTATAAGGCACAGCTTAGCAGAGTAGGTGTAGGACTTGCACCCACTACAACCCTCCACTCTGCATGTTTTCCACCATGGATTGACCTATTAAGGTATTATATAAAGGTGGAGGCTCGTATATGAAACAAAAAAGTCTACAACATCTTCTTATTTACTTTCTCTTAAGAGAAAATTTGTATCTCCCCCTCTACCATGTTCATCTATTGACTACCTTGGATCCACTGCTCCATCTGAAGATCTTTGGATGGTCTTGATCATCTATTTTCTTTCTCTTGAGATGTTCTCGGTAAAAGTAGAGATAAGGGCCAGGAGTTTAGGCAATATGGGCCAATTTTCTCTGTTGCCCACTGTTTGCACACGGAAAACGTATGGTGAGCATCGTACCGTAGAGAGTTCCTAAAACTATGACTGTAATTGATAAAAGATTGAGTCTACTCGTGAGATGTAATAACGTTTTGTTAAAACAGTTTTACTCGTATTCTATACGTATCATGAATCTGCACCACAGTGACTGGATATTAGAGTTCGAGAAAAATTAGTGCAGTGTCACCTATCATTATATTCCTTTCAATCCGTTCATTATTTTCAGGGTAATTCAACCGTGTGATATTACTATATAAGGTTTTATTTCCAGTTATAAACAAATATATGAGATATGATTTCTTCTTTAGGATATGAAATGAATAGCTTTGAAATTTATGGGGAAAACTAAACTGGCGTTTATTAACAGCTATTTGTTGAATGACAAACAACATACGGTAATAGAAACCACTGTATACATGGTATACGGATATACAGCAGTAGACATAATAGACATGATAGTTGATATGTTTACTACTTAGGTGACATTGAAGTTTTTAGGTTAAATACATGTTGGAAACCATTCGATCGATCAAACCCTTTGCTGTTGTGTCAATGGTATTCTGCAAAATAACATTGAAAGCTCAAAACCAATTCAATGATACTCTACTCAACAGGTATAAATTAGTGTATTTTGTGTATTATATTGATTGTAACATCTTTAGTACTAATAATCTATAAAATTGTATCATGGGACACAATTTATATAGTTATTAAAAGATAAACAGAAATAATCTTTATCTACCAGAATTAAGCCTCAGTAGGACCCAGAGGGGATATTCTCATTGCGTTGAAAATTGATCCCTTTCTTTCACAGGTCACATGAATATCATTCAATATAAACTCTTCGCTAAGAAAAATCTCCTAAAATTTTCTTGTACAGTGTTGACGAATACGTTTATACCAAACGTGTTGCAAACACGTGAAAAACCTATCTTGTCTATTCATTAAAATATATTTTTTTAATTTTAGGATATAACTTATTTGTGCATCTTGCACTTCATTACTTGTTATTGATGTTGTAAGAAAAAAGGTGTTTTGATTAAAATTCGTTGTTGGTGATCGCGATTAGTAAATCGATGTTCAACGATGTTTCCTGATCCTGTTTTCAGATGAGCTGTACTGTATGAATTTTACTGAAGATTAAATGATAATTCTGTACATATTTAGATGTTTGTAAAGGATTATGTACTAATGTTGTAACATTTTAGGTTACAGTCCACCTGAGAACGGCGAGGATTCTACATCCCGAAACGTCGTGAAACTTTGTTTTATTAATCACAATGGAAAATATTCTCAACAACACTCTAAAAAACAAAAATAAGTATCAAGGTATATTGCATGAAACATATAATTTCTAAATAGTTTTATTTATCAATGTAAAAGTAATCATTTTAGCTGGTGACATTTAGAGTCAGTAGCCGGTTCCCTCACACGAGCATTGTTATGAGTTCCATGGCCGGCTTTTCCCCGCGAGCAGCTTCACCCAACCATCAACAATATTTGTTCCCGTTTTCCAGACCGGTAATTGGACCGCTTTCAATTTCGGATTTATTTAGTTTTTACTCAACCCTTCAGCCCAATCAGTTAATTTGTTCGGAATGAATGAATTCAGTAAATTGGATTCCATAGTGGTACGCGTGGGCCTTTTATAATAACAACCTTTCCTGCAGCATAGTGATAGTGCGTTGTGGGCCTCTATATGGGTAATACTCAGTTTTAATTCAGTACATTATACTGAAATTGATTTGGTCCGTTATCATAACAGTAATTGGCACCTCATTAATAATTTATTAATAAAAGGCGGTGCCATAGTTATATTTTAAAATATAAACCTCAAATTTCTTGAATAAAGTAACTTTTTTTATTGGAAGGGGCGGATTACTCCCAAGGCACTTCAGCCGTAGCGGCTTTTTGCGCACCCCTGTGTGGGTTGCGGCATTATCACATAGCGAAATGCCATTGGTGATTAGCGGGATTTTAACCCCGGACCTTGGGCACCAAAGCCCCGCGCTCTATCCCTAGACCAGCGCGCTCCCCTAAAGTAACTTTTAAAGTAGTGTCATCGAATAAACCTTTCCTTTCCCTATAACAAAATCGAATCATCCAAAATTTAATTAATTGACTGAAGTTCAAAGAGGACAAGGGATGGATTACTAACAAAAGTTATAGTAAAAAGAGTCGTAGAATGTACACTTGATATATTATCTACAAGTAAGATCTCCCCCCTCCCATAAAAAACGTAACTTATTAACATAAACTTTAATGGGTATCAACTTTAACCTAATTAGACAAAGATAAATAAAAAATCCTAATTAAAAAAACTAGATAAATAAAAAATACGTAAAAAGACGTAAGATAGATAAAATAAAATGAATTCCATTTCATTTGCTCTGAGGTCAGATAAATTGGATACATAAATACATTGGATTGTAGCATTTAGCATTGAAAAATCATTTTAAGTTAAGCAATATATACGTATTAAGATACAAGTTAATATTTTTCAATATATAAATTAAAACTATAGAAAAAGATTAACTTAGAAATATAGGCTGTAAAACTAATCCAACTAACCATTTATTTATTCATTAGGACGACAATGATTTGAAACAAAATGTAAAAAAAGTGTTATAGCTGCAGTATAATTCAGCAATGTAAACGGCATGATTTTAAATTATGTGATTTTTGGTATTAAAAAGATATTGCAGGTATTTAAAGTAAAGTGGACAAAGCATTTGTTTACGTGATTTAACTCAAAGGAATTCTAAAAATATTTAGAATGGTGATCCAATGTGCCAGGGAGATGGATAAGATCTGTAGGAAGACGCACAGTAGAGCAGTGTCTGCGTGTCATTACACGACTCATCACCAGATCACATAGGCCCGCTGTGTGCAGCCACCAGCCGTGTACCACTCACTACACCATGACACCATACATCACCACTATCACAAGTAGGTGCACGTCACTGACCTATATGTAGGAAGGCGTACAGTAGAGCAGTGTCTGCGTGTCATTACACGACTCATCACCAGATCACAGAGGCCCGCTGTGTGCAGCCACCAGCCGTGTACCACTCACTACACCAAGACACCAGACATCACCACTATCACAAGTAGGTGCACGTCACTGACCTATATGTAGGAAGGCGCACAGTAGAGCAGTGTCTGCGTGTCATTACACGACTCATCACCAGATCACAGAGGCCCGCTGTGTGCAGCCACCAGCCGTATACCTCTCACTACACCAAGACACCATACATCACCACTATGACAAGTAGGTGCATGTCACTGACCTATATGTAGGAAGGCGTACTGTAGAGCAGTGTCTGCGTGTCATTACACGACTCATCACCACATCACAGAGGCCCGCTGTGTGCAGCCATCAGCGGTGTACCACTCACTACACCATGACACCACCGATTACCGCTATCGTAATTAGGTAAACGTCATTGACTCATCTGCCAGTATCTCTTTAACATTGCAATGGAGTTATTTGCAAAAATATTTCAAACTTTAAAGACCCATGAAAACCCATGAATATATTCGTTTCTGCCCCTCACATAAATTTTCAAATTATGATGTAATTGCCGACCTAGAATTGTAAAGTCATTAGACAAATGATGTACTTCATTATTGTGTCGTCATTCGTGGCAATTACTCTCGAGTTTCCAGTTGACAATCGATTGAATGAAAAACAAACAGGTGCATAATTGGTCTAATTGTAAGTGAAACAATTAATCAGTTCCTCGGTCAGCACCTCTGGCTGTCCCGGGCCAGGACAATGGTGGTCATTATCACGAAGCGCGGCCACGACCTGCAACGCCCCTGGCGGCAAACACCGGCGACACTCACTTACTCTTCTAATGGGAGACTTATGATTTGTTGCCAGGTAACCGCAAGACATACCAAGCTCTTCGCTTTAATTGGGTACTATTTATGGAAATAGTATTTTGCGTTATTTTTTGACATGGGTATGTCCTAGCTCTGGTGGGGGGGATGTTGCAGATTTGCACCAACAAATTTTGAAACAGTGACGTGTTTTGGTTATTGACAGCACTGGTTATAAGAACATCTGTTCAGATGAACTGAAAACATTCTCTTTAGACATATCCATGATCCAACCTATTTCCCACAGGGAAGTAAATACAAACATTTATACATGGATATATCTATGTTCTGGGGGAGAGGTGGGGTGTTAGCAATTATTGCGTCATACGAAAATCGTAAGGGAAGTGACGTCATATGGGTTATAAGGATAGATGTTTATTGATCATTTTAGTTTTTCGTATTACCTGATGATCCGCGTCATTACTGTAACACTAAGGTCCCAGCAATTCAAATTTTCTGGTGCAAAATCAGAGCAAGGCGAACATGGACCATACTTCTCGTCCTATGTGATACAGTAGAGTGGTTAGTTCTTGCTAACTTATGTGCCTAACACCGTTAAAGTACCTCGTGCATTCAATATACCGTACAGATTCTAAGCATATAGATAGTGATTATTGGTGGGAGGTTTAAGTTAAAAAAAAACTTAATACATTCTGAAAATTAAGTCTTTAAACAACAAATACCATAAGGGGTTTTACATTATTAAATAATATATCTACTCACCGTTGATGGTTTGAGTGCATCGTCAAATAGGATTTACACTAAATATGCATAGCTGTATTTATCGTTTTTAGTAAATTATAATAGGCCTAATAAATGAACAATCGACTAGTATTAGGTCAAATTAACTTCATTGCTAGTATTATCTAAACTATAATAAGATTAATGAGTAAAACCTTATATTAATACCCCAAAATGAATACATGTTGAAAATAACTCGCAACAATCCAATAACCTAACCAAAATTATATTTGGTTGGTATTTTAAGGATATCAAAAGTCCGTTCAAACGCGTACTTTGGGCTCAAAAAAATCCTTATATAAGACTATATATTTTTTACATATGAGAAAAATAAAGTAACTATGATAAAAGTTGAAATTTCAGAGCATACACGTTTCTAATTTATTGCTATTTAAAAATTCTAAAAATAATACAAATAGGAAGGTTAAGAAAACTACCAAATTAATTTAGTTATTCAAATGTACAACTCAATTGTTATGTATATAATGCACGTATTATATAGTACGCGATATGAGTAGCCTATCCTATGGGGGAGTGAGGGATTTTATTTAATTGTCTCTTTATTGACGGGGTGAGGGAATTCCCGTGGAGTCCATTACAGAAACTGTTAAGGAGCGATAGGGAGTCCCGGGGGGGATATTATCCCGAAATCAATAACCAGGCCTAACGATGGTGTCAGATATTAAACTGTGGTCGCAGGGGTCCAATCCATCAAGGGGTGCGAGAGAGAGCGAAGATACGACTACGCTCCAGAGAGACGGAGACAGCGATACAGTAATTGCTGCATGCTGCACAGGCGCTACCGTTAACAGGATTCTGGGATTTTTTCCCTCCAATTTGGTCCTTCCGAATGAAAAGACGGATTATGTGGTTTTGGATATTTCTCGTCTGGGCGGTAATCACAGTCAGGATTGTGGTGAGGAAAACTTGATGATACTAGGCAGTAGCGTGGATTTTAGAAAAACTTAAACATTTATTTATAGCTTAAAAGTCTTTAGTATAGTTCAGTCTGACAGTTATGATTCACTCTTAAAAGGTTTTAAACAATTTTCATAAGACAAAATAACGGCAAATGTCAATATTCCAAAATACTACATTGTAATATAATAATGTTTTTCCTCCTACAGAATTGTCGCAACTGTCCAAGCGAATCTTTTACTCAAAATAAAAACGTTATCAACCATTTAGAATAAACCCCATAAGCTTTACACAGAACGCATGTAGACTAGTGATGGCTTAAGAAAGCCTACAGTTTGGAAGGTAGAATGACCAGTGATGGCTTGAGTACAGCTCAAAAGGTGTGGAATTCTAAAAAATATTTTACCAATCTGAGTCGAATAATATATATTTACTATTCTAAGCTAAGATTCTGCACAACTTTCGCTATCTCGTATTTTAGTCTCTTACGAACGATGTTAATTTTGTGAAAGCATTATTGATCTATCGGTTGTCATAGAATATGGTAAAGGTGAAATTAAAGGTAAAGCAGTTATCTGGGGATTAAATTGTCCATTTTTTAATTTTTCCACATTTTAAAGTTTGCCTCCCCCTAAATTCTGCCCCTCTGGGCCTGCCCCACCCTTGGTGCAGGCCCTAAAACAGGTATTACATAGGATACCTACTAGAAAAACTTTGAAACAAAATTTATATCATTTAACGAGAAAAAATTTAAATGTTCATGATCAGGAGGTAGTTATTAAGTTTTAGAACAAAAATATTATTTTTATAGTTACAGTTACGTTTTACTCAAAATAAATGTATTGTGCTAGTAATAAAGTTACTAAAGCTACTCTAGAGATTTAATGATATTACATTGGCATACATCGAATCTTCACTTCGTTGCACTAGTATAATCATCTTAGTTTTGACGTTAATCCATTCTGATAATCGGATTCAATTTATGTAATCTGTATTACAAAGTACTCTTTACAGTAATTTCCAATTTCCACGATTCTTAATTATAATGGTTGTTAAAAACATATTTTTAAGTTTGTTTAATGAATTCTTGTTTAAAAAGGGAGACAGTTCCTCAATAATAATTTTTTTTACAAAAACTTTTCATTTTGATTGAATAAACTTTGGGATTTTCTGAACACAGCAATTTATAATACTTGCATGTTTAAACTGTAACTAGCCCACTAGTTAACTAGTTAGTTAACTAGAACTGTTAATAGCCCAACAGCCGATGGCAACTAAGGTACCTACAGTTTAACGTGGAATCCAAACCACGGTCTCTGAATTACGAATTGATTTAATTATGAGGATGGTCTTTGCGGATTAACGTAGTATTCAATAGTTCGGACGTTAATCCACACAACAGAACACCACACCCACCGACCATCTCTCACTACTATCCACATTTCGTGACCTCCGAGTAGCTGGATTACAGGATGACGCCACCATCCCAGTCTTAATATTATTATGTTATCATTTTTAACATTATTATTTTTATCTTATTATTATCTTTAACATTATTACATTATTATCTTTTAACATTATTATGATAAATATAAACTGTACAACCATTTGCCTGTACGCCAGATGAAACATAGCTAGGAGTCGTACATAGTGAACACTAAGAAAAAAATTATAAAACCCTACAGATCAACTTATCATGGAAACCACTGCATAGAATTCCATATACTTTTGTAAAAAACTATTAGCGTAAACCCTCCAAAAAATAAGGTGTAACAAAAATTCTAATTCCACAATTCTCTTTAAAAATCGTGTTTTTTCGGCACAGTAGATAAAATTGAATAAAAGGAAATAAATAATGTAAGAAAAGTGGAGTTAAACGAAGTGATTTCAGTCCAATTATTTTATGAAGTAGAAGGGCGGATTAGGCCGGCCCGCTCATTAAAGGGCTTTATGGTTTTTGATGGCTTTCCCTTATCTCTTTATGAAGCCCCTCCAAGTCTCTTCGGCTTTGTAATTCGCAGCTTTGACTGAATAATAGGATTGTCGGGGCTAATTCAGTCTATCTCTTCATATTTAATTAGCACAACTGTGATATGTATTACGGACCTACGTCATTTCCTCCTTTGTACTAATACATTGGATACTTGTCTGCTATTCTCTTCATTATGAAAATATTATAACATGATTACAAATACAGAGTGTTTTTAGTGGTGTGATTTTTACTTTCTCACTTACACCCCCTTTACACCCCCTTTCTCCCTTATGGAGAGGGTATTGTTTTCGTCAAAATGTTCAGTTTTGGGGTCTCAGTCGAAAAAAGTGGGTTTTGATGTAATGTCTGTCCGTCCGTGTGTATGTGTGTGTATCTGGATGTGTACAGAGCCACAGCTTACCCCGTTGGTCCAATTTAGATGGAATTAGTTATATATGTATATAATCTCCGTACCTCCAAGTGTTTTTTTTTCATTTTGTTTGAATTTTTGATTTTTAAGGGTAATTCATCTCTAATAACCCAAAAACCTTTAAAAACCCCAAACTTCTCAAAAATGTTATTTAATAATAAAATGAAAACACCCTCATACCAGCAAATATGAAGGTTCAATATTCATAAACTTTTAAATTTTAAAAATATCAATTTTTAAAGTTGACTGCAAAAACAATAAAGGTAAAGTATAATTTGACTACCGTCATCAAAACAAGCTTAAAACTAAATAAAATTTTTATTTTGAATTATTTGTATGCGACTTACGGTTCCAGAGAAAAGTTAAATTTACTATCGATGATGAACGCAGTACGTTTTTTGAAACCGCCCAATGCTATTCTAAACGAGAACATTAAAAATATATTTCTTCCTCATTTCCCAACCGTTTCCTATGAAACTTGGTATGCAGTGTAAGGTCACATCACCTAAAAAAACCTTTACAAAAAGCTTGGTATTTCCGGAGAGGGAGGCCCCCATAAAATTTAAAACACTTAATTGAATTTTGAATTTATTTGTTTTTTTTTATTTATATTTAACTTAAGAGAGAAAGTATGTGTCAGTCCACTGATACTGTTTACTTTAGTTGGCAGCGACGTTACATTCAACATTCAAATTTAAATTTAACAGCTGACATTTGTTTATTGTCTTATTATATTACAATATTATATTGTTTACTTCTCATTCTGTTTACCTTGGGACCATGAATGCAAACTGTGTAAATATTTTTTTGAAAATAACAGTTCAGTTCTAGAAACTTTTTAAGTGATAAGGCTCATTTCTGTTTGTGCGGCTATGTCAACAAACAGTACCGCCAAATTTGATAAAAGAAATTTCAACAGAATTTGTTGCTGAGCCCCTTCATTCAAAATACCTACCGATTAGAATGCCAATAGTATATGGAGAAAGTATTGTTTTCGTCAAAATTTTAGAATTTGAGTTGAGAGTGGATATATCCGTTTTGGGGTCCCCTGAATCCAGAAAAGAATCCTGTCTGTGTGTGTGTGTCTGGATGTGTACAGAGCCACAGCCTACTCCGTGCGTCCGATTTAGATTAAATTTGGCATGTACGTGTATATTCACCGTATCTCCAGGAGTTTTTTTTCATATTTTTGAATTTTTGATTTTCAAGAGTAGTTCACCCCTAAAACCACTCCTAAAACAAATTAGTATTTTGAATTATTTGTCTACGACTAACGGTTCTAGAGAAAAGTTAAATTTACTGTCCATGATAAACACAGTACGTTGTCTGAAATCGCCCAATGTTATTCTTAAGGAGAATATAAAAAAATCAATTTCATCCTTATTTTCAAACCTTTTCCATGAAACTTGGTATGAAGCGTAAGGTCAAATCACCCAACAAAACCAACTTAAAAAAAGCTTAATATTACGGGGGGTGACCCACCCCCCATACAATTCGGACCTTTGTCTCCGTTGTTTCTTATTTTCAGAATTAGGATGATTATTTTTCAAACAATAAATTATTAAATGATATTTAGATAAACTTTGAAGAACATGATAGCTTTATTACAGATTGTCTTTTTTAAATTTACTTAAGGGAGAAAGTATGTGTCTTTTTACTGATACCGTTTTTTTAAGACCTAGCTGTCCTATTTGTGACAGTATCGCTGATCACCGCTACTGGAGAATGCTAATGAACTTTTTCGGCCCTCACGTCAAAAAGTCGGCACACTCGACTTGCCATGCAGCAGACGACACAATCAGTTTTATGAAAGAAACGCTCGGTAATCGGGTCATCTTCTGCAGAGGTAAACGTTAACTGGTTTTTACGATCGTGTGATATTACGCCTACAGGCTATTTTCTGTGGGTGTATGTTGATTCATAAGGCTATGCTGATGAATTATTGACTCAAAATGACTTGGAGGGAAACATTATGACATAATTATTGGGATAAATTATTGACTGGGACGGTGGCGACGTCCTGTAATCCAGCTACTTGGAGGTCACGAATTGTGGATAGCTATGAGAGATGGTCGGTGGATGTAGTGTTCTCTTGTGTGGATTAACGTCCGCACTATTGAATAATACGTTAATCCACAAAGACCATCCTCATAATTAGATCAATCCGTAATTCAGAGGCCGTGGTTCGGATTCCACGTTAAACTGTAGGTCCATTAGTTGCCATCGGCTGTTGGGCTATTAATTAACAGTCCTGTCTAAGGAACATGTCAGCCTTAGTCAGTAACAAGACTACATAATCGCGCCACAATCATCCTACATTCATTCCTCATTCATACTTGGCTTAAAATACCTACCTGGGTAGGTCGCCATTTCAATTAAAAGTATGAAAGTATAAAGTATAAAGTACATTCGTCGGGTTATTCACGGATTTCGTCTCCAGCTGCTGGAAAGATAATCGGAAATAGGACATCTGGATGGAACCTTCTACGGTAACGCCGTGGAGCCCATATGCCATAAATCATTTATAAACATTAATAACACTGCGGTTTAAATAATAGCATTTTTATACCAATATAAGTTAGGTTTCATTGTTCTATTTTATATTTAAACCACATTGCTAAAACACATCCTTTATAGTTCAGATAAATTACATACATTTTAATCATTTCCACCAAATATTTAATACTAAGCGTCTGCAGGAGTATCGAAGTATCCTATCTCTGTTACTGCTAAATACTCCCTGCTGGTTTATTCGCAAGATTATAGCATAAACTTATGTGATTATATTACCTTTAATAATGAATCACAATGAAACATGATTTCTACTCGTAACTGCCACAATAATTAGGTCTACTTCTATGTTAAGATTTATACTCGTATATTCAGATTATATATACATTATTAAAACACAAATATTTAATTAAAATGGGTCTTTGAAGTACATAAAATAGTGCCAATAGTAGTAGAAAAGGTCTCGTTGATTAGGAAATATTCTTTCGACTATCTATTTAAGCAGGTAATAAGAAAACGTCATTTTTAAAGAAAGAACCTACAACGACTAACATTTCCACATTTTTATTGTAATAAATATTTATTATATTTCTATATATTATATATATATATATATGTAAATATATATGTATATATATAAATATATTGAAAATGTATATTTTTGCTTGAGAAATAGCTATATTTACAAATTAAATCCTAGAATTTCCACGTTTTTATGAACATAAAAACGTATGTGTTACGTATAAATTATCAATTAATAATAAATAGTTTTAATGACGATTTTTTTAGTGGGAACAATCAAAACTGGTGTAGAGATTGAATAAAAACAATAGTTTTCAATAGGGCCTACATTCTACTTTAAAAGGCGAGCTGTGGGAGCTGGCAAATTTTCAAGATGGAGGCGCTTATTAGGCGGCAAAAACGTGAGGTAATTAAAAAGTAGCGAGCTTAGGTTAATTACGCTAGCGTTATCAGGTGATAAATTGTTCCCCTCTACCTCTCCCCCACCCTCCTCGCCAAACTACCTTCATCACGTCAACTTTGGGGGTCAAATTAAAAGTTGATAGGGACGGGCACTTAACTTTCCTGCGGTCTGGATATAGGACCCTGGAAAATGATTTTCATCTCCGTTAAGACATTTTATTTGCACATTATTAAGCATGGTGGAGTAAAAAACATTTTAGACTTTAGAAAATGGATGGATTTGTAAATTAATCTTCGAAATTGTTATTACAACCTTTCTGAAATGGAGACCGAGCCAGGTAGGTATTTGATGCCAAGCATGATTGTAAGATGATTGCACCGAGTTCTTATAGTCTTGTTACTGATTAAGGCTGACATGTTCCTTAGAAAGGACTGTTAATTTATAGCCCCACAGCCGATGACATCTAAGAGAGCTACAGTTCATACGAACTACGATTTTGCCTCTGAATGACGAACTGGTCTAACCATGAGGATGCCCTTTGCTGTGGATCTTCACCAATAACAATATTTTTATTGACATTTAACAACTTGTTTGTTTTTTGGGTAACCTTCCAGCCAAAATCTAATGTAAGAGTTTTCAGGTCGCACTAGCCCCTTTTTGAGATCTAACAACCACTTATGAGTCCAGAACTAATTGCTAGCATGCCAACCGATGAATGGTGATGGTCTGAATAGTTAAATTTCATATGTGTCATGACTGGGAATTTTAATTTTCTTACAAATGACTTTTCATTATGGCTGAGTAAGACCAATTGTTCACACCAAATTCTGATTGTATGTCATGATTGTGTGATATCAACCTATATTGTTTACTGAGTGCATCCATCCAAAAACGATTCGAGTAAAGGTAATACAAAAATTAATAATAACAAATTTTGTTCGTTTCCTTTCTAAATATTCAACGGCAAATCTACACATTTCTCATTCTTAATTTTACTTTAATTTGTGTATCTCATTTTAATTGAGTAAAATAATTTCCGTAAAATTTTTTTAAATAAAAATAGTTAAACTTAAAAACAATGTAGTCTGTATTCATCCTCGAACAACACATGATTAGTAACTCAAAGTTTATTTTAGACATACTTTAAAAGTAGAGTTTTAAAATAACAAAATGAAGTTTTTTTTAGAAAGAATACTTCTAAGTGGTGCTGCTCGGAAGCAAATCCACAGTTCTTTTAAGAAAATAATAAATTATTTAAATGAATCCTCGGTGTTCATCTGTCAAAATTTTCTGTTTTATGATTATGAAGAGTAAACTATTTTTCTAGATAATGTTGTATAACATATTTTTTCAAATTAATATTTCATTTTTCAGAGTAGTAACACTAATATTAATTTTATCTGTATTGTTGCACACAGATATTTTTTAAAATTTAAATATAAATCTATGATGTTGAGTATGTATTTTTAAAGTATATAGAAGGTGAATCATGTTTTATTAAGGCGGTTCGAGCTGCTTTAGGGTCAACTGAAATCCAATAGGCAGGAGCTGGTGTCGCTTATTCGATAAACATGCGTCATTGTTTTTAGCATGCTTCCTGAGTGACCTGTTTAAGATAACACTTCTAGTTTTTGTACATTTTAAAACATTTTTAGACTTTCAAAATGACATATTTTATAAGATTATCGGATAAAAATGTGGCTTCAAAAATCTTTTTTCTGTTTTATGCAGAATTGTTCCTTATTTCAAAAAAATTCACATAGGTTTCGTTTTACACACTCCTTGCATAGGATTGTAAAATTTTCCTAATTATTCACCCTGTAAATCAATAGGTTTTCACTAAAAACTTGAAAACATTATACCAAAGCATATTTTTTATACAATCAAGAAATAAACGTTAAAACCATATTTTTAGATAGTCAATTTTTCAATCGTACTACCATAAGTCTTATATTTCCTTCCCTCCCATAAATATCTCAATTAAACATTATTTTAATTATGGAATAAGATAATAAGTTATGGTTGGGGATATATTTGCAAGGGGTACCCAGCATTGGGGGGAGGGGGTGAATAAAACGAGCAATTAAGATAGCTGGGAGTCGGGCTGGGTCGGAGCATACTAATTAAAGGCTTAATTAGAGGGGTTGAGGAAGGGGAGGGGAACGCAAAATGGCGGAAGATTAGAAACAAACGCGCTTCCTCCGGCAACAAAGCCCCAATGTGGCGCTGCGGCGCCCGGTGGCAGATTGCTCAACTAAATTACGCGATTGTTCTACAGATAATTTTATAAACTGATTCACTCTCAAGCATATGGCTCTTCTATGAGTATCTGATGCATAATTTTTAAAATAATAATACCCTAATGAAGCAAAGAACTGAAATTTATTACCAAAAGAGAACTTTGATTTTTTTGCATTAAATGTCAAGTCTGATTATTTCCAAATTTTGAAGTTTTTAACTAAAATAATGATAAGGTAAGGCTGACTAATTCATAGGATCAAACAACAAATTGTTTGTTGTTAACACGTTTTTACGAGCGGTTTTTTTACAATATAACCACAATTTAGAAGAAATGTATGAATTTTTTCTGGTTTAAAATTTATCTCCGAATGTACATTTTTGTTTACCTTAGTGTTGTTGCGCATTATATTAATTGATAATCAATATCTATCCACCATTTTTCCAAATATACTCGTATGTTGTCCCTTCTCTCATTTGGTAAACAGAGTTTTCCAACGCTTATGCCAGTACAAAAACCATAAGTTGAGTATTTTCATTTATTAAGTATTAAAAACAAATTCAATACACATATAAATCAATATTACGTGGGTTTCATGCAATGCTTGCCGTTAAATGCTATGGGATACTTTTTCTCACTAGCACCAATAGCTTTTTCGTAATCAAACATTTAAATTTAATTAATTGTTTACATCCATTTTACTTTAATACTGTGAGTAATAAGATATCAATTAATGGTTACTTTAATAGTTTAAAATTCTTCTATAGATTTGAATTTCCCTTAAATATTGAATAAAAAATAACAGCTATTAAATAAACATGTGAGGTATGAGTTTATGAATGAATGATTTAATTATTATGCTTTTAATCGATTATTTCATCTTTGTACCGAGAGTATCATCAACGAGTATTATTATTGGAGATATAGTTATATTTTAAATTTTCTTAAAAATATTAGACTATTATTTTAAAAATTAACATTCAAATTTTTTGATGTTCATATTGTAATATTGTTTAATAAGGCATTTAACGAGGAAAATAGAACATAGTTTCTCTCCTAAGGAAAATTCGCTAAAGCCTTAAAGGAGAGTCCAAAATTATTCAAACTGTGACCCATCCACAGCGACACACTGATAACAGCGCTAAAATAAATAAATCGTAAGCTTTTACGAAGAAATTCTGCGGTATTCGGAGGAGTTCTTCGATTGATTGGTATGATATATTTTTAGATTGATCATCTGATCCCCAGATTTAACTGTGTGTTACGTTTTTTCATGGGTTATTTTAAGGAATAGGTTTATACCCATAAACCAATAATGAGAAACTAAATCGATCAATTGAAGAACTTTTCCGAATATCACAGAAACTCTTGTAATAGCTTGCGGTTCATTTAATAAGTCCTGTTATCAGTGTGTCCCTGTGGATGGGTCATAGTTTGAATAATTTTGTACTTTACTTTAAGGCTCTAGCGAATTTTCCTTAGGGGAGAAGCTATGTTCTATTTTACTCGTTAAATGCTTTATTACTTTGAATGTGACAAAAAACATTTAACAAAGCCTAAACACAATTTTTAATGTTTTAATAGTATGATTTTCAATATGCCACTATTTTGTTCATACAAGAGTGAGGGAGCTGACATTTTACCAGATTTTTGAAAACGTAGTTGATAAGTGGTGTAAACTTTCAAGATGGTTGTTGTTATAAATGGCTAAGTGATGAAAAAACGTTTAATATTGTAATATTTAAATATTGTATAAATCATTATGCATACCAGATCCTGAAAGAGGAACTACTAACAACTTTCTTCTTTACAATTTATTGAAAACAGAAAATAAAACAATATCTTCACTTCCTACTCCCTTTAATAGGCTAACTTTTATGGGCAATAGAATGACTGAAATGGAGTAAAACATTGTGTTTTTTGTATTTATAACTTAAATATTTATACCTAACTGTTTACTGGGAGTGAGAGATAATTATACAGTATTCATTTAATATATAAATAATAATTGATAATCATTTAATGTACTCAAATCAAAATCATAGAAACATAAAGTTTATTTTTGAAGTACATTTTTAAAATTTGAAAGCATTTCCAAGATATAATTATGAAAATTATAAACAACACTCCACTTGTACCTCATTTACCCTATCTCTTACAACCAATACTTATTAAATATTCGTCGTCAACGTCAATACAGCTATTATAAATTGAATACCGCGAGTAGAGGGGTAGTAACATTCAATCAGCGCGCATAATACAGCGACGAGGCCGTTGGCTGCTATCGCGTCGCCTCATAATTAACTTATAATGGGCCCGATGATTTACAAAGAGCGCGGCCGTGGTGGGGGAGTCATTACCCTTTATGCTTTTTAATTACCCCATATTATCTGCCCCCTCCCCTGCCTCCCGGCTATACAAAAAAAAGGAAAGAGCAAAGAAAAAAAAAAAACATAAAAAAAGAAAGAAAATACAAAAAAAGAAAAAGAAAAAAAGAAAAAAAATAAATTAAACCAAAATACAAAAAAATTGAAAGACAAAAAAAAAAAAAATAAAAAAAAAAAAACAAAAAAAAAATTAATAATAAACAAAAAAAAATAAAAAACATAAAAAAAAAATTAAATACAAAAAAAAAAAAAAATCAAAATATTAAAAAAAATAAAAAAAAAAAAATAAAGAAAAAAAAAGAATAGAAAAACAAAATAAAAAAAGACGAAAAACATATCGCGGAAAAAATAACGAGAAAAATAAAAAAAAAAGAGCGGAGGTAAAAGGGGGGAGAAATGAGAAAATATATAAAAAAAATTAAATCCGCGGCAACGCAAAGAGAATTTAATTGACAATATTAACACGATATATTAATAGAGACGTTACAGTGGTTGCGCCTTCACCTCTGACTCCAGCCATCACGTTATTTTATTTCTGTTATTAGCTGCGTGCCTTACTAAATGTCTCATTGGTTTTTTATATATAAATTGCTATTTACTGACCATTGGCGTAACTTTTTATTACCAGCGGTTCAATGTTGGACACGCTTAGAGAGGAAATTGGATAAGTTAAGAATAATTAAAAGAGGCTTAAGCTTAGAAATATAAAAAACACCCCCGTCACAGCAGACCTGCGTACTCAGTGAATTCCCAAATCAATAATAATATATAACATGGGAAAAGTATACAGATTTGCCGCTCTGAGGAATACTGAAAATAGGCATTTAAAGCATAAACAGTTTTTATTTTGACCATTTATACCAACTTTCTTCCACATCTGTCCATAAATAAAGACGTTTGCATAGTCCCAATGTGATTGTCATGGGAAAAGAGCATGCAGGTTTGCTGCCACGATAAAAAATAACTATGACCTTTAAACTTGAATAGATAGATCTTAACCACAGGAAGCTAAATAACAAGTTTCTAATATAAATATAGCTTCATAAGTGAAATATTAATTATTCTCCTTAAGATTAACATTAGAGCCTTAAAATCAAATCCATTTTATTAAAAAAATGTATATATAATTTTACAAAAAATTTTGTAGGATTAAAAAGGTAAAGGGAAAATTCCCGGAAAAAAGGCCGATAATGGATTGTGCGCGAGAACGTATTCTTTTATACAATTAATGTGTACCTGAAAAAAGTAAAATTACACTAAACAATAGAAATAAAACAGTAAGATATAAAAGAAAGTAAAATAAACGTACTGTGTTTATACTTTATAATATCTCGGTAATCAGAATAATCTGATACGCAGTAAACTGGTTTATTTATAAGGCAAGTGTGCAATTGGCTTTTAAATGTATAAATGGCATAAATGTCTGGCAGGGGCTTGTAGCAGAAGAATTTATATCTTTTACACTTTACACTTTTTTTACAAAGTGTAAAGCTATACATTGCTATACATTTACAGCGTATTTTTGCGTGAATTAACTGGATGGCTATTAAATTTAACATGATATCTCTATCACAACTAAAATGGGATTTTCCATCGAGAACTCTACCTAATTAAAACAAATTCAATCGAGATTTTAGTGTTTTTTGCTATGTTATAAATAAATACACTCCAATTCAATTATCATATTTTCCTCTCTGTAGTTAATACATTTATAATATAACATCATTGTAATATATTATTTCAGCTTAATTGATCAGCTCGTAGATCCTATCTTTTAGCGAACAATACCCAGTACTTAAGGGCCACCGACAAACACACTAAGGCCCTCAAGTCTACAAAGGGCTCGCCCTTTCAGAAATACAAATTCATAAGTTATCGCGTAATTGATGGGATTGGTGATAGCGATCTGCGCATGATCCTGATTTATTTCAATAATTGACAGGGAGGGAACAGGAGGGTGCGCGCGCAAACAGCTGATCTTGGAGGGGAGATGCGATATCAGCTGATAGTGGAGGGGAGATGCGATAACAGCTGCTTATCACCTTCCTCGGCCACGCGTCTAGGCTCCCAGTTTGGGAAATTCATAATTTTGGTACTTATCATAACGTTTTGAAAAAAATTCGCCCTCGTCACGTGACTTTTAAATATAAATTTTGTTTGATTTTTAATGGTAACGAGACAATGATATTCGTAACACTGCTTCAAACGGCTGTTTTAGATACATTTTTAAAGAGCGAATGTTGTGTTTTTTCGTAGTACTAAACCTATTGTTATGATGATTTTTTGGGTCCTGGGCCGCAAAAGATCATTATTGATCACACTTTTTATTCTAGGTCAGCATTTGATTGTAAATAATCGATAAAGTAACTGCAAGAATCACTATTGATTTTGTGCACTTCGGACGTTATGGATATCGATTGTAAAACTGGTAATCGACTATTGAGCTATCGAAAAGTTGAGATCGAACTGTCGATAATAATAACTGGACTGACATTACTTAACAACCAATCGGGAATCAAAAAAGAACTGCTATAACGTAAGTAACATAACAGCTGATTAGTGTAAAGCACAAAAATATGATCGACTACCATTGATACTAAATCAGGTAATGATTTATTTTACGAGTTTGTTAATTTTATTTGCAGTACGAGGAAAAAATATTGTTCATCACACGGCCCAAAATTGGCTTTTTGATAAATTAAACAGCCTCGGCTGTTAAACTTGTGCTCGTATCAAATCGCCCATGAATATCAGTAAAAAAATGTTGTATAAAATATTATAATAATAATTAATACCAGTATTTACGGGTTGCACTGTGTATTTAGTGTTAAGAAACAACATATATAAAAATATAACAAATTATAAACCTGATGTCTTTAAAAAATAAATACAAAGAATCCTTAGCTAAATTTTATGCCATTAATTTACAATTAGAAAAATTATGTTAAATAATAAAATGTGTATCGTTGTTAAAATTCATTGTACATAAAATTACATTTAATTTAGTGTATATTTGAAATAGATTCACTGATCAACATAAACGAAGCAGTATTGATCTTACACAGCTGATGGTTATTTATTTCTATTATATAACTTTTATAGATCACAATATAAAAAAATGTAGAAAAATATGTCTAATATCGCTGAAACTGGGGTTTGAAGTTGATATTTTATTTATTTATTTTTTTATAAAAATATTTTTAAGCTGAACGTATCTTATGTTCATTCTAATACCTTCATGAATACGTGTACAAAATTTTATCATGATCGGCCCAGTAGGTATTGTGTAAAATGTAATAAACGTCCCTACTTAATAATATACGGTGAGTAATTCATGTTGGCAAAAGTCAATTAAAACTTTTGTAAACGTTAAAAATTCTACTGTCTTAAAATTTTCTGAAGTAACATAGCCATAAAAGCAAAAGTTTTCATATAATAATAATAGTAAAACGAAACAGTATATAACTTTACTAGGAACTAATTATAAAACGATGAACAAATTTATTTCTTAAAAGAAGTATTTCTACTTTTAACTTAACGTATTTTACGAATAAAACGTTTCCTTAAACAATGATTCTCAAACGACAAATTAACTGCTTCTAAAGTTCTGATTACTTATACAATTAGTAAGCTGAAAGCTGGAGGGCAGGAAGGGAGAAAATGGGGATTGGAGAGAATTGATCTTAGTCTGGAACAAAAGTCATTTAGGACTTTGGCCGATAACTGTATATACAATTCACTGTTTAAGCGTGCATTTAATTCTATTAGTTACTGGTTAATTAATTAAATCTACCTGATACAATAAATGACAACACAATACACTTGTCAACTTATTCTATATTTAATTCACTCAAAGGTTACCGAACGTATTTTTGTATTCGTTATTTACAACCCACGTTGTGAAATTTGTAAATACAGTGATGACATGGATAAAATATTTTAAAATAATTTCTATTTTATTTTACCACTCAAAATAAACCCAATTAAATTACAATTAGTTTGTATTTATTTGTTACGTTATATGGTTTCTACTCAATATTCTTTTACTTTCACCCACTTATACATAGTATTCTTATATGGAGGAAGTATCGTTTTCGTCAAAATGTTCGAATTAAAGTTGAGAGGGGTTATCTGTTTTGGAGTGAATCCAAAAAATGAATTCGACACGATTTCTGTCTGTCCGTGTGTGTGTCTGGATGTGTGTAATTTTTTTTAATTTTCCGCAAAAAAATATGGAATATGGATAAAGTATTACTGGACTACCACTAATAAAACAAAATGAAAAACTTATTGTTTGAATTATTTGTCTACCAAAGTTTTGAATTACGGTTCCAGAGAAAAATTAAATTTACTGTCCATAGTAAACGCAGTACGTTGTCTGAGAGCAGCCAATGTTATTCTAAAGGAGAATGTTAAATATTGAATTTAAATGTATTTCCTTTTATATCCGTTTTACATGAAACGTGATGTGTAGAATAATCTCACATCACCAAAAAAACCCAATGAAAAAGATTGGTATTACTGGGGTGAGGGTTGCCCCTCCAAAAAATTTTAACAATTAATTTAACTTCGTTTTTCTTGTTTTTATTTTCATAAATTGAATAATGTTTGAAACAATAAATTATTAATGCTATTTAGAAAAAAAACTCTTAAGAATATGCTAGTTTCATTAGAGGTTGTCGTTTTTAAATTTATTTAATGTAGAAAGTATGTTTCATTTCACAGATATCGTTTATTTTAAGACGAGAGAATTAACTTATGCGAAAACGTGATCCTTAAGACTAGCTTAGGAAATGAGACTGGCTGAGTGGAATTGTGGTTGTACGATATGGTTGTCTTCAGTTCAATAATGAAAATTATTGGTTGGTATCTACCTTGGATAATTAATTAATTATTATTTATTTGGAAAATGAAGCCATCCGATCTCCACCATTGAATACTAAGTTCATCCACTAAGACCGTCCTCATGATTAGGCCAGTTCGTAATTCAGAAGTAAAAATATGTGGTTCGGATTCCACGTCAATTTGTAGGTCCTTTAGATACCATAGACTGTTGGCGCTTTTAATGAACAGTTCTGTCTAAGGAACATGTCAGTCTTAGTCAGTAACAAGACTACAAGATCTTATCACAATCCTCAGTCATACTTGGCAAATACCCACCTTGTGGTATAATCGCCATTTCAGAAAGGTAAGATAAACGGTAATAAATAGCACGTATGCCATCAAATTTGCATAAACTTGTTATTCTCAACTTTTACCTTATTTACCATTTTACATGGTTGGCCCTGTAGTTAAATCTCAATGACAGAGATGAGTCCATCCTTAATTAATTCTAACTTCTCTTAATATATTAAGGGTTTCAATATATACTTTAATCGTGTCCCTTCGAGTTAAGAGTAAATTGTTGTTCCTTAGTACAGTTACCATATTTTAGCCTCCTACAGACGATCAATGGGACTGCGAGTTATAACTGTAAGTTCGAACTGAAGGTTTCAATCATCTCCACATGGCCAGTTTTGTCTGAGATCAGCCCATTTAATTAACAAATTAATTTTAAAAACATTCTAGAAGTCCAGCATTTGAGCTGAGCGCAGTCCAAATCCTATGTACAGACGACCATTTTCAACTGACAGAACTGGCAGTTCAAATTATTGTCTGTAGCCTAAGGGGCTTTAATTTTACATATATTTTAAATAAATGGATATTTGATGCATGAACGTAAGCATTTGGCTAGTGTAACTGAGCGTTTTGGACTTTGGGGCATGAGTTCAGGGATTTGATCTCTGAAATGTCGTCAAAAATCTGAGAGGTTCAGACAGCTTTCCTTTAAAAACGTCAGTGAATATGATGATATAACCCTCCAAAAAAAGAAAAATGTGTGTTGATAAAATATTTTTTCTAGAGCTAGTCACATATGCCTGGTCAACTTTCTTCTCATAACAACAACTGCCTAATGCTTTATCAAGTAATACTTTATTTTGCTCATTCGTGGTATGTCTCGTCTCAGGGACGGGGGTTCACAGCCACCATCCCTGCACGGACCACAAAATATTCAATTTCAATAAATCTTGAGCCACGGAGGTTGTCAAAACACCACAAGTGACACCATTCGGCTGGTCTGCTTGTTGCTTGAACAATGTGTATTATATTTGCAAGTCATTAAACACGGGGAATTTCCAACCTACAATTTGATTTATTCCACATTGTTCACTTGTGATAATTGATTTCAGTTTGTTAACAATGGGTTAACGAGCAGAAAATATATTTGTGTTTTAAGTATTGAGTATTCAGACTTTTTTTAGAAACGAACATGTTTTTTCGGGCCATTATAGTATAATTTTGTAGCCAGCTGGGCTTATATACAGGGTGAAACTAAAATGCACTGTTTTCAGTTTATCTAAACAGCTGTTTTTATGTTTCAAATTGCTAACACCCCCCAGAGCTAAGATATATCCATATCATCATTTTAGTTTGTTTACATTCATCATTGATTTTAAACCATTTTAAAATTGATTTGTACTATCTTAATATAAACCTAAATGTTACTAAAACACATTTCCATTTTTAATATAATCCATCTAATTTAAATGAATACTAAATAATTGAGCTGAAAATTAATTTTTCATTTTTGTTTTGTTTTTCCTACTTATTTTTATTTATAATTAAAAAAGGTAAATATTTATCCCGCCTCTTTACGCTAAGTAATACAACCCCTAAGAGTTTGGGATAATTGTTTGTTTACACCAGAGAAAAGTGTATTTATTTTATAAAATAATAATATATTGTTATTTTGACTGCATTCACATTATGAACACCAACAAAAGACTCATAACTCATTTTGCATTAAAAAGTTAAATGAAAGAATCCCTCTCAGGTTAGCGGCATGTCGTGCTAAACGAAGGGCTATTTCCATATTGAAATTGAGAAATTTTAATAAAGTTGACAGATGGCCCTAAAGTTCAAATTAAGAGAGGAACGTTTGTATGAAATACAATAATATGCAGATTTGCTTCCATGCGGTGAATCTCATCCTCCCTTGGAGATTTATTCGCTCCACCAGTGCTTTTTGGTGATGATAATATTTCTAAAAAATACCTTTGTATTTAGAAGCTTATAATTATACACGGATCTCATTAAAAAATATCATTTGAAAAATCAAAGCAGATTATCGTTTGATATTTAATCCCCCTCGTTACTTCGGAGCTTAGGCATAAATAATTTTTTCAAATGATTTATTAATTTAAACATTTTTATTTTAAAGATGGATAAACCTAGTCTTATGTATAACCACTTTCATACTGAAAAGTTTTAGAAACATGAAAAAACAGAGAC
This sequence comes from Nephotettix cincticeps, assembly GCA_023375725.1. Classification (NCBI taxonomy): domain Eukaryota; kingdom Metazoa; phylum Arthropoda; class Insecta; order Hemiptera; family Cicadellidae; genus Nephotettix; species Nephotettix cincticeps. Next base: position 62,162,825 of record CM041789.1, read on the forward strand.
AGATCTTCTTTCAATTGAGAGGGAAAATTGAAATTTGTTAATAAATTTATTAAAGACGATAAGTAAATTCAAAGTTCAATAGAAATATTGTGTAAAAAAGTAGAAACTATTAGAATATGCGATTCTTTGTTTTCTATTGACCAAATTTCCTTTTTTGAGGATAAACAACGTTTGGTTATATCCTATGAAAAATTATCGTATTTGCTTCCCTCTGAGAAATAGGTTAGCTCATGGATATGTCAAAGAGATTGTTTTCAATTCTTCTAAACAGCTGTCATTATAGCCATATGACGTCACTAAGCATATGACGTCATTGTTATAAATTTTGATCTCGCAAATTACCAAACCCCCCCCCAGAATTAAGAACTTTTTCACAAAATATGTTTATAAATAAAATACAACTTTAAGTTTATTTAAAGGAATAATGCGATTATCAATTTGTACAACAATTAACACAGCTGTTTTAAAAATGTAAAAATATCAGGGGTAACAATATGAAATATTTAATTCGTATGGTAATAGTTTTGTAGATGGTTAAAACCCTGCCATTAATTTATAAGATCCTTGTATACGTATTATAATTTCTGTACGTAAAAACTATGTTTTTCATTTTTTATTGCACAACAGAATTGCTTCTATAATCTAAAAGAACTGTGAAAACTTAATTGAATGAGGGGAAAAACACATCACATTTCAATTTATAATCTAACTTCTTGAAAGGTTAGTCTTGAGTTAACAATCAACGATTGCGTTCAACTTGTTATAAAAACTAAATATCCGGAGGGCGACGCAATCCCGTAGAACCTTTCCCCGGGGGCGACCCGACTGTTATTTCGCTCACATTGTCACTCTTTTGCCCTTTATTGCCGTAGAATGCACGCTTAAGCACCTTCTTTGCATACAAAGAGTCTCATTCTTATCGGCCAGACTAAATCAAACCTTTATACGAGATGTATTTGATTCGCGATTGGATTGAAAAACCCTGTAACCGTTCAATAGACGGAGGTTGACAAAGGAAAATCTTTATAAGATTAATGTTTTGGTTTTTGGACTTAAAATACTGTATACTAAACTTGAATAGTGAATAAAGCACTGTCCCTAAAGTAAGTTAAATATAATGAAATATTTTCAAACTAATCTTTTAAGTGTTTCGAAACATCAAGACAAGATTACGAGTTTATTATCTTGCATTGATTGAAGTAACAATGGTTATTAATGGCTTTTTAGAATCCTTTCCTGTCCCTACTTATGGAATAAATATGAAAGAATCTACGTAATTATAATGTTGTTGGGTAAAATATCAGTTAATAGTATGATGTATAAAATTTGTTCGAAGTTGTTCGAAGAGAAATAGATCATGGATATGTTTTCAGCTCCTCTAAAACAGCTATTTTCATAACCATATGACGTTTCTTCACTTCCGTAAATTAATGAATTGAACACCCCCAGACCTTAGACAAATCCATGTTACATTGGAGACCTTGTCGCTACATACAACATGACATGAATAAAGTTTGAAACGGAATAGGACAAAGAAAATACTAAATGAACGAGCTATTAGCTGATGAACATGTATGAAAGTAAATACGTTCAGTTAGACGCAACGTACCCAGAAGTATGAACTAGAGATGAGTGTAGGATGATTGTGGCACGATCTTGTAGTCTTGTTACTGACTAAGGTTGACATGTTCCTTAGACAGTATTGTTAATTAGTAACTCATCAATCAATGGCATGTCTGTGGGACCTACAGTTTAACGTAAAGCCCGAACCACTGCCTCTGAACTACGAACGGGTCTAATTATGAGAATGGTTTTAGTGGATTAACGTAGTATTCAATAGTGTAGACGTTAATCCAAACAAGAGAACACTACATCCACCGACCATCGTTCACAACTCTCCACAATTCGTGACCTCCAAGTAGCTGGATTAAAGGACAGGCCATGGCAATCATGAACCCAAAACTATTCAGAGTGTAAGAACTGCAAAGCCAATACAAGTTGGAGCAGTTTGGCTGATGTTGACAGCATTGAAAGGCGAGGTGGGGCGACTTCAAGCTGGAACCGACTCAGCAGGGGTGGAATTTCGTATTCACATTTGGGATTTCCGGCTGACATTCGCGATTCGACCGGAAACACAAGTCCCGCCCTGCTCTACTTCTCTTGTAAATAAACTTTGGATACACCCCCTCCCCCGCAGGAGGGACGATTGACAGTAGAGGGTTGGTTAACGTTTTATACCTTTGGAGTAATTTATAATCGTTCATTTTAAGTAAGCTTGAGATGAGAGGAAGTGTTTCCGCACGTAAAAAATTTTAGTTTACGTTCTACAAAAAATGTTTTAAACGTGTATCCTTAACAATGCTATTTTTTACGATAAATTGCTTTATTAAAAAGCCATAAAAACGTTCATGGGAGGACTTCACGTACGCGAGATAACAATCGTGCGATATAATTTTTCTCATCATTTCTCCATGTTTTAGCCACTAACAAAAATAACCCTAATCATATTTTATTTACTTTCTCCACCTTCTTGATTTCTATAGGTGAGCAACAATGTGTTTTCAGAGAGAAGGGAGAATAACGAGAAAAATTCTATCGCACGATTGTTGTATGGCGCGATTGCATGGATCCCACGTTCAAATACTATGCTCGTATACTATAATACTTTTTACAACCTTACAACCAAGTACAGCCTAACACTGTGGATTGAGTTAATCGAGACCATCTCAGTTTGAAGATGACATAGAAGAAACAAAACATTTTAAATCTTCAAATAATGAGTCCGTTTCACATCTTTATGAAACAATTACTGTTAATAATAAAAGTTTTAAAGTTTCCGGTCTACTTACTTATACTTTTAAAGGGAATAAATGCTAACGAAAAAAATTTAGGTTTTCTTTTCTGAGAAACAATTAAAATGTCATATTTAAAATCATCAATACAATAAATTATCTAAATAGTTAAAAATACCAATGAATTAGTTAAAGAACCCCTTACCACAATATGAATTTTTGTTTTATTTTTTTAATTTAAATAAACTATCTACTGACTTTTAGCTACTCCCCATAAGATTAGCATAACACAATGTATTGTGTTTACAATTTTATACATCTCAATTATCAAATGACCTGGAGTCATGATTCAAAATACTAAATTCTGTGTTTTGAACTTAACCCATTCGTAAATAGGAATATTAGATGTTTTTAGATTATACATATATAAATTTAAACCTCAATTTCGGGATACAAAACACCCCCAAAAGTGTAGTCAGATTGCGCGGCCAAACGAAAAACTTGTCCAATATATTACTGAAAGGAACAACTCCACCGAATGTTATAATAATCAGACAATAATTGTGGCCGTGATTGAAATTTTTCCTTCCCGGATATTGAAGGAAATCTTTGTACCTAGTGTTGTAAGGGGGTTCATTATTCTCCACTAAGAACCTATTACAGTTCTTGTTGACAATGGTGCCCAGATGATAATATAAACAGCGTGGATTGTCAAAGATTTCAGTTCTAAGGAAAGAAGACGACAGGAAGAGTGAGGTTCAACACCCACCTAGATCCTTACGGCTTTCTTTTGAAGAATAAATATACTGTCTATGATTGAAGAGCCACCCCAAATGACAATACTCGATTCCAGATTATATGTTAATCAAAGGTATAAAAAAACTAATAGGTAACATATTAATGGCTGAGACTATAACATAGTAAAGGCTAAGATTAGAATGTATAGGCATAAATAAAAGTAAAATCACTGGCAGTTAAAGAGTAGATCGTAGAGCAGCGCAGCGTGGCGGCCAAGAGTGGAGTGACGGTGCGGCGCGCCGGCGGCGGCAGACGCCATAAACCGCCTCCTCACTTATTCTTACAGCCCTCGACTTTAATCAACGACGGATCCTCAGCCTCCCCTTTGCTCTCACCGCCTACCTACTTCCTCCCTCACCGAGAATCTATTTAAAATACTTCCTTCTTTCAACAACACCGATCCTTTCAAAATTATGGAAGGAAAATAAGAATATTCCCCTCCTGTTCACTTTTCATGAGGGAAATTAGCTTTTTGGCAAACTTCAACGTGCCCAAAAACACATAAAATTAAATATATACGAATACAGATGCCTTTATGTTCAAGTTTTTTGCACTGTATAATAACTTTTTACCCAAAAACCTAATAATGAGATATTTGAGGAATATAATGAAATTATCTTGAATAATCTTGAAACATGTAAGTGTGTTGCGGGATAAAACTTTTTCTAAATTAATAAAGTAGACCCTGAAAACAACATTGTGTACTTAATTATACGCTTTATGATTATCTAGGAATTAAATACGTTCATAAGATTTAAATGTACAATTGTTTTATTTATATAATGATTAGAAAAAATACATATTGATTTTAAAACTTTAATTTTATTTTTCTAAATTAGATTGAATTCATTAGACGTACCTAATGGAAAACAAAATATGGACCTATACCTGTATAGTTGTCATGATTTCATTATTTATTTTATTACAAATTAATGATTTAGACCTATTTGGTTGTTTCGTCATTATAAGAAAACGAAAAAGACGAGAACAACGTAGAAACTAATGTTGACATTATTTGAAATTATGCACTCAAGAAGAAATCAAGAGATTACTTGGTCTAAAATCGGAATAATTTATTTTTTGTTATTGTGTCATAACGATACAGAATACCATTGAGGGTTGAACTATAAGATTTAAATGTACAACGAAACTTTTAGAAATAGTTTTTAAACTTAATGTAAAAACCTTAACTTTGTACATAAATATATAAATGTTCATTTATCCAGATTATCATTGGGAACAATGATGATCCTTGTAACCAAATGAAATGTTGACGAACGATTTAACCGTAATGATTGCTAAATACGTTTAAAAATATCAAATAAATACTTTTTACTGATCCAAATCCGCATGTGAATAGCATATAAATCAAACCAGTAGCAGAAAAAATACATTGAAAAAATTTTAAAATTCTATTAACTTTATTCCTGGATGAAACAAGCATAAAAACCCCTTTTATACAAGTAACGACCCGGAGATTTTAACAATTAAGAGGATTAAATATACTCATAAGCTCATTATTCTGTTCGAAACATTTTTCAAACAATTAATCCTTGTCATGCAGGTAAAAAACAAATTCCCTGATATTTTCACTGAAATTATTTATCAGTGTAAGTGGCCAGGGTTATAATCCTGCAGGCTTACTATAATTAGTGATCGTTATTAAACATCGATAATCCACCGTAATATTCTAATGACTTTCGTTAGTTAGTTTTGTTTATTGCAATGTGTTTGCATTGATTATGAATACGCGCCACTGTTTCCTCCCTTCATAATTATTCTTTTTAATTTCATCCACAATCATTTCCGTTTGATGTATAAATATTAAAATAAATATTTTTATAAATAACATTTTTAATAAATAGCTTTTTAAATAGTTTAAATATATTTTCAAGCTTATGAAGTATGTTTCGTTAAGATGTTTAAGTCGAGTGGAAGATGGGTTGAAATTTATTAATCTCTTAGAGGCTTAACAGTTTCCAATTAAATATTTATTGCCATAGTTAACACATATTTTTATTTTCTAAAAAAAAGTGAAAATACCACTTCCCATTCAGTGGGATTAAGGGTCAGGTCTATTAAGACACAGACTTGAAAATGTTTTTAAAACTGCAATTAAAAATGAAATAAACTATAGACTTAATTACCAGCTCCAAGCTGCTGTAGTATTCAGTAGCCTATATCTACACAAATTCAACGCCAAATTATGCAAGATTTTAGAGGGTAGCGTGATCTATAAGCCAGCTACCAGGAGGTCACGAATTGTGGATAGTTATGTAGAGATGGTCGGTGGGTGTAGTGTTCTCTTGTGTGGATTAACGTCCGCACTATTAAATATTACGTTCATCAGCAAAGGCCATCCTCATAATTAGACCATTTCGTAGTTCAGAGACAAGTAAACGGATTCCAAGAAGAATTGAAGGTCCCTTAGACGCCGTGGTTGTTGGGCTATTAATTAACAGTTCTGTGTAAGGCATATATTAGCCTTAGTCAGTAACAAGACTACATGATCGCATCTTACACTGATTTTTCATTCATACTTGGTTTAAAATACCAACCTGGATAGGTCATAATTTCAAAAAGAAATTGTAATAATAAATTGTTAACCAATTGAAGGAGCATATACCTTAACAAAATCTTTTTCAATCCCTTTTTCATTGATATCCACTTATTATAAATCAAATTATCGTTTATTAATGAAAATAGAAATCCTATCAGTGAATAGGAAAGCTACTAAATGCAATTTACTCCCTCATTTCACTTACTTCACTAATATTCACCTTAAAATCTCCATGGTTGGATCTGCGTTAGAGTTATATGATAAAAATACTAAAAAACCACATTTTATAGTTTTTAAGGTGAGTTAAATACTTAAAGCTTGAATCTAATTCATTTCGCTTTTTAGATTCAAATTAATTGTAAGGATTTAAAAAATTGTATTCTAGGTTTAAGCCTCGTATTATAGAATCATTTTAGTTTTATCTAAATTTTTGTTGAATATGGCATTAAATGATTATAAAGTACTAAATTTTATAAACAAACTGGTTTCATCGACAACAGAACATTTCACCGGTAATTTATACGATGACTAGAGATTATGATAGATTGGTGGATTAAGTTAAAAATACCTTTGATCAATAATGAAAATTATTTAATAAGAATAACACGATTTTGGTGGGACCTTCACCGTATTGATAGCGCCATGCTCTTTGTATGCAAAGTAAACATTTCAACCTAATAAAAGGCTTGAAGTGAAGCAATTTGAGTGAAAGTAGCTATGTCGTTCTTTAGAGAAAATAACACTCAGTGGAAAAGGAGAATGGGTTCCTTTAGTATTGATTCGAAGTGTGAACCCTTGATGTAAAAAAGTAAGTGCTTTTTTGTACTAGTATTAATCTATATGTGTGGTTTTAAATAAATATAAATTAGTTTCTCTCATGTAATCATAGTTAACTAGAAGGTTAAGAAACTATGTTTGAGTATCATTATTGTTTTAATGGGACGTTATATGTTTTATTATGTCATTATTTTTGTTTTAACCAAAACTGAAAATATTGTGAAATAAACTTCTTTGATTTTAAGTGGTAAAACATACAATCATTCGTTAAATCTATTTTAAGTACAATTAAAACTGCATAAGATAAGTCAATTTGCATTTCTAATAAAGCCATTTAGATTATCTAATTCGATAATCTAATTTTATGTTAGTTAGTGGTTCATTGTGCGTGTACCATGGGTGCATACGAATGTTCACGTTACAATGTCACGAATTGGCATTTTTCTTTACTTAATACATTTATTAGTACTCCTGTCATTGAACATTGATATGTCTTAGCTCTGGAGAGGATTGTCAATCAGTCAGACCAAAATCTGTAACGGTGACGTCGATATAGTAAGATAAAACATTCTCTTTAGACATATCCATGATCTAACCTGATCTAACCTATTTCCAATGGGGAAGTAAATACAATCATTTATCCTTGCATAGTTTATAGTGTATGTGGGTGGGGAAATGGCAAAAATGCTTCTATAACCATCCGTATATATGTATTCATTCAAAAACTCTGCTCTGTCCAAAACTGAACAGCAAATTTGAATTTAAATAAGAAATAATGCAAAGGAAGGTACCAGGTAATAAAAGGAGGAGAGTAGCAGCGAATTGAATTGGCTGGGAACTGGGATCAGATAAGTCTTGCAACTGGCATTAAGAAGCGTCAATTGAAGAAGAGGGGACTTACAAAGTAATACAATCAAAGGTTATCGTCGAGAATAAACTCACTTTATCACCTCACTCACTTTACCGCTTTTGCTTATTTAATCAATAATAATATCAGTTTCATCGCACTTTCCTTGATGTTATTACTTTTGTATTCATGAGTAAATTTGGAAATCTGTAACTTGAAATTTTCTTTTACGTCGTATAAAAATCATCAAAACGAATTTACTTATAAACCATTGATGAATAAACAAACTTAAACTACTTAAAAATCAAAGGGAGCAGGAAGGGTAAACAATTATTTTTACATTTTAATGTAGTTTCAAAAAAGAAATTTTCATCTGTCAGGAACTGATCGTAGAATTTATGTATGATGATCTTAAGTATTTGTTTAAAATAAACTCTTGTCTCAAGTTTTATGTTCTATGGTAGCTCTTTATGGTTCTTTTACCGATAATTGATAAAAGAATTTTACACGTTCTGTTTTAATGCAGTTTTAAAGAAGCTTCCTCTTTCAGAAAATGGTCTTAGATTTTATATATGATGATTCTAAGTATATTTTTTTAACTAAATTAATATTGTAAGTATCGAGTTTACTGTTCCATGCTAGTAGCACTGTATGGCTCATTTGCCGATAATCGATTTCTTTTGTAAAAAGGTACACTTTTCTCAGTATTTATTTAGAATATATACTGATACTGATACTGGATAGATAGATATTAGGATAGGGAATTTAAATTTTGTATGCATGTACAACTATACAATACCAAGCTTCTACAGTACTAGAATTTTCGCATTGAAATCATAAGTTGTTTCGAAAAAATTTTGAACATAGAAAAATCTGAACAATTGGTTAACAAAAATATTTTTTCAGCAATTAAAAATGATAGTGAAATAACTATAGTGCTGTAGGTTCACAATACACAAGGAAATACAGATATAAAATTTCAACTCCATATCTTTTATAGTTTCTGAGAAAAATGTACCTAAAGTTCAAAAATTTAACATGGCGGAGATAGGACGTCACCGCTCTCCTTAAAGACATTTAAAGAAGACTAACTACTGTATAGTATCTGAAGGAGTATTCTGAAGGAATGGTGATATATTTCATTTTAGCCTCATTAGAAAAATGTTAGTTTTGCGGTACTGGTTACATAAAACTCGTAAAAAGATCATCGAGTTGTCAAATTGAAGGACGAGTGACTATCTAAGGAATCACTTTGGTATTATTTTTTATTTTCTGGGAAAATGTAATCACTACGCAATTATATCCGACAAGTAATTATATTTTTATGATGGAAAATTTTAAAAAGTATAAGACCTGTAAGTCCATAGATTTTTTTAAAACTTTAATTACACACCCCACCCCATATTTTTACAACAGTTACGTGATCTGTAATGCTGTCAAAACACACTTTTTAAGGAACTAAAATCCAAGATCATAGAGGTAAAAATAAGAATAAAGTTTATTTCCAAGCGATACAACAGTTCACAAAATACAGTACGTGCTTTCCACATAATAACATCAACCTATTAGTAAATCACGTAAATAGTTGAACAAAAAATATAAGTAATAAAAAACACAAATAAATAATAAACATAGAATATCCATAGTACTTACTAGGTTAGAACTAACTAAAACGATATAATGCACGTAAAATATATTATGACTCAATTAATTCTCTTGAAAATTATAATGCCTCTAAAGGAAAAATTCTTTTTTTTGGGCATTTAATATAAGCTGGACGAGCAAAAAAAATTGTTTGAATAATTAACAAGGTAACCTGTGTAAGAATGTTATAAATATGGTTTGTTGAGTGTGTCTATGGTTATTCCTCTGACACTAAACAGATAAGTAAGTAAATAAATGAAAGTGAAAAGTGATACTTTTTAAGTTAGTAAACTCTTAACATCCTTCAATTCTTCAATACGATTTATTATTATGATTTATTTCAATACAATCAGTATTGACATAAAAAATCAACACTTTTGTTATGGTACTAAAACCCAAGATGGCGGTACTGACTCATTTTCAGAAGTTTTTCTCATATGTATAAGTCATTGTCTAGTAATCGTACGAATTTCGTCTAAAATTGCTTTAAAATCTTTTCTGAATCACCCATTAATTATAGATAACGACAAGTCAGTATGGCCAAAGGTGACGCTTGTGTGAGTTATCTTCCCAATTACTCATTAGTAAGTCTGACTCAGTGATTGCTTGACCAGCCTTATCGAAAGTATTGAACTAGAAAGTATTGTTTAAAGTGATTTCAGATGAAAATTACCCAAGAAGACACGATATAAGCAATAATAATATAATTTTCAAGAAGTGAATATTAATTTGTTAGTCATTGTTTTATTTGCTTCTTTGAAAAAATATCCTGCACTCGATTTTATACACTTAGAGGTTTCGTTAAGTAATAATTAAAACGATAAATATCTAAAATTGAAGTGTTAAGAGATTGCATTTTCTTTAACTACTTATTCATGTTAAATACTTCAATGTCATATGTATTTTGGAGATCCTAGTCTTCTTGCTGCATTGTATTCCGATTAATCAAAGATACTGCTATTAGATATTGTATTGATATTATAGATGGAAGTTATTGAAAAATGTTTAAGCTATCTTGTAATATGCACAGTCACATGATTCCTCCTCTATTCTATAACTCCTTGGCATAATTTTTAGATCTAAGTGCTTGGCACATGTTTCTGCTGTTTAAGAGAAGTGTGTCGAAATGAAAAATAAAAGAATTTAGGTGATACGTGGCATAGGTTAATTAATTTTAAGGTTTAAACAAGAAAAACCTTTTATTCGAGCCAGCTCTGAATTGGTTGGTTCTGATACCTCTCTTCATTAACATTGTTATTATTAACACTATCAAGAGATCAAAAATTGTCACAGGTGGACTTAAGAGTGACGTTACATTACGAGTATTGAATACAATTTTATAGCCCTTTATCTGTAAAGTGACGTAAGTTTATCAGAGAAGTTGCCATCCTAAAAGAGCAATGAAAGAGAAACTGAATAAATTTTATTATTTTAAACTTAACAAAATAACACTCGGAAATCGAAAGAGTTATCTGGAACGTGTTTTTATTGAAGGTGAAACCCTTTAATCCATTGTGCTTATTTTGAATGTGTGTCTTGCCAGGATACATTATTAATCGAAACCACGTGGTACACGTTTATAGAGGTAGTAAATTCATATATTTTATTGATTAACAAAAACGTAAATATATAGGAATTCCTTGCGGACATTTTTCTCTAAAAGAAGATTTCCATCAGTTTCTTCGTAAGTTTAAAAGATTCCATTAAGTAAGTTGCTATAAAAAGACGGTTTTCATTGAAAATCCATTGTATCACTTAGTTAAAACTGAAAGTAACTGTTAAAAGTTTAAAAGTTTATAACGAGAGTTTAAAGAAGATGGGCAATTCTTCAAGAGTAAAATTAAGTGGAGAAAACTCTAAATGGCCCTTAAACTTTAATGCCTATTTATATTCTTCTTAGTTCATTCCCGTCTGAAAGTTTATAAAAGAATGGAAATAGGCCCAATATCATTACGGTGAACATTTGTAACGATCGTTTCGTTTAAATTGAACGGTTTAAATTGTTTCTTACAATTCATGGTCTCTTTTCATCTCGATTAATTTGTAACTTGAATATATAAAGGACAACAATTTTTCGATGAGAGAAATTATTTGAGAATAAACAAGATTTTGGATCAAGGATTTGTCAATTGAATGTTTTCGGATTCTCTAAACAGCTGTTTTCAGAGCCATATATGACGTCACTTCCGTTTCAATTTTCGTATGTCGCGAATCGCTATTGTCTCCTCCAGAGCTAATAGAATATACGAATGTAAAAAATCAGTTCACTTAACAGGTTTACACACTTAGCTTCTCCTTGATCGGTAAACATGTTTGTAAAGCAAAAACACAACTTGAAATTTATTTTAAAAATGTTAAGGTTATCAATAAGCACAACAATTAAAACAGCTGTTTTTATTAATACAAACAAAACTAGTAGAGCTACCGAATGCAACGGACCAATATAAAATAATATGTCCGATAATATAATGTTGCGTTTTTATAATAATAGTAATATTATTACTTTACCATTATTTTAATGAAAATTGTATGTATTATTTTATGTGTTGGTGTCCTTGGTACCCATTTTCTACGTCTCCCTCAGAAGTGGTTGTTACTTTGTTGAACGTTCGAAAAATTCTTTATCCACAGCTAAAAAAGAGTTGGTTTCAGCGGGACGAGAAACTGCTCTCACTGCAAATAAGGTAATGAACATTTTAAAAGAAAATTTCTTGATTAGGTCATTTCACGATTAGATAACATTTTTTGTCTCGCACGTTTTCCAGACGTCATTGTTTGCGATTTCTTCCGCTATCAATCTAAATAATTGAAAGGTGTACACGAACAAACCTAGTACACTAGAATAACTTCAAGTGATTACTTCAATAAGCCACGTAGTGTTTGGAAAAGTCTTTGATAGTTTTTAATGAGGGACTGGAAGACTGTATGACCAGGAATGAACCATTACTGGATGAAGTTATCTTTAAATAGTACAACATTTGCGTTGGATGTTTTTTTACAATAAAGGTAAATCAATGGTACCATTAAAGGTAAAAAATTAGATTTAGAGACATTACACTCTTTTACTAATCATTCTTGTAAAACACCAGTTAATGAAAAACACATTATAAAGCACATATTATTATTGTTAAAAAACACACAATGCATATAGTTAACCCAGTAAATCGGTGGATAAAGCTGACTGTTTTCATTTAATTTACTTCTGTTTGGGTAGTAACACATTATTTGGGACTCGAATAACTATAAACAATGAAAATTTAATCAAAATCGTTAGAGAGTTATGGTATTTAGAAATTTGTATTTCCAATTGTGTAGGTAATTTTTGTATTTTTTTTACATTTTTAAGCTCTATGGTGTGCTTTAATTAATACGCTTCTTTTGTCAATTATAATTATTAAAAAGTGTAAAAATATTTACAAACATTTAAGTTACTGCAAATTTAAAACCGTTAGTTATTTTTGCCGCTCTCTGTATTCCAAGCACGTAGCAATTATTTGTGTTACTTCAGAGTTTTCACATGGGTTCCTATAAGTATTTAAATAGAGTTAAGTATGGGATGCTCCAATTAAAATAAAATTGATAATTGATCAGCTGGCCCAGAGACGAGTCTAACGAATGACGTAGACGAAGCCCATCCCGGCCGAACAGCTTCATAAGGAGGTCTGTTATCTGTGAATGGCCCATTTGTTGTCGAGTTAGCGGTCTAATTGCTTGTTTGGTCGTTATCAGTTCAGGTCGAGTCAAGGTCACCTGATAACTCCACACTAGTTTACTTAATTAGCTGCGACATTTACGTAACGAGTTTTACGACTTTAAATTGATTTATTGGTCACTATATTGCTTCGACTTTGGTCCATAAGGGTCATTTTTTTAAACCGATCGTAAAATATATGCCGATGATCTCCTAATTATTTTTTGTTTATTGGAGCTTCACGCGTTATCTTATCTAAATAGCCTAATGATAATCAAATTTATGTTTAGAAGTGGCTCAAAATCGTTCGGCTAGAGATAATGATATGAAATTATTTAACACATGAGAGATGTATATATGGTTATAAGTGTGTGAATGTAAATAATGAAACACACACCTATATTATAATTTACAATTGCCAATATGTTTCAAAATTCAATTCATAAAAACATGGTAGTATTATAATTAACATTTATATTTTCTGTTTTCGGGACTACTTATATGTAGTCAAAATCGAAAGTCTCACAAAACTGTATGCAAACATTATTTATTGACTTTGACGCATACAAGTTTAAATTACTACTACTATTAGGGAATTGTATTTTTTGTTTCTTCTAGACGAAACAAATTGTTTTAAGTATGCTTAAATTAATTACAAGATACTAATTGCCCCAGTAAAAATTATGAATTAGCTTCCTCGAGAAAGTAATAAAATATGAACAATGTAGGCTACTTACTTCACTTTGGGAAGTATCTTGGATCACGGATATGCCTAAAGGAAATGGTTTCAGTTCCTCTTTACAGCTGTCCTTTTTACCATATGACGTCACATCCGTTTCAAATTTTAGTCTGACGGATTGCCAATAAACCCCACCCTGTAACTAAGACATGTCAAAAGTGTACATTAGATTGTTTATGAATAGAAAAATCGTTAATGTTTCAAGTAGTTTAAAAATAATTCGCACTTTACTGACATTTATACACGCGTACAAGGTAGGTCAATAAAGATATTGTAAACAGACCGTCGATAACAATAGCTAAGTATTGACGCATTGTTCACTACCCCCTCCACGCTATAATAATTGCGGGAAAACACAGTTGCATGAATTACCCGCGTAAATCACCAGGACTTAGGCCACAATAAAACACACAACAGTGTCGCCATTACGCGCCGTGGCGCGCGACTTCTCTCATTTTCCCGCGCAATAAAACAATTCTCCCGCCACGCCGCGCAGCCCCCGTCCCGGCCCCTTTCTTTATTTCCATGCAAATTTCTATTATTGCCAGCATCAATCAAAAGCAACAGGTTATTATTAAACTTTGGGGATCATTATTAGTTTGAGGTTTTCACCAGGGAATTATAGGGCTAATGAAGATAATATTTAAAAAAAATCATCAATTGCTATGTTTTTATGTGAATTTGATATATACACAATGAAAGTAGTGCATCACAGTAAACCCGTATAATGTTCTTGAAGAACCACTATCACTAGACACCGTATTTAAAAACACATTTCAATGTTCGGAACATGAAATGTTGAAAACTTAAAAATATTTGATACATTATATATGCTCTTGAGTTTTGTACATTGTTCTCATGCGTCATTACCACCAGTTTGAATATTTAAGGAGACAGTAGTTACAAAACACGCTGACGAGTCTTTCAAAGGGATTCCTTTCTTCGCCGAAAACAAAAAAGACAAACATACAATTAAAGCAGTGTGTTTGACCAACGACCAGCCTTGTGTTGAACCGTATCCAAACATCTTGAAGCAGACTAATCACTGTTTAAACTAAACAAATTGGTCGTGGTGCTAAGTGCTTATCAGGATGCACGACGAGTGTCCAAGAGCCAAGCCCGGAGACGCTTGGTAACGAGTGCTGTGTTTGCCAAGAGGTTCGAGACGCGCTGGTAATGTGCTGGTCAAATGATTGGTGATGCCATGAGAGGTAGTAGCGTGTTGTCCTGTAAAACACAACTTGAGGTGTTAAAGAATGGGGAAGTACGTACAAACAATATTCAATTAATATTTTATAGGTTTATGGTGACACAGTACCCTAGATCCCGCCCATGTTAAATTTACAATTTAGGTACACATAACGTCTTTAAGAAGTATCCTAGTAACCTCAAATATTTATACAATGTTCTACATACCTTTTTCAACAATTAACTGAACTATTGTTGTTCTGAGAAAATGAAAAACAAATGTTTATTTACTTCCCTGTGGGAAATAGGTTAGATCATGGATAGTTCTAAAGGTAATGATAGTTTTTTACCCATTCTGTGCATGACTTAAGCCCTTGATCCTGAATAAAAAACTTTGTAAAAAATACTTCATCTGAACAGCTGTTCTTATTCTTTTATATAAAAAAGGCAATACAACAACTCGATGGAAACTATGGTTTCTATGGAAACTTGTTACATATTTTCCATCTTATAAGATGCCAACCCCCCCCCAGAGCTAAGACATGTCTATGTAAAAATTATAGCTTGGGAAGTATAAAAAATTGTACTGTGCATTCAGTGAATTATATATTATCATGTAAAGATGATCTGTAAAAATTTCATTAAAATCAGATTCGTAATAATGTTAAAAGTGTACCGGAAGGACAGAAAATACAATTTTCACAAAAAAAACTTCTAGTCGCTTTTCTGCAAATCGTCCTACGCCTGGTAGCCGTAAAGCCCACACTGTTATCGTCAAAGAAAATATGTATTTAAACATTACGTGTTTGGTATTAAGTTGTTTTTTAAGAGTTATAGAATATGCAATAAAATTTGTTGTGTTACTTTAAACTGAAATACTGTATAGCTCATCAAAAGCTGTATACTAATAATTTTACTAACTGCGACGTCCTCTAATCCAGCTACTTGGAGGTCACAAATTATGGATAGGTGAGAGATGGTCGGTGGGTGTAGTGTTCTCTTGTGAGGAATAACGTCCGCACTATTGAATAGTACGTTAATCTACAAATATCATCCTCATAATTAAATCAGAGACAGTGGTTCGGATTCCACGTTAAACTGTAGGTCCATTAGTTGCCATCGGCTGTTGGGCTATTAATTAACAGTCCTGTCTAAGGAACATGTCAGCCTTAGTCAGTAACAAGACTACAAGATTGCGCCACAATCATCCTACACTCATTTCTCATTCATACTTGGATTAAAATACCTATCTGGGTAGGTTGCCATTTCAATAATCTAATCTAATTTATTTATATGTATATATTATATTGATTTCCACTGTCGACTCTAAGCAGAGATACTCATTTTCGGAATTCATTCCCAAAATCAAAAATTAGCAGGTGGCAGGAAATTCAAACTGAACTTTCTTGGCCTAAAATGTTTTGTCTGTTACAGAGGCGGCAGATCGTAGTTATCGGTTGACCGGCAGATTTATGAGGTGCAGGTTCCACTAATTGCCGCGCCACCGCGCCACTTACACGCGTTAGTCCGAGTTAACCCTTCAGCAGGTGCGGTCGTCGACGTCGAAACCTAAAACACTTAAGGGCTGTTTGTGGCCGGACTAAGTGGCGCTTTTTGGGGGCAGGTGACGAGAGCCCGATGTGTTTGGCACCCTCTCAAAACCGAGCTGGAAAACAAACTTTGTGTTTTCGCCGCCGTGTTTGCGTGTTCCCTGGGCGGCACTCTGTTCCCATTACCCCATTAGCGGCGGTTATGATTCATTCTTAAAAGGTTTTAAACTATGTTTCATCAGAGAAAGTCACGGCATATTTATAGGTCACTACCAAAAGTCTACAAAGTAATATAATTTTACCTCCTAAGTAGGAGTATAATGTAAAATGTACTGTAGGACAGTATTGTCACAACTGTCACAAGTAGCGACCCATTTAGAATAAAACCCAGAAGCGTTAGACCTACGCCGAACGTGTGTAAACTAGATAGCGGTGGCTTAAGCAAGCCTAAAAAGGCACAGTTTGTAAGGTAGAATGATCAGTGATGGCAGATTCCTCATCTGTTATGAGCCAGTTAAAATTAATTATAGTTTATCAAATAAAGTGGAATAATACTAATTCTCCTTTTATGTTACGATTCTGAAGTACCTACACCATCTTAGAGTTTAATCCCATAAGAGTAATCTCAAAGTTTTGTTACAGCATTACTGTTGTACTTGTTACTGTTTGTTACTTGATTGTGTAAACATGATTAAGGTATCTAGTTAAAGGTAAAGGTTAAAGGTTTTAAGACAAGAGGGACGTCCCTGTCACTACCATTTTAGTTTTAGCATAGAGATTTCTTATTTACTCAAAAACTATTTTAAATGTATGTTTGAAATTGTATACAAATATTTTTAAACCTTTATCTACTTTGAAAACTTTAGCTAAAAAATTATGATTGTTTTGTAATAAAATATTTGTTGATTGGTTGTTTAGTGATATTTATGATTTTTTACTTCAAAAATATTCTACTGATTATTTTAAAATTGGTAAGGGCTGTAGAATATGATATTTTGCATAAGTGGTAAAAGTTTTATGTAGTAAAGGGCAGTAGTTCCTGAAAAACATCGACTTTCCTTACTTATTCTGGTCGATTCCGGGAATTTAATTGATTAAAGTAAGGAAAATCGGCATTTCTCAGGAAAACAAAAACAGTTAACAATAAAATTATTATCAGCATATGAGACTGAAGTAACTCCATTTTCAATCCCGAGACCATCGGTTTTGAAGGTAGGCACTATAACCACTCAGCTAACCAGCTAGTTTAATTTTGTTTAATGTTAACTTTGTGACAACATTAGCGATAACTCGATTGTCGTAAAGTATGATTGAGGTTACAAATTAAAGGTAAAGTGATTAGTGAAAGTGACTATGTAGTCAAATTTCCCATATTAAAATTTTTACGACAAAAAAAGATAATTGCTTGTGAATTTTCGGATGTAATTGCATAGTAATTGTATCCTCGATGATCTATTTACCTTTAATATGACAACTAAACCATATTTTTATGATAAAATCTTTTTGCAATCACAAAATTAACGTCTTCTGGGGCTAAGACAAAACATTTTTCTACTCGTGCAGATTCTAACCCTATAATCATAATCATCATTCATCTGATAGACGAATAAACGCGATGTTGCGAAAATCAGCTGATTAAGTTTTTAACTGATTTTGGCTATTACAAACCTCTGACAGTATAGCGCTAGTTTTCAGTGGGTCAAGAACAGTGGTTTTGAGGTTAGGAAAATTTAATACCCACGGTAGCCTAGGGACGATTGATTACGAATTGTGTTTGTGTAATTTTTTCCAATGTTAATTAATATTATTGTTGTTTATGTAAAATGTAATACAATAATATTTTATATTACATATAATTTTAAATTTAAAATTAGGGGCAAATTAGGAACTATACTATTATATATATCTTGAAGCAGTATACAGTAAACAATTTAAACGTAGAAAACATTAAAGATTACTTTCAAAATATATATTTTGCTATTTTTGTAAAGTTATTGTCTCCCAAACGAATGGTTAAAATTAGGTGTCATTGAAACTACAATAGCATGATAAACAATTTTCCAGATTTTTCAAACTTTTAAAAACATAGGGGTTTTTGTAACAAAATGAACTTCAAGCTTTATACTAATAATCCATGCTAATCTACTTTAACAAATATGATAGTTAACAAACAAGATTTAATGATTAATTTATTATGTATGTCTAGATATTTTGCTACAAAACGAGAAAAATATCATGTAGAATTTAAATTTGTTAAATGTGATTTAAGACAAAAAATATGGTTGCTCTCAATGTGTTATAAATTTGTCTTTATATTTATATAAGTAACATTGTAATTAGAAAAAACTACATTTTTCAAATTTATTAGTCTCTCAGACAAATGGTTATGATTCATAGACACAAAAAGACATGTTTACGATTCTAGAGTTTTAATACTGATATTTCTACTGCTCTATTGACACTATTAATGTTTCAGAAGATACAGAACTAGAACGGAAGTCTCCTAGCAAATCAAAGGCGGCGGATTGCTTTGTGTATCCAGGAGGGAGAATCAACATTGACCGAAATCTAATAACATTAGAAATACAGCTGTCTGTGGCAAAAACAGTGGCTTAGCTTCTAATCTGAGGATGCAGGTACCCCAGGTACTACAGGCCCCTCACTTGAGTGTTTGTTCCGGCTCTAGATTGGCTTTACTGTCGGAAGACCGCTTCAGATCTGCGTATCCTGCAGGACCTCCTAAATTTTTGACCACTATTGTTAACATGATACCTATTTTCAGGTACCGTCTATACTAATAGTTCCCTAAATATATAGGAAAAGAACCGATTTGTTCATTAGGTTTTGTAATAAGTTTTAATTTTTATAAATATTGGCCTCTATTGCTTATTTTTGTATTTGTTTCATGGAATATTTATCTTGTTTTTTACTTTAATGAGTTTTTGTTTTGACATGGATTTGTCTTAACTCTGGGGGGGGGTGTTGGTGATTTCCATAGAAACTACCTGAGCTATTGTATTGAATTATTAATATAAAAGAATAAGAACAGCTGTTAAGATGAACTGGAAAAATTCTCTTTAGACATAACCATGACCTAACCTATTTCCCACAGGGAAGTAAATACAAACATTTTTTATTTGCATGTTGGAAGATAATGGATTAAAGTTTTGATTACTGTTATTTATTAGTGTTTCATATTTTATGTACTAGACGTGAAATATTTAATAACCAAATTTAATTTTTAATTTAATTTAATTAATTTGAATAAAACCTCCAAACAGGCTATGCTTTGGAGGAATAAATTTCTCTGTCCAAGGTCTGGGCATCTTACTGTAATATATTTGGTTTCTACTCTAAGTATTGTTTGTTGAATTGTAGCATTGTTTTATATACTAAGTTACTATAGTTACTATAGTGAGAGTGTGTATTGTAAAAGGTGTACAACAGAGAGATAAATTCTTCTTCATATAGGAAAAAAATTCTATGTTAGGGATATTTCACATTAAGGGTTTTGTTTTGTTTATGCGGTAAGACTGTCATATTAAGCTTCGTTTCTTTAATTTTAAATCTACATTAAAAGTCAAACTAAAATCGATATAAGGTTTTTCACTGATCACTGAATTTAATACAGAGAAACCGCTTTAGCAGAATTGTATTCGGAGCCGTTGCGTCAAGGGCGAGGCCTCCGGTGTGAAGGTAGGATATAACAAATCGAGTTATTGGATGTCATTATTCCAATTAATACCTGAGGCAGTTTGTAATCAAGGAGCCCGCCACGAGAGTGCGGTAATCAATAACGGGTTAATAACAAGCGGCCGATGGGTAATGGACTGGTGGGCAGCGGTAACGTTTCAATCAGACGTGGACGTGGACGTGGCTGGAGAACGCTCTGCGCGGTCTCTAGTGAGGACTGAGGGAACCAGTGGTCTAAGTGAGATAAGCCTCACTGACTTGTAAGGTTTGTATATGTTAAGCTTATGAGAAAAAGACGTGATGCATTTTGATCATATGCATACGTCAATAATGTGACTATTTTATTAACAGCTGATTTTGTGTTGCTTTATTTTCACCACTCAACAGCTATCGTCATTGAGCGTCATTTCCAGTGAATGTTTGTGATCGTTTTGAAAAAGATTTGGAGATTGTTTGTCCCAGTGTGGTTATTAGTTGTTTTTATTGTGAGTGGAACTAAAGAATTTTAGATTACCGTACGCGAGTATTATTTAAAACATTCCGCAACTAAGAAAATGTAATCTTTCCTCTAAAAGCCATATTACAGTTAGGTTTGGTTTAGGTGTAGGTTGGATTATAAAATTATGAATCAATCTACTCAGAATTATTCGTTTTGTAGGAAGGTTATTAATATGTCTTATCGTTTCAGTTTTGTTATTATTAACTATGCCGCGACCCAGAATATCTACACAACGAAGCCGTTAAGCTATTCGACTTCAGAAAGTGGCCATTCTTAAAGTTAATATGTATTTACTGATAGGCAATACGAAGTTCGCTGGGTCAGCTAATTACTGTCTAGTAGTTATATAGCTATAAAATGACAACCTGTCCAGGTATTTTAAGCCAAGAAATGAGAAATGAGTGTAAGATGATTGTGACACGATCTTGTAATCTTGTTACTGACTAAGGCTGACATGTTCCTTAGAAAAAACTATTAATTACTAGCCCAACTGTCAATGGCATATCTAGGGGATGTACAATTTAACGCAGAGTCCGAACCACTGCATCTGAATTACGAACTGATCTTATTTGAGAATGGTCTTAGCGGATTAACGTAGTGTTCAACATTGCGGATGTAAATCCACAGAATTGAACACTACACACACCGACCATCGCTCACATTTATCCCCAATTAAAGACCTCTAACCAGCTGTATTACAGGACACGCCACGGTCCCAGTAATATTTTGATTCCTTTTTTACCAATTTAAAATGTAGTAAACATGTCCTAACTATTGTTTGTAGGGAAAAACTATACCATCATTTTGAAATTTGACTCTCTAGGTCTTCTATAGACGTGTCCTGCCCATCTTAGTCTTTGGCTTTTAATTAAGGCTATAATGTCTGGGTCCTTATAAATGTCTCTAATTCTTTGTTTGTTCTTATCCTCCATATTCCATCTTCTACTATTGGCCCCATAATTTTTCTAAGTATTTTGTTTTCAAAAATTATTAATTTCTTTTCATCTTGTTTGGACAATACCCAGGTTTCTGAGCCATATGTAACTACAGGTAATATTATAGCTTTATAGACTTTGATTTTAGTTTTCTTGGAGAGTATTTTGCTTTTTAGGATGTTTTGTAGAGACCAGTAACAACGGTTGCCACTGAGAATCCTTGATTTAATTTCTGTTTCTTCTGTGTTGCTCTGGTCTATGATTACACCTAGGTACTTGAAGTCAGTGCATCTTTGAAATGAGTATGAATCTACTCTTAGTGGGGGAAAATCCCTTTGCAGATTTCTACCTACTAATAAATACTTAGTTTTATTTTCAGTTATTGTTAGGCCTACTTTTTTGGATTCTTTAACCAGTACTTCTGCTAGGTCTATTAAGTCGTTTTCACTCTCAGCCATAAGAGCAATATCATCTGCATAGGCTAAAATATTTATTTTGTTTCCCACCTTTAGACTAGGGCGGCACTGGCTTATTTGTTTTAGAGTTTCTTCTAACGCCAGGTTGAATAATAAAGGAGAAAGTCCATCTCCTTGTCTTACTCCAGTATTGATACTGAACTCTTGAGTGTATTCGTTATTAATTCTAATTTTGCATTTAGATCCTTCGGTGCACAGTTTTGCCATGTTTATTAGCTTTTCAGGTATTCCATTCTTTTGCATGCGATTCCACATTTGTTTCCTGTTTATACTGTCATATGCTTTGTTCAAGTCCACAAACAGAATATAGGCTGTTTTATTGAATTCCCAATATTTGGATAAAACTTGTTTTAAAATGAAAATTTGATCTGTGGTGGATCTTTGGCTTCTAAAACCTGCTTGGTGATCCCCGAGGATTTCTTCAGCATACTCTATCAATCTTTGGTTAATTATTTTTGATAATACCTTATATGCAGTGTTTAACAACGATATTCCTCTATAGTTGTTACACTTAAATGTATCCCCCTTTTTATGAATAGGCACTACAACTGCTACCTTCCAATCTTTCCTATAGGAAATGGATATGGAATAGAGAGGAGTTTACTCTCTATTCCATATTTCTAAAATGTATCATCACCGTTATATTTTATTTTATAGGGAAATGTGTCCGTAGTTTTGCGGTTTGTGAGTAATTCACAAGCAAGTAAGAGATTGAGTAATTAGTCTTATAAAAAAATAGTAATAGAGTAGAATATGGTTAAAACTTAGCTTTGTCAGAAAGTACGTAAGTAGGTTCGGAGGCTTTCTTGGAAGCTTCTTCGTCTATTAGAACAGATTACTCCCATAAGTTTGAAGGCTATCGTTAAGCCGAACCCCTATCTCAGAATAGACTCGAAGTGTACTGGGTCAACGTTTTATTTTACTACCAAAGGAATCTACAATATCTGTGTGGATTTTAACCTAAAAATGGAGAGCTGATGGATATGTCTTATATGGGGGGGGGGTGTTGGTGATTTTTAAGATGGAAAATATGTAACAGCTTTCCATAGAAACTACCAGAGCTATTGTATTAAATGTTTAATATAAAATAATAAGAACAGCTGTTTAGATAAACTAAAAACATTTCCTTTAGACATATCCATGGACCTATTTCCCACAGGGAAGTAAATATAAACATTTATTTCAATGAGACATTTCTCAACGTATTTTTTATGTCAAAGTTTAAGTGTAATGTTTAAGTTTCTTAAGTAAAAGGTTCAAAAAAGTATTAGAAATATTTACAAAGAAAATTAATAGAGTTTTCTGTATAGTTTACATGGAATCATCAACAGTTATGCCTCGTGGCTTTACGACTTGTTTAGCGTACGTACCTTGTATTTTAACAAGGATTAAGAATTTGGATCGTATTTTACTGTGTCTGTTCATGGTTGTAACAGTTTACATAGTAATATTTCATCTTATCAATATACATATACATCCATATGTTGATTTCACCCAATTCCCCAGTAGGATGTTCCATCCTAAAAAAATCTCGGTAATCTATTACAAGTTAATAACAAGAAGATGAATGCGGAGGAGTCTGATTTCCATAATGACGGTCCGCGCCGCGCCGCCAAGGCGGGAAACATTTCAATCAGCTGTTGGGACATCAGCCATCAGCTGCCAGTGAGTCAGACGCAATCAAAGCGGCCGCTAACTTGTAAAACGGTGCACATTACCGATATCAATTTTGAAAACAAGCTTAAGCCCGCGGTTGGGTTAATCGTGTAAGCCCCGGAGACGTGTGGGTGTGGGGGAGTGTGCGGCGAGGGTGGCAAGGGGTGGCATATTGTTCGGCGGCGCTCGACGCCTTAAAACGTGCGTTTAATAACATAACCTCCCTGTCACTTTATTGTAGTTGGGCAATAACGGGGGATGAGGAAGTGACGTTTTGTCTCCCCTCGCCGAGGATGTGGTCCTTGTAGGTCGTTTATGTTTTATTAAATCTAATGTGATGGTAAATATAAATCGTATCATTTTAACTCAAGAGAAATTAGTTACTGAAATGGCGATCTATCCAGGTGGGTATTTTTAGCCAAGTATAATTGAGAAATGAGTGTAAGATGATTGTGAAAAAATTTTAATGATACATATTTTCTAATTCAATCCAATTATAAATTAATGCTAAATAGTCGAGCTATTTAATTTTTACTTTATTTACTATTTACGGTTAATATTTTGTCATTATAATGAGTATCTTTCTTCTTCGAGCTATAATAGAAGCCATCTAAATAAAGAAGCCATCAAGATAAATAATCATAGCTGTAAAATATGTATTATAACGTTTACATTGATCACTGTTTTCAACTTATTTCAAGACTATGCTATATTAAATGTTATTTTAACGTAAAACCAGTTTTAATATTGGTATACAATTTTCGAATGTCTAATTGCAAATTAATGCCATACAATTGAGCAGATAAATTAATTTTCTTTTTATTTATTTGTTAAGTTTTTTAAATACTATAATTTGTGATGATATTGTACGTACAACGTATGGGCTTACCGCTAGTAATACCAAAAAGTGTTTAAATCACCTGTAACGATAGGTGATCCTCTAATTATAATAGAATCCTCAGATTTTGAACTATTTTGAGTTCATTTTCAAGCTTAAACATTAGGCTTTTGTAATTACAATTTTTCCTTGTTGAATATAATATATTGATGAGGAACCCTATGGACTATGATGCACTATGATTGCTTGTCTTGACTACATCTTGTAAAACTCTACTAATTGTTTCGTATTGGTTTATTAAATTTTTTTTATTTAAGAATTATTTCTTATTTTACGATCGATCTTCAGTAAATATTGCATTTGATTGCAAAATTACTAGACAGTAGATAGATCCTCAAGCTACGGGAAAAGTGTAATGATCGTTGACAAAATATAATATATTTTGTATTACAGTATTATTATTTCACGATAATCGTTATATCGATATATGCTATCGAATCATATGCGTAATGGACCGAAGCGAATGATAGATTGATTGTTACAGATTTACCGTATTATCCATTAGTCATTAAATCAGTGCATTTAAATCTAAACTTCAAACTAAACTCACTTCCCAAACATTAATAGGTTTTTAAGGTAATTTGTAATCAAACTGACATTTTATATTCCATAACTACGTTTTATATTATGTTTAATGAATTCCGTACTCCTTAAATTAAAAAGGGTAGTGATTTTTAAATTTGAAAGTACACCTCTTTAAAAAGTACTAAATTATTTTTTATGAAGTTGTTTTGCATTCAGAATGTATTAGGTTTAAAATATGTTATTTTTTATTACATACTGATATAACAATAAAATTTATAAAACCTAATATGGGGGGTTTCACCACACTTTATAAAATTAAAGGCCAACGCTAATTGGATCAGCTGTTCAATTTATTTTCATTGTTATTTTTATGGACTCTTAACGTAGGTGGCTAAAGGTATTTAATAATTTGAATATTAGTTATTCTTAACCATCCTATTTATTTTATTTTATTCGTATTTTTATTATCTAAATAGTTTTACTCATCTTGGTCACTACGAAATCATAATAGAAGAATATAATTGAATAAGGTAACATATCTTTCAGTAAACACTTAAAATGCAGGTATTTTTCATACGTATTTTGGTGTTTTTAACAACACAAATATTAAAATTTGTTTAATATTCACGGACACATATTACTCACTTATGTTCTTCTGGATGCCTATTAGCATCGACTCAGTCTATTTGATTGTGAGTGTCTATCACAATAGTGAGTGTTCTATATTGCTGGCCTGCAGAATATCTGTTTGTTTTATGTGTGTCCGTGAGTTAAAAAAGGTTTTAATATATAAATAACTATGTAGTTGATTTTTATAACCTTTTTTGCTCTGATAATGGAAATAACCCCGAAACATATAACATGTAACACCTGCAATTTTCCTAAGAACTGTTGACTGAAAGGTGTGTAGCCTTATTGTATTTAATTAATTTACATTTTATATGGTATAGATCGATTTCTGTCCCTGTTCAATAATGCAGTTTATGTGATTTTAAATTGATCATTGCGTCAACCCAAAATTATCCACTATTCGTACATCCGTGTATCGCAAAATGAAAAAAAAACTGTCAAATAAAACTGTAAGAGTTGTTCAATAAGGAACAAGAAATTATCCGATGATCCATGGTGTTCAGGCCTCGCTTTTGTTCAACAATGCCGGTGAGGGGAGAGTGGTGGGGTGGCTAAATCCACAGTTAGGGGAGGGACCAGATTGGCGTAATGAATAAAACATGGATTAAACACAGCAGTTATAGAGCTAACCGCAACGGCCAGGCCTCGTCATCGTCATCGTTAGAGTCGTCATTTCAGTTTTTGACTGCGGATTAACAGTACGTTCCGACTCCCAAATTTGCTATCGGATGATTTTCATTCGCCAGCTCAGATTTAGTGGACGGGCTCAGCTTTGTCGGTGGTTAACCAATTTACAGATTTCGTTTCATTTTTGAATTCAGGCTAAATTTTTTTAACTCGTGGTTAACTGTGGTAGAATGGAACTCTGCTGTATTTAACGCAGTCTAATTTTTGCATTCTAGTTGCGATGTTTTATTGTGTAACTAATGTTATATAAATATTGTTTTCATTTACTGTACACTATATTAAACTAAGTGTATTACGCGTATATTTAAAAAAGTCTAAACCAGTTTATTTCTTCTCTTGAATATAGAGATCTTTAATTTACTGAAACAAATTTACCCTTTATATACTTGCATAAATATGAAATTTTTTAGAGGATTGAAATGATTCATAAAATTCTTTGACGGAGAACTATTGTATTTTTAAGAGTAAATATAGTATTAATTTCTAACAATCCTAGGACCGTAAAACCTGCCCCGAGGACCGCAAATTGAGGATCATGGGTGCAGTTAAGGGGGGGAATAAATGGGGAATTTCTCCACAAGCCTTTTGGTAAATATGTATATTCGTATCATTAATAGTTTTCAAAATCGATCTTTGAAATTCTTAAGGAAACACTCATACAAAATAAACAAAAACTATATTTTACTTCCCTGAGGGAAATTGGTTGGATCATAGATCTAAAGGGAATGTTTGCATTGTTTCCAGTTAATCAAAACAGCTGTTCTTATAACCAAACTATGACACTAACCTAATGATGTGACTGTTTCAAACTTTGATCACGCAAATTGCACCTCCCCCCCCACCGGAGCTAAGACATATCAATGTCAAAATATTTAATTACAACAATAAAGACTACGACTGCTTCCGCTTCAATATTAACGTCACAATAATCTAATTTTGCTAAACCGTAAAAGTTATTTTTCATCATTGAAGAAAAACGTGCTTCCAATAACATAAATTATTTTTCTTATGCGAATGGCCTCAAACTCCACCCATGATGAGGAAAATTAAAACGAATCTTATTAGTGAGTAATGGTTTGTAAAGACTTTCTTTGCCAAAATAAAATGACGCGAGGATGAAGTGCACAAGTTTGGCCGCGACTAAGCTCCGCATCAGACTGAGATGGCGGACTCGCCAATACATAACGCGAATAATGAATACAAACGGCTCATTGGTTCCCGTATTTCACCACCGCCGCCTAGATTTACGGCCAAATCCCGCTTTATTCTTCCGGAATGTTTTTCCGAAACCGCTCTTCAATGTCACTTGGAGAACTTACGAGAGAATAACTTCAGCAATTCGAGTGTGGTATTTTATTGTGAAATCTTTTCCGCCGCTTATCTAACTAAAAGCTGTTTCGGGTGGGCTCTTTGTGCAAAAAATATGAAATATATAAAATATACCGTTTTAGTGACTGAAAAAGCCTCAAAATTTTGGAGTAGGTATCGACTGAGTACAGTTCTAACTATTTTCATAATCGAACAAAATACCCTAACAGAATTCTGGTTGGAGAATTTCTTAAAGCCAGGACCAACAAGGGGAGTCGGTTGGTCAAACCGTTTGACACCTCAAAGATTAAAATACACCTCTATAGCTTAAACTATAAATATTTTGTGATTTGTATGCACAAAATTCTAGACTCCAGCAACTAGTCGCGTCCGTGAGCTTCATGTTATCAATAGGAATTTATCGAAAATTTAAAGGGTTTTTAAACAAATTAAATTTTTTCAAAGGCTGTAATAGATATTTTGATGGTAAATTCCGTCAACTCCCATCCAAGAACCCTACATGAGGTAGTTTCAGTATCAGCTCATAGGTGGCAGCTCGGCAGACGACGACGAGAACCAACAGTTTCACTAAATCGTCAATAGATGCCACTACTAGACACTTAACTTTTCGGGATAAATCCTAACTACAATTTGGAGGCAGTGGGACGCCGGTGACGTCACCACTCAAACACGACTGGGAAGGTTACGTCGTGCTGTAATCCTACTTACTTGTATCCTAGTTACTTGGAGGTCACGAATAATTGTGGATAGTTGTGAGCGGTGGTCGGTGGGTGTAGTGTTCTCTTGTGTGGATTAACGTCCGCACTATCGAATACTACAATAATCCGCAAAGAACATCCTCATAAGTAGACCGGTTCGTAAATCAGAGGCAGTGTTTCGGACTCCATGTTAAACTAAAGGTACCTTAGTTGCTGTAGTAGTCGGCTGTTGGGCTGTTAATTAACAGACTTGTTTAAGGAATATGTCAGCCTTAGTCAGTAACAAGACTACATGATCGCGCCACAATCATCTTATACTCATTTCTTATTCATACTTCGTACTTAAAATACCTACCTTGTGGCATGGTCGAAATTTCATTAATCTAACCTAATCTAATATCCGTCCATAGCACTGAAAGAGTTGAGACATCTATAGAAGCATCAATTAGGCTTCTGTAAAGAGCACAGTGCATGAAGTATTTGCGCGATATGTGATCTACAGATGTCCTCGTGTTTTCGTCAGCCGAGGTTACCAACCAGAGGGCCCAATCCATAACTTTCGTCCTCTCCGACCACCCCAAGACGTCTATTGTTTTTATTATTATATTTACATAGAAATGGCTGAACAGGATTTCCAAGTGCTTTCCATAACTGCCTTTTACGTATTAAAATCGCCTCAGACCGGCAAGTATTTACATAAGCCGCCTGAAGATGTCGCTTGTGATATATAATTTGGCGGTGAATATATAACGGCGATATGTCTACCTGAATTAAACATTTACATCAAATGGACTCGACGCTTACGCTATCCTTGGAAACGTTTTCATAAATGTTACTCGAACGGGTTGAGTGTAGGGTTATTAGTAAGTATAATCTATAAGCTCTTAAGATTGTTTAATACTTCTGGAAAAAGCTCATTAATATACATTGTGATGTTTTTCTGGTTAATAAAGGACACTGTCTATTTTTACTGTCTTCCTTATATATAGTGTATGGATAAAGTATTGTTTTCGAAAAAAAATTCAAATTTGAGTTGAGAGTGGATTCCGTTTTGAGGCTCTCTGAATCCAAAAAAGTGGCTTTCGGACTGTTGTCTGTCTGTATACAAACCCCGAGAGCACACTGATCGTCCAATTTAGATGTTATTTGGTACACGAGTGAATATTAGCTATACCTCCAGACCGTATTGTTAATTTTTTATTCTTAAGGGTAGTTTACCTCTAAGCCCCCTAACAAAATGGGAAAATACAAATTTCTAAATATCACCTCAAATGTGAAAAATCATTTTTTTTGTTTTTGGCAAAATGATAATTTTATCAAATATTTGGACGGATGAATTTAGGGTAGTGTTACGAAAACATTTAATAAATTTAAATTCAAACAATTAATTTAACTTATTTCCTCTTGTCTAGTTTAAAGAATTGGATAATTATTTTTGAGAAAATAACCTTTAAATGATATATAGATAAACCTTTAAGAACATAGTTTTGTCAAAGGTTGTAGGCTAATTTTCAAATTTGGTCAAGGGAGAAAGTATGTGTCAGGCCGCTGATACCGTTTATTTACGTTTAAGATTTAGAATTTTGATTATGGTAGTAACGGGTCCATTGCTGAGTATAACTTAACGTTTGTAACCAACTATCAACTATCAACAATGGCTAAGATGAGTAAAAGGTTATTAAAAATAAATGTAAATTTGTTCATGGTACAGGACATGAGGGGTAATAAATTTTATCGAATAAGTAATTTTTAGCATTCAATCGATCTTGATTTTTAATTTCCAATTAGTGAAATTATCAACTACCTTATCTTTATGTAAACAGTCATTTTCTCGGTGGGATTTTTTTTACATTTTGATATTCTTGTTCAAAAAGAAATTCTTGTTATAACCTAACGTTGGCTTGTATTTAAATGGGTAATGCAATCTTTCTTTGTAAATAAAGAATTACACAACTTAGTAGTTTTGGGGAATTCAACAAGTTAGTTGTATTAAGGGTCTATTGTGGTAAATGTTTTATGTAATGCATTACTCATACGTAATGTTAACAGTAATAATGGTAACGATTGCAATACTGTATATAGAATATTTTCCTTTTCCTCTTATGCCTATCACTAGGAAGTAGTTTAGTAATTGTTCTAACGAACACATTTCATTATCAGTTCAGACAAGAACTTAAACGAGCCAATTCATATCCAATTACTTGACAACAACCACTTAACACTCGGCAAGGTGAATGTTATCAGCAGTGAACGAGGTTGCCTCAACCATCTGTTTTACGTTAAAAGTGCATTCGGACTACTTTATACACCTGATATTACTTCTTTATCATACTGATATACAATTATTGTAATAGAAAATACCGTTTTAAAGTAAATTTTTTACTGACGAAGTAATTTCTGGATGGGATCAATCCTAATTGACTTAGTCTAAAAAATATTTCGTCACAAGTAAAATTGTGTTTAGAACATAAATTGGTGGGTCATTCAATCATCTATAATATTATAAAGAAGAGGTGGTGTCTGTATGTTTGTTTGTGGGTTTGTGTGTTTGTGGGTTTGTGTGTTTGTGGGTTTGTTGTGGCAAGTGAATGCGAAAAATACTGAACCGACCGGTTTGAAATTTTACACAAAGGTAGATCTTAAACTCATGCAACACATAGGCATACTCATTTCCTTAAAATCCTCTCGGGCTACGCCCTGTAAACGTCCTAAGTTTCAATGTTTACATTTTTAGAGAATGAAAACATAAAATTACATGAATGTCAACAGCTGTGAATACTGAAATTTGACAGTTCGAGAAGAAGGAGAAGAAGAAGAAAGAGCTGCCGTGACCGTCCTAGGTTTCAATGTTTACATTTTCTAATAACAACATCCGTTTGCACTATATTTTGACAGTATATATTGTTGTTTTTTCAGATAAACTGCTGGATCGAAATTATTGAATTATTTGAAATAGCGGAATGGTAGATTTTAAGTTTTTTCCGACGACTGTCTCTATTACATTAATCCTTATCCTCTCCCAATATTTGACATATGTTACTTTGAAATGTTGTAGACACTCCTGTTTTGTCATTTTGTAAACAATGAAGAATTAATTAACAATACCTTAAATGTATCAGTAGAGCCTACACCTTTTAGCCTTTTTAGCCCGTGCGAAGAACGGGTACTTTGGATAGTCCTAAATAAAGTTTGTTTAACAACAATAAAGTTTAAAAATTAACAAACAAATTTACTTATCTTGATATGGAAAACTTCCATTCACTAAGATAACAAAGGTTCGAAATGTTTAAACAAATCAGCGTTTCAGTTTCTTTTGATATTTGTAAATATAGTAATTAAGGTATGGGACTATCAATGTCAAATACTACTATTAAATAATATATACAAACCATTATACCAAACTTCATATATGTTTTACCCGTACTAAAGTAGTTATTACTATGAAAATATGGTTAGCGACAAATTATAAACTAAGATTTTTGCGTTGTAGTTTTTTCAATTATCTTTGAATGTCTCTGCAAGTGTTAGACTAAACGTTGAACAAATTTCATCTCGAAAAAGTATTTTCTTTGGCAAATGATTTAACATTGTTATTGTGCTATTTCTAGAAATATGTGCTATTTCTCAGTAAAATAAACTTTAGACATATACCCACCCAGCGGCTATGGCAGGGTAAATTCAAGTGTGGAAGTCTAAGTATTTTTTAATATAGCCTATATAAAAACATATGGAAAATGTGACTATTTATTTATTCATCCTCATAATAGGTTAATTTATTATTTAGGCTGGAATACGAAAGTTAATTTGCACTATTATTTGTATTTATTGTATAACCAATAACCCTTTTGTAAGATGGATGAATAATAAATGTTGTGGCCAGTATACTTTCTGGATTTTACTTACTTAAAAAAAGCCTTGCGTCAAAGTAGTTTACGTTAGGGTCCAAAATATTTCAAAGTTAAAGTGGGCAAAAATATACCTGCGTAACTCTGTCCAAACACTTTTAGCGGAACAGTTTAGTAAAATTTATGTAAGCACTTTGACCATAAGCATAATGATTTGCACAATATACAATGTTGTTTTAGTGCACTTTCAAGAGTTAGTTTTATTTTAAACATATTATAATGGTCAATATATGTTTAGCTATTGTTATTTATGTTAAAAGCGTTGGACACGAGATTAAAATTTCTCATAAACACTGCATAAGTAATACTTCTTTTCATTGTTATTACAAATAAATAAAAAAAGGTTATGAATTTAGTTTTGTATGCAGTTTATATGAAAACTCTTACATAGACTGAGGATAGTTATGAGTGACGGTCGTTGGATGTGATATTCTCAGGTGCGGATTAACGATGAGCTACTGAATATTCATCCACAAAGACTATCCTCATAATTAGACCAGTTCGTAATTCATAGGTAAAATTGTGGTTCGGATCCCACGTTAAACTGTAGCTCCCTCAGATATCATTTACTATTGTGTTATTAATTAATTAACATTCCCGTCTAAGTATAATATTAGTCTTAGTCAATATGCTCATATTATTCGGTGTAAGTCTGTCTTACACATTTCCAGAAAATATACAATTTCGTAAATTATATAGTTTTAAAGTAGTACGGATAAATTTCCTCAGGCCCTTCTTCGACATGTGTATTGAAAGTAGGTATTGCTTGGGAGAAAATTAGTCGATGATGATATGACGATAGAGGCGGTCTCTTTGTTGTGGCAGCTGACAGTGGAGATGGATGGGCTGATAATGTGTCGGTCAATGAGTGAGTGATAACTACAATAACACCCACCGGATATGTGGACCACTGGATATGAGGATGCGTCTACTAGGCTCCTAGCCCACACAAAAACCTACGTCACAGTATCCAAGACGTATTCGTTGTGGTTAAAAAAAATGATTTTCGGACAGATTAAATTTTGTACACGGCTGTACTATGGCATTAAAAATCTTAATTTGTTCAAATTTTGTATTTTTAAGGGCAGTTTACCCCTAAAAGCTCGTAAAACAAGTAAAAATACAAATTTCTCAAAATCCTTTCTAACGAGTTTTATTTAAATTTCATTGTAATAATTATTAACGTCCAAAATAATATGATACCACTCGTATGTCTGTAAAACTAAAGGTTCAAAAACTGTGGGGTTATAATTCGTTTTGGTAAAACAAAAATGTTATAAAATTATTTTACCATTAAAACCAGCTGAAAAATAAACAAATTGGTACATTAAATCATTATTGTACGACAAACAGTTCCGGAGAAAAGGCAAATTTTTGTGAAAGAAGTAAGTTTTCTGAGAGGGAGCACTTGAGATGTTATTCTTAAGGATAATATTGAAAAATCAGTCCCTTCCTTATTTTTCAACCGTTTTCCATGAAACTTGGTATGCAGTCTATGGTCACACCGCCCAAAAAAATCCACTTAAAAATCAGGCATTATCAAGGGAAGGGTTGTTACGTCCTCAAAACTTCCTACCAAATATTAACAAAATAAATATTATAATACGTAAGTAAATACTAATTACTATTAAATAAATAAATATCATTGTTTCATCTAGTTTGAGAAATTTGGTGTTAATATTTGTTAAACCATTATTATTCATAATGACAAGTATCTTTCTTCTTAATAACGGGTCTTACAACTCGTAAAGAGGATGGGCTTGCTGCTAAACTATAATAAAATGAAAATACCAAAATAGGGTGATAGATAAAAACTAAAGTATCCTATAACCAATTAATAGATGAAAGAGGGATAGTGTGCCCAATTAACTATTCTGCGCCACATTTAACCGTGTTCCAAAGTGGCGCCAACTCGCTATAATTTGCCACGCTAAGTGGGACCACTACTTTAAATCGTTATTATAAACACCGATTCCAGAAGAGCTGAGTAAAATCAGTGGTAATTGCCCAAACTAATTTGTTTACAACGACCAAATTACTTAGATAAATTGCCAGTCGCGTTTCTTTTAGTTATTGGCTTCGAACGGTCGACGGTTATTTTTAACAAACCTTTTAGCTCAACAACACCTCGTGCACTGGTTGATGGTCATCATTGAGGAAAACCCCACAAATTTCTTCTTTTTATTGTATTATTATTTGCAAACACATAGTACACAGAGTATTGCGGTTTAGTGATACATTTTGGGATGTAAAATAGATTATGATCGAATGAATGTTAAGTTGGTAGCTTCATAAATTAGGGGGAATATAATATAAAATAATATTTTGTTAAAGAAATTACCGTACTGATGTGAACAAAACATTTTATAAGTCATTTATTTGGGCCATAGTGAAATTGGGAATAGTGGTGTTGCCATTGACAACCAACAATAGACGTCGTGGACTAACCATCAAATTGGTAGCTTCGAGCTAATGCATTTTGGGTGGCGCTTCCAGTTGTTTCAACAATGCTCAGTGTATAAAGACCCCATGATGATCAGTCAGGTACAACTGATAGCTCGAAATGATCATCATAGGGGACTTTACACGATCAGTTTTAACTGACACCCGTCCATTTAATCAATTAATTTAACAACATTTCATCAGTCCAGTTTTATGGACTGAGGGCTTTTATGGAAACTTGCATACATACATTGCATACAAGAGACTAGGCCTCCTACAAAGAACCGGTTCGAACTGTCATTTCAAACTTTAAGACAAACGATCAGTTAAAACCATCTGTAGGTATAGTATGCATGATTCGGACTCTGCTCATGCTAAAGCGCATCAGGAGAGCTTCATACCTATTCAACAGTAACACAAAGTTCCAGATATTCCGTTATGTCAGTTTGAACTGATCGGATATAGGGGTGAATATATATGAATATTTCGTCACCACCTTATTGACCCTATGTCTTTCCATTGTAGCTTTCCACGACAGCGCCACCAGTCGCACGTGCAAAGACCCTGACTAATATTAATTTAAATCTAGTAATGCCGAAACAAATTTATTTAACAACACTAATTAAACTATGCTACAATATCAGACTTCGTATTATATGTCTGATATTAGGTTTGCAAGTCAGTAAATATTGCGCGTGGTTTCGAACGGACGATAAAAAACACACAGAACATTTTGTGTCGTGCATCTAGGATTGTCCGTCATGTGTTGGCAAAAGATTGATGGTGTGTAGGGGTGTCTGTACTACCAAAATAATTTGATCATCAAAATTAAAATCGGTCATTCGTCTTCAGTATCGACCCCTATAATTTTCCGGACAAGTATTTCGAATTGCTCTATTCGTGAATTAATATTTCAGCATTAATTTCCTCCATTAAACACTATATACGTCAACATGACCAAGTGACAAGTGACCAGTGTGGCGGAAAGTGTGACGGAGGTTGGCTGCACTGCTGATCGGGTTTAGGTACGTCTTCTGTTTTTCGTGCGTCTGCCTAAATGTGCCCATGAACTTAGAGCGCTACGTTTGTTGTTCGTTTCTAAAAGACGGACGATGTTTCAAACAGATTCGACGGTGCATAAAAACCAATCCGATCCAATTTATTTTTATCGTCTGTTTGAAACCTCATGTATAAAATGTGTAGCAGTCATAATGTTATAATAGAAACACATTCCATTGTGATCTACAATTGTTAAGTTCTACAAAAATATTTGGTAACAGACTTATATCATAACCTCAACTCCGGAGACGGGTCATAGGGCAACGTGGGCTCATGTTCAACCCCTGAGCCGCTACAAAGCACACAAGGGCGGGGGGCGGCGTCCGACCCACTGACTCGCTAATGTGATTGATGGTGTGAACTGCCCGCGATTTTTGCCCCTGGGAAAAACAAATAAACTAATCGATCGGAAAATTGCACCTCTTAATGCGTACGAATGGGTTTTTTGATTGTGAACGCGCGTGGCGGAGTATTAGCTCCGTCGTCGCGTGTTGTCTAATGAATGTCATTTCGATATTGTAATATGTACTATGGGTTTATAGCTTTAAGAGTTTCGAGTGTAACTGAACTTAAAAAACCCCAAAACTAGTTCAAAATCGTTTAATTTTTAAATTTAAATTCACGATTAGTGCACTGAATCTAAAATTTGACTTTAAAGTATCAGATTAGGTATCAATTAGATTAAAACTGATGTAAATATCAGTTTTGTTTGTATTTACGAACACCTCCCCTCAGAGATTAGACATATCCATGTCAAAATGAAAGATTACGAAATCAAATCTTAATTAGATAAAAAGATATTATGGTCCTTTGTAGTGTAGTGGTTAGACCGTTGTGCTATACAACAGTGGCATCCTCAGTGGCTAGGCTAGGAGTCTCAACCTAGCCACTGAGGATGCCACTTCACAGCAAGGGCGAAACGTTTGGAAATACTAACAATATGACGACGCGGTTGACGCCGAAAAATCAACTTGACAAGAGAGTGGAAAATCAAAATAGGCATTCCTAGTCAGGTCAATACTAACATACTTTTTACTTTACTTTTACTTTGCCCTAAATTTGGGCAATCGTTCAAAGGGTCTCTCATTCTGATAAACAAATTAAGTTGCGTCTTTTAGCACCCTTTTGGGAAAAATGTTGTTATTAGGCCTATGCCTAGTAATAAATAATAATATCACTAAGGCCTCTAGAGAAGTGTTTGATCCATATTCCAGCTGAATAAAACAGTTTAAAAATACTAGTGACAAAGAATTTGCTCCTTTTGCATTGTTAAGGACATTCAACCAGGACCATCACACGTCTTATTGGTGCCCGGGGCGAGATGACGTCAGGCGCCCTAAGAATCCCACAATGTCCCTTGGCCTGTTGTACGATGTTGTGTGGCGGATTGCGTTGTTTTCATCGTCAAGTCCCGATTGGGAAACGGATTTTTGGCAACTGCCCAGCCCCTACCGAGGGTCGGAACCCTAATTAGCCCTCGACCGCGGCCTTTTGGCAACTTCGGTTTCATTCCAAAAATTCTCCCTTTTCTCCCTGAAAATCCCTACCTCATTGTTGAATCCCACAAATTATCACTCTTATCCCTTAAATTCCCTCCCTCGCCCCGGAATCACCGAAATCAGGAGATGTAAGCGCGAGACGGCAAGGGGCAGTCGATATACACCTCGTATTGTAACAGCATAACGTATTGTACAATTGTAACAGATATTTTCATCTCTTCATTGCATTTATTCTCTCTCCAGTATTTTTATTTTGAATTTTTTGCACCTAGCTTAGAATTTAAATTTAACTTATGACAAAGAGGTTTGTGACCACATAAATAATTTCTGAATAATATATACAGTAAAATTTATATATAAAGCCTACATTCGTAAATGTCTTATAACAATTGTATTTGTAAAAAATAAAGTGTATGACAGTAAATTTCGTTTAATTGATTCTGGATATCTTCATTTTGGTTATAAAATTATTACAGTATTATAAATTGAAAGTTACAAGTCTGATTTCAAAGAAATATTAGTCGTTAATTCTTTCCTCAAGAAGGTATGTATGGGTTTAAAAATAAGACCGATACAATTCATAATATAGTAGACCTCTAAACATGGTTCAAACTAGACAACAGACAGTTCTTAGACGG
Organism: Nephotettix cincticeps; assembly: GCA_023375725.1. Lineage (NCBI taxonomy): Eukaryota > Metazoa > Arthropoda > Insecta > Hemiptera > Cicadellidae > Nephotettix > Nephotettix cincticeps. The sequence continues at coordinate 62,200,980 of CM041789.1, forward strand.
TTAGTAATCTCACACTTGAAAGGAATTGGGTATCATGCGTTATGCTTTGTCTTGCTTTTGTCTTCGCCCTCCTCTCTCGCCCTTCTTTAGTGCGCTTTCTCCCTCACCCTCAACCCCGCCCGGCACGAACAAAATCCCTGAAATCCCCACCAGGGAGGACAGCAGTTGCTAAAAGTCCGGACCACAGGTTTTGACACTTTTATAGCCCCCTGCGATGACGAATGGGAAAGTGATGTTGCCAAAAGTACTAGACTCGTCCCAACGTAGGCTGTCGGCCGATCGGGCAAATTAGAGAAAGTAAAATGACAATGACTAGTGCGCATAGAGGCTATTTATTTTTCCTGAAAATATTTAATTAAGGAAAATCAAGGAAAATTAAGCAAATAAAGACACGGCACCGAAATTTGTATTTTTTCGATAAATGCATACAGTACAAAGTACTATTCAAAGTTCAGTTACACATATCCTTCAAAAATACGTTTTGTAGCCCTACATCTAGGCCTAAACTATTTGAATAATCTCGTGTCACTACCTTTACTTAGGCACTTGTGGCGCTCTACAGGCGACCGGGGCGATCACCTCGGTCGCTTCGCCCAAGCGACGGCCATGCATACAATAAATTTGAACGTTTTTAGACCAGGAACAGGTTAACCAGGATGGAGACACTGCAATTTGGGAATCATGAGAGTCAGTTATCACAGCATTATAGTGAATGGTCTAGTTTGCTGACATATCCTATGACCACTCAAATCCAAGTCGATTATTAACCTTACTAACAATTTACCTCCACGCTAAATCCTTCTCATATAGAATTTCTCCTCTATCGTCTTCACCCGTCAGCTGTTTACATGACTGCTTTGTCATACGTCAGTCCCGCTTAGTGTAATAGTTAGTTGTGGTGTGAGGTTACACCTCACGTTTTATTTTTAGCCCTAAATACAGTAGTAGTATTAGGTTTATGTGGTATGTGTTATACAGTATTCAGTGTTAAAGTACTAATTGATATGTGTGAGATTATTCCAGCGCAATACCAAACGTTTAGTCATGTCATCTTACTCCTACTTTTCCCAGAAAGTATTTTTTTCTGTTTTGCCAACATCAGGCTCAGCTTAAGCTATGCAGTCTTGAAGTACACAATTTTTCCTTATGGAATTCCCATCTAAATTTTGTGGCCATCCCGGGGATCGAACCCGTCACCTCTTGCACTGTAGTCCAAGACGCTAACCGTTAGGCTAGCAGATGCTCTAGTTCTTGTCATTGTTAAATTCTACTCCTTTGTTCATCTTACAGTTCTTACATGCCTAATCCATTTCATTTCATATTTATTACTGCTAAAATACACAGTTTTCCTTGCACAATCCTTTGATATCTATATTTCTGTATCGCCCGGGTGTATCCACTTGTGTTTCATTTGCCCCACACATGATGTCTAATTATTCACATGAGCTGCTACAGGTCCAGAGCCGGTGCTGGGAGCAGTCACTAGTCACTAGTCACTAGACACTAGACCACCCCACTCGCTCCACCACCGCGATTGAGATGTCGAGAACCACTGCATGCCGAACCAAATGTCCTTATTAGTCCGCTGCCAATTAGTAGCCCTTCTAACGACATAAATATCTGGCCTCCATCTTTAATTAAACATCATCCGATTGGCTTCTGTCATTTTAAATCACCTATAATGAACCGCCCCTTTATTATTTTCAACTTCCCTTTTTGATTTTTCGCTTTGTTGTTTAGCATTGTAATTCCTCGCGATGGCTTCATTATTTCCAGCTCGGGGACGGACGTTTTGCCGATTTAATCCCTCGTTAGTTCTTGTTTATCGGACATATCGGAAATGTATTTCTTGATGCGATCCGGTTGTTACCGGGATCACGGCTGAGATTCCTGTCGCTCTTTTATTTTGCACGGTCGATAATGTCGTCAAATCCGCTTGTTATGCGAGTTGTTGGAAATGCGAATTTATTTCTTGCTGACATCGAATCCTCATTGTTGGGAAGAGGGAAATGGCTGGTTCCGATAAAAGGTCTTTTGAATAAGCCGAGGAGCCATTTATTTAGAACCCCTCGTCGTCAACCGTTCCAACAGACTCCTTTAACAAAAATATATTAAAGTAGTGGAACCCCTAAGAGTTTAATGTAATTCAAACGGGAATAATTTTATAAGATAAATTGGGCCTTTCTTGCGCCTTTAGATGAGAAAGAATATTAAAGGGTAATTCATATTCGTATATACTGGATGTTTTAAATTTCAACTGCATACTTGCGCAGTTTACGAATTTTTTTCTTGCTCCTATTTTTATGTATGTATGTCTTACATATAAAAAATATTCATTTATAAATAAAATTAAAATATAAAATAACTAATTTGAAGTTTTAAAAGATAGTGTTGCTACAGGATAAGTAACATTCGTATATAATTAACCATAGTATACATTATGTTCTAGTAAAAAATAGAAAAGATCGTAAATATATCCCTATTTTCTTAAAATCCAAACCCAGTGTTCGTTTTAAATACATAGGTTTTGATTTTTACTTGACCAAAACATTTGAACTAACAAGAATTGATGACTATTTCCACACGAATAATTTTGCATTTCACCATTAGTTTTAACTATTTTATTATGTTAACAACTTTTTTAGTTAAGGGATAAACTAATTTAATATACAGTAAATAGAATAATTAATACGCGGAATGTTAGTTACTAGCAGAAATATCGGCCAATCCTCAAACTTTAGTAAACGAGCCTAAACTAACCTCAGACCATCGAGATGTTATTAGCAAGTCAATGGTTTTCGTAGCACTAGGCGTCAGTGCGTCGCGCGATGGTTCGACTCTCGTGTTTGTGGCACTAGGTGGCAGTAGCGTCAACAGCCGTGGCACTAGGTGGCAGTAGCGTCAACAACCGTGGCACTAGGTGGCAGTAGCGTCAACAGCCGTGGCACTAGGTGGCAGTAGCGTCAACAGCCGTGGCACTAGGTGGCACTAGCGTCAACAACCGTGCCACTAGGTGGCAGTAGCGTCAACAGCCGTGGCAATAGGTGGCAGTAGCGTCAACAACCGTGGCAATAGGTGGCAGTAGCGTCAACACTCGTGACACTAGGTGGCAGTAGCGTCCCGAGATGACTCAACACCTGTGATTGTGACACTAGGTGGCAGTAGCGTCGCGATATGACTCAACACCCGTGATTGTGGCACTAGGTGGCAGTAGCGTCGACTCCTGAATTAACACCCGTGGCACTAGGTGGCGGTAGCGTCGTGCTTGGTTCAACACTCGTGGCACTAGGTGGCGGTAGCGTCGTGCTTGGTTCAACACTCGTGGCACTAGGTGGCGGTAGCGTCGTGCTTGGTTCAACACTCGTGGCACTAGGTGGCAGTAGCGTCGCCCGATGGCTCAACATCCATTATTCAAATGAGACCCGCCGAACCGAACCTCGGAATCCGTAATGGAAGCCGTAATAAAATTGGACACGGCGCCCCTAACAAGGTTACATAAAGCCCTATAAATAAGGTGGGCGAATTAACAAAAACTTGTGTAAATTGGAAATTAGGAACGGGTCCGGTTTGTTATCGGCCAATTAGGAGAGGAATGTGCGGGCCAACGGTGGCAAATTGGTACAGATAAGTGAAAAGGCAACATGGGCCCGGGACGTGGGTTCTGGTGGACTGGAGGCTGGGTCACATTGGGTAATGTGACATAACATTAAACACTTCCAATGTGATGAACACATTAGAAGTGCTATTAGAAAAACATCTGAGAGCTTCTCGTTGATTAAGGTTTAAAGTTGTGTAAAACCCCACTGATGTAAATTAAAGATAAAGCTGTAGCCTGAACATAGGGTTTAATTAGAAAGGGTAATGAAACTTTACAATGTGCTTTGGTTTACCTTTGGAATAGTTGTCTACATAATTGTTCACTTTCTTATTCATGTTTTAAATAGTATTCAACAACTCCTTTATTTGCACAAAGACTAACATTGAAAATGATTAGAAAAGTTTTGAATTTTTTGTTTGATTCTACACGATACAGCACAGATTAATGTACAATACGAACAAATATTTCCTAATTAAAAACTTTGCAAATACAAGTTACGAAGCACTTCATATATAATTCATTTCATTAGCTTTGTTAACTAGTGCAATTTATTTATCAGTTTAAAATGGTACATTTATTGTTTACATACATTTAGAACCACATAAATAAAACTTTTTACATTCCTAACATCGATTGGGTCTATGTATTGTATCCTGAATGTGTTTTCATGTGGTCAACATTTGATGACCTACATTTTTCAATTCATAAAAGGGGTTTTAAAACGTAATGTGTCTGGTAAAAACTATATTTGAATCAATCAAACAAACCCGAATGATTTACAATAACAATTAACATCAAAGAGGGAATAGAGAAGAGCTTCAAAGTGAAATCATAATTAAGCAATACAAAGGCAATAAAAACTTGAAGGAACGAACAGTAATTCAAACAAATTACGCGGGAAAGCTGATTAAGTCAATTAGAACCGGCGGATTCAAAGCGTCTTATTAATTAACCTAATTAGAACAAACTTGCTCTAAACATAATTTCTCGGATCGTGAACTACAATTAGTGCAGATCAGCTGCAAGCCTTTTGGCAATCATGCCAATCAAGGCTGCTGTAGGTTTCGTATTTTATTTTTTTTAGTTGGTGATATTTTGCAAATATCTCTGATTTAACGAGATTCTGTGCATCATTTTAATTGACGTTTTGAGAAATTTCTAAATTATTAAAGAATTACACATTTTACGAGGATATTTTTATACTGGTATAAGATGATAATAAAATGGGAATTAAATGAACCTTACAGTAAGATGGAGAATGTAAGGTATGTGAAAACGTGAGCAAAGAAAGGCCAGCTAAACTTTCATGTGGCCAACTCTCTGGTAAATAATAATGGCGCTTGTCATAAGGGATGAAACATATTTGAGTTTAATGCTATTACACCTTGAACAGGTATTTGACTTTAACAAAAGAGAACACTACGGTGTAAATACTAATAGGGTGTATTACCTACTAAATACGGGATTGTAGGCCTACGTACAAGTAAAGGGTAGCACCTAGCAATAGGAGTTAGTGTCTACCAATAGGGGGTAGTACCTACAAATAAGGGGTAGTACCTACAAATAAGGGGGAGTACCTACAAATAAGGGGGAGTACCTACAAATAAGGGGGAGTACTACAATAGGGGGTAGTAATAATAGGGGAGTACTACAAATAGGGGTAGTACCTAGAATACCCACTAATAAATCACTTCACTAATAAGCACAAGCAATACCACAAATTCCTCATTCTATTTAAAAACAAGCACATAATTAGTCATTTTATTTTTAATTTTTTAATTTTTTTTACTTTTTGACTTTAAAGCACAAAAAAAAAAGTAAATGAAAATCTGATGTTACTAAAAAATAACTTTCTTACTGTAAAGTTTTTATTTTATCAGTTATTTGGAAAACACTATAAAAATACTTCATGGACAAATAAAAAATAAAACGAAAACTTAATAAAAAATTGTGAAAATAAAAATAAAAATAGAAAATCTAGATACGAAAAAAATTGATTGAAAAATGATATAAATATAAAAAATAAATTTTCATTTAAACTTTATTGAAAATCTACAAATATATATTTATTCAGTTTATTTTTTCTTTGTTATATGCAGTAAATTGTTTTTATTGAAAAATAAAACTGTTTTTATCCGTACACACAAAAACAATTTCCAATTTTTATAAAATTAGGTACACAGGTGCACTTTGGTTGTAGCTTCAGACCATTTTTTATTTTAAATGTAGTTAGCACCTATATATAATTACAGAATATAGAAAATACAAATATCTCAAAATACACTCGAAAGATCAAAATTTTGTGCTTTATGTTTATTGAAGTCCTAAATAATATGATATCATCCATATGTCTACATAAGTAATGGCTCAAAAGTTATGAGCTTTCAAATGTAAAAATAATTTTTGCACTTCACTGTAGGCAAAAAGGTTAAATCATGGATCATCGTAAAGGAAATATTTTCAGTTCTTCTCAACAGCTGTTTTTATATTTCATATAAAAAATTCAATACAATATAGCTCGATTAGTTTCTATGAAAAACTGTTCCAAATTTTCTTCTTACAAATTACCAACACCTCCCCAGAGATATAACATATCCACATCAAAATTGTAGAAACCAATTTCACTATCACCATGAAAACCGGCTTAAAAACTGAACAAATTAGTACTTTGTACAATTAGTCTACGACTAACGGTTACAGAGAAAAGATAAATTTAATGTTCATGATATTTCTGAGAGTGTCAAATGTTATTCTTATAGAGGAAATTATAAGACCTATTTCCTCCTTATTCATCAACCGTTATTCTTGGTATGCAGTGTAGGTTAACATCGTTCAGCAAAGCCCGCTCAAAAAGGCCTGGTACTACCTTACCAACCATTTTAAGTTGTGCTTTTGTTCTATTGTTGAATAATTTATTGTTATTGTTATTGTTCATTATTTATTACTGACATATTTTTTTGTAAACTACATCATTTTTCAGCGTTTATTTATTATTAACATTGAAAATATGCACCTACGCTATTTTTATATTGGAAAGTATGTTACCATTAGCTAATGCATTAGTGTAATCAGCATGGTAAATATTCAATAAATAGATAAACTTTTTTCTATGCTGTTAGTTTAAGAAATTGGATAATTGTAAAAAAAGAATTGTTAAACTATATTTAAATAAGCAACAAAGAATATACAGGGTATCAACTCAAGCAGGGCACCATTGGGAAAAAATTAAGGAATGTTCCCCATTTAATGTTTTCTCTACATTTTACAGTTTCCGACATCCCAATGGTGGCCTCCTTGAGTTGATCACCCTGTATAGTTTTGTTAAAGGTTGAATTTTTTACCTGAGGAAGGAATCTCTTCCCACTGATACCGTTCATTTATTTCTTGTTTTCAATCAATAGATTTATTTTTAGCAAATAATTTGAGCGTTCCTTGATCTCCGATCACGATAGCGTCGAGTTACACACACAGCACATACAACACAGTTTATTCAGATCGAATCCTTTACAGCGGCCGATGGCTATCAGCTAGACACAAAGGACAACCGCTTGTTAAGCGAGACTGAGGTAATTTGAATTTGTCGCAACATTTAAGACCAGGATTCCGCAAGGCATTCCGGCCGTGGAGGCATGGAGGTGCAGCCTCGCGGGCGTCGGGCGAACCGGCGGCTAAAACGTGCGAAACTGCTCAATAAACAACTCAGAAGCGTTCGCGACGGCTTCCCGTCACACGAGCAGAGTGTGATTCTAATGTAACCAAAACACGTATGATAAGAGGTCGGTGGTATATTTCATTACAAGGATGGAAAATGATTCTTTCCAGGGCACGATCGAGTTTACGTGCGAAGAGTTTAGCCAAGCGTGGAAGTCGATCAAGGCATGGAATAACACTTTTGACTGTTTTTTGCTTTTTTTTGGTTTTGACGTTTGACTGGGACGGTGGCGACGTCCTGTAATCCAGCTACTTGGAGGTCACGAATTGCGGATAGTTGTGAACGATGGTCAGCGGATGTAATGTTCTCTTGTGTGGATTAACGTCCGCACTATTGAATACTACGTTAATCCAAAGACCATCCTCATAATTAGACCATTTCGTAATTCAGAGGCCGTGGTTCGGATTCCATATTAAACTGTTGGTCCATTAGTTGCCATCGGCTGTTGGGCAATTAATTAACAGTCCTGTCTAAGGAACATGTCAGCCTTAGTCAGTAACAAGACTACAAGATCGCGCCATAATCATCTTACACTCAATCCTCATTCATCATTGGCTTAAAATAACTACAGTGTAGCATGGTTGCCATTTAAATGATCTAATCTAATCCAATCTTTAGTTGTACATTTGACTTCCTAAGTACCGGTACAATCACAACAGTATTATTGTTTTCACAGCTGTTTTAATTTTTACAACCTTCACTGGCAGTATCGTTAAAGCTACTAGGGCTGAGCGCCACTAGTGTCGGAAATCGTAACTACATACTAGTGGGGTGAAATCTACAGCTGATTTCCCAGCCTAGGCGGGGAAACATTACTTTCTGTAGTCGCAACCAACGTTGAAAGTAGCTGGTTTGGGTAAAGTGTTGTTAAAAAGACTTTTAGTAGTTGCAACCTTAAAGAGTTACAAAAATAGTCTTGGAAATATTAATTTCATATGTGACAGCTGTGAGAGCTTCGTTAAGGACAACTGATATCCGCTAGGTGGTGCTAGTGTCGCTTATTCATTTTGCACGTGATAGTTTCATGCAATGTTTCGTGAATGTTTTCAGTCCCTCTAAACAGCATTCTTCATAACCATGTGACGTCACCGATTCAAATTTTGGCCCGACGGATAGACAATACCCCCACCCAGATCTAAGACTTATCCGTGACAAATAATAATGATGAGTGCTTTATAAAAATAATTTGCCAGATGTGTGCGTTATTACCGTTCCTATTTACAAAAAGAAAAAACTCAATATCCCATTGTGAAAAAAACCTAAATTTTAATGTCTTTAAAAATCGTCTTAAATCTCCGGATAACGTTACGTTTAATGAAGGGTTGTTAAAAGTGTCAACGAACAAAATACATAATATCTGCGATACGCTTCATTATTTCCTTTCGAAATAACTTAACTTCTAAATAGTTTAGTTTCTTACATTTTAAAGTAATTCCTTTCCATAAGACGTCTATAATCATCTTTAAAACATCTTTAACTATTATAAAGCAGTTTATAAGATACAAAGAATTAATCTAAATTAAATATTTTTTCAAAAAGACTAGCTTATAAAGACTCGTTGTAACAACGGTTAGTCAGAGATGAAGTGGTTCCTAAACGATACATTGAAGAAATATATCGGCCCTAAAATTCCCGAAATTAAATTAGTAAAAACGTTTCACACGAAACACTGTCGTGACATTTCTTCACGTATAACATCGCCGCCTTTTGGATTAGTGATCGACTCACAGCTCACAGCTCACAGTTAGCTAGCTATTGTAACAGTGGAGACGAGACACCGGATTGGAGTATTTAGATAGATGGGTTGTCAGTGGGTTGCCCGTGGGTGCCTTTAATGCCAGCGCAGCGCTGCGCCGCCGCCGCGATACTGATCTCTCGTTAGTGGTCTCGTTCGCCGTATATGAGCAAAATTTGCACGCGGAGGGTCCACGACCGCGGTATAGTCGATTTGTTCGCTCCACTCTCTCAATTAGGCCAGAGTCCCCGACGTGATGTCTAAATATCTGCTACGGAGCCCTGGATCTTGTAGATAATCCAATAACTAGGTCCCGGTCCATAAAAGTCAGAGGTGACCGCTCATGATCTGACAGGAGTCGCTGGCAACTGGGTTCGATCCGGTAACCTCCAGGGACCCTCGTCAAACACTTGCTGTGTTTCATATTACTTATTATATTACTTATTTAACTGGGACGGTGGCGATGTCCTGTAATCCAGCTACTTGGAGGTCGCGAATTGTGGATAGTTGTGAGAGATGGTCGGTGGATGTGGTGTTCTCTTGTGTGGATTAACGTCCGCACTATTGAATACTACGTTAATCCGCAAAGACCATCCTCATAATTATACTAATTCTTAATTCAGAGGCCGTGGTTCGGATTCCACATTAAACTGTAGGTCCTTTAGTTGCCATCGGCTGTTGGGCTATTAATTTACAGTCCTGTCTAGGGAACATGCCAGCCTTAGTCAGTAACAAGACTATTACGTAACTTTTAATTTTGGTCTCGCAAATTGCAATTACCCCTTACCCCCTGAGCTAAGACACGTCCATGTCAATAAAGGATTGAAACAAATAGCTATTATATGTAACAGTAACTTACTTTCTTTCTACAAACCAGTTGCAATCTCCCTCTAATCATTTTCTCTGACATATAAGTCGCAATATTTTGGGTAAACATGTCTCCCAAAAGATTACGGTAACTTCTCACCACTTCCACTAGTTGCTCCACGTCAATTAAAACAAAATTATTAAAACAAAATTATTAAATTATTAAAACAAAAACTAGAGGTAACGCATGCGCGATATGAAACGTAGGCTTAGAGACGTTCAGAAAATCGCTATCGGAGTAATTCTAAAAAATCTGAATGCAGACGTAGACGTAAATACGCAGAAACACGGCCCTCTGTGTGCGTTACATCTAATAACCTAGGGATCGATTTTTCCTCCGTCCGTCTGCATACGTTCGTCTGTTGCCGTGTACGCTGGCCTCTAGATTTCCTGGGCCAGAGCGTTGTCTGTGAGTTGCCAAGCTGTGCATTATTAGACATAAGCAAAGAATAATAATGCTGATGAAACATATAACAAAAAAAATCTGAAGGTGACATTTCGCTACTTGAAATAATATGTCTTCAAACTTGTCAATTTTACTGAGGAAGCGGAATTCCATAATTGTATCTGACATCCAGCAAGGCTTTGCCTCCTTTAGACAGACGTAATGGAAGCTGGAGTTACTCCTGAGTTTACAGGAGGTTCTTACCTCATTTATGAAAATTCTGGAATGGTTTTCAAAGAGGGTTATGGAGGACTATTAAGGATTTTCTACACCCTTACATGTTTGATCTAATGAAAAGTTTTGTGAGCTCAAATTTGCATTATGCCGATATTTTTCAACAGAACGGCCATCAGTTAGTTCTCCCATTTACAATGCTGTACGATGTAATATTTATAAGTGGTTGTATATATAGTCATTAAAAAAAATCCAGCAAACAAACGTATTTATTGAATTTTACATCTACAAGTTTTGAAAAAGATTGGCGCATTACATGCTGTGTTACCTGGTTGGATATAAATGCCCCTATTTTTAAAATTAATTGTATACTTCAACACAATATTTATTTTTATCAAATAAATAAACTATTATTATTATTATCATAAAATAATTGATGAAATTGTCAAATCTACATAAAAGATATTGTTACAGTTTAATTGTAGAATTGTTTCAAACAGAGAAGAAAACAGAAACATTTGGATTTTTTTAACAACTTACCTTATATACTGAAAACTGTAAACTGACCGAATATTAAACTCTTAACTTAATACAATATGATTAAAATCTATCAAAACATGAGTTTATTTTCAAAATATCACTTTAGTTTTACATGTTAGAAAGTATTTAATTGTGAGCTATCAATGATTCTGTTTCGTTCAGAAATGATTGGAAAGTATGGTAGTTCTCCAGCAATTTAGCTATACTTGCTTAAAGCAGAGTTATAAAATATGTTAGTATTTACTTCCCTTTAGAAAATAGGTTAGATCATGGATATGTATAAAGGGAATGTTTTCACTTCATCCAAACAGCTGTTCTTATTCTTTTATATTAAAAATTCAATACAATAACTCTGACGGTTTCCACGGAAACCTGTTACATATTTTTCATCTTACAAATCGCAACCCTCCCCCCCAGAGCTAAGACATATCCATGTCAAAATATATGTTTAAAAAAATGAATTTATGTAGTTTGGTTACAAAATGTTTAACAATGGACCAATATACCAAAAAATTATTAGCTAAGACTAGAGAGTTAACAATGATGTTAGCCTTCCAAATCACTTCAGCTAAATAAATAAAAAATATTTAAATACCTTCTATCAAATTATTCCTGTTGTAGTTTTTCATAAGGTAACTAGAAATATACAGAGAGGTATAGGCCACGAACAAACTTCCTCCCAAATACATGGTAATTTCTGACTAGTGACATGATTGTTTATTTACATAAATAACTGAAGAATGTTCATTTTGAAATTTAACTAAAATATAGTTGATTTCTATTTTCCTATATTTAATGTGTTTAGTTATCGTAAAATGCCTAGTTGTTATGTGTTAGGCTGTAAAATAAACCAAGATTGCACGCAGCACGCTGACGTGAGTAGAGCGAATGTCATAGTACCTATATTATTCCCATCGTAGTAATCTAATATTTCTGAGTATGCAGGTTTACTACAATAAGGGTTGTTTTAAACAGTGATTTGCTTATATTAGATTGTTTACTAGATTCTAAGTAGTTTTTATAAAAAAATGTTTTACTTTTTTTACTTCCCTGTGAGAAATAAGTTAGATAATGGATATGTCTAAAGGGGATGGTTTTAGTTAATCTAAACAGCTGTTCTTATTCATTTATATTAAAAATTCAATACAACAGCTCTAGTAGTTTCTATGGAATCCTGTTACATGTTTTCCATCTTAAAAATCACCAAGAACACCCCAGAGCTAAGACATAACCATGTCAAAACAAATGTAAATACACTTTTTAAAGTTATTTTGTAATTTTTCGAGATTTTTAGTGACAACTTTACAATTATTTATTTATTCATATTTTAAACTGGTTGAAAATTGTTCATTTCATTTGTTATCATTATTCTAAAACAAATTTCAGCTGTAGAATGCTGGCTTACGTTCCGGGACTGTTCGGCCGAAGCCAACCCCTAAACGGTCAGAAGTCTGGAGTTCGTTTCGGCGGACATTTACAGAATGTCCAACAAATTGTAAGGGCGCCGAGGCTGGCGGCACTTCAAAGTCGGCGGCACTCAACACACCTCGGCTCTATTAGCTTTACTGCGGACAAACTGGCCTCGGAGACATTTATGGGGCTCGGGCTTTGAAAAATATTGAAATTGGTTCTAGGATCAATTCTGTAGGAACGATGAGTTTAGGTTTTACTGTTGTCTAGCAAAATGGCAGTTTCGTATGTATAATTTACCCGTTGTAAATCTTTGGAAACATTAAAACTAGGAGGCTTTAGAGGTTCCGAAGGGCTGAAATGGAAAATTTAGTTTGAATCTAATAATTAACCCGAGGGTGAAATAAAATCCGACCCAGTAATCAATAACCGTAAAGGAATGAGTTTTACTTTTATAGGAAGGGAGAGTTTACTTTTTATAACTCGCACTCACAGATCCACAGATAAAACTGGTTAGTTCGGGACAGACTGTTTCCTTTGCATTAACACTCGCTGTGTGAGGTCCGTTAACAGTTAATTTTATTTTAGCCACTTAGTTAAATTAATTGCTCGTTTAAAAGTTATTTGACCGTTCTTAGAAGAGTTCTTGTCCGATCTTACGCGTCAATTAACGCTACTAATTGTGTTTTTCTGAGTCCATTCATGGGACGCAAATGTTTATACTACATTGTAGTTAAACTTATCTTAGGTATTAACCACTTTTAATCCGTATTTTCATCCACAAGGTCGGTAACATAGATTCCTATGTGTTACATAAGAGAGTTTACGAAATTATGTAACTTTACTTAATGAATTAAAATGTGGAATGGCGACCTTCATGTAATTCAGCTAATTGCAAGTTGCGAATTGTGGATTGTTGTAGGTGAATGCGATATCTTTATAACGCAACAATTTTATTTCATAAATACCATTCTAAATATATTTATGCTATTAATAACGAACCTAACTGAACTCTGCAGAGCGCTGTCCCCCCAATCTCATCATCAGACAAAAGTGGGAGACCTTGGACCGAACGCCCTTTGGACTGAATGAGATCCTCCCGCGATATCCCCTCGTGTGGATTGACATCCACACTATTGAATTCTAGGCTCATCCGCAAAGACCATCCACATAATTCAGAGGAAGGATTGTGGGTCGGATCCCACGTTAAGCTGTTGGTCTCTTAGGTTTGCTGATTGTATTAGCAGACCTGTCTTTATAATTTTTACCTAGGCTACTTTATACTTTTAATTTAAATAGCAACTTACCCAAGTAGTCTAAAGAAGATACAGATTTTTACAGGCAGTCTGTAAAAAAATTATAAGATCGTGCTATAATCACCTTAACATAAATGTCTCCTTCATACTTCAAATTCCTTCCTCGGTGGGTCACCATTTTAGCTAAAAATATGAAGTATAATTATGTTTGTTTTTGAAACAAGGCTTTACTTTTACACAAATAATCTCCTGTATTTGTCAAATTTCATGACATAAAAGCATAAATGACTGCTGAGAGAAATTAGGACACTACAATATAAATGTCTACATCAATTGTTCACTTTCATGGTTGCACATTAAACACAAATATAAATACTGTCAACGTTTCCCCATGTTCTTATAGCTAGTTTAACTATGTTTTATCATAGTTTAATTCAACAAATACTGTTGTTATCAAGTACAAATGTTACCTACAAAGTACCTTTAAAAGTTCAAATATAATTAGTGTGTTTTAAATTAATTTACGAATTGGGTTTAATAAATGTAAGACAGAGATGCCAGTCAAAACATAATAACAGTATTGTTTATCCAGTAGTGAGGTATACCTCTCAATTAGCTTATAATAGAATAGGAGCAAGTATTGTTGTTGTAAAGGTTTTAAGGTTTTAGTGATGGATACATCAGTTTTTTTGTGGTCTTATATGGAAAAAATTAAAAATTTATATTTAAACATGGCTTTTCATAGTGATAGTAATAATTTCTGAAAGATGGAATTAATCACATACAAAACTTATCCTGACCTTAGTTGAATGCGTATTTCATGCTACAGTATAAAGTTATTGTTCACTTGCCAAACTTGGTATTTATAGTGAAAATTGCAAAGTATTATATTTTACATTATTTATTCTTTATATTTTATATTATAATTTTATAAAAGGTTTTCTAACATTTGTTAATATTGTTTTATTTTTAGTAGTCTGTGGTTAACATATTCATTCTATTATAAGATACTCAGTCAAGTTTGTCGTGTTTTATTTCCCAATAAAGCAATTTTGCATAATGGCTGTATTTAAAAAATAAAATATAAAAGTGATAAAAAATGAAATATAGTATATTTTTGATGTTTGATTCCATTCGACCAAAAATATATTTCAAATTAATTTGCCCAGCCATAAAGTTTTTCGGTGGAAAAGTTTAAAAAATGTTGTAGTTCGTAGTGAAATAAGTCCCGAATAACGATGATACCACACGAAAATGTAAAAATTATGTTTCATTGTGTGTTACCTGTGCTAAAATATTTTATTTATGTGAACTAAAAAAAGATAAATAGCATTCCCAACTAGCACAACTGCTAATTTTATTTTGTTCAGTTCCTAGTCACAATAAAAAATATGACAGAGTTTATGACGTTGTAAACTTACTAGAGGTAATAAAATAAAAATAATAAAAAATATAAATAGAAAATAGGTTGGCATAGGTTCTAAACGTGTATGAGATCAAAACTGCTTCTAAAAATTATTTAAAAAGTTAATACGCTCAAATCTTGATATATCGAAATTCAAAGGAAAGCTAATTTACTTAAATCTGAAGGAAGTTTAATTCCTAGACGTTAATAAAATAATTCAAATTTTAGAGGTTAGCGAGGGTAAAATTTTAAATATACATGAACTACTTTGAACTCATTCTCAAAAAAATTGAGAGTAAAATAAATACGGTAGCACACCAAAAGTCGAACTGCTTACACCATGGTAACTGTAACAAGTTATATGTATATTATTTTTCCTGGAACAAAGCAAAGAAAATGATTCCACGCATGATCTGAACCTGGAGGAATTGCTAGACCTGGTTTACATTTTGACTGTTTTTTTAAATACATATTTCGAATTTCATAATTATTTTATTTTCGACTTCGATTTGTAGAGGTTAACTTCAAATTTTAGAGGTACGTTTTTGAATTAAAGGAACATAATTCGAATTCTAGAGGCTCAAGAACAAATTTGAGTTTAAAAGACCAAATTATGCGTCAAAAATACTTCGAACATCGGAATATATTTTTCCAAATATTACAGGTTTTCTCACAAGAACAGACAAATTGTACGAGTTGCTGAGGTTTTCAACTAACGAGGTTATTCTGTAATACGAAATATAAGCATTCCTATTTTGGTATTGCTATGCATAACATTTAAAGTAAGTCAAGAACGCTTACAATAGGAGCCTGATACGCTTAGCACCCAACTCACCCACACGGGTGTGGCACAGAATCTCTAAAACAAATTATCATGGTTAGTATAAAGAATGATATTCATTTACAGTAAAAATTTTGTTTTTTCGCATTTTCTCTCAAATTTCAAAGACTTAATTTAAATGCGCAATTTATTCACGAGAAAGAATTCCCCAATACTGGCATGAAAGTATGGCTTGATTCAGTCAACCCAACCTTTGCCTTATATGTAATATGTAAACATAGAGGATATTTTACATGGGCGGCTGTCGTCTTCGCAAGCATGCATCCGCAGATCGCTTGATAACCCAGATTTACTGCCTCTTTGTCCCGACCCTTAATTGATCAATTCATTGGGATTCACTTGATGTAGCGATCAACAAGGGCTGTCAGAAACGACCCTTATAAATATAAAATTAGCGAAAGAAACCCGTTTTTTGCCCGATGGATGACGGGGAAGAAGACGGACGGCTAGGTCGCCACGCTCAATTATAGGCGGCCGGTCATCTGCCTAACGGATGCCAGCAACCTCGTCAATTCATATTGTTTCCAAATGAGTTCGGGATTTGTCTGTGATTCCTTAAACATCCGTACGCTGAAGCGGAGCTCCGCTTGGTTTGTTAAATTTATTTATGGTATAAATTTAAATTCTATTACACAATGCTCGGTGAGTTTCGTGGGAGATTTGAGTTATAAAGTGTCGTTGGTCTTTGTTGTGATGAGGTAGACCCTGCCTTCGCTGGGGAATGACTCCTGATGTAAGGAATGGCAGAGGAGCGTTTCAATAGTATACAATTTAGTATACAATAGAATGATAAAAAGGCGGTAGTTTAAGCATGGCAGAAAGTTTAAATGCATTTAATTAATAAGGGTTTAAAGGAATAAAACCTATTAAAAATAACCAGTATCTGTGGAGCGACACACTCTTTCTCCCTTGAGTCAAACCTAAAAATACAACATTTAATACAGCTACATATACTTTGGTGGTCCTTTGTAGATTCATTATCTGAAAAACAATCATCCAATTTCTTAAATCAACAAGTTAAATAATCATTTCTTTGAATTTTTGGGAGGTAACCCCCCTCTCAATTTTATAGCAATTTTTTTGTGGATGTTCGTTGATGTAACTCTATACTGTATACAAAGTTCAATAGAAAACCGTTAAGAAAAATGAAGAGGAAATTGACTGATTAATATTCTTCCCAAGAATAACATTGGGCACCATCAGACAACGTACTGCGTCTACCACGGACATTAAACTGAACTTTTCTCTGGAACCGTTAGTCATAGACTAATGATTCTAATACTACTTTATTTAGTTTTTTAGCTGATTTTAATGGTGATAGTCAAATTGATTAAAATTTCTGTTAAGCCAGAAATAAAAAACAAATGTATAGAAGCCTATAACCTAAAACCTTAATGTTTTATAAATGCGGGGTCATTTTGTTTATCTCATAAATGACAACAATTGCATACAATTGCTATCAACACCGTTAAAGTAGTTTAAGAGAAAATTTCATTTTACGTGTTTTTGGGGGGTTTCAGAGTTACCATGAGTTGTTGCCTACAAACCAAAAATCATTAAAATCGGGCCAATAGTCTCGTTTCTAGGCTTCTGCCCATTCCCCACAGACATATATCACTCTAAAACCACTTTTTTCGAATTAGAGAGCATTAAAATGGATATATCCACAAAACACGGTAGGTAAAACCATACGTTCTTCTTATATCATCGAATATGGGAGAAAGTGAAAACTAAACGAGTAGTATATTCTTCATTTTAATTATATCCCCATTAAATTAACTATCGCTTGGTAATTTTTTAAAATCTAATGTCTCTCATGCAATAAAACCTTAGGTATAATTAATTCAATTTTTTAACGTAATATTCAATTGTCTTTGGGGACAGCGCTGATCTAGGGGTAGAGTGCGGGACTTTGGCGCCCAAGGTCCCGGGTTCAAATACTCCAAATCACCAATGGCTTTTCGCTAAGTGATAATGTCGCAACCCACTAGGTTTAGCCTGAAGTAATGTATAAAACGGTTCTGGGTGAGGGCTTGGGTGAAAAACCCCTGGATTGAGAAGGGAGGACAAAAAGTATTTAGTAGTGCTGTTGTTCATCCACACTTGAGAACACGACATCCATCAACTGTTGCTCACAGTTCACAATTCGTGACCTCCAAATAATCTAAACCGATTACAGAACACGCCACAAGCTATGATTACGAAGGTCTGATCAGAAATATGAAATGAATATGTAGCATAATGTCACATTGCTTCTAAAAGCACTTGTGTTCATCGTCATTGGAGAGATCTCTAAAAGGCTGTATATTTATTTTAACATTTTTTAAAGTCTTTACATGTAGATTTTACAGTGTTTTTTAATTAAAGAGATTTCTGTGCTGAAACAACAGATGAAGCACTACCTGGAAGTATACTACAATATCTTGTCGACCCTCGCAACAATCACACTCGCGTCGATAACTCCGTCAGAAGCCGGAGTTAACCGTCTCAGAGTCATAACACAATGCACGACGCTCAATGGCATCTCCAAACGAGCAGGGCGGTGGGCGGCGCAGCCATAACCCATGGACGTATAAAGAGCTCACGACAAAGGCCTTAAAAGACTCGCGATTGGAGGGGCAGAATATATCGCGGCCTGGCCACATTTAAATAAGACACAATGCTCATTGTCCGTGTCCCCGGCTTGTTAGGTACAGTGGGTAGCGGGGAGAGGGGGTAATTCTGTACGCTCGCAGACTAATAAGTGCTCATTGAAATTTGCAGAGAATTCTTGTTTGGTCGCCTCCCCCGACACTCGACACCCACGACCTTGTACAGTGTACAGTGCTCACACTGTCGTCCTGGCGCGTCCTGGCGCCGACCTGTTTCAAATGGGACTGATTTAATTTTCTTCCCTTTGTAATTATAGGATGCTAATGTCGTAATTAATAAAAGTTAAACTTACCACATGATTGCCTTGTGGAATGTTGCAATAATTAGCTTAGTAATCAGACGAAAGAATATTTGAGTGTCACTAACCGGCTCAAGAATTATTTTCCTGGTGTTTCAATGTCAACAGATTGAAGGTGCAGTGACTAAAACATCCACCCCAGTCAATGAAGTCAGATGGGAAAAATTAGCCTAATGTTAGATTTTGCACCAACGACAGAACCTCCAAAATCTATTAGAGGTTTAGCCCGTACCGGACATTAAATTTTAAACGTGAAAGGTTACTCATAAATGGTTGTATCGCCGATACAATTATCTTCACAAGCATGAACAAGATATCACACTTATTTCCTTAACGTTCTCTAAAAAAACCTTACAATAGTTAACATTTATCATAATATTGCCAGAAAACTGAAAGGTTTATTGGAAAAGGCACGGATCAACTTTGATAAAAAATTTAATGGGAATTTGGTTTAAATCTGGTTTAGTAATGTGAAGTTAGTGGTCTCAAAAATATAGACATTTACATGTAGCATTGCACGTTTAATCTATTTTATATTGTTCCTTCTACTTCAGAGGCATTTTTTATTAGAGCCAGAGAGAGATTATACACAAACGCTTTTTGGGTAAGCGGTCTAAACCCAAATGGGCATCCCGAGATTTGAACCCGTGATCTCTTGAACCGAAGTACAAGACGCTAGCCACTAGGCTTGCAAGACAATTCCGTACGAACAAAACTTTAATGCCCGTGAAAAGGTAAGAGCGAAAGCTTGTTGAAACTTTTGCCAAATAATGCTTTAGTAGTACTTGTTCGATTGTACAAAATCCAGTCTTACAATACATTTTTCCCGAGGTTTACTCATTTCGGACCTTTACTAACTGGGATAATCATGAAGTTTAAAGCTAACATCTAACAATGACCCGCTGAGTAGAGAGCGGTTTCCCTCAATTTAGTTGTGTTGGAATTTCTCTTCCGACCTATCTGTTTATCTAGTGTTTTATTCATTCCTGGACCAGGACCAGCCTCCCTGTGACTAATGCCGGCGGCGAACACACTCGTTGACAAATCACGGACCGGCACCCAGCGGGAGGCTAGGCGCCACTCCAATAAAACCATTAGTGAAAAATTACACGTGTCCCAGTTTCTTGGAAATCAGGACAATTGTTTGTTCCTCCTCGCCATTCTCTGTACCCTGGAGGTAGATTGGGTCGACCTAAATAGCAGAACCACATGATTACTGGCTTTTCATTAGAACTTTCGTGCAATCCTGATACAAGAAGAGATATTTTCGAACTACATAAACGCTTACTAACCACACAAAAATGTGCTGGTTTCTGGTACACATATCTTATCCTGATTGATTAAATATCTTCCGGAATAATTTACGTAAGGTTACACCCAGTTAGATTAGGATCTTACAGGAGTTAGATTAGGATCTAACTCCTTGATCCTAAATCTAACAAAGTCTTAACTCCTAAGAGTCGGAGAACATTCTTAACAACCAATCTTGGAGGAAGGGTATACTCAAAACTGTTTGAGTCCATTGGGTCGACCAGTTAATCTTATTTCTATTCATGAGACATCTCCTTAATTATCGAGTGAATATTTTAAGGTATATAAGAGTTAAGAGTGAGTACGATGGTTGTAATAGTTAGTTAGTGAAATGGCAACCTGTCCAGGTATTTTAAGCACATTTGTATGTAAGGATGACATTTTCCTTAGATAGAACTGTTAATTAATAGCCCAAACTGTCAATGGCATATTTAAGGGACCCACAGGTTACCATGGAGTCCGAACTGGTCTAATTTTGAGGACGGTCTTTGTTGATGAACTTAGTATTTAATAGTGCGGACGTCAATCCACACCAGAGGGTATCACATCTACAGACCATCGCTCACAACTATCCACAATTCGTGACCTCCAAGTAGCTGGATCACAGGACACGTCACCGTCCCAGTCGGTGTTATAACGGATAAACAGACGTCACAAGCGTAACCAAGTTCTGGAGCGACACCAAGGCACAAATCATGACAACAAATTGAATATATCAGCTCATATCAGAGCTCATTGTCCTCTGATATATCGACGCCCTGTACCCCATTGTTCTGTTAAGAACTTAATCTTGGACCGGATCTCGGTGGAATTTCGGACACCGTTATACTTATTTGTTTGTTTGCAGAGTGCTGGATGTTTAGCCTCTTGTGTCAACTTACAGAACTTGCTCTACCTTTACTTAAAAAATAGATATTGCAGAACTTAATTGAATTTTATATAACGTATTAAACTACAACTATACATTGTAGTTTATTGTATTGGTTGACAAAGTGACTTAGTATCACCAAAAGTAAGTCTTAAAAATTAGGTTACCCCTGTTCTGAGGTGACGCGTGAGCTTATTCCATGAAAGAGGAATACGCAACTATTGCATCAAATATTTTAAACAAAATAATGTCGAGCAGTCATTCTTTGTCAAGTCACAAAACCATTTTGAATGACCAAATCAAATTTAATACTCAGTTATAGCTGGTCGAATCAATTAAATAGTGTTATACACTGGCACAACGATCAAAAGTATTTATCAAGAGCTGACGTGTGATAAAGTGATTTGATTCCAATCATATTATGAAGTATCAAAAGTAGGGCTACTAATTGAAAGAGTTTATTCCTAGGTTAAGTGAAACGATTCGAGGGAGACATTGCGATAACTAAGGATAAGTGAAGACCTTTCATTTTAAGGGTGTAACCATTATGGGGATTAAAGACCTTTTCAATTGTTCATGCACCAAAAGTTCTCATTTTAATTTCTATTCTTATACGTAGTATATGAAGAAAGAATAGTTTTCATCAAATTATTTCAATCTGAGCTAAGAGGGAATATGTTCGTTTTAAGGCCCCTTGAATCCTTAAACGTGGTTTTCGGACTGACATCCGTCAGTCTGTCAGTCTTTCTATCTGTGTACAACCTCCGAGACCTCACTGATATTTAATATTTGGTAAATTAATGGTTCAAAAGCTATAGGTTTTTAAATGTAAAAAAATCATTTCAATTTTAGTGGCATAACCCCAGTTTTGTACAGTACCTATGAATTTAACCCAGCTTAAAAAACCAAATAAATTAGTATTTTGAATTATTTGCCTCCCGACAACGGTTCCAAAGTTAAGGTCAATTTAATGTACATGGTAAACGCAGTATGTTGTCTTCACCCAATGTTATTCTTATGGAGAAAACTAAAAATCAATTTCTTCCTTATTTCTCAACTGTTTGTCATGAAACTTGGTATGTAGTGTAAGGTCACATCCTCAAAAAAAAGCATTAAAACAGGTTTGGTGAATCTTAGGGGGGAGGTCGATGCCCCAAAAAGTAAATTAATTAATTTATCTTTTTTTCTCTTGTTAGTTTAAGATATTGGATGATTTTCAGGAAACAATACATATTAAATGATCAACTTCAAAGAATATGATTGTTTTATTAAAGGTTGCAGTTTTTTGACATGGACATGTCTTACTTAGCTCAGGGGGGTATTAGTGATTTATAAGATGGTAAATATGAAATAGGTTTCCATAGAAACTACCAGAGCTATTGTATTGAATTTTATTGAATGAACTGAAAAAAATATTTTTAGACATATCTATGATCTAACCTATTTTCCAAAGGGAAGTAAATACAAACATTATAAAATTCAATTTTGGGAAAAGTATGTATCAGTCCAGTGATACCATTTGTTTGCCCTTGGGAACGAAATTCATCAAATTTCCCCAAAACATCTTGACCTTTCCAATTCAGAACGGTCATTGAGAAAAGTACTGAATTTTCCTGCAAACTTCTAGACCTTGAGAGCATACGAAATGTTTGAGGTTAGAGGGTCAGATGACTCACCAAACTCCCAAAATTAGCTAAATTCATTAACGTGACTTACTTCTTTCATTGTGTAGCTTGTTCCTCAGCTAAACTATTCCAATGCAGATGCAAAGCGTGAGCAATGAATAAAGTCGAGAAATTTATGTCGGCTTAATGGAGATCAATTACGAATTCTTGGCTTACGAAGACCAATTATTCTATTTCAGTAGAACGTGCAGAGTGTGCGACGCGGTGCAGCGAAGAGCTAATTAACTAATTATGCCTACAATTTGCTGGTCAACTTATATTAGACGCTGAACTGACATATCACGGCGTTTTGCCAATGTCGTGACACGTATCTCATTCCAACAGCACCGTTACTTTAATGACTAGAAAATATTAGAAGTTATATCCACAGAATGTATACGTAACTGTATCATAAATATGTTGTTTTGATTTCCATTGAAATAAGTTTAACGGAATTTTACTCAGTCAGTCTCTAAGAGCAGTCTTCATTCTTCTCCTTGTGAGGCATCCAATTCTCCTAGTATTTATTCATGTAGCTTCATGTAGGACGACTTATTTTCATATTGAACTAGCTGACTCGGCGAACTTCGTAACGCCTCTCAGTAAACACATGTTAACTTTAAGATTGTCCATGTTCTGAAGTCGAATAGCAATACGGCTTCATTTTGAAAGGTTATTTATTCTGGGTCGCTGCATAGTGAATAACAATACTGAAACGATAAAACATATTAATATCATTCCCATAAAACAAATAAATCTGAGTGGATTAATTCACAATTTTCAAATCCAATCCAAACCCAAACGAAACCTAACTGTAATACGGCTTTTATAGGAAAGATATACAACAGCTGATTATTATAATAAACGTAATAATATAAACATTGTAATTATCATATAAACACGTGACTTTAATCAGACAGAAAATAAAAATATAAATACATAATCCCCAAAAACCGTAAACTATTAACGTGGTGAATAAAGCTGTTCATTTTTTACAGTACACATTTACTTCATAGTTTAACATTAATGAATGATTCAGATGGCATTGGATAGTAAAGCATACGGTATTGCTAATGGAAAGTAAACCAATCAGCTGTAGCTAAGAAATCAAATGTTTTCATTATAGACAATTTGTAAACAAACTTACTCTCCATAAGGTTAACATTAGAAATTTAAAACGCCATAAAATGGAAACTTATGGGGTTTTCGAAAATATTTTTTCACTAAAACCTTCCCGGACACATATAGAGCAACTTCCTAAAATTTCATGGCGATCGGATGAGTAGTTTGGCAACGCATAAAGGACATACAGACAGACAGACAGACATACATTCAATTTTATATATAGAGATGAGATTGTGAGGTATTAGACAGTATCGTGTACCAGGTCAAGTGATGTAATTACTTACGTATTTTGTGTAAATTGTTTAAGTGGTTTTCCACTAGCTTACTGGATGACTTCTTTTTATGCATATTTACCATTGTCAAAATCTTGAAAGTTCTGGAAGCTTCCCTACAACTTTCTCTGATAATTAGCACAACTGAAGATCTTACAGCCCTCTTTTGCATTATTAAGACTTTTTGAAGATAACTTGTCAAAGTTTCTCTCCAAACAATGAGTTCGTACTTGAGTTTCGAACAGATAATAGCAGACTTTTATTCAGTAGAGGTGCTGAGGTGTGTAGATGGACTTGTACAATTACAATTAAACACATCAATTGATGAATTGAGTTTAGGGAGGAGATCATCTACAAGGACTCCTGGATAGTTGGCCTGAGTATTTCTTTCCACATCCGGTATTGATGGTACGTCTTCACAACTTCCCCCATAAGCCGTTTGGCTTGTTTTTCTGGATTTTTTACTGTAGAACCTTATAGTGGCAATATTGGTATGCCATGTTTAGTGCTATGAAAGACTTTCCAACTAGATCTTCTTTGTTTTTGCTCAAAAGCAAGTTGATGTCATCAGTATACGCCAATATCATGAAACAATTTTTTACGTATTCTGAAATTGCATTTATGAAGAGTATAAATAATATTAGTCCTAGTAAAGATCCCTGAGGTACTCTCCATTCAAAGGCATATTTTTATCTAGGTCTTTTTGTAGCTCCATTTTGTGTGTGTGTGATTTATATTTCTCTCCGTTTTAAGATAGCATTCGAACCACATCTTAGCTATGCCTAATTGCCTGATTAGTCTACCTTGTGTAATATGATTTCGTGGCTTAAGTAGTCAAACGCTCTACTTAGGTAATGGATAAGACTTTAAGTAAGTTTTTATTCCTCAACATATCAATTGTGTGGTTTGACAATTCGACCAAAACTGTTGGGGTTTATTTTCCCCTATGAAACCATTATGTCTATCAGCTACCAAACCGAAGTTTTTACCATGGTCCACAATTCATCTAAAAAGATGTTTGTATTTACTTCCCTGTGGGAAATAGGTTAGATCATGGATATGTATAAAGGGAATGTTTTCTAAACAGCTGATCTTATAACCAAATTATGACGTCTCTAGCTATTTTACGCCACTAACCACATTATGTCACTGTTAAAAATTTTGGTCACGCAATTTGCCAACACCCATTCCCCATAGCCATGTAAAAACAGTTTTTCCAGAATTTTTGAAAAGTTCGCGGTGTTGATGTTGGTCTATAATTACTGACTATTGTTTTACTACCTTTTTTGTGTTTTTGGCACATCTCTGCAATTTTTAAGGTTGCGGGAACACGTAATTTACTCAACGGTTTGTTTATGATACTTGTGAGAGGTATTGTCTGCGGTTCGAGTGTGTGACGTCAGTGGTGAGTTTGGCGCCGCGGTGTCGGTCGCGCCCTCCGACGGATCCTCATTGATCAGCCATCAACATAGGACGGCCCACGTGCCTTTGTCCGACGATTGGGCTCATTCATCTGGTCCACGGTACTGTCATTCATGCGGCCAAATTAAATCATAACAACCACAATGACTGTCGATGTCATAAGTCTGGCTGGAGAAGTTTGATAGTGATAAATGTTACCCAGCAGTGATATTTATTTAAGGAGCTATTGTGGCGGCACGGGGACTGCTTTATGTCACTATATTGAGTGTAATTTATTTACGAATTATAAAATATAGCAAGATATATGAGACGTATGGACCGTTAATAGGCCTTAATATTGTTTTGGATCATTCTGTTATGGAATGGAATCAGATATTAAATGAATCTAAATATATAAACCATTTGTATCAATTAAATTAACAAGAAATAAGTGAAATGAATTACTTAATTAATTGTGAGATGTGAGACTGAAAAAAAGTTGGGCCCACATCAGGGAATCATGATGTTTTTTCTCATTTTCCTCAATAAAATCATACTACTTTACGTAACGTTTTAAAATGTTAAACTATTTTAAATTGTGTTTAGAGAAATAATGTCTACTATTTCTTCTGTAGTTTGGAACTTGTCAGTAACAAAACTAAAAGATTGTACCACAATTATCTTACAATCATTTCTCATTCATACTTGGTTTAAAATACCTACCTAGAAAAGTCGCCATTTCAAAATGTAATAGTAGTGATAATCAGTGTACATGAATAGGGTAAGCTACATATGAAGTGACGTGACGTCAGTGGTGAGTTTGGCGCCGCGGTGTCGGTCGCGCCCTCCGACGGATCCTCATTGATCAGCCATCAACATAGGACGGCCCACGTGCCTTTGTCCGACGATTGGGCTCATTCATCTGGTCCACGGTACTGTCATTCATGCGGCCAAATTAAATCATAACAACCACAATGACTGTCGATGTCATAAGTCTGACTGGAGAAGTTTGATAGTGATAAATGTTACCCAGCAGTGATATTTATTTAAGGAGCTATTGTGGCGGCACGGGGACTGCTTTATGTCACTATATTGAGTGTAATTTATTTACGAATTATGAAATATAGCAAGCTATATGAGACGTATGGACCGTTAATAGGCCTTAATATTGTTTTGGATCATTCTGATATGGAATGGAATCAGATATTAAATGAATCTAAATAGATAAACCATTTGTATCAATTAAATTAACAAAAATAAGTGAAATGAACTACTTAATTAATTGTGAGATACTGAAAAAAAGTTGGGCCAACATCAGGGAATCATGATGTTTTTTCTCATTTTCCTCAATAAAATCATACTATGTTACGTTACGTTTTAAAATTTTAAACTATTTTAAATTGTGTTTAGAGAAATAATGTCTACTATTTCTTCTGTAGTTTGGAACTTGTCAGTAACAAAACTAAAAGATTGTACCACAATTATCTTACAATCATTTCTCATTCATACTTGGTTTAAAATACCTACCTAGAAAAGTCGCCATTTCAAAATGTAATAGTAGTGATAATCAGTGTACATGAATAGGGTAAGCTGCATTCGAAGAGACGATATTATTACAATTATTACCATTAATATTATAGTACCATATTATAATACTTAAATACATTAAACTGAAATGGTGACCTACCCAGGTAGGCATTTTAAGCCAAGTATAAACGAGAAATGAGTGTAAGATAATTGTGTTGCGATCTTATAGTCTTGTTACTGACTAAGGCTTAAACGTTCCTTAGACAGGACTTTGAATTTAGTAGCCGAGCAAAAGATGAAATCTAAGGAACGTGGGGTCCGAACCATTTTTAGCTCTGGATCACAAACTAGTCTAATTATGAGGATGCTCACCCGCAAAGAGCATCCTCATAATTAGATAATAGTGTACGTGGTATTTACTAGTGCGGAAGTTGATCCACTCCAAGATCTGTAGCTGGTTACAGGACAAGCCACCATCCCAGTCAGTAGTATGACAGTAGCAGCGGCGCGAGCTATCTCCCGTTTAATCGTTTGTATACAGCACTCAAGTTGTTCTCACCCCGGCCTAAACTGACACTATCCAATTTTCAGCGTCACCGGCCGAGACGGGGATTATCAATATGTAACAAAGCAGCTTTAATTGGCAGCCTGAGTCACTGATCACTGATCACTGATCGCCGCTATCTGAGTGAAGGGTTCGAACCCCCGACTGCCGGCACAATGGCCACGCGCCGAGCCGATTACCAAGGCTTATCTTGTAACCGACCCTGATAACTCCCCTCGGCCACCACCCTCCGCTAATCCTGAATATAATTTCTCCTGTATTCAACTTTTCACTTCACCCTCCTCGTCCAAAAGCCTTTTGACGCATTACGTCCTGCGTCTATGTTAAGTGTCAGAAAACAGTCGAATTTCAAGACGAGCTATCTTCATGTATAGATAATATTTTGTTAACATGTATTGTAAAGAATTTTCAAATATATTATACGAACTTAATTTATAATTTAACACTAAGAAATCAAGGGGACGTTGAACGGAAAACATTTTTTACGAATTTTAGTTTTAAATTATAGTCTATGAGTTAAATAAAATAAAATTATACCTTATTTATACACCCCAAAATACATCTAACATAAAGGTTTTTAGTTTAAAGCAAAACTCTACATACCGCCTTTTCTCCAAATTTTACTCAAATAAGCTCTTAAAAACTATGTTCAAAGTCTACTACTGTACTCCAAAGATTCTGGTATCTCATATTAATCCGTCTAAAACGCATTTCCTCGAACACAACAAATGTTTATACATTTGTCCCGTTTATCTTTTATCTTTTGAGAAAACGATAAAAGATAGAGTTGTGACATTTTCACAGGATATTTTATATGTTGAATTTCATATCTGGAACCAAATTTATGGTAATAGTCTTTTGTTTACGAAAATAAAAAAATGTTAATCCTTTAAGAAAAAAGATTTTGGTTGATCAAAATGTTAGAAAAAAGATTTTGGTTGATCAAAATGTTGATTACGTATTTTGGTTCCAGATTTTGTGACATAACATAAACTACTGCAAGCAAAAAATCAATAAAAAAACTCTTGAAGTTTACAAAGACACAGGATTATTGCGGATATACTCTTCTTAAGATTGCAAATTTAACATTGTTAAGATATAGTGAATAATGTCCCCTTAACTGGAATACAACTATATAGATATATAACGATCCTATAAATTCCCTAATTATATACCTCCAAAAGTTTAATGTTTGGGAAATAATTTTCAAATATGCACAATTTTTAATTAACACAAATAATTTAACGAATGAACTTCATATTAAATATTTAGTGCGGCATGATTATACAATTTAACATACAATAGTTTAGTATACTAACTACTACTACATACCTGTTCATACACAGGGGTTGGGTTCATACTATTTTTAACTCTACTTACCTGAAATTATTTAAGTATTGCCTTTTAGGTACTGGAAATATTGAATATTTATTAATCAATCAGAATCTAATCAATAAACATTTAATTACAACAATACCTGATTTTAACCAGTTTTTAAGAATGAAAGGTAGCAGGTCTGAAATTAAAATATTTAACTTAATAATTATATAAAACAGTAAATTTATAGGGAACAGCTCGTTTACCGCACTGATCTTTCGTAGTCTATACAACCCACGTTCAATATGTTTAATTTTTAACATCGTTCGTTTGCTTTACGGTTCCTAAAGTTTCCAACCCCTCTTTAATATTAATATTTTCACCGTGGTTTGTTTACACTAATGATCGTAGACACTACGACCTACTTTCAATGAGATATAAAAACTAGAGGTTCATTTGCTCTACTGTTTCGTATGGACTACGACCTATTTTAGTGAGTTTTACATAAGGGAGAGGCTATTTATGTAGGTAGATATATGGGATTCCTAGCCCTACACGTTTGTGGCTTAGATGTTACCTTTCACATAGATTTCAGCAGGTTCAACGGCAGGTGACTGACAAATTAAATGTCAGCTCATGGTGTCCCCTAGGTATCAAAGGTCCTGATCTATATAAATGATCTTTCTGTCAAAGTTTCTTCAAAAATTATTCTATTTTACAGATGAAACTACAATCTTAGTAAAAGAAACTTCTATTAGAATTGCAGCAAGTCAAACATCTAAAGATATTTCATCTATGGAAACTTTGTTTTG
This sequence comes from Nephotettix cincticeps, assembly GCA_023375725.1. NCBI lineage: Eukaryota > Metazoa > Arthropoda > Insecta > Hemiptera > Cicadellidae > Nephotettix > Nephotettix cincticeps. The sequence continues at coordinate 62,230,775 of CM041789.1, forward strand.
AACGCAACGGTCATCAGTTAAATTGCTGTAAAACAAACATTTTCAGAACTAGCAATGGAATTTGGAAGGGTAACTGTCAGAGTTGGAGTATATATTCCTGCTGAAAATACTAGATAAGGTGTGAATATAAATTAAAATTAGTTATCATTGAACAAAAAATGGTCCGATCATCTGAGTTAAATAAATTCATCTTTGGCCAAAACTGTATTTGGATTAAGAGTGAAGTTTAGGACAACTGGTCTAAATGCAGCTCTTGCAGTTGATCATTCTTATTTCATGTCTCGTGCGTTTTATGATATTGTTATCATCCCTCCAATCATAAACAGTATATTTATTCTTCAGAAGAAAGCCGTAAGGATCTTAGAGGATGTTGAACCTGGCTCATCCTGTTGTCCTCTTTTCTTAGAACTGAAGTTGTTGTCAATCCATGCTGGTTATATTTATCAACTGTGCACTTTTGTCCAAAAGAGCTATAATAGCTTCTTAGTGGAAAACCATGAGCACCCTTACAAAAACTAGGCACAAAGATTTCTTCAATATCTGGTTCATAGAACAAATCTATTTGATATCCACGCTAACGGGAAGGAAAAATGTCCAATCCCCTCACCATTAATATAACATCTGAGAAACGAATGAAAGTCTTTCAGAGAAAAGTTTAAGGGTTTTTACTATCGCTGTGCCCTTATTCAATGACGTTGTGGGAAATAAATTTTACAGTAATTTTTATTTATAATATTGTTAATTCAAGATCTGACATGTGAAATAACTACCAGTGTTACTAATATATAATGTAGATTATTGTGACGATAAATAATTTCCTTTCATTTCATGTGAGTAAATGTTTAAAAACAAATGCAGATGCTATATGTAAATATTTCTAATAACAATCAAAGATGTGGTTGATTGATTCAATTTAGTCAGTACAAGTTTCTATAGTAACGATCTAAAATTACATAAACAATTTGTAATGTAAAGATTGGCATACGCAAAAATGTTTTAATTGAAAAAATTGAGTTTCTTCGAGTAGTATTGTTAGTTAATTTGATTAGAAACCTGTTTTATTTAGTCTCCTTAATCCCTTACAGACTACAAGAGGGGTTTCCCAACAATCTGCTGATAATAATAATTAAAGCCGCCTTCTTACAACAATGCAGCGTGTTCCAATTAGCAACAATGGAGCACCCAAGAATGGCGGCTCGTGTTGGCGGGAAACCGTCTCCTAGCAACGCGGGAACGCCTCCTATTGGACGACACCACGATACACTGCTAGACTACAGTTTATAGAGCCGTCCACAAATGATCGTATTGTCTACGATACAGTCGCTCGTTAGATATCTCTTAATCAGGGTTATTTAGGGGGCTTACATTACCATAAGTGACATCTCGCTGTATATCGTATGAAAATTATGTTGTTGTAGACAGTGTCGACAACGGTCTGATGTAAGGCTAAAATCATTCTTGCATAAATATGCAGCAGTTGGTGAGCATGTAATGAATCAAAATTGTTGAATTGTTTGTGTGGGTTTGTTTGTAATATTACTTGTAAATGCCTAGATACACGGGTTGCAAATAACATGGTGATATTCTGTTCAATGAGGCGAAAGCCTACACCAGTTCCAGCTCCAATATAAGGGCTATAATGAAATGATTCATTTCCCGCTATTGATACACGTTCAAAGTTTACTTAACTTTGTTTATTAACTTATAAGTTTGGTTTTTAAATAAAATACTGTATATACTGTATAGTGGGGAAAGTAATCTTTTCCGTGCAGACATATTTATATCAACATGAATTGGGAATAATCCATTCTTAATTCCTAACCCAAATGAGAAATCCAGGATTTGAACCCGTGACCTCTAGCACCGATGTCCAGGACGCTAACTACTAGGCTAGCCGACACTTAATCTTCTACATCTTACTCTAATTTAAATCTTATTCAATATTTTTTAAATATCTTAATAATCTTATTAAAAATATTTAGCATTAGTAACACATCACGACCAAAACTAATAACAATAGAAGAGCACTCAAGAAAACTGGGAAACTGGTCGCAACTCAACATCCGCCGGTGAAACATGTCAAAATGTAACTGGCCAGTTTTTCCAAATTTATATGTGCTTTTTAAATCTTTTTAATGCCAATGAAAGTGTCTGGTAAAGTGGGTGTAGTGTTCTCTTGTGTGGATTAACGTCCGCACAATTGAATACTACGATAATCCGCTAAGACCATCCTTATAATTAGACCAGTTCGTAATTCACGCAGTGCTTGGGACTCCACGATAATCTGTAGGTCCCTTAAAAGCCATCGGCAAATAGGCTATTAATTAACAGTGCTGTCTAAGGAACATGTCAGCCATAGTCAGTAACAAGACTACAAGATCGTGCCACAATCACCCTACACTAATTCTCATTCATAAGGACAACATTACAATAATGTAATGTAATATAATCTGGTTAGGTATGTGGTTTTACGAGAATTGACAACCTTTTCAATGACAAGGTATACACTTGGCATTTTTAGTCCTCCCTTTATACATAGTATATGGAGAAAGTGTTGTTTTTGTCAAAATTGTCGAATTTGAGTTGAGAGTGGATATATCCGTTTTGGGGTCCCCTGAATTCAAAAATGTGGGTTTCGACGTGATGTCTGTCCGTCCGTGTGTTTGTGTGTGTGTCTGGATGTGTACAGAGCCACAGCCTACCCCGTTGGCCCGATTTAGATGAAATTTGGCATGTATGTATATATTCACCGTATCTCCAAGTATTTTTTTCATTATTTTGAATTTTTGATTTTTAAGGGCAGTTTTCCCCTAAAAAACGTGAAAAATCCAAATTTCTCAAAAACGGCTCTAACGATTTTTATTGAAATTTGATAGTTTAAAGTGCACAGAGTACTAAATAAATGACACCACTTGCATGTCTGTAAAAATTATGGTTCAAAATTTATGGGCTTTTAAAAGTCAAAAAATCATTTTTTCATTTTTAGCTAAAACAATGAAGTTAAAGAATAATTTTACAATCACCATTGAAACCAGCTTAAAAACTAAAAAAACAATATTTTGAATTATTTGTCTACGACTAACAGGTCTAGAGAAAATTTTAATGTCCAAAATAAACGCAGTAGGTTGTCTGAGGGAATCCAATGTTATTCTTATGGAGAATATTAAAAAATAAATTTCTTCCTTATTTTCCAACCTGTTTCCATGAACCTTATAATGAAGAGTAAGGTAAAATTACCCAACAAAACTCACTCAAAAAGTTTGGCATTACCATAAAATTCTAACAATTAATTTAACTTTGTTTCTCTTGTTGTTATTTACAGAAATTGGATGATTAGTTTTGATACAATAAATTTTTAAATGATACTTAAATAAACTTTACTTACTAAGAATATTATAGTTCAGTTACAGATTGTCGTATTTAAATTTACTTAAGGGAGAAAGTATGTGTTAGTCCACTGATACCGTTTATTTGAGCTTGTAAATGAGTCGTCTAGATTTGAAACTGTGGTAGTTCCTATCCCAACCCAAGACCACCTAGCTGATTGAGGTAACTTAAAGCTTTAATTAATTTGTAAAAGTGGTACAGAGGCTTCAAATCATGTGTTTTTACAAGTCAATTTAATGCCCGTTCGGATTGATCTACGCCGTAGAAGGTAGTCGTTGGACAAGCTAGGGGCATGACAAGGGATGAGTTGATAGGCCTAGCAAGCAGGCATGTCGCCCGCTACCTGCGATGCTGCCGCTGCCGTCTAGAGATGCCGCCAATTTGTTCAAGATCGCCGAAATGGATCCCGTAATTGACGGAGGAGGCGGGGCTGGAGACATTAGGCTGGGGAAAATAAATTGCTTTTGAATAGGCCACTTTCAAAATAACATACTGGTAACAATGAGACTTGTTATTTGCAGTAAATTCAGGGTAGTACTGTTTTTGCAAACAGTAGGCCTACATAAAAAATCTCCACATTATCTTAAAAGTAATTTCGTGACCGAAGGAACACGCTTGAAAACAATGGAAAAGGCTGTCCCATGCGATACCTACTCGTTTTGGGAAACAGCTGATTATTGTTGAAGTGACTTTCACATTAGGGCATATAGCTCACACCAACCTATAAAACCAATTATTAGGACAGAAGCTAAAATATATGATTAGAAATATTAAACTTTCAAAGAACTTTCAAACTTTTATTTCGTCACTAGTCCGGATAGTAATTGTTATCGGTGCGCGATAGTTTCAAGTATGAGGCAAAGCCGAATACTTGAATTCTATTAAACACCGATATAGCACTTTCAGACGTGCTACAAACAGTACTTTTTATCATTCCACCTTTTAAAAATTATACTTTATTCGATTCATTCAACTTAATCTAGTTTGAAAGTGTGTTTTCAAAGCAAACAATAATAAAGTAAACTTCACTAGCTGTTCAAATAACTTCAATAATAAAGTTCACTAGCTGACCCTACAAACTTCGTAACGCCTAACAGTAAATGCGTGTTAAATTTAAGATTAATCTTGTTCAGAAGTCGAATAGCATTACGGCTTCGTGGTGAAAGATAAGTCATTCTGGGTCGCGGCATAGTTAATAACAATAATGAAACTTTAAAGCATATTAATAACATTCCCAGTGGGTTGACTCACAACCCAACGTAAACCCAAACCAAACCTAACTGCAATACGGCTTTTTTAGGAACGATTAAATTTTCTGATCGCAGCATTACAATTATTAATTAATTTATTATTTAATTTCTAGTAAAATTTCTAAATCCTTGACAAAATAAAAACCAAAATGTAAACAAAAAATACATGTTATTTAAATCATTCATATCTTAGGTTTGATTACAGATAATCAAACCAAATGGCATTGGAAATTTTCAAATATCAGGTGCTGCCATCTAGCGGATAGATTGTGAATAGTTTGGGATAAAACTACAGGGAAACATTGTCGCTCAAATTCTTATATCGATGATTTACCCGCATATGTTCACAAATTATAAATATAAACCCTTTTTCTCATTAGGGGAAAACCATTCACCATATGCCAAAGGCGTTATTTTTCATGAAATGTATTTGATTGTTAATTAATCATGATAGTTTCTTTGTAATTGGAAATGATCGCTTTTGTATCCCACAGTTTAGTAGAAGTATTTTCCACCAAATATAATTTAAAAGAATTTTAACAATTTTTAAAGTCATATTACTAAATAGTATTGCATTATTGAAACTACAAGACTCTATTTGAAAATGCATTTCATTTTCACATCATTGTTCGGGTATTATCCAATAATCAAGTGTATACAAACATTCTTTACACAAGGAATCAATGGAGAGGCAAATTTTGTGTTTTGTTTTACGTAAGAAAATGAAGTGGAATATAGAGATGAAAACATGATACAGTGTGATAATAGGGTGGATGTGCTTGCATGTTGCGCATACACGTTTTCTGTAGCTTTATCTAGTTTTTTTATTTTGCCTTCACCGGCATTGTCAATAGTTCTTTTTTATTTGTTAATTTTTGATTATGCATATTAATAAATTAAAATGGGTTGTTTCGGCAGTCTGTATATATTATTTATTTTATTGTTATTTTATTTTTGAGGTATAAGATTTTTTATTTTGTACACTTTGAAAACACTTTAAAAAGTTTACAAACCGTTTTCTACAATTTCTGTTTTTACCGCATTTGAAATGCCCAATTTTGAATAAATCTGTAAGTAACCTAATATAATAAAGTGTTTACCAAGCAGTCTTGATTATATTGAGAAGATCTTGGTGCATAGGTATCTCTGTATAAACAAATTTAATAATGAATTTTAACGTTTTAAATTAAATAAACCTTTTTTTCTATTTGTGCAAGGATTATTGGAAATATTTTTTCTCAATACTTCTATTCACTGGGTTACCATGGCTTACATGCATCAAAATGTTAATTGTAATCTTAGCTTTTGCTTGGTTGGTTGATAAACAAAAACGTTAATAAAAAAAAAATTAAAATTCTTTTATTTGAAAACACTCATAATTGTCGTTTTTTCAGAAAAACATATTTTCCTTATATTCAATATTTTAATTAGCCTAGTATCCATTGAAAAAACATTCATAAAACCCAATATTTAGAAAAAGTTGAGTAGTTGGTCCCCTTTAGATGTATATTACAAAAAAACAACTACATACCTACTAAAAACACAAAAACAGATTGCCTCAGAAAGCAAATGGAAATTCCCACCAAATGTTTCCTTAAGTATATTGACCGAGGTTTAAACAATTCGGTGGAGGTTTTTTCCTCGCACCTGAGCGGGCAATTTGGGCCCCAGCGGGCGTCTATTGTCGCCGGATGCGACTGCCCACAGTGGAACGAATTTCCTAAATAAAGTTTGGATTTGAGCCGGCCGGCTCCCTGGAAGGTCATCACTTATCTTGTGTTGCCACTCCTAATTGCTTCTTCTTTGCGGACCCGCTGCCGCCTTGTTATATGATTCGAGGTAATTATATGTCGATGAAAACATGATATAGTGTGATAATATGGTGGATGTGCTTGCATGTAGCGCATACACGTTTTCTGTAGCTTTTAAATTATCTAGTTTTTTATTTTACCTTCACCCGCATTGTCAATAGTTCTTTTTTGTTTGTTAATTTTTGATTATACATATTAATAAATTAAAATGGGTTGTTTCGGCAGTCTGTATACATTATTTATTTTATTTTATTGTTAGTTTATTTTTGAGATATAAGATTTTTTATTTTGTACACTTTGAAAACACTTTAAAAAGTTTACAAACCGTTTTCTACAATTTCTGTTTTTACCACATTTGAAATGCGCAATTTTGAATAAATCTGTAAGTAACCTAATATAATAAAGTGTTTACCAAGCAGTGTTGATTATATTGAGAAGATCTTGTTGTATAGGCATCTCAGTATAAACATAATTAATGATGAATTTTAACGTTTTAAATTAAATGAACCTTTTTTTCTATTTGCGCAGGCATTATTACAAATATTTTTTCCAATATTTTTATTCACACACCCATAAAAAACACCCATAATTGTATTTTTTTTAGAAAAACATAATTTTTATCATATTCAATATTTTAATTAGCCTAGTACCCATTGAAAAATCATTCATAAAAACCCAATATTTAAAAAAAATTGAGTGGTTGGTCCCCTTTAGAGGGATATTACAAAAAAAAAACAATTACATACTAAAAACACAAAAACTGATTGCCTCAGAAAGCAAATGGAAATTCCCACCGAATGTTTCCTTAAGTATATTGACCGAGGCTTAAACAATTCGGTGGAGGTTTTTTCCTCGCACCTGAGCGGGCAATTTGGGCCCCAGCGGGCGTCTATTGTCGCCGGATGCGACTGCCCACAGTGGAACGAATTTCCTAAATAAAGTTTGGATTTGAGCCGGCCGGCTCCCTGGAAGGTCATCACTTATCTTGTGTTGCCACTCCTAATTGCTTCTTCTTTGCGGACCCGCTGCCGCCTTGTTATATGATTCGAGGTAATTATATGTCGATAAATTCCGGTAATTATATATCGATCTATTAGTCGATAATCGATTTGAACGCAGCTTCTGCGGTCTGAGTCATCAACTTCTCGATCGCCAAGGTTGTTATTTTAGATGTTAGTCATGTTATTATTGAACTCACGAACATGTAAGTGTGAATGTAGGTAAATCCCATATGGGCAGGCCCGGATTAACCATAAAGCCAACCTAGGCCATGGCCTAAGGCGCAAGCTTGCGGGGGGGCGCAGGGCAAGGGATGGCAAAAAATGTTGTATATTTTTATTTTCCTATACGAGCGTCAAATGCATGCCTATGAGGAATTTGTTACAAGTTTTGTCGGAATAATCAAACTCTCAGATCTAAAATGTTTAAAGCCAGTAATCTCTAATGAACTTTTCCACCTGAGGTCGCACATGTCAACAAATAAAATCAAACCGTTGTCTTTGTACAAGTGGATCATAGGAAACAAATCAAAATATATCTATCCAAATGTCGAAATTTTGCTACGAATGTTTATTTGTACTCCAGCAACAAACGCATCAGCCGAGAGGTAAGTCAAACAATAACAAACCGTTTACTTTGTATTACAATTTCAATGCCCTAGATTTTAATCTAAACTAAAATAACGTAAACAAATATTAAACAAAGTCTACTTTGTTGTCAGCTTCTTAGGATCACAGTTTTTCATGGGAAAGTAAGATTCCACAAATTACTCTAACTTTTAATATACTACAATTTTTATTAATCTTTAATCACTTCATAAAATTGAATAGTCTACTTTTTTATTGCTTTGTTTTCTGTATATTTTTTGTGTCACAATTTAATTGTATTTTTAGGTAATTTTCCTGCTTAAAAAGGATCAAGGAATACCATAGGTCAAACATGACCCAAACAAAGCTCAACTCTCTCGCTCTCCTCAATATTGAAAATTATGTAACCAAAACATTGGATTTTTTTGTTATCCTGTTTTTTTGTTTACCTGGGCCAAAGCCAGGAAGAGGAATAATTGAAAACGATGTTTAAGGTGGTGCGAGCAATAATATCGAGTGTTTAAGAAATCATAATTTTAACTTATTTGTTGATTGTATCAAAAATATGCTTTGGCATAATTTTTTCATATTTTTAATGAAAAAGTTTTTAGTTACAGGGTAATTAATTTGGAAATTTGGCGTTTTTCGTACAAGGAGTGAGGGAAAACGGCTTATTTTTTTTGAGCTGAAATTTTTAGAATGTGGATAAATAACAGATCTTTTTCACGTAACCTATGTGAAATTTTAAAATAAGAAGAAAAATATTCGTTTCCTACAGGAAATGATTTTTAAGGCCACATTTTTGTACCGATAATCTTACAAAATATGTCATTTTGGAGATCTAAAAATGTTTAAAAATATACAAAAAACAGAATTGTTATCTTAAACGAGTCATTAAGGAAGCTTGCACGAATCAACCACATATGCGTAACGAATAAGCGACACTAGCGCCGACCTAGCGGATTTTAGTTGTCCCTAACGCCGCTCGCACCGCTTTAAAGTTTTTAAATGATGATTTAAAAGTCTTTTTTTTTCTTTTTTTTTTAAATGATGATTTAAAAGTCATTTCGTTAGTAAATACTGCTTTGTGTTAATAAATGTACTTACTTAATTATACAGTGTTATTTGTGTTAAGTTGTGTGTTTTATTTTTCAACATAACTTTTTCTGTAAGTATTTTCTTCTCACACATTTTGGAATTTCGCTGTTATTGACTGATCGATTTAAATTATTTTCTTGCGAATGAATGTGTAAGATCTCTGATAACCTAAATAATAACCAAAATATTTGTAATCTTACACACAATTTTTTTAGTTTTGCCCGAAAGGTAAGGCGCACCATTTTATATGCTGAAAAAGCCAGCCTCCCCGAACGTCTGCCGGGAGGGGGCGTAATGTAGAACTCAAAAAGTGGAAAAGTGGCCCATCGCCATCCTGGATGATGCCGTAGACAGCATTAGAAATGTCACAGCAACGTGTTGAATCTCTTAATTTAAGTTTGTGTTTATTTTATTTTGATAACATCTGATATAGCACTGCTCCGGTTGTTCTGATTTGATTGTTTTAGCCATTCCAAGAGGTAATCCAGCAGCTACAGCGGTAAACGCTAATGCTGGTCGCTCAAATGAAGTCCTTTGCCGTATGTAATTGCGCATACACGACTACATGTAATGGTTTAGTTGGGTAAACACCGCCTAACGTGAGTCTCACATAATGCAGGAGCGTTACTCATAAAGAGTTACCACCTGCCCCTAGTGGCTAAACTTGTCGGGACTCATACTTTACTGAAATGGAAATCATTAGGAAATAAGCCAAGTTTGAATGAGAATTGAGTGTAGGATGATTTTAGCGCGATCTTGTAGTCTTGTTACTGACTAAGGCTGACTTGTTCCTTAGACAGGACTGTAATTGAATAGCCCAACAGTTAATGGCATATCTAAGGGACCTACAGTGTAACGTGGAGTCTGAACCACTGCCTCTGAATTACAGACAGATCTAATTATGAGGATGGTCTTTGCGGATTAACGTAGTACTCAATAGTGTGGATGTTAATCCATACGAGAGAATACACACCAACCGATCATCACTCACAACTATCCACAATAATTCTTTACGTCCAAGTAGCTGGATTACAGGACACGCCACGATCCCAATCTTTACGATGAAAACGACGAACAGTGTTGTATATATTAAAATAAAAAAGTTTTTGTTATTTAATATTATTTCAGTGTGACTAATGTTTTTCATTTTCAAATAAAGGTGTTAATTAAACTTAAAGCACTGTGCTACAACCGTTAAAGCGTACAGCCCTAGTTCTATTTATCTAGCCATATAAACGCCTAATTGCCGAAACTATTTATTAATTCCCGTAAGCAATTATATCAATATATAATGATCCATAGTTTAAAATTATTCACTAAAACTAATAGTGATATTTCCTGAAGAATACGGATCTTATTTACAATGATAACCATCGCGGATGATTTTGAATTATATCCATCCACAGGTGATTCCATTAATTTCACAACCAAAGTCCAATTTCTGTAAAATATTTCGTTGTGAAACTTCGAGGCTGTAAGATATACATTTTGTTGATGGTTGTTATATGAGTAATTATAAAAATAGATCATGTATTTTTACACGCTCTCCGTAAAGTTATTACTGGAAAAACACAATAACAAGTTTTTTTCAGAATTTTTGATCACACATAAAAGTAAAAGTAAGTTTAAGCCCAATAAGAACAGTGTTAATTTTTTGATAGCATTACTGGTTACACAATAGTCGTAAATAAAAATGTTTGTATTTTCTTCCCGGGAATAAGTTAGATCATGGATATGTCTAAAGGGAATGTTTTCAGTTAATCCAAACGGCTGTTCTTATGTTTCAAATTTTTTAGTTACAAATTGCTAACACCTCCGCAGAGCTAAGACTTATCCGTGTCTAAAAGTTAGAGGTGACAAATTGAATGTGAAGTAATTTTTAGGGAATTACATTATTAACCTTTTTCCGGTAAAATATAGCTACCAAACAGTTGTTTTTATAGTTACAAAATAATTCTCCCTTCTAATAACATAATAAGAATTTAAAAAATTGAATATGCGATCTCTAGCTAACCACTTTAATTTTAATATCACACCTCGATCATATTTTTACGACAATCACATGACCAGTAATGCTATCACAAAACTAATATTGTTCATTTGGGACGAAAATGAAAAGAACTGCAACTGATAGCCTGCTAAAATGGAAAGTCTTCGTATTCGTTATGACAGCTTCGAATATTTTGAATGATATCTTCTTTCAAATTTTGTTCAAGGATTATTTGGATTTGGATATTAGCTGGGAAGACGACTCCAGCTATTAGATTTTCAGAAAATTTTTAAAATATTGTTAAGTGTAAGTTTTTAGATCTTAAGATGATTTTGAATCACACCTACACATTTCTTTTTTCTCTCATATATCGTGACCCTATCGAAATTCCTCCAAACAGCTACCCCAGAACACCACAACTTGGCTCGCCGCCCGAGTTTTTGTCCACCTTCCTCGCAACGACAAAGCCCGCAGTCCGACTCTATTATAAACTCAGAATGAGAGACAAATTTTCCAGACGATAAATTAGTGAAGGTGAAGGAATGTTCTCACGGCGCACAGGTGGTATACCTGATACATCGCAGGCCGGCCAACCCTCCGAGACCGATTAACAATTACTCGATTCTATTGGCATTTATTAAATTTCTTCAGCTTGTTAAAGGTGAAATATTTCTTTGGTCCATCGTGGAGTGGCTTTTGTGCGGACTGAACGTTTCCCGAGTGGTTCTAATGTGAAAAATGAGGATCTCACGTTGTTGATAAGGGCTTGCAATAGCAGCGAGGTGGGGATATTTTTTTTTAAACATTCATTTTCACAACTGTTGAAATGTTTAAAAAATATAGCATCTCTTTTACAATACATATATCCCCTAACTGGTTCAGTATACACTTGTAGGGCCAATTAAGTGCATCATTTAAATTGGGTGAGCTGAATTTGGTGTGAATTTGGGAAAAGATTAATCATCCAGAACCATGTGTCTTCAAATGATATTTAATTGTAGATTCCTGTTTACATCAATAAAATGATCATTGCACTTTTATAAAATAATGAACTAAACTAATCTTACGTGAGATGATTTTTGGTGGGACTCTTCAATACTGCACTACAAAGAAAAACTCGTCTGAAAATAATCAAAGAGTATTAGACAATATGTAAAGCTTAGCATTAATCATTCGTTTTTAATTATTAATTTTTCTTGACAAAGATCTTTCATGTTTTACAAAATTATTTCATGTTTCATACAAGTTGAAAACTGAAGATAAAATTACGTAAGTTGAATAAACAGTCATGAATAATTAAGCTTTTGAGATTTACAATAAATGACATTCAATATTTGAACTTTAGATATATATTTACAGGTAATTATGCAATCACACTTTATATTATATAAATTAGGAAACTTACTATTTTAACGAGCAAGTGTTTTTCATAGAGTCGCCACCGTAAATGAAAATTAAAATTAGGAACGTTGCAACTTTTATTTGAAATTAAAAGTCGGCAACCTGACAAAATTAAATATCTCTAATACAGAACTTCTCTTATAACCAAATACGTATATAATAATTATAAATAATATATTCCTTGGGGGTGTCGTTAGATAATTAGCTATAAAACCAATTAAATACTAAATATATCAGTATAACAGTGGGGTCTTTTTTCATACACATCCATACACGTAAGCACATACCCAGATATTCGCATCCAACATTTACACGACCCCTAACTCACAGTATCCATCCGCTCTCCGTACCCCCAATCTCGCCACCATAGTTGCCACCCAGTCACACACACATTGGGACCCCAACGATTTTCTATTTTAATTATCTATCAGATCACTGGTGCTAGATGTTTCATGATTCAGGTATTCTCTTCCGTTTGGATTTTGAATGAACAGACATAGTTCGTGCTTTCAATAAATTATTAGTTTGCTAAAAAATAGTTGGGTCCTGAAAGACCCCACTCTACCAGTTACGGAACCTTTCTGCCACAGGACAATTAAAAAAAAGAGTTATTCTTTAGCTAAAAGATATTTTTAACAACGTTAACACCGCCTTAGAGTTTAGATATATCCATGCCAAAAATACGATTAGACAACGGAAACATTAAATATATTTACTTCCCTTAAGGAAATAGATTATAGGTCATGGATAGTATAAAGGAATGGTATAAACGAAGTATCAATGGATAATTTTGCGTTCCTCTAAACAAACAGCTGTCCTTATAACCATTCGCGTTCACTTCCGATAAAATTTTCGCATTATTTGATAACACACCAGAGCTTAGACATATCCTTGTAAAAATTTAGAAATGCATATCACACAACCATAAGTTTTTTTATTGGATTCGTCTTGCGTAAGAATCATTCTGAAGATCTAATTTAATTCTGAATTACTTTTGGATATAACCCCAAACAGATACAATCACTATTTGAAACTAATGTAGACAGAGTATCAGTATGCGTCTTCATCACAGATGAGTCATGAAGATATCGAAGTATGAAGGATAGCCATGTCCTGGGGCCACCTAGAGCGGAGGACCCAGTCCAGAGCAGGATTGGTTCCTTACTTCGACCGCTGCGGGGCGCTACGGACTATAGTTTAATAGTCTGTCAAAATACAATGATGAATCCCATTGTTCTACCTTTGGGCCGGAACGTTTAATAAATGACCCTTATTTGTCAATTAATTAGCCGGTAGTTTAGATCGAGAGCCTGTAAGTTTTTTCCTCGTGGAAATAACTTAGAATCAAAACCCAATATTTCCAGCTGGTTTGTTTACTCTATTAATTGTTGAGTTATTCCTCGTGTTTTATGCTAATAAGCGGCGAGCAATTATAATGATTTGAGTGTTGAAGATGTTTTGTAGCGTTCGTTTCTTGTATCATTGAATATGAATTAATTTTGCGTTCGCACGACATGCATATTTCCATCCCTTCCCTTATATAAAAGTCCTGTTAGGAACTGGTTATTGCGATAAAATTCCTCTGTCGCTACTCGCTGTCTCGAATAATTGTGTTGCTAATGTTCAACTGTTGGAATAACTTTCGTAAGTAAATTCAACACATTATGGAATCACTGAATATAAAATATAAAAAAATAACATGAAATAATGATTAACGATATCACTTAAGTAAATTCATGATGAATGTATACAAATTTATGTCACGAAAAATATCAATATTTTACACGTAACCATAGAAATTATAATTCAAAATAAATTTAATTTCTATTTAGTTGAATATTTTACACAAATGGTTGTTTTACTAATTTCCAGTAAGAGAAATTCTTTTTGGAATCAGTAAAAACGCTTTCGAAAATTGAGTCAGTCATCTAAGGCCATATTTCTGACTTTATCATCTATAAAATATATCAGAATGACAACATATGTAATCAAAATATCATAAGGTAAGAAATTGTGATCTATTAGTTTTATTTACAATCAAACACTGCAATACTTTATTTAGTTGAAGTTACATATCTGAAAGTATTGTTGATTAAGTGAATAATGTGTATTTTAATTTGTAAGGCTTTAATAGCATATTTCACTACTGGTCATGAAAGTTTTACATTTTGGGGCGACATGCGTGGAATACACTATCAACGAACGATACTTTTCATTGCGATGCAAACAATAAGTTTAAGCTCTTCAAAAGATTATCTAATATTTGTTAATTCAATAAGTTTTTATGGTCAAGCACAACCTAGTTTTCAAGGGATTTAATTTTACAGTGAAGTCAGTTGTTTGAACAAAAGATTTTTCAACACTAATAAGAAGTATTACTGGCGTGTATATATTAATTTATAAAAATGTCTCAAGTATCAGAAAAGATTCTGCATAAAGCCATCGATGTCTCTAGAAACCTGCTTCCTAAAAAATCTAGATGTAGGTACGAAGATGAACGTTTTTGGAGTGGTGCAGAAAGGAAAATGATTTTCCAAACAACATAAGTGATGAGGTATTACTTGTTAACCTATCAGAAAAATCAACCATGTGGAGTAAGTATTCGACGTATTCAGAGTAAGTCTTGTTTGAAACTAAAGCAAAACATAGATGTCAGTGCGTTTTCTAAAACTCTTACGTTCTTCAAACGCCAATGATGTTAAAAGTGTTGTTTTGGTCACCCGAAACTATTGTTCTAGTCGCTTCGAAAGTATAGTTTTGGTTGTTTCGAAAGTATTGTTTTGGTCGCTTCAAAAGTATTTTTTGTCCTCTTCGAAAGTATTGTTTTGGTCACTTCAAAAGTATTTTTTGGCCGCTTCGAAAGTATTGTTTTGGACGCCTCGAAAGTATTGTTTTAGTTGTTTCGAAAGTATTGTTTTGGTCACTACTAAAGTATTGTTTTGGTCACTTCGAAAGTATTGTTTTGACAACTTCGAAAGTATTGTTTGATCACTTTGAAAGTATTGTTTTGGCCGCTTCGAAAGCATTGTTTTGGCCGCTTCGAAAGTATTCTTTTGGTCGCTTCGAAAGTATTGTTTTGGCCGCTTCGAAAGTATTCTTTTGGTCGCTTCGAAAGTATTGTTTTGGTCACTTCGAAAGTATTGTTTTGGTCGCTTCAAAAGTATTGTTTTGGTTGCTTGAAAACTATTGCTCTGGTCGCTTCGAAAGTATTTTTTTTGTTACTTCGAAGGTATTTTTTTGGTTGCTTCGAAAGTAATGTTTTGGTCGCTTCGAAAGTATTTTTTTGGTCGCTTCAAAAGTATTGTTTGAGTCGCTTCGAAAGTATTGTTTTGGTCGTTTCGAATAATGTTTGGAACAGATGATTATTGCTTATTTGTTTGAAAAGAAATTGATGTCTTACCTAAGAGTAGACGAACTACTTTCAAATACAGAGTAGAGAAAATATTATTTCTTATGAACATTTTAGTAAAACTAATACAAGTTTAAAATGAAACATTGATATTAGATTAAAAAAATATTAGGATTGAATAAAGAAAATTTCGTAGCGATAGCTCAACATACTTGAATAAAATATTAATATACTCTTCGTACTAACATGGATTGGAGAAATAACATTTTATTATGTTTTAGTGAGGTATTACGACGTACGCAATAAGAATATTCCACATAATTTATCCCGTAATATAATTCTATTAGAAGAATACCTGTTCTAAAATATAGCATAAAAAGCAGGAACAGCGTAATCTCCCTCAGAGATCTCAGATGTACTAAATTTGGCATTTATCATTAGAGAAAACAGAAACCTCAGCCAACAAAAGGATAATAAAACCAGAAACATGTTACAATAAAATCGCACTCCAATAACCTTGTAAAGCAGATACGTATCACGGTGTCTAAATCGTCTAAACACGAGACACAACTCATAACAATGGCTCTAAATCGGTTTAACAAAATCGCAAATCGCCAAGGTAGCCAGGAGCGCGCCATGTTGGCTTATCAAGCCGCGATATCGGGTGACCCTGGGTGATGTAGTGGATGTCTCAATCGTGGAGGATACCCGGCGACTATGGCGGCTGGTACTGTAGAACAAGGACGGAGGTTATTGGGTTGGACATGGTGGTATTTTAATGTTTTATGTTTACATAAGCCAATCGAAAAGTGTTGTAATCCGTATAAAAGAATGATTAAAATGGATGGTAAGATATTGAAATGAAAAAACAACTTTGTTAGAAGGTAACTGCTTTCTTAACTAGGAGGAATAAATAGATTAATTTGAATTAAAATAAATTAACATAACGTTAAATAAGGTAGACTTGTGTGTCATAGACATTTTGATCACTACCCTCAGTAAGTGTGGAGATTCTTGATTAAAAGTCTCGAATCTGATTGAAGAGGTCAGGACCATTTCAGTGTGAAGCTATGATGCCATACATTGGGTGGTGTGGAGTACGTGACACATCTTCATGAAGACTCACCACCAACAGATGATGTCCTGAGCCAAATAATCTACAACAAAAAATGGAACCCGTATCGTGACCTCTTGATTGGCAGGTCCGACCAGCAACTGTAGGTCCTAAGCTTTGTGATACCATACCTCGGATGGTGTGAAGCCCGCGTCGCGACCTCCTGATTGAGAGGTCCAGACGGCAACTGTAGAGGTCCTAAGCTTTGTGATACCATACCTCGGATGGTGTGGAGCCCGCGTCACTACCTCCTGATTGAGAGGTCCAGATGGCAACTTTATAGGTCCTGAGCTTTGTGATACCATACCTCGGATGGTGTGGAGCCCGCGTTGCGACCTCCTGATTGAGAGGTCCAGACGGCAACTGTATAGGTCCTAAGCTTTGTGATATAACACCTCGGATGGCATGGAGCCCGCGTTGCGACCTCCTGATTGAGAGGTCCAGACGGCAACTGTAGAGGTCCTAAGCTTTGTGATACCATACCTCGGATGGTGTGGAGCCCGCGTCGCGACCTCCTGATTGAGAGGTCCAGATGGCAACTTTATAGGTCCTGAGCTTTGTGATATGATACCTCGGATGGTGTGGAGCCCGCGTTGCGACCTCCTGATTGAGAGGTCCAGACGGCAACTGTAGAGGTCCTAAGCTTTGTGATACCATACCTCGGATGGTGTGGAGCCCGCGTCGCGACCTCCTGATTGAGAGGTCCAGACGGCAACTGTAGAGGTCCTAAGCTTTGTGATACCATACCTCGGATGGTGTGGAGCCCGCGTCGCGACCTCCTGATTGAGAGGTCCAGACGGCAACTGTAGAGGTCCTAAGCTTTGTGATACCATACCTCGGATGGTGTGGAGCCCGCGTCGCGACCTCCTGATTGAGAGGTCCAGACGGCAACTGTAGAGGTCCTAAGCTTTGTGATACCATACCTCGGATGGTGTGGAGCCCGCGTCGCGACCTCCTGATTGAGAGGTCCAGACGGCAACTGTAGAGGTCCTAAGCTTTGTGATACCATACCTCGGATGGTGTGGAGCCCGCGTCGCGACCTCCTGATTGAGAGGTCCAGACGGCAACTGTAGAGGTCCTAAGCTTTGTGATACCATACCTCGGATGGTGTGGAGCCCGCGTCGCGACCTCCTGATTGAGAGGTCCAGACGGCAACTGTAGAGGTCCTAAGCTTTGTGATACCATACCTCGGATGGTGTGGAGCCCGCGTCGCGACCTCCTGATTGAGAGGTCCAGACGGCAACTGTAGAGGTCCTAAGCTTTGTGATACCATACCTCGGATGGTGTGGAGCCCGCGTCGCGACCTCCTGATTGAGAGGTCCAGACGGCAACTGTAGAGGTCCTAAGCTTTGTGATACCATACCTCGGATGGTGTGGAGCCCGCGTCGCGACCTCCTGATTGAGAGGTCCAGACGGCAACTGTAGAGGTCCTAAGCTTTGTGATACCATACCTCGGATGGTGTGGAGCCCGCGTCGCGACCTCCTGATTGAGAGGTCCAGACGGCAACTGTAGAGGTCCTAAGCTTTGTGATACCATACCTCGGATGGTGTGGAGCCCGCGTCGCGACCTCCTGATTGAGAGGTCCAGACGGCAACTGTAGAGGTCCTAAGCTTTGTGATACCATACCTCGGATGGTGTGGAGCCCGCGTCGCGACCTCCTGATTGAGAGGTCCAGACGGCAACTGTAGAGGTCCTAAGCTTTGTGATACCATACCTCGGATGGTGTGGAGCCCGCGTCGCGACCTCCTGATTGAGAGGTCCAGACGGCAACTGTAGAGGTCCTAAGCTTTGTGATACCATACCTCGGATGGTGTGGAGCCCGCGTCGCGACCTCCTGATTGAGAGGTCCGGCCGGCCGCGGTCGAGGACCAGAGCCTTGTAGGTTTCCCGCTGGGCGCGCGGGCCAATAAACCACAGTTTCCAGCGGTCGTAACTTACCATTGTCCTCTGCGGCCATTAATATCGGCTAAACGGGTCTGGTCCATGATAACATAATTATCATAATATGTCGGCGCCCATCAGATTCTAATCCGACTCCTTTACCGGCAACTATTTCGGGTTTCTTTTGTGGACTCCAGTCCTTATGTACTAGTTAATTAATAAAAATATGAATCATTCGTAAAAAGGTATAATTAATTGAAATATACAACGAATAAACTAATAATGCGGATAGGAACTATATTATGTTTGAATGTACCTGTAAAAACGCTAGTATTTTTTTTAATTTCAGCTCATTTAAAATTCACAACTAAACTCTATGTATAATTAATCTCCCATTAATTTTACCATGAAGAAGGACTAACAAAAAGCAATTTTGACTAAACAATGCAGTATCTATGGCTACAGTTTCAGGAAATTATATAGTCCAAAATTAGGTAGATTTTGGAGGATTAGGAAGCCCCAGCAAAAGCACATCTCCCAGTGAATTATTGTTCAGCTACTGGAACGGAGGGGTTGATGAGGATAGGAAAGGTTGAACATGGTCAGTCCACCGTTCTCAGAGAAATAAAAAGAACCTATACACCAATCCAGATTCGGCCTCGAGCAACGCATTACCCTAAGAGGATTCACACTGTAGCTCAAGAACACCCGTCTCCAGTCAAATAAAGGGTCTACCCTAGGGAGCAGTCAAAATTTCATTTGAGGGTACACGGCCAAGGATGGTACATTCCCTTGCGAGAAACATAAGAGCATGCCAAGTAAGTACCCTTCGTCCAAACACCCCTCCCAGAAGGACAGAAAGGAGATAAATCAATCCCTGGGAATCCTGGTCAAACTAGGTGTTCAGGTCCCAGGAGAGACAATAAGGAACATAAGTGATAGGGAATCCCGTCACACTGAATTTCCAAAGGCTTACCAGTAATTGGACAGTTTCTTTTTAATCTACCGAATTTCAATATCTGAACTATGAAAACAAGCAAGGGAGCCAACTAGGGCTCAGCTATGAAGTAAGTTGACGTTTTCCTGTTGCATCAACTGATTTTTAAAAGGTTCATTGTAACAGTATAAACTCCAGTAGAGCTTATTGTAAAACATTTTTAAAATTCATGATTCTATCAGCGACCTGAAAACAACTATGTAATCCCTATACTATTACAGTAAATCTTTCTGAAATTTCGACATACCAAGGTGTTACCTATGTGTTTTAAGACAAGTATGAATTAAAAATTAGTGTAAGATGATTGTGGCTCGATATTGTAGCCTTGTGACAGACTAATACTGACAAATTTCTTAGACATGACTGTAATTTAATAGCCAATGGAACCTAAACGTAGGATCCGAACCACGTTTTCCCTGAATTAAGACCTGGTTTAATTATGAGGATGGTCTTTGCGGATATCACAAAAGAATATCACATCCACCAATCATCGTTCATAGCTATTCACAATTCGTGGCTTCCTAGTCGCTGGATTACAGTACATTCCACCGTCCCAAGCAACATCATTAATTTTAGAAGTACCGTTTTGACGTTAGTTATTCTTTGTAAAACCGGGAAAGCAAGGCACCAAGGGCATAAGAGAAAGAAATAAATTTCCTTCTTCGTAAGTGCTCGACACTCGTAGAGATGCAGAAGGAGCCGTTACGTGGCGTGCCGCAACTCTGGTCAACCAGTCAGCCAGTCACTGGTCCGGGCGACGTTCGCACTGCTCGCTGTTTGCTGCTATGTAAATTCAAATTAGCGAAAGGGCATTAATCAGCCGCAAATGAAGGCTTTAACTCTGACAAATGAGCAGCGCCGCGATAAATAAAGGAAATCGGAGCCGCCGCCGCCGCCGCGCCGCTTCCTGCAATCAATACCTGTAGAGGCCAGTCCGCACCCGGGATACTCAGGTGTATAGATGGTAGAAGTTCTGTAGTCCAGCAACTTTGAGGTCACTTATGTGAATGTGATATTCCCTTGTGTGGATTACCGCTCGCACTACTAAGTTCATTCACAAAGTCATCCTCATAACTAGACAGTAATTCAGAGGCAAAAGTTGTTCAAATCCCACGCTAAACTGTAGGTCCCTTAGATGCCCTTAGCTGTTGGGCTATTAATTAATCAACAGTCCTGTCTAAGGAATCTGTCAGCCTTAGTCAGTAACAAGACAACAAGATCGCACCACAAACATCCTACACTCATTACGTGTTCATACTTGGCGTAAAATACGTACCTGGACAGGACTCTATTCAGTAAGTAATTTGGGCGTGGATGTTGTCTTGTCTAGCTTAGAGGTAACGAAAAGTGGATAGATATGAGCCTTGGTCAGTGGATGCGATATTCACTAGTGTGGATTAACGTCCGCACTATTGAATACTACGTTCATCTGCAAAGGCCATTTCCATAATTTTACCATTTCGTAATTCAGAGGCAAAATTGTGGTTTGGCTCACAAGTTAAACCATAGGTTCCTTAGATGCCATTAGCTGTTGGCTTACGTTGGTGTATGCTGTGATCCACCTACTTGGAGGTCACGAATTGTGGATAGTTATAAGTGATGGTTGGTGTGACGTGGATATTCTCTGGTGTAGATTAATGTCCGTACTATTGAATGTTAAATTCCCTCATAAATAGTCCAGATCGTAATTTAGAGGCAGTGGTTCGGACTCCACGTCAAACCATTGTTGTCGGGTCAATAATTAACAGTCCTGACTAAGGAATATGTCAACCTTAGTCAGTAACAGGCTTTGCTGTGTCGGGCTTTGACTGGGCAGGTCACGTTGTTTACCTACGGTGGATCATCCAGGATAACGATGTGCCTAAGCCACCAGACCTCCGCGATGTCATGACGTCTACAGAGCTCCCTGATGCGTTCTAGGGTAGACTCGACTTCTTTCAGAAACAGTCAATGGGCTTTTTTCTGTTAAATAGATCAAGAAATGTGACTCCCAACGTCCCCATAATTACAAAGTTCCTGACGAATCACGGTTGTCGTGTGATTCGTCTCAGCGACTTCGTGTGGATGACCTCTAGGTGTTTCCTGTTGGTCTTGATGGCCAGAATCCACCACGCTTCTGAAGCATACATGATACAAGAGCGTACAATTAGAAGGAGCATGGTGACCTTCGTCCTGACCGGGATTAACTTGAAGAGAGGAACTGCTGCTGCCGGGAGTGAGGACTCGCTGAGCTTGAGGAGAAGGCCCTCGTGCCAGACCTTGTCGACCGCCTTGTTGATATCCAATAGCACTGCAACAGTGCACAAGTTAATGTTATGGTTTTCGACCATCTTCGTAATCCCCCGTACCAGCTGTTGCATGGTAAAGTGTCCGCGACGAAATCAAAACTGCTCCGGCCTTATGTATCCGTCGTGGAAGGGGGATATCCTGGAAAGGAACGGACGTTCGAAATGCTTCGAGACTGCCGAGAGCAAGGAAATAGGGTCGGTGTGTATGTGTTTTTACATACCTCGCTATAACTTTGGAACCACTGGAAGTACCAAAGTCAAACTTGGTACGTCTATGAATACTAATGGGACCTATTATTGTGCATAGTATGAAATTTCTACTTTTTTATCATTTCACATTGTAGGTCATTTCAATTTTTGAAAGTTCAATAACTCAAAAACCATGTCATTTCCATAAAAGCTAGAAAAGCAAAATTTTAATCAAAATACAAACATAGGAGAAAAGTGCGTTTTCTAAAGCTACAACTGACAATCTGGGCTTTAATGAGCATTAAATAGTAACATTACTAAAGTTGAATTTTTCTTTTTTATTTGTGTTATAACCTTATTTCAATTTTACATTTTCCTAAAAAAATTAAATGTTCCAGATTTTTGCCTTTTGTTTTTTTTGCCTTAAAATATCCACTTAACTGGGTTGGTGTCTCTTTAACACATCATTATTTATTTCCAATTACAGTTAGTAAACAGTCCAGTGTCAGTTTTAACAGTCTGGAATAGTATATTTCGTTACTAGGCCGGAAAGTGACTGTTATTGGTACGAGATAGAGTTTCAAGTACGAGGCGAAGTCGTGTGCTTGATTTCTGTCCCCGATATAGAACTTTCGGACGTGTTAAGAACAATACTTTTCATCTTACCACTTTTTAAAACCTATACAGGGTGTCCAAAATAAACTTTTCAGTATACCCTCTCTTAACTTATTTTTTCTCTTCATTTTCTTATATTAATCTTCAAAGTGCTTTTGCGGACAACTGTTTCGTTAATTGATTTGCTCTTCTCAAGATAGATTCAGACACATTATTTGATTCATTCATCTTAATTAAATTTTAAAGTGTGTTTTCAAAACAAAGAATAATATGAAAGTAAACCTATTTTACACGTGTTTGTGTTTAGTTCCTTTATATGGCTAAAGATCAGCTGTTTAGCTTTGAAACAAAGAAGTTAGGAAATAAGTACATAGCAGTGCTCGTGGTCTCATTGTTAAACCTACTTTCCGGTTCCGTAACTAGTTCCTTTTCCAGTATTATCCAGATTGTTTTCAAATGAGAGATTGATTAGTTTCCATCATAACTGACAGATTGGAAAAAGCAGTTTATTAGGATGATGTAAAAAGAATGTCCGTATAATACGGTAAACAGCTGATTCCAGGACGAACATCCGTGCACGGAAAGTTTGTCAAACTACACAAGCAGTGCGTTAACATATGTTTATTCTTTAAAATTCTTATTTTACTCTTATTATAAACAAGCCCTATTCCTGAAAACCTTTTTTCTGTCCATGGATTAAGGACAGTTTGTTTAGTACGGGTTATTTATCCATCCACGATAAATCGATTGGAGCAGGTCTCAAGGTTGGATAAAATCCAGTTTTCGTCCTTCAGACCTTAAAAACATCCATGCTATCGTTACGGACCATTTTAGTAGCTGCAGTTAATTACTAAATCGTTGATTTATTTTTCATGGTAAAATTCGTAATCAATAAATGTATTACTTATAGATTAGTCTGAAAGAAAATTTTAAATGAATATGCATATTTAATTTAGTTTAACTTGACAAAAAACTTTATGAATAATAGTTAAATTTAGATTGATATATGAAAATGTATTAGACCATACGTGTATATTTAAACCATACAAATGTGTATTAATTTAGCTAATGAACGTAACTAATACATGTTTTATTATATCTGAGCAAAGCTTGGTCCCCGGTACTCATATAGAGCCATTAAAAATATTTATGCTAAAGTCGCTACTTGGTCAAATGCTTCTCGTCATTAAAAAATAAAATATCCCTCAAGCATAATTGCTTCAATTAAATAAGTTAAATTAGTATATTACGAGTTATACTATAATTCAATTTGTACGTAAATATGAATGTTGAACATTTGTATTATTTAATTTCATTTTAAAATGACCTGGTGACCAAATTAGAATTACATATTGTTTAAGCTGGATTTAGACAGATTTGTTTAGCCAAAACATAACAATTTTTTTAAAGAAATCATTTGCTTTATCAATCTTTGCCAAAGCAATCAATCTTTGTTTTGTTTTAGAACAAAAGATTTGGAATGGTTAAGATTCACAATCTGTGCAAATCCGTCCAAAAGGCTCTGCCCCAGAGGGTATAAAAGGGTGCAATGATAAGTTTCACGAATTTAGTGTTTGCAAAATTAACAGCTGTGATTAAATTTGGAAGTTTCTTTAAACTGTTTACATTACTGTAGGGTGGTAAGAGGTTCGCAGGGTAACGCTAGAATTTCTATGGAAATACGAAAATGATGTTACCAGGTTCCAGTTTTTTACCAACAAGCGGAGAGTTGGCATCAATAGTTAAATGATTGATCGAAATGTGAAAAAAACGTTACGATTTAGTATGTTGGTCGTAATAAAGCTCGGTTGCTGGGTTAATCCTAGGAGTTTACACTTGTAATGTAGAAACTAAAATAGAATCGGTAAATATAAGCCTCGACACCTATTTAAATAATTTAATTATAAATAAATCGGTACCAGTGGCTTTGACACATACTTTCTCCTTAAGTAAAATTTAAAAAAGACAATCTGTAATAAAACTATCATGTTCTACAAAGTTAATCCAAATATCATTTAATAATTTATTGTTTCAAAAATAATCATCCAATTTCTAAAAATAAAAACAAGAGACAACGTTAAATTAATTGTTCAAATTGTATGGGGGGAACCCCCCCCCCAAAGTAATACCAAGCTTTTTTGAGCTGGTTTTGTTGGGTGATTTGACCTTACGCTTCATACCAAGTTTCATGGAAAACGGTTGGAAAATAAGGAAGAAATTGATTTTTTAATATTCTCCATAAGAATAACATTGGGCGCTTTCAGACAACGTACTGCGTTTATCGTAGACAGTAAATTTAACTTTTCTCTGGAACCGTTAGTCGTAGACAAATAATTCAAAATACTAATTTGTTTAGTTTTTTAAGCTGGTTTCAATGGTGCCAGTCAAGTTATACTTTACTTTTATTCTTTTCGCTGAAAATTTAAAAATTTGAATTTTTTGACATTTAAAAGCCCATAACTTTTGAACCGTCATTTTTACAGACATGCGGGTGGTGTCAAATTATTTAGTACTCAGTGCACTATAAACTATCAAATTTTAATCAAAATCGTTAGAGCCGTTTTTGAGAAAATTAGATTTTTCACGTTTTTTAAGGGTTTTTAGGGGTGAACTACCCTAAAAAATCAAAAATTCAAAAAAATGAAAAAAACGCCTGGAGATACGGTGACTATATATATACATGCCAAATTTCATCTAAAACGGACCAACGGGGTAGGCTGTGGCAGTGTACACATAGTTACAACAACACATTGATCGAAACGTGAAAAAAACGTTACGATTTAGTATGTTGGTCGAAATAACTTAGCTCGGTTGCTGGGTTAATCCTAGGAGTTTAGACTTGTAATGTAGAAACTAAAATAGAATCGGTAAATATAAGCCTCGACACCTATTTAAATAATTTAATTATAAAAAAGAATCGTATTGGCTTTGACGGGCAAGAATTTGGACAAAGTGTATAACTTAAATAACAGCACGTGTTAATTGTTGACCACAGGAGTGGTCAGGCGTTCTCCACTTCTATTATTGTTTCTTAACAACCAGATTTATACCGGAGTTATAAACAATTTAACTAATTATCTAAATATATTTAAAAATTACTCAAAGCCAGCAGATATTTCATAAAACTAATTATTCAGAGACGTCAGTTAGTTGCCACCAACGAATCGTAAGGCTTGGTTACCGACAACTGGTGAGTGACCAGATTGACCTCGTTACAACTTTAAGACAAATCTAAAAAAATGATAGAAAAAAACTAGGGGCAAACATATCCGGGTTTACGGCCACCAAAGGTTTACAAAATAAGTGGCCATCCGGAAATGTTCTTACCCAGGAAAATGTCTACCGGAAAAGGACACATCTGTCACTCGTCGTTTATCAATAATTATTATGTTTTATCAACATGTCATTTGAGGTTATGTTGGGGTCGCGAGGTGCCACCGTCTTACAATACAGGGTGTTCATTAATGTCGGGGACAAACTTCGAGGGGTGATAGTATTCATCAAAATAAACAAAAAATTTCCTATAAACATATGTCGAAAAATCTTTCGATTAGCCGCCATTTTGTATTTTTACAAAAAAACTTTATATATCATGAACTATTTAAGATACAGAAACCTAACTTTGCACACATATTTATTGACCAAAGAGAAAAATATTCTAAAAGTATCATTTAGTTTGCTTTAATATTTTCAAAATGGTGATGGTTAAAAATCTTTTATTTAAAATAACAAAAAACCATTAACTTTATAAATTCTACGCGAGATAAAAATATAAAAGCTAACTAAATGATAATTTGAGAATATTTCTCTCTTTGGCCAATAAGTATGTGAGCAATGCTTGGTTACTGTATCTTAAATGGTTCTTGATATAAAACGTTTTTTGTATAAAAAACAAAATGGCGGCTAGCGGCTAAACAAAGGATTTTTCGACATATGGTTATGGGAAGTTTTTTGTTTATTTTGATGAGTACTACCACCCCTCGAAGTTTGTCCCCGACTTTAATAAACACCCTGTATATTATGTTAGTTGATTATGGATGGGTGTTTAATCATCTTTACAGCAGTGGGAACCCAGTTTAAATACATATGACTTAATTTCAACCACATCCTTTAGTAATTGTGAGTTTGATAAAAAAACTGAAAATAGATGAGAATAGTGAAAATGAATCTTGTAAACTACTCACGTAATACTGGAGACTGAACAACCAATAACTAGTCCCTCTTCTCTCAGTTAGTTGTTTGTAAACACTCAAACTCGATAGCTTGTTTACACAGTTAGGGACCGAGACGGTAGGTGTTAAAGGTGGCGTTTCCCCTAAGTTTGTTTCGTAAAATGCCTAATTGTATGCGTATAATTATATTTACTGTCGTAATTATATATTTTCTTGTCATATGGGCCTAAATTATTAATTGGGTGAACATTTTGTAGAGATTGTTTATCATTAAATTAGATTACCATTTGAAATGGCGACCTCCTCAAGTTTGGTATTTAAAGCCAGGTATGAACAAGAAATGAGTGTAAGATGATTGTGGCGCAATCCTATAGTCTTTTTGTTGACTAAGGCTGACATGTTCCTTAGAAAGTATTGACAATTGTATCCAAACAGTAAATAGCATATCTAAGGGACCTACAGTTTAACATGGAGTCCGAACCAAAGCATCTGAATTACGAACTAGTCTAATTCAGATGCAGGTTGGTCTTGCGGATTAACGTAGTATTCAATGGTGTGGACATTACTCCACACAAGAAAACACTACGCCCAACCATTGCTCACAATTAATTACCCATAACTCCTAGTCTCCAAGTAGCTGGACTACAGAACACGACGATGAGAATAGTGGTATAAGACTGGAAACTCCGGGATCCAATCAAGACAGTTGCTGACTTAGGTTAGAAGTCTGTTACGCTACCAACTAGACCATCGACTTACCTACAATTTAATTGCAATTCAAGTAATTACAGTATAATAAATTAGATACACATCGCCATAAAAAATGAAACATTGTTTATTTATTTTCTGAATTCATTTGAATAGATTCTTGTCGCAACATAGTTATTTGTTTTGTTACAGACAAAACACTAGCCAGTCAAATTTTACACGAAATGTGAATAGTTGTGAGCGGTGGTCGGTGGGTGTAGTGATCTCTTGTGTGGATTCGTCCGCACTATTGAATACTAGGTTAATCCGCAAAGACTATCCTTATAATTAGACCAGTTCGTAATTCAGAGGCAGTGGTTCGAACTCCACAATAAACAGTAGGTCCCTTAGATATGCCATTGACTTTTGGGCTATAATTAATAGAAACATGTAAGCCTCGTATCTTATCTCTAATATTAATCAGTAACGTACCAGCCAGGTACGTTGTGACGATGTAAAAAATGATAACATACCTTTTATATCTGTTATTTTATGATTCTCCACATAATGTTGGATAAAGGAAACGCTGCACTTGTTAAATGTTGGATTAGAAGCCTCT
Organism: Nephotettix cincticeps; assembly: GCA_023375725.1. Lineage (NCBI taxonomy): Eukaryota > Metazoa > Arthropoda > Insecta > Hemiptera > Cicadellidae > Nephotettix > Nephotettix cincticeps. The sequence continues at coordinate 62,259,210 of CM041789.1, forward strand.
TCGGAGACCATCGCTCCCTGAAACTACATTTTTAACGAGCCAATTTTGTAGAGGAGTAAAAATTATCGAGCCTAAATTGTACCTGGCGATTTCATCTTGCTTCCTTCATGTATTTAAAGTGTTCCTCAAGATCTGCATTGTGGTACTAAGTAGTGTGCAGTTAATAAATACAAAAACAAGAAGTGTGACGCAAAGCAGCCGCCCTCAGTCTCTGATAAAGCTCGTTGGCTCGCAAACAAAGTAATAAAATAAAGAAATTACCTTGATTCTGTTTATTCACAGGCAATATTTAAAGGAAGTGTCAGCGAGGTTAGGTTAGTGAGCGAGTGGCGCCACGGGTGGTGTGGAGGCGAACTACACCAAACACTAATATCCCCGTCTCCCGCTAGGCGCGCTGACAGCTCAAACTGGCCGAGATATTAATCCAGCTGTGTGTGTATTAATATAGACTCGCCGACGCCGGCACAAGGTATATATATCAATTAGGAGTTAAGCTGGCAAATCATTGCAGGTCACGTCAGATTCGACCAACTTTATATATGGATGGTGTAGTTTGGGTTTGTGTACGTGATATTTAAAGTTTAGACTTTTCTTTTGAACGGTTGAGTTGGTCGGAAATAGGTCTGTCAGTAATGATCTGACCTGATATTTAATATGCATGTTCGTGTAGGTGAGTCAAATATATTCTTTATGGATGTTATGTTATGGAAGCTTGGTAGCTGATCTGCCTCTCAACATGCTGCATATGCAGCACGATGATATGTAGCTCATAATGAATAAATGAATGAATGAAACAGAAACTTATTTCTCAAGAATATAGATAATACAATTATTTAGACAAAATTGACACAATTTTAACTTACATATGATGAAATATTTAACAAAAATAACAATGGAATAAGCCGACATGGGCAAGAATGCCTGTGCGTAGGCTCAGGTGGAGTTATAAAAAATATGATGGAAACGATTAGGAAATAATTGTATCAATCGTCCGTCAACAGAAGAGGAAAAGAAGAATTTTAAGAATGAACACTTTCATTCTTGTAGACCAAATTCTCTTAATATTCATTTATATTATTTCACGTACAAAAAATAAAACAAAAATAAAGCACTTAATGAAGCTGAGATGAAATTTTAAGCAGGGTTGCCCAAATCCTGGTGAAATGAAGCAGGAACGTATGTGTATATATGTATGTGAGCATGTGTTTGCATGTAAATGAGAAGATACAGGTGAAGTTGAGTGAGTGAAGAGAAAAGTGAGGTTTGTGAAAATTTAAGTCAAGTCCAAGTAAAAATGTGAAGGTTCAGGCCCGCCCATACCTGGAAACAATGAGGCTCTCGGCGTTATCAGCACTGAGGGACAACAACCAACTATTTATATTATTCTTGAATAAGGAAAGCTTTGCGAGAAAAGTATCGGAACGTTATAAAAGGATATGGTTGTATTACTATAAAGAGTTTGAGCTGTTTGTAACTGAGATTAGTAAACAACGTTGATCTTTGAAGTTGAATTGGATTGATGCCAATATGTTTTACATACGGGTATGATGTATATGTGTGGTTGGAGAGAAAATAGTGTTGAAATTGTTAAAAATGTGAATCATTAAGGTTATAATAGAAAAGCGTCTGATTGGGAGAAGTTGAGTCTCCGTGAATAAAGCATCACTTGAGTATCTCACAGATTTTTTGAAAGTAGCTTTTAAAATAGCCTTTTGGCACACCTCTAATGGCTGAAGATTTGACTTATAGGCACCCCCCATGCTATGATGTAAAAACCAATAATAGATTGGGCATAGGCAAAGTATGCTTGCTTTAGGTAATTTTTATTTAAGATAAAACTCAACTGTCTGAAAGCAAAAATGTATTTCCTTGACTTGTTTTTTAAGGGAACTAACTTTTGTTTAGGGAAATAGGCATAAATTTGGTCTTAGTTATATTTAAGAACAGAGTATTTTGATCTAGCCACTTTTTCAGAAGACTGAGATCATTGGTAGCCTTTTGAAAAACTTCGTTCCAGTCTATACATTGCAAAAAATCAAGGTGCCATCAGCAAAAAAAAAACACTTTACCCTACAATGCAAGCTTAGAGTTGTTATTGATATAGGTTAAAAATAATATTGGGCCAAGTGCACTGCCTTGAACTACGCCATATTCAACAGGTAAGGCATCACTCTCCACACCTGCCAATGACACACATTGTAGCCTGTTTGTTAGATAACTGTGAAACCATGCAAGGGTTAACCCCTGAAATCCTATGGATTTAAGCTTATTGAGCAAAATATTCCTATCAACGTAGTCGAAAGCTTTCTTTAGATCAAGGAAGACAAGCATAGATCGCTGATTGCTAGATATTGACTCATTTAATTCACAACAGACATCAAAAAAGTGCATCAGTGATGTTCTTATTAACTCTGAACCCATATTAACGCTCACGTATAATATTATTAGATTGTTAATGGAAAACGAGCTGGTACTTTACTACTCTCTAAGACCTTAGAGAAGACATTCAACATTGAAATCGGTATGTAGTTATTTCCATCAGTTTGGTCATTAGATTTAAATATAGGAGCAAATTTCGCCAGTTTAAAGTAATTTGGAAAGGTTTCCTGTAGATAGGGTAAGTATGAGAGGCTTAGCTAGAATGTGTAAGTTATCTTTCAGAACACGAGCCGTTATTCCGTTACATCCAGTGGCAGACCCTCCCCGAGGTCCAAGAACATATCGTAATATGTCTTTTTCAGTTACGGGTTAGTTGAATAGAAGGTTTACGTCATATTTAGTGTCAGTGACGACTGGGACCCAGCTTGTATCAATTTAGCTGGCTAATTATTGTCTTAATCATTAATCCGTTTTTCGTGATTTTAAAATGCTTCATTAATCATAACCATCCTGAGGCTGGCTGGTTGACTGTAATTGATAATAATCAGTTATTATTACAAGGATCTCAAGACACTATTTAGTGCAACATTTTACTAAATATTATTGTTTAATTTACTTGTTTTAATGAAGAAATCACCAGTTAGTAGATGTCTAAAGCTCAATTTCTTAGACTGGGACCGTGGCGTGTCCTGTATGGGCGGGTCCTGTATGTCCTGATGGGCGGTGGGTGTAAAGTCATCTTGTGTTGATTAACGTCCACACTATTGAATACTACGTTAACCACAAAAATCATCATCATAATCAGACCAGTTCGTGATTCAGAGGCAGTGGTTCGGACTCCATGTTGGACTGTTGGAACCTTAGATATGCCATTGTTGGTCTGTTGATTAACAGTTCTATCTGAAGAAAATGTCAGCCTTAGTCAGTAAAAATACTATATGACCTTACACTCATTTCTCATTCATATTTGGATTAAAATACCTACCTGAGTAGGTTGTCATTTCACTAACTAACTAACTCGAAGAGTAAAGAGTGAATTTTCACTGTACAGTGTAGACTGTAGCCTGTGTGACTCCTGGTGTTCCGTGTGGTCACGTGACCGGTATCCTATCCGGCGCGGAGGACCAAACCCTGGCGGCTCGCCAGCCCGCCCGTGTTCTCATTATAATCAATCCACACTGCTACACGACACACGTTCATTATCACTCCAGCTTGATCACTCCATTCTCGCGGTCAAGTTCTCTCCTTCTTTCCACTCACTTAACCCGAACATAAGGCTAATTTTGGTAGTAAATTGTGTTCCCAATTTGCTACCCGTTGAATATTTTACTTTCGAAGCTCTTGTTCCCCGTGTCATGATCATTATTTTTTGCCAATTACTACGTAATTAAAGAGTTCATAGTTTTTTTGCGTCAAGTTTTGATTAAAACTAAATGGTTTACCCTTAAGGATTAGAGAGCTGACGTGAACTGCTATTAGTTTGCAAACATTTCAATACATCTACCGATGCGTCTTAAATAACCTATTGTTCCATAGGGTTTTTAGTTTTGCATTTTTTATCAATCAATCAATGCCTAAAAATTAATGTCAATAAAACATCGATGTTTTTCTTATGGAGCAAAGAGAATTTCCTCGTCCACAAGATTATTTTACTCATACTCGTATAGTAAAAAACTTTGTAAATTAATTTATTTGTAGATGAAGGTATCGGAATCAAATGTATGTGTATTAAATACCCCCGTCGCAGCAGACCTGCGTACCCAGCGAATTTTAAAGCAATAACATAATAATAATAATAATATATGACAAGTTTTATCAAAATCTGTCTATTCTCCATAAGATTAACATGGGAAAGAGTGTGCAGGTTTGCTGCTGTGAGAAAGACTGAAAGTAGGCATTTCTACCATAAAACATTTGGTAATGATTAAACATTTGGCTTATGATTTATAAGCATAAATGTATGGTTCTTAGTTTCTTCCAAAAATATTGGATAATAAGTGAAACATTAATTTTTCCTTACTTTCTATAAGATTAACATTGGAGCCCCCAAAATACATCGTACAGTGTTTAGATTTTTAATATCTCGGTAACCGTTGGAGATAGAGAAAAACTTTAAGGAACTTAATTGAGTATTTTTAAAGGTAATTCTAATAGTAAAAGATAATATTTTAATTTTTTTTAATTACATGAGAAAAACGCAAAAACCCATTTTTGGGGTACAAACCCCCCCATCAAACTACCAGTTTCCATTACCCGATATGTCTGGTTTACGAACTCGTCCGAGCAAATGTAGGAATACACGTCTCTACCAAATTTGGTCTCGATCGGACCATTTTTACGAGAGTTATCGTGTTCACAGACACACACTAATTTCATAAGTAAACTTATGAAAATGCCCTTATTGGTACGAAACATGTCAGTTAAATAAATTTAAAAAAAGAAAAGGGTGCTATGTTTTTTTAAATGTTTTTTTTCAAATTAGCAACATATATATATATATATATATCAATTGTTTTGACTGTATGACTATTGTTTTTGGTCTCTGGGCACCTAAAGAAGAAAAAATAACATGGTCCCGGGCTTAAGTCTTGCCATGAGACCTTCGGTAATAGCTCCTTCCTTATGGGAAATTCGCTTAAATAAGCTATCACTTTGTATTAATATAACTTAGGCTAATAATTTGTTCAAATAGAGTAAAACCGAAACGTGTTACAAAAAATAAAAGGTAACAAACGCTCTGTTTTGATTTATTTCTTGTTCGTACAAAATAATCATAACATCTACTCACCACCAAATCTGAATAATTAATTTCTTTGTTTGAATCTACCTCAATGTTAGGCCTGATCGCCCTGTTTCTCACATACTTTAAAGAGAATAACTGAAGGTGGGAGTAGTCGTCACATTAAGATTGCTTCGAACATTTCGTCTCATATGTTTCTGCTCATATTTAACAATGCTGTAAATCGTCTAAAAGTCCCCTTTGGTATGTTTAGAACACATAGTAGACTATTTAATATCCGATCACGGTTTCTCTTTGTCAGCTTCAGAACATGGATGGCGTTTCCTGTTTTTCTGTGCAGAACGTAGGAAATTAATGCAGAACCCATGGCCATATTTTCTCCCTCAATGGGATGAGATCGGTTTTATTTCCTACCGACTACTTGAACATATGATATTTATGTGCCAGTTCCCAACGAATATTTACAATGTCATTTAACGTGATTTACTTGCTTTGCGGACAAAGTCTTGAAATTGAGTTTTAAACTCAACATTAAGGCACTTGTGGACGCTAGGTAGGGTCCAAAAAAATTAAGATCTGGAAATTTGAAAATGTTAACGAAGCCTTTTACCATGTGACCTATACAAAATAATCTTTATGATAAATCCCTCCTCCCGTTTATTGTCTCTTTGCTTCGTAGCCTAACATAAGCTTCAACGTTGACTTCATTGACACTCAATTTTTCGGTAAGTATTTTCAATTACATAGCTTTAAATTTATTTGAACTCTTATAATTCAATTCTCATAATAGATGCATTGTTGAAGCAAGTGTATTTTCAAGATGAGACAATGAACAAAACATTACATATTCTTCTAGGTTTTTGGGGCTTACAAGGAATATATAGCACGCACTTCTTCCCTTTGATAATGCATATCATTGTGCATATCAGGATAGTTTCGTGGGTTTTTAAGTTCAACGACAAATTTGGGATCCAACCTACAAATCCTGTTTGGATATTATTATTCATTGAGCAACCAAAATTATGAAACAACACATTCATTAAACAATGCTGAATGTCCTATATTAAAAAAAAATAAGAAACAAAATTGGTGAATCAGAATAAATATACATGACGAATGTGGATTCTCGTTGGTTATTTACTTGAAATTAGCTTATTCTCAGACATGGCAACTAATTAAGGAATTTTACTTTAAAAAAAAATACATTGTGATTGAAGCACAGTAGGTATACATTCTTTATCATAGGATGAGGTGTAAATTTCTAAAAAATTATCCGTTTATTATAGTTATTATAGTCTTTTATTAAGGTACGAATTTCTCAATACAACTGTGTTTCTGACAGATTATATGAATGCAATCTAAGGACTTAAACTTGATTACACCCTTTTTAATGGTGTACTACAAGTACCTACTATTATAATGTATTTTTGTGTTGTTTATTGTAAATAAAATAAAGATATCGATGTTTTGTTTGTTTTTTACTTGTTTCTAACTTTTCTCTGTAGAACACATCAGGGAGCGCTGTAGATGCATTCACGCCGCAGAGGCCCAAGCCATATCACCATTCTAAGTGATCACCATTCTGGATGATCACCGTAGGTGATCAGCGTGACCTGCCCAGCCAAAGTCTGACACAGCAAACCGTCGACACTTTTCAATTAAGTTGATGTTTGGTATATTTTGATAAACATCTGTTATTTCACTTGTTCCGGCCCTGTTCTGATTTGAGTGTTCCAGCCACTGTAGTTACAGCTGAAAAGATAATGCTGTGATTTGCTCAAATGAAGTCCATTTGCCCGTATGTAAGATGCTCATATACGTCTGGACGAATGGGGGAAGGTAGGTTTAGTTTCGGTTTACACAGCTTAACGGTGGAGACACCGCATAACCCTCGCAGGAGAGGGGTATTCATAAATAGTTCCCACCTGCCACAAAAATATCCAGATTGTCAAATATTTAAATAAAAAACATTAAGCATTTTAAACATTCAATCAGGTAGGAAAATTTTTAAATATAAATGTAAATGGGGAATGTTTCCGAGCTCAAAACAAACCAAAAATGTCATGTGAACATTTGGCCTATCTCGCTCCATTTTCCGTCTGTCGTGTGTATGTGTGTTTTATATGACTTTAAATTATAAGGGTATGAGTACAAGGGATCTTTGTATGCATAGCATCAAATTTCTACTTACTTTACTTACCTATGCTTTTAAATGAAATGGCAACCTACGCAGGTAAAAGCCAAGTATGAATGAGAAATTAATGTAGGATGATTGTCACGCGATCTTGTAGTCTTGTTACTGACTAAGGCTGACATGTTCCTTAGACATAACTGTTAATTAACAGCCTAATAGTCAAATTTAACCATTTCAAAATTATAGCCATTTCGATTTTTTAAAGCTCAATAACTCAAAACCCATAATAAGATTTACAACAAAAAACAAAAAAAATAGTTGCGAGATTTAATTCCCTTTAAGAAAATAAAAATTTGTAATTGGGTTATAACACGAATAAAATACCCCCGTCGCAGCAGACCTGCGTACTCAGCGAATTTCCAAATCAATAATATAATAATATAATAATAATAATATATGACAAGTTTTATAAAAATCTGTCCATAAACATGAGACTTACTTGCCTATTCTCCATAGAGAGATTAACATGGGAAAGAGTGTGCAGGTTAGCTGCTGTGAGGAACACTGAAAGTAGTCATTTCTACCATAAATAATTTTTATCTTAACATTTATACCAACTTCCATCAACATCTGTCCATAAATAAAGGAGTTTGCCTATTCCCATTATGATTAATATGGAAAAAGAGTATGCAGGTTTGCTGCTATGATAAACACATAAACTGTGATTTTTTGGCATAAACGGATGAGTACCAACCACGTAAAGCTAAATATAAAGTTTTAAAAAAAATATTGGTTAATAAGTGAAAAATTAATTTTTCCTTATCCTCCGTAAGATTAACATTGGAGCCTCAAAATACAACGTACTGTGTTTAGATTTTTTTATGTCTCGGTAACCGTTGGAGATAAAGAAAAACTTTAAGGAACTAAGTTCTGTAGTTTTTTAAGGTGATTCTAATGGTGAAAGATAAATTTGAAATTTTTAAAAATTACATGGGAAAAATGCAAAAAACCCATTTTTGGGGTACAAAACACCCCCAAACTACCCCTTCCAATTGACCGATATGTCTGATTTACGAACTCGTCCAAGCATTTGTAGGAATACACGTCTCTACCAAATTTGGTCTTGATCGGACCATTTTTACGAGAGTTATCGTGTTAACAGACACACATATATATATACATGTATATATATATATATATATATATATATAAATTTTAACGACTATTGATTTTGGACTCTGGGTGCCTAAAGAAGAAAAAATAACATGGTTCCGGGCTTAACTCTTGCCATGAGACCTACGGTAATAGCTTCTTCCCTATGGCAAATTCGCTAAAAGAAAATTCAATTTTATTAAACTACTAATTACCCAAATTGTCCAATAAAGCCCAAATTGCCAGTTGTAGCCTTAGAAAACGTAGTTTTATACTTTGTTTGTTTTTTGACCCAAAATTGAAATGGCCGCCATTTTAAAATAGTAAACAGTAGAATTTTTATACTATGTACAACATAAATTCTAATAGAACTCACGCACGTACCAAATCTGAAGTTTGTGCTTCAAGTGGTTCCAAAGGTATAGCAAGTTACCTATGTAAAAAACACATACACACCGACTGGTAAAAAACGGTGCGAGATAAGGCTTTTGTTCACAGAACATTTTTGTTTGTTTTGACCTCAGGAACAATACTCCAAGGTTATCCGGTGTAGTTCATATACACCTTGTATAGCACTCTGGTGACTCCTGTACGACCATGAGGATTGGAGCCTCAAAATACAACGTACTGTGTTTAGATTTTTTTATGTCTCGGTAACCGTTGGAGATAAAGAAAAACTTTAAGGAACTAAGTTCTGTAGTTTTTTAAGGTGATTCTAATGGTGAAAGATAAATTTGAAATTTTTAAAAATTACATGGGAAAAATGCAAAAAACCCATTTTTGGGGTACAAAACACCCCCAAACTACCCCTTCCAATTGACCGATATGTCTGATTTACGAACTCGTCCAAGCATTTGTAGGAATACACGTCTCTACCAAATTTGGTCTTGATCGGACCATTTTTACGAGAGTTATCGTGTTAACAGACACATATATATATATACATGTATATATATATATATATATATATATATATATATATAAATTTTAACGACTATTGATTTTGGACTCTGGGTGCCTAAAGAAGAAAAAATAACATGGTTCCGGGCTTAACTCTTGCCATGAGACCTACGGTAATAGCTTCTTCCCTATGGCAAATTCGCTAAAAGAAAATTCAATTTTATTAAACTACTAATTACCCAAATTGTCCAATAAAGCCCAAATTGCCAGTTGTAGCCTTAGAAAACGTAGTTTTATACTTTGTTTGTTTTTTGACCCAAAATTGAAATGGCCGCCATTTTAAAATAGTAAACAGTAGAATTTTTATACTATGTACAACATAAATTCTAATAGAACTCACGCACGTACCAAATCTGAAGTTTGTGCTTCAAGTGGTTCCAAAGGTATAGCAAGTTACCTATGTAAAAAACACATACACACCGACTGGTAAAAAACGGTGCGAGATAAGGCTTTTGTTCACAGAACATTTTTGTTTGTTTTGACCTCAGGAACAATACTCCAAGGTTATCCGGTGTAGTTCATATACACCTTGTATAGCACTCTGGTGACTCCTGTACGACCATGAGGCAGCAGACTACGGTGTAAATGGGTCAACCGGAAAGACAGGCAGGTTGAAATGTCGATGCTATATTTTTTGGTAATGTTTAAAATTATTGCTACTAGGTTTCTTTTTAGCGAATTTCCCATAGGGAAGAAGCTATTACCGTAGGTCTCATGGGAAGACTTAAGCCCGAGACCATGTTATTTTTTCGTCTTTAGGTGCCCAGAGTCCAAAAACAATAGTCGTTAAAATTTATATATATATATATATATATATGTATATATGTATATATGTATATATATATATGTATATATATATATATATATATATGTGTGTGTGTGTGTGTGTGTCTGTTAGCACGATAACTCTCGTAAAAATCGTCCGATCGAGACCAAATTTGGTAGAGAGGTGTATTCCTACAACTGCTCGGACGAGTTCGTAAACCAGACATACCGGTCAATGGGAACGAGTAGTTTGGGGGGGTTTTGTACCCCAAAATGGGGTTTTTTGCGTTTTTCACATGTAATTTTTAAAAATTTCTAATTTTATATTTCACCATTGGAATCAGCTTAAAAAACTACATAATTAAGTTCCTTAAAGTTTTTCTCTATCTTCAACGGTTACCGAGATATTAAAAAATCTAAACACAGTACGTTGTATTGTGGGGCTCCAATGTTAATCTTATGGAGGATAAGAAAAAATTAATATTTCCCATATTAATCAATATTTTTGGATAAAACGTGATATTTAGCTTCATGTGGTTGAGATCTATCCATCTATGCTTAAAAATAATAGTTTATGTGTTTATCATGGCAGCAAACCTGCATACTCTTTTCCCATATTAATCATATAGGGAATAGGCAAACTCCTGTATTTATGGACTGATGAAAGTTGGTATGAATGTTAAGATAAAAATTATTTACAGTAGAAATGACTACTTTTAGTGTTCCTCACAGCAGCTAACCTGCACACTCTTTCCACAGTTAATCCTATGAAGAATAGGCAAATAATTCTCATGTTTATGGACAGATTTTTATAAAACATGTCATATATTATTATTACATTATTGATTTGGAAATTCGCTGAGTACGCAGGTCTGCTGCGACGGGGGTATTTATTTTACTGCAACATTTTAGTATGACATTTTCTATGGTTGTAAAGAATAGCCATAGGTTATACGGTAGGAATATTCTTTTTATTACATTAACTATACTACCGTACTGTATTTGTAGCTGGTTGAACGGTAATATAGCATTACCATAAATAGTTCATGTAATAAAATTGAAACAATAAAGCTGTACTGTTGAACATCATAGACACACTATGATAATCATCATCATCACACAACGTAGCTGTTGAACATCAACATTCACAACATGGGATGTTAAACATCATCTCTGATGTTCCTGTACATGGTAAGCCTCTTTAAACAATACTTTGATATTTTTGGCATTGATTCAGCTAAATATTACAAAAACAATATGCTACTACGGGCAAGTAAAAATCGTTTTTAAAGTACAGTTATATTTTAATTTTTTATTTATTTACCCAATTAATATTACTAGTACCTGGTGACCGAGCTTTGCTCGTATAAAATAAGACATGTATTATAAAAAATAATTAGAAAAATTAAAACACATTTATTACTCAATGAAAACATTTATGTGGTTGAATAAAACCGATTTAATACACCATAATTAATATAGCACTGAACAAAATGTTCCGCATTTTGTGGGGATGGAACTCGCGACCACTAGTCCTTAAGGCCGACACGCTACCACTCGGCTACGGCGTCAGTCAACTAAGCAACGCCGTTTAACGTCTTTTAGCCAACCTCAATTGTTTTAGCCTTTCATTTACTGTTTAATTATCCATACTGTTATTATTAGCCTGTGATCAACTGATTTTGTTAGAAACGAAATGAGGATTGAAAAGCAAAAGAGAAATTTAATTTACATAAATTATTAATTGGTTTGTTACAGTGACTTCAAGCAATACAACGAATACGTTTTCTATCAAAACACGGAAGATTTTGGAAATACTTTTTTCTGCTTTTATTTCGCACAGTTATGTTACCCTTAAGTTTTTACAAATTGTTTAGTAACCTGATAATTTTACATTTATTACATATATAAAATAAATATTTATGAAAAACCTCTATTCACATATTGTTCCCCGCCACCTTCAATCAAGAACTGCCAAACGGTTATAAACAGCTGTTTTGGTTTGTATTGTTTACATTTTATTCTCCATAAGCGTAATGTTAAATTTTTAGATTTTTAACTTAATATTACAAGAAAACACGAATTTTCCTGGACATTAGACCTATCTAGAACTTATTTTCTACTCGGAAATTAGTTTTTTCCAAAATTTAAAGAAATTCCTTAGTGCTGTTTTCGAGATCCGTTTGCAAATATATATACAAACAAACCTTGCTCGTATTATAGTATTGGATATTAGATTATAGGCTATTACTTTAATATTAAGATATTTTACACACACGTTTCATACACGTATTACAGACGAGGTATTTGATTTAAACATTTCTAATTTTATATTGCTATCAATTATTGAATTAATTTATGATAATAAGTGGCTTTGTATATTAATATTTATTTATTATGTTATTAGTTAAATTCTATAATCAGTATTAAGCTTATCAGGTGAACAGCATGACCTGCCCAGCGAACTCTGTAATTATGGGGACGTTGGGAGTCCCAACTCTTGACCTATTTAACAGAACAAAAGCCAATGGACTGTTTCAGAAAGCAGCCGAGTCCAGCCTAGAGCACATCAGGGAACTCTGTACACGGCATGATGTCGCAGAGGTCTGGAGGCCCAGGCCCATCGCCATCCTGGATGATCCGCCGTAGGAACAGCATAACCTGCCCAGCCAAAGCCTGTCACAGCAATGTGTTGAATCTTCTTAATTTAAGTTTGTGTTTATTATATTTTGATTAACATCTAATATTTCACTTGCTCCGGCCCTGTTCTGATTTGATTGTTTTAGCCATTCCAAGAGGTAATCCAGCAGCTACAGCGGTAAACGCTAATGCTGTGGTCGCTCAAATGAAGTCCTTTCGCCCGTATGTAAGTTGCGCATACACGTCTGGACGGATGGGGGAAGGTGGGTTTAGTTTGGGTAAACACCGCTTAACGGTGGAGTCTCCACATAACCCTCGCAGGAGCGGGGGGGGGGTACTCATAAAGAGTTAGCACCTGCCAAAAAAAAAAAAAATCTCCACATAACCCTCGCAGGAGCGGGGGTACTCAAGTTGTTTTTAGCTACATGCATTTAGTATTTATTTGGTAGCTTTTTTTCAATGAAGTCTATGATTCTGTCCCGTTGGCTGTTCTATTCCTCCTTCATCCGTAGTTTCGAATCAGGTAATGAGTACAAAATTCTAAAATACAGTATACATTAGTATATTTTCAATATTTACCACATGTTATTGACAGCGCGTTGGACTCGTATGGTCGTTAAATTATAGGACTCTTAGCTACCAGATCGCAGCACCATGCAAGTGACAAAGCAGAGACATCTAGCGATTACTTTCGGAACCTTTCCATCGCAGTTTCAATATATTGTACTCAAGATACGTCTAAATGTTGGGGGGGTGGTAAAAATAATAAATAAATAAAAAAATTACAAAATAGGAATTAGAAAGCAACATTTTTATAGACGAGGCATATACTGAAGAACACTAGTAATAAAATTATAATGTTTACCACTTTGCTGTTAGTTGTTCTATTTATTAAGGCCCCTAATATTGAGTTTTAGAAATATATTATAAATATATATTAGAAAAATGTTAGGCACCACAATCCCCTTACACTCATTTTTCATCCATACTAGGCTTCAAATACCTACCTGGAAGGGTCACCATTTCAGTTTAAAATATTAAAGTATTTCTTACTAAAATACAAATATAAATTTGTAATGAAGTTTTAATTTTAGTATAATTCCCTCAAAAACTAACTTATGCCGAATGGAAACCTGTTAAAGCTTAAAATGACTTTAAATTAGATAAAATGAAAATTTTTAAAATTTCTTAAATAATTAAAAAGTAAATTGTTGGATTTTACTTGACGACAACCCTAGAATAAAGATGGATAAGCTTGCAAATAAATTGAAATCAAATAACCAGGTTAATAAAACTAATAAAACTCTTAGAACTTAACATGGGAACACTGGTCTGTAAACAACCACGTTTTACGAGTTTCACAGTATCGACACCAGGCAGCAGCAGAAGACGGCTTCCTCCAGATTAAAATCAGAACTGTTTCTCTGTAGTAAACGATTTCGCTACCAGAATGCGTGAGTAATCCCCTTACACTCATAGCGAATTTCATAGGGAAAACTTAATAGCTCATGTGAACTTAAACCCGGGACTGTTATTTTTTTCTTCTTTAGCAAAATCCAAAAACAATAGTCGTTAAAATTTATATATTTAATATATAATATATATATATTTTATATATATATTTATATATTAATTATATATATATATATATGTGTCTTAACACGATAACTTTAAAATGTAATCCAGACCAAATTTATAGAGAAGTGTGTATTTACAAGTGCTCGGCATTAATGACATATTATCAATAACGGTAGTTGTTTTGAAAAATTTTTTAGTTTTTAATGTATTTTTGAAAATTTCTAATTTTATATTTCACCATTAGAATCAGCTTAACTACACAATTAAGTTCTTAGTTTTTCTCTATTTACATTACCGAGATATTTCTAAACACAGTACGTTGTATTTCTCCAATGTATTTATGGAGGATAGGGAAAATAAATATTTCCCATATTAATCAAAATTTTTGATAAAACTTGATATTAGTATGTGGTTGAGATATATCCATTTATGCTTAAAAATCATAGTTTATGTGTTTATCATGGCAGCAAACCTGCATACTCTTTTCCCATAATAAACATATAGGGAAACTCCTTTATTTATGGACAGATGTTGATGGAAGTTGGTATAAATGTTAAAATACTAATTATTTATGGTAGAAATGACTACTTTCAGTGTTCCTCACAGCAGCAAACCTGTATACTCTTTGTTGTTAATCTTATGGAGAGTAGGCAAATAATACTCATATTTATTGACAGATAATGATAAAACTTGTCATATATTATTATTTTAGTGTTATTGATTTGGAAATTCGCTGAGTACGCAGGTCTGCTGCGACGGGGGTATTTTCATCCATACTAGGCTTCAAATACCTACCTGGAAGGGTCACCATTTCAGTTTAAAATATTAAAGTATTTCTTACTAAAATACAAATATAAATTTGTAATGAAGTTTTAATTTTAGTATAATTCCCTCAAAAACTAACTTATGCCGAATGGAAACCCGTTAAAGCTTAAAATGACTTTAAATTAGATAAAATGAAAATTGTTAAATTATCTAGAATAATTAAACAGTAAATTGTTGGATTTTACTTCACGACAACCCTGAAATAAAGATGGATAAGCTTGCAAATAAATTGAAATCAAATAACCAGGTTAATAAAACTAATAAAACACTTAGAACTAATCAAGGGAACACCGGTCTGTATACAACCATGTTTTACGAGTTTCACAGCTTCGACACCAGGCAGCAGCAGGAGACGGCTTCCTGCAGATTAAAATCAGAACTGTTTCTCTGTAGTAAACGATTTCGCTACCAGAATGCGCGAGTTAATCTTTCGACAGGATTTCTTGAAATAGCCTAAACCTACACGACTTATAGAAACCTGAGCGCCATATCAGCGGAGGGAATAATCTATGAGGGAATATTTAGGGGTGATAGGCTACACCTCAGAACTACCACCGTGGAGGACTTTCGGGCCCTCCAGAATCTACTTACGAGGAAGCGAGTGGCCTTCCATACATTTATGTTGCAGGAAGAGGCGGAACTGAAGGTGGTCATCAGGGGGATCCACCATAGCACCGACCCTACCTTCCTGAAGACTCAGCTGGAATTTCTCGGCCTCCACCCCACGCTAGTGATGCCTCTGCCACGGCGTGAGAATGGTCAACGGCACAACACAAACTCATTCCTTTGCAAATTCAGAAAGGTCGGCCAGTGGGAGAAGGTGTGGACACAGATGGACGCCCTGTCACCATGGCTCCGACAGTGGCGCATCAAAGTCAACGCTGATAAAAGTAATGCCATTTGTTTCAGGAAGAGGCGAGAAATGCCGAGAGCAGTTCCACCCGAGATCCAGCTAGACGGAGTGGGGATACCGTGGAAGACGTCCGTGAAGTACTTAGGTGTCACCCTGGACTCACGCCTGTGTTTCAAACAGCATGTTGACAGGAAAGTTGCTGAGGCAACGGCAATCCTGGGGCTGATGTGGCCACTTCTTGCAGCGAGGAGCCCAATCCCGGTCAGGACGAAGGTCACCATGTTCCTACTAATTGTGCGCTCTTGTATCATGTATGCTTCAGAAGCATGGTGGATTCTGGCCAGCAAGACCAACAGGAAACGCCTAGAGGCAATCCAGACGAAGTCGCTGAGACGAATCACACGACAACCGTGGTTCGTCAGGAACTCTGTAATTATGGGGACGTTGGGAGTCCCAACTCTTGACCTATTTAACAGAACAAAAGCCAATGGGCTGTTTCAGAAAGCAGCCGAGTCCAGCCTAGAGCACATCAGGGAACTCTGTACACGGCAAGATGTCGCAGAGGTCTGGAGGCCCAGGCCCATCGCCATCCTGAATGATCCGCCGTAGGACCAGCATGACCTGCCCAGCCAAAGCCTGTCAAAGCAATGTGTTGAATCTTCTTAATTTAAGTTTGTGTTTATTATATTTTGATTAACATCTGATATTTCACTTGCTCCGGCCCTGTTCTGATTTGATTGTTTTAGCCATTCCAAGAGGTAATCCAGCAGCTAAAGCGGTAAACGCTAATGCTGTGGTCGCTCAAATGAAGTCCATTCGCCCGTATGTAAGTTGCGCATACACGTCTGGACGGATGGGGGAAGGTGGGTTTAGTTTGGGTAAACACCGCTTAACGGTGGAGTCTCCACATAACCCTCGCAGGAGCGGGGGTACTCATAAAGAGTTACCACCTGCCCAAAAAAAAAAAAAAAAAAAAAAAAGGTGTGGACCATCACGCACCTTGTATGCGTTCGAGTGACTGTCGCCCAGTTTGAGCCTAGGCCTGGCCTGTCTCAGTGCTACCGCTGCCAGCGTTTTGGCCACTCGTCAGTGAACTGTAATTTGCCCTTTAGATGCGTTAGGTGCGCCGGGGAACATGAGGCCAGATCCTGCCCCTTGCCCAAGGAAGGAGTCTGCAAGTGCTAAACTGTGGCGGTGGACACCCAGCCAGCTATAGGGGATGTAAGGCGCACACAAAGGCCATGGCGACGAAGAAGGTGCGCGACGCCAAATCTGCTGGTCGGACGATGGTCCGGAACCCTTCGGCGAGCTCTCGCAGTACCAAAGAAGAAGGTAAACGTTCCTCCCCCTGGCATTACTAAGGGGACGTTTGCAGGCGGTAGCAAGGCCGCGGTGACGAAACCCGTACCCCCTTCTGCAGCAGCACACGCCTCCCCGGCTCCAGCACCGGCTGAAGTGACCCAACCCGATGCGACTGAGGTGGCAGAAACCCAGGCTATGGTACCACAGCCACGGGCGTGCCGCCAATGACGCAACAGGAAGCGCCAGAGCCCAAAAATGTCAAATATTGTTGTTTCAGGTTCACAGCTGGACAACAGCGACACGGAGACGGAAGTTGCTCCCCCAGCAGCTCCAAAGGCCCCCATACCAGGTGTCAGGGCCCCAACAGCGGCTAGTCCCGCCCAACCAGCCATCCCCTCACCCTCTGTTGCAGTGACCACCGCGGTGCAGGGCGACACTATTTCAGTCAGGCAGCTGATTGCCTGGCTCACCAAAACAATTCCCATTCTTATTTCAGCCAAAGAAAAGTCCATGCCGGAGTTACTCGTACAGCTGATGTCTAGCCTCCTTGAACTTCTGAATGGAGCCTAGGAACATCAGGGTCATCGCGTGGAACGCCAACGGGCTGAAGACCCGCAGAAACGAACTACACTTCTTCCTGTCCCGGCTGAATATTGACGTCGCACTCATCAGCGAAACCCATCTAACCCAACGTGATTGTTTCAGGTTACCATCATACGAGGTCTATAGGACGGATCGCCCACCTAGGCAGCACGGCCGAAACCCGGGAGGGGGCACGGCTATCATGGTTCACCGCCGCCTTGTTCACAGGCCCAGCGCAACAGCCACGGGTCTGCTAGAAACAACTGGCGTTATCGTGCACGTAGGTGGCTTGGAGCTCCAGCTAGTCGCTGCCTACCATCCTCCAGGCACCTCCATCCTCGATGCGCTAACCCTTACAGAATTACTAGCAGGCACTGAGCCTATTGTTGTTGCAGGTGATTTCAACACCAAACACCCGTCTTGGAATTCACGAGGCACTAATGAAAGGGGTGTGGCGCTGAGAGCTTTCCTCGACGAACGGGCCAGCACAGACGTCGTGGCCCCCGACGAGCCGACGCACCTCCCTTCGAATCCTCGCCACTCACCTGATGTGATTGATTTTGCTCTGTGCAGGAACCTGCCGTTCGAGATTGTCGCGGATTTGTGGAGTCTCCACATAACCCTCGCAGGAGCGGGGGTACTCATAAAGAGGTACCACTTGCCCAAAAAAAAGAAAAAACAATAGAGAACATGAGTGATGTAACCTTACGATATATACCAAGTTTCATGGAAAACGGTTTGGAAATAAGGCAGAAATTGATTGTTTAACATTTTCTATGAGAACAACATTGGGCGCTCTCAGAAAATGTTCTCAATTTACCTCGGACACTAAATTTTAATTTTCTTTAAACCGGTTAGTCGTAAACTAATTATTCAAAATACTATTTTGTTTATTTTTTAGGCTCGTTTTAATGATGGCAGTCAAATTACTATACTTTACATTTATTTTTTTCGTTGATAATTTTAAAAATGATTTTTTACTTTTATAAGCCCAATGCCCAACATTTATAAGCCCATATTCAACCCGCAATGTTTTGAGAAATGCGGGAGGTATTATTTTGCTTATCTTATAAGGCCTGTAAAAAATTTATTTTTCCCCCAATCTTTTAAAAACATTTTTTTACATGTTTTGGGGGGTACCCCATGGCAGTGTCCTGGGCCCGGTACTCTACCTTGTTTATACTAATGACATGCCGACCGTTCCAGGGCCACCATTAAACCATTGACTGCCACCATTAAAACGAGCCTAAAAAATAAACAAAATTGTATTTTGAATAATTATTCTACGACTAACCGGTTTAAAGAAAATTAAAATTTTGTGTCCGAGGTAAATTGAGAACATTTTCTGAGAGCGCCCAATGTTATTCTCATGGAAAATGTTAAAAATCAATTTCTGCCTTATTTCCAAACCGTTTTCCATGAAACTTGGTATATATCGTAAGGTTATATCACCTAAGTTTTCCCTTGTGTTTTTTTTAATTTGATGATGTTTGAAATAAATTATTAAATGATATTCAGATAAACGGTAAAGAATATGATGGTTTTATTAAAGATCGTCGTAATTAACTTAAGGGACAAGTATGTGTCAGTCCACTGATACTGTTTATTATATACATTTAAAGAAACCTAAATCAGTAGAGGAAATATGTTTATAATGGAAACTCTGAAGGGTGTAACATATTTAACTTATCATTGATAAAATGTTCTTCAGATCGGTAATGCAGTACGTAGTTCCCGCCGTCACTAACAGACAGCGCTGCTCTACATTTTTACAATATTTTAATTTAAAATGACCATTTAAATATAAAAACCATGTTTTTTATCATAATATTTCAGTATAATACATTTTTTTTATAAAAGCTATTAAAGTTTGTTTTTAAAACCCTTATTATTTTTACAGTGTTTTATTTTCCAACGAGTTTTAAATTCATTTCTCGATGTGTTTTAGTGTAGCTGTTAAATACAGATAGATAAATACTTAGTAGTACTAGTGCTCTATCTCAGCGATACTCGTCTTAATATTCTTTGGCGAGTCGCAGGGTGTTTCTCTCACCTGAGATCCCCAAGCGGCTCCATTAACAGATTGACTTAACACCCAGTGTTTCTAATAGACTCGGGCACTTGTAAATGAGGTTCTATTTCAATCAGTCCCATAATCTTATCGGTATTTCATTTTATCTGTGTTTTCACTAAACGAATTAAGTGGTATCAGTTGACTGGGACATACTTTCTCCCTTTAAATTTAAAAACGACAATACTTAATAAAACTATTACATTCAACAAGCTGACCCAGCGAACTTTGTAACACCTAACATAGTAAAAAAATAATAATAGAATTCGTTGTATATATATTCTGGGTCACAGTATAATACTGAAACAATAAGTCATATTAATAACATTCTCACAAAACAAATAAATCTGAGTGGATTGATTTACAATATTATAATCCAACCTAAATCAAACCTAACTGTAATACGGCTGATATGTAACAGCTGATTATTATAATAGTATGTATAAAAATTGTAATTATTTTAATTTACCGACATATAAACACGACGTTTAATCAGACAGAAAATAAAAAATATAAATAAATATTCCCTAAAAACATAAACTATTAACGTTCCGAATAAAGCTGTTCATTTTTACAGAAAGTATTTACATCTAAGTTTTACCATATTAAATTATTCAGATGGCATTGCATTGTAAAGCATAGTTGCTAATGGAAGGTAAACCAACAGCTGTAGCTTAAGAAATCAAATGTTTTGATTGTAGAAAATATGTAAACCAACTTAGTCCCTATAAAGTCAACATTTGAAATTTGAATATTCCAACAAAGATTAGGTACTAAACAAACACACACAAAATTCTTAACTTTGAATTTCATCAAAAACTATTGTTAGATACTTGTTACTAAGCAATTAAACTGTAAAAATTTAGCAAATCTGTAAACGCGTGCCTAATCTTTTATGAATCCATGATTGGAAAATGTTTTCTATAAGTCGTGTAGGCTTAGGCTATTTCAAGAAATCCTGTCGAAGGATTAACTCACGCATTCTGGTAGCGAAATCGTTTACTACAGAGAAACAGTTCTGATTTTAATCTGGAGGAAGCCGTCTTTTGCTGCTGCCTGGTGTCGATACTGTGAAACTCGTAAAACGTGGTTGTTTACAGACCAGTGTTCCCATGTTAAGTTCTAAGAGTTTTATTAGTTTTATTAACCTGGTTATTTGATTTCAATTTATTTGCAAGCTTATCCATCTTTATTCTAGGGTTGTCGTCAAGTAAAATCCAACAATTTACTTTTGAATTACTTTAGATATTTAAAAAATTTTCATTTTATCTAATTTAAAGTCATTTTAAGCTTTAACAGGTTTCCATTCAGCATAAGTTAGTTTTTGGGACATGGGACATTTTTAGGAACATGGTGACCTTCGTCCTGACCGGGATTGGGCTCCTCGCTTCAAGAAGTGGCCACATCAGCCCCAGGATTGCCGTTGCCTCAGCAACTTTCCTGTCAACATGCTGTTTGAAACACAGGCGTGAGTCCAGGGTGACACCCAAGTACTTCACGGACGTCTTCCACGGTATCCCCACTTCGTCTAGCTGGATCTCGGGTGGAACAGCTCTCGGCATTTCTCGCCTCTTCCTGAAACAAATGGCATTACTTTTATCAGCGTTGACTTTGATGCGCCACTGTCGGAGCCATGGTGACAGGGCGTCCATCTGTGTCTGCATCATCCTCGCGGCGTGGTCAGGGCGACAGCTGCTGTAGTGCAGCAGTGCGTCCGACTGCCGAGAGTAGGGAAATGGGGCGATAGTTTTCAGGGAACAAGTGATTCTTGCCTGGTTTCGGGATCAGGATTATCTTCGCGGACTTCCACATTGCCGGGAAGTAATGGAACCTGAGGGCAGCATTGAAAATCAATAATAAATATACAAATATGGGGACCGGGGCGGCCTGCAGGGCTGACGTGCCTATCCGGTCAAGGCTTTCCGTGGCTTGAGCCTTCGAATCGCTGCTTCCAACTCCATCATCGTGAAGGGGTCTAAGCTGTCTTCTGGGGGTTCTGCAAAAAAGTTCTCCATGAAATGCTCTACCCTCTCCCCTTGGAGTTGATCGTAGACATCGTGGTTCGTCTGAAACTGAGCATACATTGTACTAGCAAAAGTTTCCGCCTTGTCCTCCGCTGTGTAGACTAGTCCGTGATCTCCATGGAGGGGACGGGCTGCCGGTTTGGTCCCCCTGATCTGCTTAGCTGCCCTCCACACACTGCCTCCTTCCACGTTAGCAGGTACTCATTCCAACCCTCGGACCTGAAATTGTCAACAAGTGATCTGATTAGTCTGGTCTAGGTGCCTGGTCACCCGCCATCTGGCCCTCAGCTGGTTCCTCAGCGTAATCTCACGGCGTACGTGGTCCGGCAAGCCGGCTCTGGGTGTCTGGGCTGGTCCTCTCTAGACGCATCTGAAATTGGCGAGGTTAGAAGCTCATGCAATTCCGTGACACATCCGTCGAGTTCTTCCGTGGTTGCTGGGTCCCGTGCTGGTGGAAGGCGCTCTGAGACCAGTCGTTGGTACTTCTTCCAGTCGGTCCTCATGTGGGCATTGACAGGGGGGCGACTCAGCGTCGGGCTAGCGTTGATGGTCACGAGAACCGGCAAATGATCTGATGACAGACCGTTAACCGTGCTCGCGACGATCTCGAACGGCAGGTTCCTGCACAGAGCAAAATCAATCACATCAGATAAGTGGAGAGGATTCGAAGGGAGGTGCGTCGGCTCGTCGGGGGCCACGACATCTGTGCCGGATCGTTCGTCGAGGAAAGCTCTCAGCGCCACACCCCTTTCATTAGTGCCTCGTGAGTTCCAAGACGGGTGTTTGGTGTTGAAATCACCTGCAACAACAATAGGCTCAGGGCCTGTTAGTAATTCTGTAAGAGTTAGCGCATCGATGTGTCTGCCTGGAGGATGGTAGGCAGCGACTAGCTGGAGCTCCAAGCCACCTACGTGCACAATAACGCCAGTTGTTTCTAGCAGACCCGTGGCTGTGGCGCTGGCCTGTGAACAAGGCGGCGGTGAACCATGATAGCCGTGCCCCCTCCTGGGTTGCGGCCGTGCTGCCTAGGTGGGCGATCCGTCCTATAGACCTCGTATGATGGTAACCTGAAACAATCACGTTGAGTTAGATGGGTTTCACTGATGAGGGCGACGTCAATATTCAGTCGTGACAGGAAGAAGTGCAGTTCGTTTCTGCGGATCTTCAACCCGTTGGCGTTCCACGCGATGACCCTGATGTTCCTAGGCTCCATTCAGAAGTTCTAGGAGGCTAGACATCAGATGCACGAGTAACTCCGGCATGGACTTTTCCTTGGCTGAAATAAGAATTTTCCTGCCAATAACGGCATAAAAGGGCTTTAAAGCATGGGAAATTAATTGATATTTTGAAGCACACATTAACGGATCCCAACCAGATGTAGTTAAATATAAAATAAAAATACCCCCGTCGCAGCAGACCTGCGTACTCAGCGAATTTCCAAATCAATAATATAAAAATAATATATGACAAGTTTAACAAAATCTGTCCATAAACATGAGAATTATTTGCCTATTCTCCATAAGATTAACATAGCAAAGAGTGTGCAGGTTTGCTGCTCTGAGAAACACTGAAATTAGGCATTTCTACCGCAAATAATTTTTATCTTAACATTTATACCAACTTTCATCAACATCTGTCCATAAATAAAGGAGTTTCCCTATATGTTTATTATGGGAAAAGAGTATGCAGGTTTGCTGCCATGATAAACACATAAACCATGATTTTTAAGGATAAATGGATAGATCTCAACCACATGAAGCTATATATCCAAAAATATTCATTAATATGGGAAATATTAATTTTTCCCTATCCTCCATTAGATTAACATTCCCTATCGTAGGAATACACGTCTCTACCAAATTTGGTCTTGATTGGACCATTTTTACGAGAGTTATCGTGTTCACAGACACACACACACACACACACACACACACACACACACACACACACACACACACACACACACACACACACATATATATATATATATATATATATATATATATATATATATATATATATATATAAATTTTAACGACTATTGTTTTTGGACTCTGGGCACCTAAAGAAGAAAAAATAACATGGTCCCAGGCTTAAGTCTTACCATGAGACCTACGGTAATAGCTTCTTCCCTATGGGAAATTCGCTGAAAGTGAAGCAAAACCAGAATATAACCAGTATATTAACTCTTACCATGCTGCCTACAATAATTATAACTTATTCCCTATGGAAAATTCGATAAAATGAACAATATTTGGAAATATTTTATAGACCTAGTAAGTAGGAGGGGTAGATAATCCCCCATGCGCCCGGTCCGGTTTTACCATCACAGATTAGGCAGATTAGCACCAACTATCTGCTCTACAACCCTCTCACACGCCTCATTATCGTGTGCAATCATCCGTAAATTCTGTTGGTGATTTTGAACTTGTTTTCCAAGAATTAAGGATTTAGTGATTTTGGCACGGAATCTTAAAAACTATCTAAATAACTATCGTTTTGTAAAAATAGATTACTTTCGACTTTTCTTATTGCTCTCCCTCTTATTTGTAAAATCGATGAACTAATCTTAATTTCGAACTCTATGGGCCTAAGGCCTGATTTACGCTAACGATGGTTTTGACAAAACCTTCGTTAAGACTTACTGATAATTAAAACCACAGTTAAGCAAATCTACTTTCACGAATGAAAACGCATCCCAACTAAGGCTTTCCTGACAGGTGAACAAAGTAAAAATACTGTAACTCAGTTAAAAAAAAACACAGTTAAATGTTTATGAGGCAAAACCTCAAGAACGATCAAAGAACGATGAAAGAAGGAATCCTGATACATCGATCAATCGTAACGGGTAGTTTTGTACCCCAACAATGGGGTTTTTTCAATTTTCACATGTAATTTTCAAAAGTTTTTAAATTTCTTTCATTATTAGAAGCAGCTCAAAAACCAACACATTTTAGTATGGTAAAGTTTAGCTCTATCTCCAATGATGACCGAGATATTGTAAATCTAAACACAGTACGTTGTATTTTGGAGCTCCAATGTTAACATTATGCAGGTCACGAACTGTGGATAGGTTGTGAGCGATGGTCAGTGGGTGTAGTGTTCTCTTGTGTGGATTAACGTCCGCACTATTGAATACTACGTTAATCCGCAAAGACCATCCTCATAATTAGACCAGTTTGTAATTTAGAGGCAGTCTTTCGCATTTTACGTTCAAGTGTAGGTCCCTTAGATATGCCATCGACTGTTTGGCTATCAATTATAACTTCTGTCTAACGAGCATGTCAGCCTTAGTCAGTAACAAGACTACAAGATCGCGCCACAATCATCCTACACTCATTTCACATCCATACTTGGTTTTAAATACCTACCTGGGTAGGTTGCCATTTAAGTTAAAAGTATAAAGTATATACATTGATTGAATTAAGAACGATTTGATTGATTGATCCCCTTTCAATAAAACCAACGAATGAACACAAGAGTACAAAGCGGTGCGGCGGATCAGAGAGCCACGCGCAAACTGTTTATTTACGTTTCGGCGCTATATCTAAGGGCCTAAACACGATAAAAACACACATAAACTAAAAACCTCCGAGTGTTGATAACTGTGGCAACAAAGTGACAGCGGCGGCGTATGTCATGTGGTGTTTGTAAACTGTGTTGGCGTATTGAGAGGGTTAAGGGGATAATGTGCCGCCCCGACTAAGTGACAACCAAGGGGGCCGCGAAAAACATTCTAATGAAATTCATTTTTAATCAGCAGCGAGGAACCAAATCCTGGCCTGGACGAAGGTCACCAGAGTCCACCCTAGAGCACATCAGGGAACTCTGTAGGCGGCATGATGTCGCAGAGGTCTGGAGGCCCAGGCCCAACGCCATCCTGGATGATCCAACGTAGGTGAACAGCATGACCTGCCCAGCCAAAGCATGACACAGCAATACGTCAACAACTCATAATTTATACTTATGTTTAATATAATTTGATTAACATCTCTCATTTCACTTCTGATTCTGATTTGATTCTTCTAGCCACTCCCATAGGTAATTTAGCAGCTACAGCTGAAAAGCTGATTGTAAGCCGTATGTAAGTTGCTCATACATGTCTGGACGGATGGGGGAAGGTGGGTTTAGTTTGGGTAAACACCGCTTAACTGTGGAGTCACCACATAATCCTCGCAGGAGCGGGGGTACACATAAAGAGTTACCACCCTCACCCAAAAAATAAATAATAGGTTGTTTATTACGAATGGAACTTTACAAGATCAAAATCTTGTCAAGGTAACTTAAACTCATGTTAAACTTGATCAAGGTAGTCTAAGCTACTTGCTTAAGTTTACTAGATATTGCCAAAAAATCTCTGGAATATATGGTTCTTTATCTATAACTTATTTGTTTAAAACAATTTCATAACTGTGCAACCTTAAGCCAGGAAAAAGAAATAGACTTTAAAATTTGAAACCTATTTAAGGTTAAAACTTATAATAATAATAAGGATAAGGATAATCCCCAACATTTTTGAGACTTTTCAAACCCAAAAAACAATACCATTTTTCACACTAATGTAACATGTAATGATGTTGTTTGAGCCTTGTTATCTCAGTGGGTATTTCAATATATTTCTGTAGGCCTATGTAACAAGTTTTCAAAACCACAGATTACGTATATTGGCAATCCATCAGACCAAAATATAAAACGGAAGTGACATATGGTTAGTGACGTCATGTGGTTGGTTATAAGGACAGCTGTTTGGAGGAACTGAAAACATTCCTATAGACATACTCACGATATAACCTATTTCACATAGGGAAGTATATACAATAAATAGCTAGAAACCAATACCTTTATAAATAAGTCATCTTTTTAAACGGTAAACTTAAACTAAAAATTAAGGGGTTATTCAGGGGAGAATATAGAGTAGGGGTGGGGGTAAAAATAGGGGGTCTTCATTACATGCATAATTAATTACGCAGCTTCTTGTGTAGATGAAGTTTTAGAACCTCTGAATAAGACAATACGGATACCTATACTGTAAAACAGAGACGTTTATTGGTGATTTCGCATATTATTTTCTCTCCTTATATATAATATGTGTTTTGAGACTTTTCAAACCCAAAAAAATACCATTTTTCACACTAATGTAACATGTAATGATGTTGTTTGAGCCTTGTTATCTCAGTGGGTATTTCAATATATTTCTGTAGGCCTATGTAACAAGTTTTCAAAACCACAGATTACGTATATTGGCAATCCATCAGACCAAAATATAAAACGGAAGTGACATATGGTTAGTGACGTCATGTGGTTGGTTATAAGGACAGCTGTTTGGAGGAACTGAAAACATTCCTATAGACATACTCACGATATAACCTATTTCACATAGGGAAGTATATACAATAAATAGCTAGAAACCAATACCTTTATAAATAAGTCATCTTTTTAAACGGTAAACTTAAACTAAAAATTAAGGGGTTATTCAGGGGAGAATATAGAGTAGGGGTGGGGGTAAAAATAGGGGGTCTTCATTACATGCATAATTAATTACGCAGCTTCTTGTGTAGATGAAGTTTTAGAACCTCTGAATAAGACAATACGGATACCTATACTGTAAAACAGAGACGTTTATTGGTGATTTCGCATATTATTTTCTCTCCTTATATATAATATGTGGAAAAATATTGTTTTCGTTTAAATTTAGAATTTTAATGATTAAGAGTGGATATGTCCATTTTGGGGCTCCCTGAATCTAAAAAAGCTGTTTTCGGCACCCTCACTCCCTGGTAAAACTGATAATAGCAATTTTATGAAATAATAGTCTACAATATACTTCACAATATTTTACAAATATAGGCATAAATATACATCATTTTAAATGCCTTTGAAAAAAAAGCAGCTCCTGAGAAAAAATTGCAAATTTATTCATAGCAGTAAGCGTGTTAAACCATAAAATTGCTATCTCACCAGAAAAAAAACATTTAAAAGCCTATAAATTTTGAACCACTAGTCTAACAGGGTGGGGTCATACTGTTTGGGGACTTAATAGCCATAAACTATGAAACTTTTATAAAAATAACTACAGTAAATTTTGAGAAATATATTTTTTTTAATTTTATGGGGTTTTTGGGGTTAACTATCCTTGAAAATGAACATCAACAGAATAAAATAATGTACACACACACACACACACACACACACACACACACACACACACACACACACACACACACACACACACACACACACACACACGCACACACACACACTCATAGACAGACAGACAGATATCACGTCGAAAACCATTTTATTGGACTCAGGGGACCCCAAAACGTGACCCACTCTCGAAAGTTTTGACGAAAACATTACTTCTTTCCCCATATACTACGTAAAAGGGGCGAGAGATATAGCCAAAGTGCGACCGTGTATCGGACGATTAGTGTGGTATCGGAATTCGTTCACAGACTGACAAACTGATAGAATAAGTACCGAACAATACAAATATCAAAATTACATAAAGGTGAAATATTTCAATTTAGCCCCACAAGAATAACAGTTATTTGTGCAACAAGGGATTAAAGTAAAACATTTTGTCCACAAAGGAAACTGCTGTTAATTTCCTTAGCAGCAAAAAGCACTTTAATCCCATGATGCACACAACAGTTTTCCTCCACCTACACAAGCTACAAACTACCCGCTAAACTAACCTAAATCACTATCATTTTCCAAGTTGGTTAACATAACCACAAAGCAATCAATGCAAACCATCAGCTGACCGTTTAAGAATTAATTACTTTTGTCAGCTAACATTATGTTTCTGATTGTTCATTATAGAATGTACCAGATTCCTCCCATGCTATTCTAATGGTATTTCCTTTAGTACTAAGGGACTAAAAGTAATAAATTACTTTAGTTTTCCAGAGAGTAAAGTACGGCTTTAGGTAGTAGGTGGAGGAAAGGTTAATTCTGTGACAGCATTACTGGTTACAAGATAGTCATAAAAATAGGCTGAGGTGTCAAATTAAAGGTAACAGTATTTTCGAATAAATTACAGTATTTTTACAGAATATAGGTGTAGTGTTTTTAATTTCCTATTTAATTCATTACCAATTCAGGTATCGGATGTATTTGTATCATAGTATGCTATTTACTTGTTCTTTTCACATCACTAACCAGAATAATAATTGTACTGAATGAATGAAGAAACTTTAATAAATGTCAATTTAATTTCCTCAAACATTATTTGGTCCTTCGAGCTGGATTCAAACCAGAGAGTGGATTTTTGAATTCCTAGATTTACAGCAGATACAAGGACGCCCCATTTCCCCTGAGGTATTCCCACGCCAACCATTTCCCGGTTGTCGCGCAGACGTAAAAGCTTTTACTGGGGTCTGGGGGTCGCAGGTCGCTGGGGCAAGCAGGCGCAGTGGCGGTTACAGTCCACCGGTTAAAAGCGCATCTGGAGCGAGAGATAACTAATGGCTGACTAATTGGAGCCCAGGAGCTGGTTGGCGCAGATTTATAACTTAACAGGGTCTTTATATCTTTATATTTCATGTTCAGTAAACCCGAAATGGCGTTTTTAACCATTATTTGAGAGTCCCATAAATTCTTGATTCATGATTTACGTCCAGATCGCTTATTATGTATTCATTTCAAGTCATATACATAGGTGATTACTTCACTATGATTAGGGAACTAAATAAAAAATGAAAATTTAGGACACTAAATTTAAAATTACTGCAGAGGATTAAAATTACTGCTACTGTGGTATAAATTAAGAATATAGGCTTGTCCTAAATGTTAATAATTGAATATAAGAATTTCTCATTAATCATAATTTTAAACGTCTTATACGAGCCTGAAACCTTCAAAATGTCTAGGGTTCTACTTTGAATGTTCCCCAACTAACCGTCAGACAATAATTGTTCTGATTAAAAATCTAGGCTGGAGAGTAAATGATACTTGATGATATTTATTTATACTTGATTAAATAGTTGTGAAGGATCGAATTTATCCTAAAATAATAAGATAAACTTCCAGGAAAACAATGAAGAGAAGTTTTTACGCAAGATATCAAAGCTATCAGTCATACAAATCATCTCAGACAGACATTGACCATGTAAAAGACTCAAAAACTACTTTTGAGATGTTTAAAAGGAGAAGAAATGTTCATAAAAGGAAGAGAACCTGATCAAAATTATTCTTAAGAAGACACGTCTTAACCATTTTGTGTAATACAATTACCAGCGTAGATAATTTAATAAAATTTGATGCATTAAAAACTAAGGTTGATGAAAATTACTAGATAATTAATCTACTTTTAACAATTAAAAAAAATATGATACGATATTTGAAATAACATCTTCTACCCTGAAACTTGTTTTAGTCGAAGGAAAATTGATTGATGTTGAATTGAAGATAAATAAAGGCTTAAAGCAATAAAAAGTAAACCTAATGGTGTTCTTATTAAATACATTCAGGAAATGTAATGGGGATAAATATATTAAATTCGGTAGCTTTAACCTTTAATAGAATAGGTGTCCAAATAAAGGTGTTCACAAAACTACAATTTTAATAGCTGTATAAGATGTAGTCCTCACGACAAATATCCCATCATGTATTGCAGCGGTCCGGTCGTCAAGCTGTTAAATTAACAGTCGACTATTAAACAGCACTAACCCCCCCCCCCGGGGGCACCTGCCCGGCGCGAGTCTGGTTAGCATCACAGCGTCGCTCTCACGCCGCCCGGCGCCCCCCCCAACCAAGGGTACCAACGACACTGTTTTTATAATACCATTTATTGGTTTCGATAAAGGGCGCCTGTGTCTGTAGGAATCTGTATAAGTAACTCATATCCGAGAGAGAGAACTGAGATAAACATTACATTGACACGAATTTCTCTAACACATTAGTATTCTTATTATTAGTAGGGCCTATACATGTATGTTTCATTTTTCTTTTGTCAATAGCAAGCTAGAATTTATTACTCATTGGTTTGGGGTCCTTTTTACGTTAAGCCAAATATATTTTTTAAGAAGCTGTATTTATTATTACTATTATTGCCACTACGACAGTTATCGACCTAAATATTGTCATGATTTCATCTTATTTTCCGTTCTTCCATGTACCTCTTCATTATTTATCTGTGTTTTTGTTTCATACCATTTGTGTATTACAATTAAATTTTTTACTGTTTTTCTTGGGTTTACTTCCATCTTTTCCCCATATTTTCCCATGAAGTTGCTGAAGTTGCTGAAGTTAATATTAAATTAAATTATTAAATAATATTTGATACCGCATGGATTATGATCCACGCAAAATGAGTCAACTGTCATCTTGAGACAATTATTATTGTCTTACGATTCTTTTTCTCTCGGACGATTCTCGGAGCGACTTGATAATTCATTTTCCAAAATTACACCATGAGTATGGAAGGAAGGCTCCTTCGTATAGTTCCAGTAACTTTGTTACTGAATGGCAACCTGTCCAGGACCAGTATTTTAAGCCGAGTATGAATGAGAGATGAGATCTTGTTGTCTTGTTACTGAATAAGGCTGACATGTTCCTTAGACAGAACTGTTAATTAACCCTAGAACACAAAAGCATATATAAGCGTTGTTTAACGTAGCGTAGTCTCCCAGACTCTTGAATTAAAATATAATTTTTGAGGATGTATCGGATAAAGTTTTTGTTTTCAATAAGACGTTAATCCACACAAAATAACACTACACTCACCGACCATCGCTCACAACAATCCACAATTATTCGTTTCTTCCAAGTAGCTGAAATTAGTCTAAATACATAGTTCGGGGCTGAATAATAGATCACAACTAACTGTATTGCTTTAATGACGCTATTCAGCAATTCATATCTTCTTCGTCTTTAGGACATTCTATGTTCCTCGTAGAGCACAGTGTGGAAGTGTAAGACTGCCAGGCGGTAACATCCGAGGTTATCGGTGGCGGCGGATGCCGTATTTATATCCTCGACGTATTGTGGTGTGATGGTAGACATTTAGATACGCCGTATCAGCAGGTGGAGGTGTGCCGCTATAGATAGATCCATTCCCTCTGACCCTGGTCTACACGTGTCGAATACACTTTGTCGCGCTAATACTAAAAACCGAACCAACGCAAGAAAATACTTGGAAATAAATTATTCATTCTCAAACCTCAGACCTACTAGCACAACAAAAATATTGCCAGACACTCTGTTTATTCGGGGGCTACCTGTCCCTGGTCAAGCTCTGGTCTTTCTTTCCAAAATGTTTTCAACCCGATCAATAATCCGGAATCTTCCTAAAAATAAAACAACCTCATTTACCTATACCTCACCCAAATCTTTGATTGAAGAGGACATCGTCCTATAGCAGCCGCGGTGGCCTCATAGCCTACTGAAACCTCACTCCCAGGTGCAGACACAGAATGGAATTTGAGACTTTTCCAATAATTGACACGGCCCCCCACATGTTTCTTCATCCAAAATACAGGACAATAACTTGCCATAAAAAATACAATAACTTGTTTTCAATTATTCAAACTATTGTAAGGAAAAGCTTATATACGTTTTTCTAACCTATTAATTTTTAATATAACTTAACTTACAATACGTCATGCACAGACGGAATATCATGTAATGTACTGCATTTGTATCTGTAACGATAAAAATTACCTTTTTGAAATTGTTCTACCCAGGTACGTATTGTGGCACGATCTTGTAGTCTTGTTTTTGATATCTTCCTTAGTTAGGGCAGTTAATTAATAGCCCAATAGCCAATGACATCTATACTACAGTTTATCGCTCACAACAAACAATTATTCCTCTGACGAATGGTCTAATAGAATAGTTCGGGCTGAATAATAGATCAATACTGAATTTTAATCCGCACCAAAATAATATATTCGACCGACATTGTTTATCTATCGCAATCGTTAAGTAAACTGGTTCAAAAGACAGCACCGAGTATTTATTTCCAATGTTCTTTGTGTGATGTGTCTATACTGTCCGTCAGCAGGTGGAGGTGTTATAATATTGTTTTGTGTTTATTAGGTGTGAAACACTTTGTCGATAATTAAAATACAAAACCTACTTTATTACGTATGAATAATATAAATATTTTGTAGATAAACTATATTCCATTTGAATCTGTTTATTTTTGTTTTGATTCTTTTTCTTTCAAAATGTTTTCAACTCAATAATCGGAATCTTCCTAAAAACTTTTAAATTACCATCAAAAGCTTGAAAGTTTTTGACTGTCTTTTTACCCCATAAGAAGCTTTTACGATTCATAATAAGCCAAATGATTTTTTTTTCTTTATCAATAAAAAAAATATCGTTAAAAATATTATATATATATTTATTTATATATTTTTATTTTTATTGTTTTTTTATTTTTTTTTATTTGTGTCTAACAAATATTGTAAAAATGTACACCATTTGTAATCTGTACCTACAAAGTTACGAGTTGTAAACGATAATAATTAACTTAGTTTATTTTGTCCCAAAATGGTTTTTTGAGATCACATGTTTTTATTTCAATATATCCGGAATCATTAAAAATACACAATATTCAATCTCTATCTCCAACGGTTCGTATTATTAAAAACATAATATCAATGTTATATTAATGCAAATATATTATATGTTCATATGTACTTGTTATAATTCATGTTTGTGTCTATATTAGGTAAATACATAGTATGTGTTTTACATGAAAACATACTTTTACAATTGAATACATATAAATAAAAACTTTATTTATACGTTGTGAATTGAATAATATGTATTTATTGTTTGTAGAAATATATTTGCAGAATGGTTATTTTTGTTATTGTATTATTTTATAAAATCCAACTGTGCTTTAATATTATTTTGTTTATATTATGTTTTGTAATGTCATGTGTTAAAGGTTTTGTGACTGTCTGTTTTTTAATCTTTTAATGGTTAATAAACAAAGATTGATAAAATTTATATAACCAAAAGAAGATATTCAGTGGCCTGAAGATGATTCCACCTAGGAGTTGAAACCGAGTAGCCTAAAAAACCTCCAAGAATCGTCTTTGACAGTTAAAATCATTTATTCGTTTATTCAAAAAGCGATTTAGTGGCTGATAACATGATAATAGTTTTACTTTAAATTTAAACAATTTAATTGTTAGGCAGTTCTTCTCCCTCTGCACGACGGTGCCCAGCTGAAAGACACGTAGCCTTCTTGGACCAAATTTATTTGACTCCTCATGAAGAGGGGACCATTTCGCTGACTTTTTTCTATCTGGACTTTTTCTCCAGAGCAATCTTTCCTCATAACCATAACTTACGGTCCAGACAGTGACTCATGTTAAAAGCTACTCGCAGGGACTGCTGCGGCGGAGGTCCAGACTCCAGATGCTTGGAGCCGCCGGATCGGCCCCAGGACACCGTCTGGCGCCCGGGCGTGTCCCCGGGACATGACGCGTGCCACGCGTCTCTGGAGTCTGGACAGTGGACATTCCACACCACGGATGACGAACAGGTTATGAAATCACAGATACATTTATCGGTATAAAAAATCTTATCTAATCTAAACCGTTAGCACTACAAATACCGTGATTGTAGTAGCGTAGTTGACGTTCCCGCTGTGTTTTTATCTGTAATGATAAAAAAAGCTTTTTCGCAGCTTTCTAAGACCTTCATGCCCTAAGGGCATTTAATAACACTCTAATATAAAGTTGTATTTTATGTATAGCGTTTGGGTCGCCCTGCACATACAAAGGCAGCATTATTAGGAAAAACTAGAGATTTCATCGTTAATATCGAATATATGCCACTGGTAGTGGACACCAACACGGCCTCAATTTATCTCACCAATATTTGTACTTGCATAGACATATCCATGGTATAAGCTATTTCCCAAAGAGAATTAAAAATATATACATTTTACTGAATTAACTCTAATTTGGTAAGATACTCTGATATTCTTTCTGGTAGATATCTGGTGGTGATGTTGGGGAAAATACAAATTATTATTTGAGCTTCAAAGTTTCGTTGTGCTGTTTAAGTTATTTTCATAGTTTCCCGTAATGTTTGAATTACGGGATGCAATGGGCAAGTCGACGACAAATACCCAAATTATATATCTTTCTACAATTACCAGACGCCTATAATCTATTAGTCTGCAGTGGTAAAATATTTCTTTTTAGATTGATAAGAAGAATTAACAACAACTAATTTTGTGGCAGAAATGCTGGTTATACGGTAGTAAAATTCAGTCGAGATGTCAAATTGAAAGTTCTATTTATTATGTAAGGAATTATAGAATAATTTTTTCTTGAGAAAATAGATTTACCACGCAATTTTATTTGACGATTGACTAGTAATAATCTTTTTTTAAATGGGAAATTTACAAAATGAAAATTTAATTCCATAGATAACCACTTTACCTTTTTGACACACCAATCATCATTCTACGACAGTCAGCTGATCGGTAATTCTGTCACAAAATTAATATTGTTAATATGTTTTCATGGGATGATTATATTTCAAATAATTCAAAATTCGTCTAAATTCATCACGTCCTGGCCTGCAACATGGTAGATATAGTTGCGACGGCGCAGGATAGGCAATATAGGTGCAGCACAGGTAGCGCAGGTGAAATACGAAAGCGTTGATAGGCAATTTAGCTACACTGCGTTGTGCACAATTGTCACCCATATCCTCTTCCAATGCTATTTATTTTCTGGTAACAAATATACTTGATTATAAGGTTCAAATACCAGTCGTCTTCAATCTAATTGTCTTTTCAACACGACTAGTTTCCGGAACAAAATGTTCCCTTTATCAAGTGTACATTAGTCTTTCAGGTTATTTCGGACATAACTAATGTACACTTGATAATGGGAAAATTTTGTTCCCGAAACTAGTCGTGTTGAAAAGACTATTAGATTGAAGACGACAGGTATTTTAACCTTATAATCTAGTTAATAATCAACCCGGAAGGAAAAATGTTTAAAATAAATATACTCACTGACATTAATATTTTAATATCTATTCATGCTGAAAAATGGGAGAATGCTGGTATGTTAAACTGTCATTAGATTAGATTAGATTATTGAAATGGCGACCATACTACAAGGTAGGTATTTTAAGCCAAGTATGAATGAGGATTGAGTGTAAGATAATTGTGGCGTGATCTTGTAGTATTGTTACTGACTAAGGCTGACATGTTCCTTAGAAAGGACTGTTAATTAATAGCCCAACAGCCAATGGCAACTAAGGGACCTACAGTTTAACGTAGAATCCGAACCCCGGCCTTTGAATTACGAATTGGTCTAATTATGAGGATGTTCTTTGCGGATTAACGTAGTATTCAATAGTGCGGACGTTAATCCACACAAGAGAACACCACACCCACCGACCATCGCTCACAACTATCCACAATTCGTGAGTGATGGTCAGATTTATAGCTTCGGGAAAAATATATTTTTCGCTAAACCAATTTTAAGGATTATTATATTCATTATTACACAATATATAAAGCTTGAAACCATTAACGAAGTAAAGAAATACTTATGAAATAATAAATAAAAACCTTTACACATACCGGTACAACCCCAGCTCGTAGGTTGATACGTAGGGGTATTTCCCGTGTACTGTATAAAGGATAAGGTTATACAAACTATTTCATAAAATTATACTAAAAATAACATGTATAAATAGGTTGTATAAAGGATACAGTCTGGAATAAAATCCATTATTGCGAAAAAATGACTTTGTAATTTTTATTTGTAATTTTAACGGTTATAAACCGTTTAAAATCAAAATATTGATAAGGATTACGTAATAAAAAAATATTAAGGCTAAAATTACACAAAGGCCAGTATTCTTGTACTCTAACCTAATGGACTGGTGAACTCTGTCTTCAATGGTAAAGACATCTATCAAAGACAAAATTGACATAAGACAGAGTGTTCCCTACCATCATTACCCCACAGAAATCCACCGGGGCTTCCCGAAATGATTCACTAACATGCCGTCCTCATGAAGAAAGAACTACTGAAAATTATAATACAATGTCAAACATGTAAAACATGGAGTAATTTATATTGAGTACTTACATAATCATAAATATTCTCCAAAATTAGATAAAAAATCACTGAAAAAATTCAATCACATTAGTAGAACGAAGTGTAATTGCAGACTGACAGGAATCACATAAATTAGTTTATCTATCCACTGCCAATAGTGAAAGCACTAACAAAAATCCATACGAAGTGTTCAATGGCAAGAAAAATACGTATTGGGGCCCCAATCTCCAATATATTAGGTTTTTATTGAAGCATCTATAACATACTTTGAACTGACCCACGCCCTATTCAAATAATTTATTAATGATCTTTATGAGAACAGTTTTAGAAGTCTATAACCAGACTAAAATAATTTATTTGACTAATTGCTAACAAATTAATTCCGAATTAATAATATTAATAAGCATTTGTATGGTTCTGTTATGTTTATTCCACTCAGAGAAATAATAGAATACTTTGTTTATATTAACGGTAGAGTGCAGCACAAGGATTAATCCTGTAACGTGTACGCTTGTTGCGTTATGAAATTGCAGCTACTTTTACGATTCTCGTAGGCTGCCAGTTCCAAATGAATGATGGGTGACTGAGGACGGCTGATGGCCAGGTCACGGCGTGCGGCAACGGTCAGACCACCCGCGGGTGACATAGTCCAGGGCTGCCCGCTGGCAACTGTCCGTCCAACCCTTCGACTTCACGGGGTGGTGGTCGCTATGGTGGTGATGATCATTATGGTGGTGACGTTCACTTAGGCGATGGTGTTCACTATGGGGATAGTATTCACTATGGGAGGTGGTAGTCAATACGATGGTGGTCATCCTTACGGGGATGGTAGTAGCTACAGCGTCGGTAGTCCTAACGGTGGTGTTTGCTACGGTGGTAGTGGTTCCTATGGTGGTGGTGTTGTTCGCCAAGGAATGGTAGTGACTACGGGGGCGGTGGTCGCTACGCAAATGGTCTTTCACTCCGAAGGTGCTGTTCGATGGGAGGTGGTGTATCACTATATATAAAACTTATAACTCACTTATAAAAGGTGGTAGCCGTTGCGGTGGTGATGGTCGTTTTTCATAAACACTTACAGTAGGATATAAACCCAAAACCTTGGCAATAAATATTCCTTTGAGTAGGGACAACGCGTAATCGCGTAATCGAACCCATTAGTAGGAATATTCATTCGATATCTACAATATATAAAATAATAATAATTGTTGCCTATATACAAGGGGTGCACGGTCTTACATTCCCACAGTCTTATCGTAGCTTATATTTAATTAAGAAAGGGGTATTTTAACACGAATACCCCAGTATGTAAGGATCGTAAGATTGGGCAATGGGCATTTTCATTTAACACAAATGTTATTTTGAATTTTTAAATGTCTCCTAAAATTTTAAGAGTAAAATTCGATACATACAATTTATAAGGCTTGAAGTTCTTAATCTTATGGTTTTAATTTGTTACCAATAAAATGTAAATGATCATAACATCACACGACCATGAGTGTGTGACCATGTATGCCTATGTGCGCTCGCGCAACTACTACTGCCTACACGGTTGCTGTGATTTATATATGCCTATTAGAATTATGTATTTGTATGTATATTCAACAGTAGGCTATCTTCAAGCGTGTTCTATTGTTTTGGTTTTTGAATTTTAAGGCTAGTTAATCTCTAAAACCTCGTACAATTGTAAAAACAAAATTCTCAAAAATGGCTCAAACGATTTTCATTAAAATTTTGTGGTTTACTAGGCTTAGGGTCCCAAATACAGTAGAATGTATAGCACCGCCCGCATGTTAGTATAATTGACGGTTCAGGAGTAAAGGGGGTTTTGAGGGTTATTAGGGGTAAAATAACCTTAAAAACGCACGCAAACGCGCGTGCGGGCAGACGCATAGACACAGACATCTAAAAACCACTTTTTTCTTTTCAGGGGACACTAAAATGGATATATGCACCTAAAATTTAAATTCAAAAATTCTGAAGACAATAATTTATCCTTATTCTATCGAATAGAGGGAGAAGTTGTTATTACTCTGTTTTGTTAGGTATCTCCACCAAAATCTTTAAACTTTTAGAAATGGGATGTTTGTAAATATTTTATTTCTATTTTTAATTACTCTTGAAATAAAAATGTTAAATGATATTTGAATAAGAATTTAAGAATCAATATTGTTATTAATTGTATGTAACTTCTTTTAACTTTTAAATAAAGAAATTATGTGTCAGTTAACTAATATAGTTTACAGTTAGGAGTTTTAAAATTTAAAATTTCAGTAGAGAATGAAGTGAAAAGGTTTCTGCGTTTTTTCTGCTGCTTACATATTCATTCCGTACAAACGCATATGAAAACAGAACGCAGTATCAGTCCTTCACATTTTAAAACCATTTACGAGTTACAGTAAATAATGAACAAGGTTCATTGGCCATTTCATCTAAAAGTTCCAAGTAAACCTATAGGAAGTGTCTCCCGTATTTGTACAACCATAAATTTCAAAGATGAATGACTTCCTATCGTTACATTGTCCATACATTCAATATGGGTTATTCCACATTCTTGAAGCAGGCATGTGTTTATCGGGACAGGATCGGGTTTTAAAAGCCGTAGGAGGGGGAGGGGAAGCATCAATAATCCGATGGATAGCTTACTAAATGGCGCTTAATAGCTTGGAAGGGGGAGGAGGGGGGAGTAACATGAGGGACGGACGGGAGTTCAGATCCCTCCCGCTCCTCGGACAGTGCTTCTGGACGCTTCCCGGGGTACGCTGGCCGTACGTTGCTCAGTCAAGGGTGCGGTTCGTCTTAGGGGTTTAACTATAAAATTGTTGTTTGTCTTACGTACTCATGAGAAAAATGACTAAACGAATTATTTGTACTAAGTAAGTTAGTGTATTTGATCTGAACAAAAATTCAAGAGTTTAAAAATGTTATCCAGCTATCCAAACTATTTTTACCATAACACTCAGTTACATCCATGTGAATACTCCAATTCTAACTACACCGTCTCCAGTACAGTGCCCAGTGGTACGCCGTTCTCGGTCAAAGACATATTAAACCTAGAGGAGAACAACCAGTTCGTGTACGATAGTTCTATATCGTTCGAAGATGAACAGAATTACCCGATGTACGAACAACCAACGTCGACTTTGCCCAATTTGAACGATTTTTTCTCACCGTCCAGCCAGTGCCAGTACGGGGATGTGTACTGTGATTACGAGCCGAGCGCGCGAGTCGCCGACCAATGGGAGGACACGGCGCGGGTGACGTCGACCAATCAGAGCGCCGAGCCCGGTATGACGTCACAGCACGTGCAACAACTAAGCCACCTCTCACCGCCATTCCAGGAAGTCTCCTCTTCTGATGATAGTAAGAATATATTTTATATTAAATATTCCTGTATTTTTCATAATTAAATAACGTATATTCTACTTTATTGATTTTCAAATGAAAACGTCAATAGAGTTGTAAGTTAAATTTACTTCATAGGCCCACCAAATACCTGAATGTATGAAACTATTTTCGAAACAAATTGATATCGTTTTTCGTTCATAACAAATTACTTTTAGAGTCAAATGTAGGGTACCCTACTACCAGACGAAACCAAAAGCCCTGATTCACTTGTGCGCTGGGAGCAAGTGAATGGTATAAAATGAATGACAGAAAATAACTTCAACCAACAGTAATTCAAGTACTTTACTAAATTGTGTGTGGAGAAGCCCCCATGAAGCCCCCAAAATGTGTAAAATGAAATTTTCTTAATAACGGCTCTAACGATTTTGACGGAAACTGTATCAAAACATCGGGGTTTAAAAGTTATAGACTTTTAGAAAGAGACTTACTAAAAGTTATAGACTTTTAGAAAGAGACTTTACTAAAAGTTATAGACTTTTAGAAATGAAAATTGTTTTTTCTGGCTTAGCAATAATATATTCTTTACAACGTCCATTACTAAAGTTGCGTTGTTTTATTAATTTATCGACTCTTTTCTCCTCCTATAGGCCTACGATAGTAGGAGAGAGAATTTTTTGTTTTCGTCAGAAATTTTGAATTTATGTTTTTTCGTGGATATGGCCTATATACAGTTTAGTGTCCCCTGGATCGAAAATGTAGTTCTTAGATTGGTGTCTGTACGTAGGTCTTTCGGTGCGTTTGTGTTTTTGTGTGCGTCTGTGTTTGTGTGGGGTTGTGCGTAAGCCTAGAGACAACACCATTGTTCCAATTTTCATGAAAGTCGGTATGTAGGTAACAATCCACAGTACTTCTGAGCATTTGATTTTAAGGGCATTAACCCATAAAGCCCCCAAAATGTGTAAAATGAAATTTTCTTAATAACGGCTCTAACGATGTTGACGGAAACTGTATCAAAACATCGGGGTTTAAAAGTTATAGACTTTTAGAAATGAAAATTGTTTTTTCTGGCTTAGCAATAATTCTATAGAAAAATTATTTGACTACCACCATTAAAGGCAGCTTAAAAAACTAAACAAATTAATATTGTAAATCATTAGTGTACGACTCCAGATAAAAGTTCGATTTAATGTCCGTGGTTGACGCAGTACTTTACCTGAGGATGCCCTGTATCAACATAAAAGAAATCAAACAATCATTCTAATTACTGTCCATTTTTATAGCTTGTTCTAATTGTTAAAAATTAATACGACTGAACAGATGAATAAATTAGATAAATAGATGAGTAAATTTAAATTTGGACCAACAAGTTATATGATACTTTTTGGAACATAATTATAGAGTAAAAACTAAGAAAATTTGTTTTCTTTGGATCCCTTGGATTCTGGCACAGATACATTTTACTTCAGTAAGTCTGGGCTCTGTTATGGGAAAAAGCACACTTTTAGAAGGAATTTGATAGCAAAGTTAAAAAATTGTATCTTAGAATATTTCCATAAATATACACTTTATAACAATTTAAAACTATTTTATAATATATGAACTATTTCATAGAGAATATTGACGTATTTGTAGCAATATACAATGTATTTTGAACAATATACCAGATGAAACCAAATTAAAAGGAAGGAAAATGTTTTAAAGATTTGTAAGTTTTATTTCGTTTCTTACCGTAAATTCTACGACTGTTACATACTGCAATATTCTGGTTCTGACACATTATAGGCAACGATTTGGTTAAGTTATTGTATTATTTATTCCGTAATATGTAGTTTAAGAAAACAATAAACTTGTTGATGTATTAGTGCCTACGTAAAAAGTAACCAAATATTTATAATTTTAAAATAAAAGACATATTTCATGATTTGTCGAATTAAATTTGAACAATAGAACAGCGGAAACCAATTTAAACTAAAGGTGAATATATTAAAATTATTCTTCGTTTCATGCTGTTTTCAAATATATACGAGTACTGTACAAAGCTTTATATGTAAAATATAATTAAACACTATAAATAATTTTTTTTACAGTAAACAAGTTTTCTGTTACTTTTGAAATAACTAATTTCCGAGTAGAAAATACATTAGAGTCTACTAAAATTCGTGTTATTTTGTAATATATTTAAAATCTATATTGTACTTCGTTATGGGTTAAAATGTAAACATACACAAAAAACTGTTTATAAAGTTACATCTTGATTAAGACCATAATATAGTACCATTAAATTTAATTTTTGAATTAAATATTATATTAAAAAACAATTTGTAAAAAACTTAATAACATTATCAATAAAAGCAAAAATGTTTATTTTGTTCTATCGTTTGTTGTTAATATAACTTAGTATTCGTGATTATTGAAGCCACTGTAACAAAAAATTAATGATGTAAATTAAATTTTCTTTTGCTTAATCTACCGTTTATACAAAATAGTTGATCACAGTGCTAATAAAACGATGGATAATTAGTATGATTTGGCTAAAAAGAGTTAACAATAATATAACGTTTATTTATATAGGTATTTGATTAAATGAGCATAAACCGTATGATTAGTGAAATTAAATGGTGTATTAAAAGCGTAAACAATTAAAGTTTCATTAAAATAACAAAACTTAAAAACATGTACTAAGCAAAATCTCACTACTATGTAACTAAAAAAACACTACAAATAATTTTTTTTAGAAGTAAACAGCTGTTTTATAGGTCTGACAATCAATCAAAAAATGTGTTTCTCCGTAACTTATG
This sequence comes from Nephotettix cincticeps, assembly GCA_023375725.1. Taxonomy (NCBI): domain Eukaryota; kingdom Metazoa; phylum Arthropoda; class Insecta; order Hemiptera; family Cicadellidae; genus Nephotettix; species Nephotettix cincticeps. The sequence continues at coordinate 62,302,414 of CM041789.1, forward strand.
TTACAAACATATAGGTACATCTATCTCTAAAACTATAAGAGTCCTATTCATTTGAATTTCTTTATTGTTATTCATGACTATACGTTCTCCCATATGGGTTACATTGAGACCGATAAACTGCTGACCTCCTTTAAAGATTTTAAAGAGTTTTTTTCAATCAGACCATAAAAAGTAGTTCAGACCATTCAAAGAGCTTAAATTCATGTAGAGCCTGTGCAAAATTAAATTTAGTGTAGAAAAAGAATGTTCTTATTCATATTCTACTCGTATATAAGACAGCGACCCATTCTCGTAAAATATTTAAGGTAGCCTAAATATGAGCGAGTTGTGAGTGCGATGGGTGTAATGGATTAATGACGTATAAAGCTGACTGATTATGTCGTCCAATGGTTCAACAAATGGAATTAATGCCTTAACAACAATCAAAACGTCCGAGATAACTAGTAACTCGTTACGTAAGTACAAAACCTCCCCAGGCCCTTTGTTTGAAATTTATTATTGGTGATGGTGGATTTGTGTTTTATAGATTTTTATTACGGACATTTTCCACCATGATATTAAGTAAAACAAAATTTGAAGACGTTTCGGGATCTAGAATCAGATCCCGTCCTCAGGCGAGTTAAAACCTAAAACGTAGCACGATTAGTACATAATTCAGATTAAGCTGGTGTAAGCTGAAAACAAAAAATTTTAAAGTAGTCAAAACATTTAAAAACAATGCCCTTCACTAACAGCTACGCACACAAGAAACAAAACACGTCCACTCGTCACAAAGACTAAAAAACAACTCGTTTGAGTTGTCTCTCTTTTTTGGTTGAACTTTTATTGGGTTTAGGAAACCCAAAAAACTAATTTATCCATTGTAAGTTTAAAAATAAACATTTTGAAAAACCCCTGTTCTTATACGTTAAGGTAGAGTTGTAAATGAACAAAAATGTTTGTATTTACTTCCTTGTGGGAAATAGGTTAAATCATGAAAATGTCTAAACGGAATGTTTTCAAGTTAATCTAAACAGCTTTTCTTATTCTTTCATATAAAAAATCAATATCTCTAGTAATTTCTAAGGAAACCGATTACATATTTTCCATCTTACAAATCACCAACACCCCCCAGAGCTAAGACATATCCATGTCAAAATCGGTTAACTACATAAAAACCAACGAGTCATAATGCCAAGTATTTCAACCTGATAAATGACAATTTTATTTTTACAACAGTCGTAATTTAAACTTTCACATTCAGAGAAGTGATATTTGATTTAAAATTATATTTTAATGATATTCGTAATTTTAAGTTTTAGCTTTTTAGGTATGACCCAGGATTTAGTATAAAACTTAAGGTCAAAATTCACGCAATTAAAAATGCTTTGTTTCTTAAAGTAGGCTAAAAAATCGCAAACCACACTACGAAAGTACTTTCTTACAATTGTTTTTTGGCTACAGTTTAATAAAGCATTATAATACACACGTTGTTCTATACGCTGAAATTACTATGGTGGATAAAATTAAACTTGAATATATTTTTCAGGAGTGGAGAGCAAATCCCTTACGCAACAGAAGAAACCCCACAGTAAAGCGAGGGCCAAAAGAAAACCACGTATTCTATTTACTCAGGTATTGTAAAATTATGACAAAATATTTAAATTTTTACGAACGGTAAAATTTTTAACAATAGTATCTAAATGCTGTTTCAGAGAATTCTCGAGCGTTTTATTGAAACCCCCCAACAAACACATCCTCCCAATAACGTAAATATTTATTTTATTTTAACTAGAAAATATTTTAGATAAAATACTAGTTAAAATTATCGATTAAGTAACACACATAGTGGTGGTTAGATATTTTTCTAATAGTAGTAGCCTAACTCATATTTAACTATTACTTACTCAACTTTTATCATTTGGAAATAATTTATTTGTAAACTAAAATAGGAAGTTGGAGGTTTTATTAATCACGAGAAATCTCGCAAAATGACCCGATTCAGACAAAATTTGAGAGAGATTTAATCTAGGGGCATACACTTATTCTGATGTGTTAAAAAACCAGACTCATATCGTTCCATCCAAGGAGGTTTTTGTAACCCAAAATGAGATTTTTACATAAGATTTATTAAAAACCAAAATTTTTATCTCACTGTTGTGATCAACTAAAAAACAAACAATTTATTATTAAATAACAGGTTACTAACCTTGATATCCGTCAATCCAATTCAACTTGTCACTATTGTCTGTGACCCAGGTTTCGAACTCACAGGTTCATTTTCAAACTAATGTCATTGTTCACTCCATTGGAGGTCGTTCTGTTCTCTTCAATACATCACATAACACATTTAGACAAGTACATTTAAACATTTAAAACTTAAAATTATAAACTATAATTGTTGAATACGGTTTTTGTTTTACTATCAAAGTTTGAGATATTTTTTAATATAGTAAACCGGCCGGCAAACACGTAACCTAGTTAGTCAAATTTTAAAGTTTTAAATGTACTGTTTGTCTAATGTGTGTATGTGATGTATTGAAGAGAACAGAACGACCTCCAATGGAGTGAACAATGACATTAGTTTGAAAATGAACCTGTGAGTTCGAAACCTGGGTCACAGACAATAGTGACAAGTTGAATTGGATTGACGGATATCAAGGTTAGTAACCTGTTATTTATTATCCACCAATTCAGGAGGCTTACAAATAAAATGAATAAATTTATTATTTTCAAGTTTTTTCCATATCAATCGGTTTCTGATACATAGGCCTAAAATTTGTTAAACACAATGTTTTCTTTTGATTACCAATGCAAATTTTATAAGGAAAAGGTTACAATTTACATCTCACTTCTTGATTATTTGAAATATTACGATAAAACTTGGTTTATTTGTATACTACTATATTTTTATAAATCTAAAATAATTTGTTAATCGTGGCTGAAAATCTACTTACTCTTTTCCCTTACTATTCTCATGGAGAATAAGTAAATTGATATAAACTCTTTATTTAACCAATGATTAAACTTAGTTTAAATCATCACAATTCATTCCTAAAACAATATAGATTCCCTTAGTATGGAGTTGTGCTACGGGGGTATTCTAAATATTTACGAATAAGATATACGTTCGAAATTTTAAAACTTATGAATAAAATCAAGTCGGTTTAACGTGACAGGAAGTGAGGGGTTTGGTGAAGATCCCCTCAGAAGCGAGGACTTAGTAATTAGTCATATTTTAGATAAATAATGTAATGGCGAAGTATGGATAGTTGTGAGAGATGGTCGGTGGATGTAGTGTTCTCTTATGTAGATTAACGTCCGCACTATTGAATACTACGTTAATCCATAAAATAATCCTCATAATTAGACCAAGTCGTAATTCAGAGGCCGTAGTTCGGATTACACATTAAACAGTAGGTCCCTTTGTTGCCATCGGCTGTTGGGCTATTAACTAACAGTCCTGTCTAAAGAACATGTCAGCCTTAGTCAGTAACAATACTTCAAGATCACGCCACAATCATCTTACAATCCTCATTCATACTTGGCTTAAAATACCTACATTGTAGTATGGTTGCCATTTCAATGATCTAATCTAATCTATACCTTGATCAAATTTTAGTAGGTTAAAGAGGCCAGGTCGACGAAATGAGCTGACTCTAGTTTTAGATAAAAGTAATGGTTGAGCCGTCTATCGAGATTAGATTAAATTATTGAACAATAGTGACCATACTACCCACAAGGTAGGTATTTTAAGCCAAATATGAATGGGAATTGAGTGTAAGATGATTTTGGCGCAATCTTGAAGTCTTGTTACTGACTAAGCCTGACATTCCTAAGACAGGACTGTTAATTAACAGCCCTGTTAATAGCTGTTGAGCTATTAATTATAGCTCAACAGCCGATGGAAACTAAGGTACCTGCAGTTGGAATCAACGTGGAATCCGAACCAGGGCCTCTGAATTTCGAATCGGTCTAATTATGAGGATGTTCTTTGGATTAAGGTAGTATTCAATAGTGTGGACGTTAATCCTCACAAGAGAACATTACACTCAATGGCCGTCGCTTACTACTATCTACAATTCATTTCTATAGGGCCTACTTACTAAGTGTCTAGGAACATTCTTTTGTCCTGGTTGTTGTTTGTTTTAATCACTTATGTTTTATTCATTTTTGTAATTTATTTCTTAGTTAATTTCATTTAAGTTGTATTTGACGCACACTGATACAATACTGGTTTTGTATTTTTGACGACTCGGTCTGAACCTCTGAGGTTTACATATATTGCGTTATATGGTCTACAGGCTCAAGTCTACGAGCTGGAGAGGAGGTTCAAGCAGCAGCGCTACCTATCGGCGCCGGAGCGCGAACACATGGCCAACTCCATCAAACTGTCGCCCACCCAGGTCAAGATCTGGTTCCAGAACAGGAGGTACAAGAACAAGAGGATGCGACCACCGGAGCCCCCCGCTAAACCCCCCTGCTACCCTGAACCTGCCTACAAACCTCCTCCTTGTTTCCCTCAGTACCCTCCCTCGGACTACCCCTTGGACTACCCTCTACCCTCCTTCGACCACACCGCTTCCTTCAAACAGGAATGGACGTAAATGTTTTGTGTTAAGTTACGCTGTTGTACCTGCTGACCACGTATACACGACGAAGAAACTCTGGTCTGAGGATATGGTGTGGGAAAATGTAGTTGGTGTACCGTCATTGGTCCAACCAAAAACAAAAACCATTGTAAGATAATTAATTATCTATATAGTTGTGCAATTTGTGTGATTATGAAGGTGCTAGAAACCCCTTCTATGCATCTGCTGCCCGTAGAGAAGACACAGCTAATGTGGCTATATAATATTACAGTGTAGTAGTATATGCAACGATTAATGTGGACCATAATCTTAGAGCCATAATTCAATCGTTGCATACACTACATTTTATCTACGACCAACAATATTCAGAATTGATAACATGTTTTCTATATTTCATTTATCTACGACCATTGCAATATTTAGGGTATCAAAAAATAATTGGTGTGTATTTCATTGTTGGAGTAATCAGCTGATGTGCGAATATCGTTGTTTTTGTTCTGTGAATGGTTCAAACTCACATTTCAGATTAACCACAAAAACGCACTATCTTTAAGGATAAATCAGCTGATTTTGCATTTCATTATATCCATAATGACATTGCTTTCGTCATATGCTGAGCTCTGATTGGTCTATAACTTGTATCATTATGCAAAATCTGTATCGTTAAGAACTAATAATACAACGGTTTCATGTTCCATTTAATAATGAGCCTCTTAATGATGTTACTTTCAGTATATTTATTGGTTCTTTTTGCAATGATTGTAGATGAAAATATTTACCGAACAAAAAAACTGTAAAGCCAAATGAATATTGTCTTAGTCCTCAATAAGTGTTCATAAAAGTAACAACAACGTTTATTCACCATAAATTCACTTCTAGAAAATTTTCGTAAATAAAATTATTTACGAAATATATTTTATTTATATAAAATAAAATAAATTATTTTTTTATTTCCTTAATAAAATTAAGTCATCGAAATCATAACTGGCTTTCTTGTAAAATATAATGTGTTAATTAAATCGTAACTTATTGTTTGTTTGAAGTACATTAAAACCCCTAAAAACACTTTTTCAACTGTCCAATCTTGTTCTCGGTAGGAGCAATTAGGTTATTCTATCGGCTTCACGATTTGTGAGTTCCTCTCATGAGCTCTGATTAAGTTTGTTTTTATGTATTTACTAGTTTCTCTAAATTACGTAAAAGATTTGAGTTACGTCTTTCATTGAATATCAAATCCAGAATAATGCAATTTTGTTTCGTATATTGTTTAAAATTTAATATATGTTTGAATATTTTTTCCAAGAGACTTCAGAAGTCTTTTTGTACAAATACTTCACTCTTTACCAGCAGTGTTCAATATTTTAATATATTAAAATGTTTATGTATATTTAGCAATCGTGTTCAAAGTGTTGTTGAATTTGAAAGCTTTGAGTTTTACTTGCTTTTGTAAAAACGCTACCGGAAGGGCAATACACGCTGGGTGCACAGACTTTTTTGAAGTATTCTAAACACTAATCTAATCTAATATTTCTCGTTGTAGCATGTTTATTTTTTATTTGTTCTTGAGTAAGTTAGAAATGGTGCGTTCGGAAATCATTTTTCGAATATCAGTTTAAAATTTGTATAAAAGGCAAGGTCTTAGGTGATGTCAAGTATACACCTATACTGTAACTTTTTTGGACAATATATTACCATTTGTTATTATACCAAAAAATCAAGTGTCTAGTAGTGGTATCCATTGAAGATTCAGTTAAACTATTAGTTGACAGTGTTGTCGGCCTTGCTGTAATCTGTGAACTGATTCTGGAACCAACTCATGGAGTTCACTATTTTTCCACTATTTTTTGTTTGTTTTGTTGGCGTTTGGTTCGCTGGTTTGTTTGTTTAAAGTAATTTTATTTAAAAAATATGAAGAAAAATTCAAAGCACTGAAAGGGTTAAACCGATTATAACCTATTTAATTGGGAATTGAAATATTACTCAATAGTGATTAAACTCAACTAAATGAATCTAAAAATGTTGAAAGATTTGGTTAATTTAGTTATATTAAAACATCTTTAAAAAACTGTAAGAATAATTAAAAAATTTGTGAGTTACCTACAGTGATTTGTGACACTGACGGCCTAGTTGCATGGAAAATACCCAGTTTAGCACAATTTTTTGCCTTGGAAAAACTGTATTTGTAAAATATATTATTTACATAACAAATTACATTTACAAACTGAACGGAATTGTATATACAGGGTGTCTCGTGTACTGCCCTTGCCGTGTCTCGATGTGGCCTCTATCGTGCCTCGGATACCTTCTGTATACGTAGTCTTTATTGTTTAGAGATGTTTTAAGTTAACAACATCCTATCTTTAACAAATTTGTCAATGTAAATTAAGTTTTTCAAAAAAATCTAGATAGCTTAATCAATATAGATTTTGACATTTTTACGTATGCAGCATTTACATTTAAAACGTTATAGTTGATGTCCTGAGTATGTTTTATAAACAGAGAAACTTTACAGAAACTGGTGTTTTAGGTATTGTTAAACATCGATCAAACGTGAATTATTAATTTGTATCTATATTTTCTTCACGTAATAGAATATCTTTGTTGTAATATTTTGTATTTATAACAGTGTTTATTAAAGTTGTGTTCCTTAAAAATTCTGTCGTACTTTAATGTAATAAATATAATATATGCCCTTCACCTCTGTGACAAAACTGACCATCAGACAGACTGCGATGTTATTAGATAAAAACAATTCTCACAACTGTATTTATTGGCTTACAATCAAATTTTTTACTAAGCGTTTTTTACCAACATCTTCAATGTTTGAGTGGCTCAAAGTTTTTACCTGATCCTTTAGGTTCAAATTATTCAAGTTACACTTTAATCTAATTATGTGCGCTGCGGTTGAATTTTTTTATGTAAACACCCAGAGGTATAACTTTCCCCCAAAGTTCCAAATGTCCGTAGCTGCGGCCGTAGCCAGGCGCCGGACGGCCGTCGATCATGTGCCCGCTTAATTGATGGCTGTGTGTCGTAACCCGATCTTGTTTGCGTTCAGCCCGATTTATCATTTACAGATTCATTGCCCCCTCCACAAACAAGCTCACAGGGTAGGACTCACCCTATGTCATGAAGCTATAACATGGATCAAGGTCAGGTGAAAAAATGTTTGTATTTACTTCCCTGTGGGAAATAGGTTAGATCATGGATATGTCTAAAGGGAATGTTTTAAGTTCATCTAAACAGCTGTTCTTATTCTTTTATATTTAAAATTCAATACAATAGTTCTGGTAGTTTCTATGGAAACCTGTTACATTTTTTCCATCTTAAAAATCACCAACACCCCCCAAGAGTTAAGACGTCAAATGTTTGTATTTAGGGCCTACTTCCCTGTGGGAATTAGGTTAGATCATGGATATGTCTAAAGGTAAATAATGTTTTCACTTCATCGAAACAGCTGTTCTTATTTTTTATTAAAAATTCAATACAATTCAATACAACTCTGGTAGTTTCTATGGAAACCTGTTACATGTTTTCCATCTTAAAAATCGCCAACACCCCCCCCCCAGAGCTAAGACATATCCATGTCAAAACGTAGGGATGACATTGTAAAAGGTTATAAATGTATTCCTTTGTGGGTGAAGTAGATCGACGGATATTGTTGAGAGTTTAGGCCTACGAAAAATACAGTTTTGTCTGTACATTGCTTGGAATTTCAATATTTTGGTTATTTTTACACGTTATACTCAAGAAACCCCGAAATGGGTCTTATCTCATTTTTTTCTTTCAGTAACGCTAAACGAGGTCTTTTTGTAACTATTCTCCGTGAAAACAAGAGCACATACTATTTATTAACTTTTGAGAAATTATTTTACTCAACCTATTTTAAATTTACCTTTAAACCTGAATTGACCTATTAGATAAATATAGGTAAATGTATAATTTTTTTCTGATTAGTTGACCTACTAAAGTAATTTAACGAAAATAATAAACTATCTGAAAACTTAAAATAAATTAGTTTATTTAAACCTATAATTAATTTTAACCCTACTATATTTTTAAATTATATTACATTAAAATGTTACGGAAATCAAAACGGGAGCAAAATTTTACTGAAAGACTTTTACATCCACGTTTTCTAATTCAAAACTAATACTAAATAATTGAGTTTGAATTTTAACATATGCCTATTATTTGTTCACTTTTTACTCTTTTTCATAAAAAGTAAACATTTAGTCATAATATTAAGTGTCTTTCTCCACCCTGAGTCACACAACAACCCGTACAACGTATTAGACCTAAGTCAACGTAAAAGCCAAGTGTATAGTTAGAAACCAAAATGAATATTTTTTCTTAATTGTTGGTAGTTTTTGAGAACTCCGATTGAGGAAGTATCAGAATTACAGGAGTCCTTGCATGTGATGTGTTTTTTCAGGCCTTACTCCATTTTCCTTGTTATAATCAGCTGTTATACAAGGCCTTCCGGTAGCATTTTAAAAGTACGAAAATTCAGAGTTTTAATAATAACGAAATAACTTTTTTAATGGAGACTTATTTATACCTCTGGTTTAAGATTTTCGTTCATAAGTATTTGCTGTTATTACAAACAAAACAAACACTGTGCTCACCAATAACCAAATAAAATTAAAAACCCCTTTTCAAGAGTTTTGGGCCAAAACAGATTAATTTTACGATCGCCCTAACGAGATGTAAACAAACATTTTACTTTACCAACGTTGAAAAACAAAATACTCTGCTGTTCAATTTTTCACGACGAAGACTATTTCAAGATATGTAACAACGTCACTATTGACAGATACGTAAGTAAAACAGACTTTCTCTGACATCAGTGGGTGAATATAATAACTTACTTTGTTATTTAAAAATGTCATTATCTTTATAGATATTTTTAGGATTACAATCTTCATAGATACTGCATACATGAAGGCCACTGTGAACAAAATTATTCCGTTATCACTAGAATCAATAGTAAAAGAATTAATAGGAAAAATCTAGTCAAAAAAAGGTTTTATTACACATTGAACACGAATTTATCTTTAAACCATGTTGATTCCGTGGCAAACAATTTTACGCGTGTTTCGACATGAATAATAGGAGATAGGAAGCCATGCCAGGGAAGGCACTACACACGGTCAGTTCGGTGTTTCAAATCGACGTGTTTTTAACTGCAACTTCTAACTGAAGGCTAAAATAATTGCCCACTTTGGCGTGTCAGTTTAGCCTCACGCCTCCACGAGTTTAAATATACCGTGAACACGACTTTTGTAGTCAAATTGCCAAAAACAGGGGACAACGCGAAGACAAACACGTGCGAAATTTCACTATTCAAACAGCAAGAGTGCGCATACACTGTTGTTCTTTCTTTGAAATTCATTGTTGGTGATGGTGGATTTATTTATGTTATTTAGATTTTTATTGCATCACGATTTTATGTAAACAAAGTTTCACAACGTTTCGGGATCTGAAATCTGATCCTGTCCTCAGGTGAGCTAGCTTACTGGGATGGTCATCCTGTAATCCAGCGGTCACGAATTGTGGTTAGTCGTGAGCGATGGTCGGTGGATGTAGTGTTCTCTTGTGTGTATTAACGTCCGCACTATTGAATACTACGTTAATCCGCAAAGACCACCCTCATAATTAGACCAGTTCGTAATTCAAGAGGCCGTGGTTCGGATTCCACGTTAACTGTAGGTCCCTTTGTTGCTATCGGCTGTTGGGCTATTAATTAACTGTCCTGTCTAAAGGAACATGTGAGTAACAAGACTACAAGATCGTGCCACAATCATCCTACACTCATTTCTCATTCATACTTGGCTTAAAAAGTACCTAAAACATAAAAAGTAGTTCACATAAAAGGCAGTTTTATATAAAATCGTGATGGAAAATGTCCGCAATAAAAGTCTAAATAACAGTTAGTAGATGATATTGTTAGTTTTAAGATTATTTCAGATCCCGAAACGTTGTGAAACTTTGATTTACATGAAAATCAAAATTACACTGTTGTCTTATGTAACAAGCTCACTTAGAACTACGTCAGGTCGGTCACACAGAAATAATGAAATCGTCCGATCAGTTCAATTTTTTTTGTGTGAGCTCAGATTTTGCAAACACACGTCATTTTGGTGTGTTAATTTGGAGTGTTCACGCCGAACTGACCATATGTGGGGCCTTTTATAGTTAAAGAATTTCCGTATTTTCCGTCGAGAAGATGTCAGTTGGTAACTCCACGGGTCGACCGGAGACCGGCTGGTGTTTATTGCAGAGGTGGCGTCACACGAGCCGGCCAGCGTATTGTAAACACCAGCAGACGATAACCAGACCACAACCACGTCCAGGCTGGCGGTCATTGCGCACCAAGACAGAGGGAATTATTCTTATTCATTCATTATCGTTAGTTAATTAGTACCGGGAAACCAAGCTTTGCTCAGATATAATTAAATGTGAATGAGATAAGTTTAGCTATGTAAAACCCCCATTTATTATGTTCTCAATGTATACACAGTTTATAATATGGTTTGTATAAAAACATTTTAGTACAACTGTAATTTTAAATATACATTTTACATTACAACTTCCATGTCAATCGGGTTGTAGCTCCTCTCCCTTGCAGATTCTGAATACATTTTTGTTTCGGAGGTCTTCCATTTTTAATTCTAAAAGTTGCAAAAAAATTAATGCTTAAAAAAATTATTAAAAATCAACAAAACTAAATTTAACTATTATTCATAAAGTTTTCTGCACTATTAAACTAAATATAGCTTATTCTTTAAGGGGAGTCCATTGTCCCTATATCCACCATGTTAATTTAGTTTAACTATGAGGTACATTTTCTCAGTGACTAGGCAACATAATTAAACACAATTTTATTTTATTCCTTATATTCACCTCTTTCATAACAGCATAGAACTTCTAAATAAGCCAACTAATTTTCTTTTTTTCTTACTTAAAAAAATCTTTAAATTTGTATATAGAAAAATTGTTTACAACTATATGAAAATTGTTCAAATAACCCCATAGTAATTTCTTATGTTCATATTGAAGGTAAATTTATTAGGAACAAATCTAAAAAAAACAAAGCTGAAATATCTTTTGCCGTTTAGGAGATAATGTACATTTTGTGGAAAAAATATGATTTTCGGAGAATTAGCATTGTTTTAGTAACAGCTGGGCAATTGTTGCCAAGAAGAGCACTACGAAAATGCCCACAACTATGGTTCCAGTTATCAGAAATTAATAGTGTTTTCATCAAAATGATAGTAAACAAATGAACTATAAAATTAACAAAAAACAATTTTTCCTGAAACTTACCACCAATTTTTCTGTTTCTTTAAAACGTTTATTTTAACTAACCTAAAAATTTTGGTTTGCTCCATAATTAAATATAAATTCTGACTGATGCCAGTTTGAATATCTAAATATTCACTAACCCTGGCACAACACAGATTTTTATGGAACTAGGTAGAAGGGTGCTTTTTGACTCTAAAAAAGGATTTATATGAATTTTCAATTTTTTACCCCCAAACATCACTAAAAGCCAGAAAAAACAAACTCTCTGGAGGTAAAAATTTTTTTGGTGAATACAGGAAATTAATATTTCAATAAAATTTGGTATTTCACCCAATTTAAAGAATTACTATTTCTGAAAAAACCTGTCTGTAATACACTCAGTATTGCAATGTTATTTCCAAAGCATATTTCATCAAACATTTTATCACGTGGTTTCTAAAAAAATCACTGTTATTAAATATTTGTAACCTAAACATTGTTTGGGTTCACCGAAGAAGTAAAGGCCCTACTTAAGCTTTAAATTTTCATAGGAAGAGTAAAATCCCAAGTATTTATAACAATTTTATTTCAAAACAAAATTCTCGTTCCTTCCGCCGTTGAGCAGCTCCTCTAGAGTGTAGGTGTTGAAGACATCCCTGGCGTACTGTTCGTACTGGGCTTCGAGTAGCTGTAACACTTGGTCCCGGTACATGCCCACCACCCAGGTGGTGACCCGTGACACCAACCAGTCCATCATCCCTCCCAGACCCGTCAGGGAGACTGCCAAGTCCCTGCAACACCCTCATACTTTGACAATTGCCATAACTTATTGAGTCGTTTTTAACATCTGACAGAAATTTAACTGAGCACATCCTTAAAACATTTACATCTCAAACTAAACATTCTAAATCTCTAAAATCAGATGTCTAATGGTTGGAAATGATTTAATATTGTTTAAATATACACTTTCAATACTAAGTTTTTCAAAAGAAGGAAAATTACAATTAAAAATTGTTATATAAAACTATGAAGTACAAAGTCAGCTTTCAAAAGTATATTTGAAGTTTTTTGGGATTAACTTTCTTACACTTAATCTTTTTTAATATTCATATAATTTTGTAAAATCGATGAACTTATATTGCCAGTAGATCTAAAATCTTGTTAATTTCCCGATGCACATATTGTCACAGTGTGTGGCATCTTCATGGGGTATAAATATTGTTACATTGCCACACACTAAATAAACAAACTAAACCCTAATTTACACATTTATTGTGTGACAATGTAACAATACCTCATGAATATGCCACACACGGTGGCGAAAAGTGCATCGGGAAATTAACAAGATTTTAGATGTACAGGCAATAAAGGTAAGTTAATTTCACTATATAGGTCTAGAAAACTAGATAACATATAGAATATAATTTTGTATTGCTTTGTTTTACTATAAATCTATTGTGGTATAACATAGCTTGGTAGCTTAGTGAAAATTTGGTTGATTAATAATCTCAGCGTTACAAATTAGATTTACGGTAATGAAAGAAAATTAATAAAATGAATAAAAGTCTTTATTTTCAAAAATTAAACGTATTTGTAAGAAGAAAAAATAATACATACTGAAAATTACTTCCTCACATGGAACCAAGCCTATAGGTAGGGAACAAGAATTTTCCTAGAATTTTCTGCCTAAGAAATAACTTGAAAAACATGGAACGATATCAAAAAAATAACTACGAACTAATGGAAAGAAACTTAAAAATATTAATATTAATTATTAAAATATTAATTAATATTTTAATATTATATTAAAATATTAATTAAGAAATATGTAAGAAAGCCTATGCATGTATATATTATATTTTGCTGATAAAAATAAAAATAAAAATGATTCCTATCAAGAACCCAGTCCATTCACATACCAACATGTCATCCATGCAACCAGTCACATGGCACAGATCCATTTTTATTTGCTATAGGACAATTAAATGTAGATTAAACTAATTTCTAGCAAAAGCTTAAGTACAGTAATATGAAGTCTGGGGTTAGACTACACCAAATCAAAATATCAAAGTGAATGAATGAATTGTTTTATTTATTTCCAAATAATAAGTACAGTGTAACATAAGAGATTGAGCTTGAAATATAATTGTTGTACATTCATCTATATAAAATTTGGCACAATGTACTATTAATTAATTACATCTAATTAAAATACAAAAATTGCTATTGCCTGTGGAAAAAGGGCTGCATGGGCATGGGCCTGTGCACAGACCTGAGTCGCAAATATACTAAAAAAGTGTCCCTCAGATGATGAATCCAACCAAGAATATCTATGAACTTATGAGTTCACTGAGATATGGTGGAGATATTCTCTATGGGGAATATCATAATTATAAACAAATAGCAGTTTACCATTTTTCTATAAAAACCAACAGAAATTAATCCAGAATAACACTCACCCAACGCTGATGATTTTAAACTTGTTGAGTGATATCATCTTGGAAGAGGTGTTAAGGTGGACATGGGCCAAGACCTTGAGAGGGACCAGAGAGGTGTCCAGGGAGCCTGACGGACCCACGCCCCACATCTCTGCCTTGTAGTGGCCATAGTACAGCTGTAAAGATGAGACAAATACAGCTCAATAAGTTATACAACAACAGTAGACTTCCAATTATATTCGATTAGGTTGGCTGACAAAATTACAGACAACAGTTACAGTTAAATCAATTTGGCGTGAAAGTAAAATAAATCAAAAATACCTTTTACTGAATGTTAGGTTTAACATGACACAGCCTGTCCAGTAAAATGGTCTCTGGCTACTAAGCGGTAATAAGGTAATACTTTTGACAAAGAAATTATTTTAAGCACAAATACACTGTAAACATGTTACAAATACTTCTCTCAAGAAAAAACTAAACTCTCTAGAAAAATTTAACTGTATAATAATCGGATAAGTAAGAAAACATAAAATTAAAAAATTAAAATGCTAGATTAATAGTTGTGACATGTTGTAGTTACATGTAATTCTTGAAAGCCCAAAGATCCATAAAAGTGCAGCAGGGACTCATTGTCATAACCAAAGATAACATCCCCGAGGCGATACACAGAAGAAGTACCAATGGCTGAACCCTCTGTCGCCCGGAAACTACCTCGGAATGTTACAAGCACCTGGAAAAGACAAAAACAACGGATTCTAACTAAAATTCTAAATAAAAAGATAAAATGGTAAATTATTATAAAATGGTGTATTAATAGGCCTACACATAATGAAAAGATGAAGATGCCTGTGCATAGATTGAATCTTTTGGATAAGTCTCCTTCTTACATGGGAAGGAAATTGTTCAATAATCTGCCAGCTTCTTTAAAATCAATTATCGTAACAAATTCTTTCAAAATTAAAATAGTAGAATATTTGTTAAGTAGAAATTATTATAGTGTGAGTGAGTTCTTACATGATAAGCCATTGACTGTAATTAAAATGTAACATGTATGATTTTATCACTTTTAGTGTTATTTAGTTTTATTGAAATGGTTTGATTTTTATACCATGACTGATGATATGAGTGATATGACTATGTCATGTGTTTAACTGGCAATTCCACAACATGTACACGTAATTTGACGATAAAGATTCATTGATTGAAAGACTAAACCACAGATCTATAACACAAAAAAAAACAAAAATCCAAACAAAAAATCCACTGAACAGAATTGTTTAAAAGTTAAATTTCATAACATCTTTTCTTACCATAAATAACGATGGTTATTTAAACTACATAGTAAATATCATAATCAATAAATTTCAATTGAAATGACTGATAAAACTGACATTTAATGAGATGGTTGTATTGTGAGTGTATTTTTTACTCATACCGTAATTTTTTCATGTTTATTGGAAAGTACTCAGTTTTGTATAAATAAGGTAACACAAAGCTTTATTGTATGAGTGATTAATTAGTCTTAAAATAAGGAAAGTCTTAAATCTCACAAAAAATGTGTACAACTGTTTTGAGTATGATTACATTGCATTAGTAAAAGTGACAACCCACATAGATTTTATGGGTTTGTTTGAATGAGCCTCATAACATTGACAATCTAGGTAAATAACTAGGTTTAATGATAAATAAGTAATATATTCATTACAAATCATCGTACAAATTTACAAATTATTTTTCCAAAGTTGAGATTATATTTTATAGGTTCAAAGAAAACATTTTCTATAATGTCTCAAAATACTAAAATTGTACACATACAATAGTACACTTACTTTACCATACTTACTTTTGTTGCAAACCCCTCTTCTATATCAGGGATTCTTATTCGATCACCAAACTTTTTCCTTACTACTGTCCCTCCCACTTTAAGAATATTGTCAATGAACATATTTGCATTTTCAGTATTGTTGATCCCAATTGCACTGTAAAATATAATGGAATAATTTTTTTAAAGACATTGAGCAACTATTAGCCTACATATCAAATGTGATATGAACAGTTACGAGTTTCTCATGAATATGATGAAATATTATTTGAGTTAGAGTTAAGTAAAAAATTAATTATATTGAATGAGAAGTATTTTTATGCCTTTTTTAATTCTTTATAATGCTTTATAATCTCTCCCCTTTTCACTCTCTATATTCAGCCATTCTTCATTTTATATTCTAGAGAACCTATTTCTTGACTTGGTCAGTTGATCAAGGCAATACACCACTTCATTCCACGTAACCAATCCATTCTATAACTGGGACCATTTTTTTGGCAGGTGGTAACCCTTTATAAGTACCTCTATGACCTTTACTTTTATGAGCTCCTGCAAGGGTTATGTGGCGACTCCACCGTTAAGCGGTGTATGCCCAAACTAAACCCACCATCCCCCATCCCTCCAGATGTGTATGAGCAACTTACATACGACCGAATTACAGCATTAGCTTTTCAGCTCTAGCTGCTGGATTACCTCTTGGAGTGGTTGGACCACTCAATCCACTGGGTATGTCGCCATTTCACTAACTAACTAATTTTGCTCTACCAAACTCCTGTTACCATACACACACTGGAGACATGATGATAATCATAGTGTTCACTTTTATTACTGTTGCTTGCACAATAAGCCTTGGTTGACATGTACCAACAGGACGTTTTTCTGTGGATTGAGATCCTGGCCTCCAAATTCCTCTGATCAACAACAACCTGGGATCTGGTAAGGTCCTGGATGTGGTTGCTTTACCTTGAAACCTTCATAAAAAACTGTACAGAACAAAACTAGGACTTGCCTCCTGGTCTTTTGGAAATTTGGCAATTCAAAATACTATTAAAGATGAAGTGGGGTTGGAATTTTGGTTTGTCACTTTAAACATGGTTGATATTACAATTTTTTAAATCTCTATAATATTTTTAGACATTAAATATATTGGTTGAATGTGTCTGAAGGTGCCAATTTAAGGCCAAAATACCAATAACTTGGTTACAATTAATTAATTGACAAGGTTACATTTTATTAGTCAAACAGCTTAGGGACAAGATATCAACAATTTTTATCCATATTTATTATTTATTAATAAAAATCTTTTTTATAAGAATTAGTTAGAGCCTACCTTGAAAACTTACCTGATTTCTTCATTGTATGGCTCGAGAGATTTTAATTTTGAAGAGCTTCGTAAGTTTCCCTGGATGCTGCTTGAAACGACTTCTGTAAGTTGGTAGGTAATGCTTCGCTGAAGTTTTTTGCTCAATAACTCACCTTTGAAAAAAAGAATAATAATTATTTTCACATCACTAAGTACGAGGGTTGTCCGTAAAGTAAGGTTCCCATAGCGCTGCAGTCGACAATATGCTGAGGATTTGGTTTGGTTGTGTCCTGTTATTCCAAAACGCAGCGAAGTGTCCGCTTAGTCTTGGCCTGACAGCCGAATAAGAAAGAGCTTCCCATTGCTTGGCCCGCCAGGTGTGAGCTGCGCTCATGATTCGTTTTTTGACTACCAAAAAACTTCCGTAAATTCATTCCCGTGACGAAAAATATGAGAAAGGTGTATCAAAACATGTACGCAAATGGTACAGGAGTTCAAGAAACGTACCGACGTCCATGACGAGAACTTCACAAAATTCAAGCAAGCGCAAAGTGCCGGCAGGAAAGCGTATTGTTGTGCGAATCTTGCCCAATTTGAAACAATCAACGCTGGCCGCTACTGCAAGACACTCAAAAACTTCGCCGTGTTAAAACAAGAGGAAGTATGCTGTCCAAGGTGCGTTTGTATCAGGATAACGCTCGAGCACACAGTTCGTTACCAACGAACTCATCGCTAAATTTATGGTATCGTCAAACACCCACTCCACAGACTTAGTAGCGACTACCACATCTTCCCTGATATGAATAACCACCTGGATAAACGATTGCCGAGAAGAAAAAGGAAAAAGCGTTCTCAGCATCTGCGCGACTTGGCGGCAAACTTCTTTGACTCAAATTCAAAAGCCGGTACAGTGCAAAAATGCATTCCTCGGTGGCAACTACATAGAAAAATAGGGTCTGAACTTTGAATATGTACTGGTTTGAAATAAACTTTTTTACATGAAAAAAGAATTATAAATGTGATCGTACATGGATAAATTATTTGTCTCATTCACCCTATCAATAAGGATATTTAATTGAGGTTGAAGTCTGCAAAGTTATCAAAAGTTGAGAAGATTTTATATTATAAAATTGAATATATTAGTTGGATAAAAGAGCCTGTAAAAACATATAAGTCCCATGCATAGAAAAAACTATGCATACAGAAGATAAAACTCAACTCTTTCTATTCGGTCAGTTGATCGATAATAAAACAGGTGTCAGATAGCAGATGAGTTTGAAAACTTAAACTATACTCTTATAATATATTATTAATAAACAATTGACCATAGTTAAAGGTGTGGTGTGGAAATACAATTCTTATTTATATTTATATCAATATGAACTCAAACATTATTCTCCTCTCCACAAAACACAACTTATTTTCTAAAGTAAAATTTTTATTTCTCGTATGATCAGAAACGTTTCAAAGTTACTGGATCTAGTGTTGACCAAGAACCATGTTTTTATATGGCTGTGGCACACCTTCCCGTCTAACAATCTCTAGCATCGGTTATGTCACATCAGATATTATGGTCGTGTTTATATAAAAATATTCAATGTATATAAGAACTTATTTAAATACTATGTAATACTGAGGGGTGTAGATGGATCGGGTGGTTTTGAAGTGGTTTGTACGTGTAGAGGGGAAGCCAGGTATTTGGCAGTCTTCATCCTGTGGTGGGGGGATGGGAAGTTTCAGTTGCCAACTGGCAGTCAGTTGTGATGGCTCTGTGCTCCATTGGGCATCGTGCTTTTGCAGTGGAAGAGTCTATATGCAATAACAAGCCAATTGTTGCTGTGACACGTGCCTTTCGTCGGCGTTTCAACATCCCACCTCGTGGTATTGTTCCTAAGGGAGATATGATATTGAGTTTCAAGCATAATTTCTGCACTATTGGTTTATGTGCTCCAAAATGGAAGCCTGAATCTCGAACAATAAGAACGCGGAGCGTTTGAGACGCGATGTCATTACGAGCCCACGTCGATCAATGAGATGTTCTGCTCAAGCTCTTGGAATGTTACGTTGGAGCCTACAAGGAATTTTTAACGAAGAACTGAAATTCCACCCCTATAAAATAATGGTGGTATAGAAGATTCTCCCGACAGACCATCTTCAAAGGCTTCAGTTTAGCCAACGGATGTTGGAGTTATTGGAAGATGTAAACCCAATTATCATGATGTCTGACGAGACTCATTTTCACAGAGACTTACACCAACGGCCTCTCCATAGTGACAAAGTGACAGTTTGGTGTGGGGTTTCTAAGGTAGGGATAATTGAACCTTACTTTTTTGAAAATGAAAGGGAGCAGGCAGTTACTGTTTATTCGCAGCATTATGTGAACATGATTGAAGAATCTCTTCTCCCTCAACTTGAAGAGAACAATTACCTCATGGACAATATGTGGTTCCAACAAGACGGGGCAACTGCACATAAGCAGTAATGCAATAATGCAAGCTGTACACGCTCTGTTCCCTGGCTGTTTGATTTTCCGCAATGGAGATGTCCGTTGGCCACCTCGCTCACTGGACCTCACGGTATTTGACTTTTTCTTATGGAGCTATTTAAAAGCAAAGGTCTACATGAACAAACCTCGGACCTTTCGGGAGTTGAAGGCAGCAAATCACAACAAAATCACATCAATTCCTGGTGATGTGATTAAGCGGGCAAAGCGGAACATTAAGGATCGATTTTAAGAATGAATCTCTCGAGAAGAAGGGCATTTGATGGATGTAATTTTTTAAAACTAACTTGACTAATATTTTTTTAATCAATTTCTATTTTACCTACACCTTTTGCACTTTATTTCAATCCAATACCTTTAAAATTGGCAGTTTGACGAGTATTTTAAAACCGCCCGATCCATCTGCACCACCCTGTACATTTAAAACCTATTGTTACTTACTAAATTTTGTTGAATTTACTACTTGGTACACACTAGGATCAACGGAATCTTGAGTTTTCTAAAACCAAAATTCAATATCAGGAAACTGAAATATCATATATGGTACTCATAGTTCTGAGAAATAAGAAGTTATGCTCTATCTATTATTATACTTCTCAGTAAACAAATTTCTCGATTTGAACAAAAAATAGTAGTTGGCTATTAATTGATTCGACACACATATGTTTCTAGTGGTATTCCGAAATATAGAGTAAATATACGGTAAATACCATATGAATAAGCTAAGCACAGTGAATGAACAAGTGGCTTTTTGGCGACGTTCATTTGCAAAAAATACCAAAATACAACTAACAAACACATAAAATACAATTTAATTGAAAAATATGCAATTCAAGAGATTATATTGTATAAACTTGGTTAAAATTCTTTGCTCTGATAGTTCAATACTGTTGATTTTACGTTGAAATTACCAACATAGTGGTAATGCGCTAGCCCAGTCATGTCTCATTCAAATTCAGTGACGACTGATTCTTGTCAGATCATGAACATATGCGGAGCTAACTTTCCTTATTTCATCAAGCAGGTAAATATTAGAAGAAATGATAGCTAAGATGATAGCCAAAACAATAGCCACTGACCGGTTGGAGACTAAAGACTTCACGCTTGAGCGGAAGTTGTTACGTTGCTTTGTTCTTCACTCTGAGCCACAGAGAAAGAAGTTGGTGGCTTGAAGTTTTGAGTAACAAGATGATGTGGTGATCTTCAAAGGGTTTGGGAGGATGGCCACACATGAGGTATTGGTATTCTTATTATATGTTCATTCATTTACCCATGTTTATTTTTCATTATTTTATTTAATACTTTAACTGTGGCTGGCACGGATCGGTGAAGGTCTGAGCATGCTGATTAGGTGTGACATTCCGAAATACTATTCAGAAGTCCTCATCTCTCCACCAGCATTCAGAGGGTATCACTTGACTGTTTCCGCAAGGAGGGTAATTGCGAAATTTTTTGCCATAAACTAAAAAAATTGAATCGTTAACACATTAAGCAGCCAATAATATAAATGCTAATAATTATTCACCGTCCTAGTGACCTACATGTCACAGTCCTATAGCAGCCGATGTGTTAATTGATTAACATAAAATACTAACCCAAAATGCCGTACTGGGGCTTGTAATATAATTTTTTAATTATATTTATGAGTTCAATTTAAGCAGTAACTCATCAAAGATGGCTTAATGGGCCTGAATATTGCAGTTATGGCGAGTTCTCTGATAATTTGTCAATGATTAAGGGCTTTCATACTTGGAGCAATTTATATATCTCAGACTAACTGACCCCCTCGGTTTCAAGGTCATATCTAGTTAGTCTATGTAACTAACACTGCTGATGCTGACACAAGGCCCATTGTGTTGAGGTTAAAAAAATTGTTTATATTTTATTGAAAACTTTACCTTAATCTCAAATGATGAAGTTTCAGGCTTGAAGTATATGTAAGACCACGTAACATTCACCAAATCTACTGTTAAACTCACAACACCTTTCCCTTTCAGTCCTTCTTGCACTAAACTGAAAATAATATTGACATGAAGAAAGCTTCTCATGACAGATATTAAAACCTAATATTATTATTCCAACACAAGTGTACAACTGATTAACTTTTATTATGTATTAGATTGCTACATCTTGTACAGCACTTTTTTACTTAACTCTCCATTAAGTAATTAACGATTAACCCTCACCCTTTTAACCGTCAGTCTCTATTAACCGCCACCCTGCTAGTGCAAAAATAATTATGTTTCCACGTCAGCGCCGAGCCGGATCGTCTGTTGAGGCTCTATGATGAGTAGTGACGACTAAACTGCACACCTGTAATGTGCGTGAATCATTGGCGGCAAGGGTAGTGACCCAGCTGGTTAATCCCTTATACTGTCTTCTGCATTCCACTGCTACCGTTTTATTTTAGTTCAGTATGGTACGTGGCTACAGTGAACTGAAGTTATTGCCGATTTCATGTGCAATGCCTACTAGTGTTTACGTGCTTACCGTTTAATGTTGATAGTGCTGTTGCTTGTACGTAGTGTGTAATGATCTTCTGTTATGGCTGAGAAACGGAAACGTGTAGTTTTGGGACTCGACAATAAACAATAAATTATTAAACGCTGGTGCTTCTTCTCAGAAAAATTAGAAACATGACTGCCTGAAAAGCTCGACGGGGAAAGAAACAAAAGAAAATGACGGATTATTTTAAAACTAAATACCGGCAACATAAGTTTTGAGAGTAAAAATACGTACATGTACAGTTCATATTTCTACCGTCTTCTTGTCTTTCATCTAAAACAACAAATATACTTTGACATGGATAAGGCTTAGCTCTGAGGGGGGGTGTTGGCAATTTGCATCACCAAAATTTTAAACAGTGACGTCATTTGGTTAGTGACGTCATAGGTTGGTTTTTTGAACAGCTGTTTAGATGAACTGAAAACATTCCGTTAAGACATATTCATGATCTAACCTATTTCCATTGCAGGTCTAAATATTGCAGTTTAGACCTAATAGACATGACTACTGATTTTTTTTACTGATTTCTCCATTGTCAATCCCATAAAGCTGTACCTAAACTCAAACTTGTCGGGGATTTTGTCACTGGCCCCAGCCTTCAGTCGGCCCCTAACCTCCGCCCAGAGGAAGTTGACAACAGGAGTCATCCTATGCCCCAGCACATCCAGGTTACTCTTCTCAACGACGGGCTCACTGCATGTCATCCTCAAGTCTGTCACCTGCCTGAGAACCATTCAACCATTAATGAAGCTTATTATAGTAAATAAACGGTATCAGTGGACTGACAAATACTTTCTCCCTTAAGTAAATTTAAAAAAGACAATCTGTAATAAAACTATCATTTTCTTTAAATTTTATGTAAATATCATTTAATAATTTATTGTTTCAAAAATAATCATCCCATTTCTGAAAATAAAAACAAGAGAGAAAAAGTTAAATTAATTGTTCGAATTGTATGGGAGGAAACCCACCCTCGGGTAATACCAAGCTTTTTTGAGTTGGTTTTGTTGGGTGATTTGACCTTACGCTTCATAACAAGTTTCATGGAAAACGGTTGGAAAATAAGGAAGAAATCGATTTGTTATATTCTCCATAAGAATAACATTGGGCGCTTTCAGACAATGTACTGCAATGTACAATGTACTATCATAGACAGTAAATTTAACTTTTTTCTGGAACCGTTAGTCGCAGACAAATAATTCAAAATACCAATTTGTTTAGTTTTTTAAGCTGGATTCAATGGTGCCAGTCAAGTTATATTTTACGTTTATTGTTTTTGCTGAAAATTTAAAAATTTTATTTTTTGACATTTAAAAGCCCATAACTTTTGAACCGTCATTTTTACAGACATGGGGGTGGTGTCAAATTATTTAGTACTCTGTGCACTATAAACTATAAAATTCTAATCAAAATCGTTGGGGCCGTTTTTGAGAAATTTGGATTTTTTTACATTTTTTAAGGGTTTTTAGGGTTGAACTACCCTTAAAAATCAAAAATTCAAAAAAATGAAAAAAACACCTGGAGTGAATATACACATACATGCCAAATTTCATCTAAATCGGACCAACAGGGTAGGCATATATAAATATATATAAATTTTAACGACTATTGTTTTTGGTCTCTAGGCACCTAAAGAAGAAAAAATAACATGGTCCCGGGCTTAAGTCTTACCATGAGACCTATGGTAATAGCTCCTTCCCTATGGGAAATTCGCTAACAGGAACTGTTTAACTATACTCACACAGCCAGATTATCCAGATGAAAGTAAAGTGGATTAAGTTCCTTTGCTGTTAATGAACTCTGTTTCATTGGTCCTTTGACCTACACAAGAAATAAAGCTATTATATTTTATACTCTTATTGGTAAAACTTTTATTCTGACTAGACGAATAATATTATAATTATCTCAATTTGGTGATTAAAACATATTATGAGTGACTACAGAATAATTTTCTGAAGTTACCGAAAGGTGACTTTATCGTAAGTGATGGATGTTATAATAGTAAGACACATAATAAATCTCCATGAACAGTTCTTAGCAAGAATTAATTGTTCATGCTAGAATAACTAGAACAAATAAACCTACTACTAGTCAAAATGTATAATATTTAATAATTTCAACAAAACTAATAGGACCTTTTCATGTACAAAATAAACAGGAATTGTTTCCTCCCTTCCAATAAAAAAAATCATTCATGGGTGTTTAACGTATTTCATAAGTACCATATTTTTCTAACAAATCAAATGTGATGATAATGTTACTATGTTTTAACAGTGTGTCCAAGAGTGTCTTCTGAGATACCAAATTAGATATGAAAGGTACAGTCAGTAAAATTTAAATTCCAGTAAATTAAAGTAAATAAATTAAAGTAAGTCAGTATTCCTGATAAATTCCTTCAGATAGCCTGTGAATTTTCAAGCCCGATGAGAAATGATTTCGTTGTATTATAATAAATATCAGTAAACTGCTGACGATAAATAATTTGATTTGAATATTTTCTACAGCACATGTTATCTGCAAAGAATTGCCAGGTTCAAGAATGGTGAAAGGAACTTAACTGTTTCAATCACTATAAAATTTATTGTTGTGTAATCTTGAATTATATATATCCCATATTCAATATAATGAGCAAACTACAAACTACAAAAGTTTTCTGTAATTAACGAAAAAAATAACGTTACTTTCATCAATTGATCAGAAATTTCTCTTTCTGCAGAATCCAAAGCATCAAGGATGTTAGAATCTGGAACCAAACATAAAAAGCATTTTGTTAATAAGAAATACCCCTGTCACAGTAGACCTGCGTACTCAGCAAATTTCCAAAGCAATAATATAAGAATAATAATATATGACAAGTTTTATCATTATCTGTCGATAAATATGAGAATTATTTACCTGTTCTCCATAAGATTAACATGGGAAAGAGTATGCAGGTGAGTGCAGGTGCTGTGAGGAACACTAAAAGTAGCCATTTCTTCCATAAACAGTTTTCATTTTGGCCATTTATACCAAGTTTCATAAACATCTGTCCATAAATAAAGGAGTTTGCCTGTTCCCTATATGATTAACATAGGAAAAGAATATGCAGGTTTGCTGCGATGATAACATAGAAACAATAACTATGATAACACATAAACTATATATAGATATAGAATATAGGTATATAGACATAGATATATGAATATGATTTTAAGCATAAATGGTTGGATCTGAACCACATGAAGCTAAATTATACCAAGTTTCATTAAAAACATAGATTAATTAGTAAAGTATTAATTTTTTCTTACCCTCAATATGATTAACATTGGAGCCTCAAAATACAATGTACTGTGTTTAGACTTTTTAATATTTCGGTGACCGTTGGAGATAGAGCTAATTTGTGTAGTTTTTTGAGCTAATTGTTTTTTGAGCTGATTCTAATGGTAAAAATGGTAATGGATTCTAATGGTAAAAGATTAAATTTAAAATTTTTTAAATTACATTGTGAAAAACGCAAAAATTCAATTTTGAGGTATAAAACCCTCCCAAAATACCCCTACTGGTTAACTGATATGTCTTGATTACGAACTTGTCTCAGTAAATGTAGGAATTCACATCTCTGCCAAATTTGGTCTCGATCAGATCATTTTTACGAGAGTTATCGTATCCACAGACACATACATACATATATAAAATTTTTAACAACTATTGTTTTTGGCCTCTGGGCACCTCAAAACGAAAAAATAATATGGTTAAGTCTTGCTATGAGACCTACGGTAATAACTTCTTCCCTATGGAAAATTTGCATAAATATGAACATAACATTAAACTTATGCAGTTGGCGTAGATAGAACAAAAGAGATGGATTGACAAAATTGCAAGTTAACCTCTGTATATTTATTATGTGTGAGAAAACAACGATTTTCTTTTGAGTTCAAATCATAGAATATTAATATAATTTATTTTAAAGTACTTACCAAGTTGGCTTCGAAGAGTGAAGGGGATTGTGGTAGAAATGACAATGGGAAGAACCCACGTAGAAAATAAAATCCTCAGAATCATTTCTCTAGAATAAAACCTAATGTAAAACCAATTTAGATTTATTTTATTTTGTTATAAATTTGTTTATTTTTAATTAGTTTTGATACTTCTTGATTTTAGTTTAAAAATTTTTTACAGGAATGCTAAAATATTAAAAAGATCTTGAATAGACACTATCCATATAATACTACTTCAAGCATCTAATGTTAAACTATATAAGTTACTAATATTTACAACAAATTTATTCAAGTACTTAACAAATTCCTGCTCATAAAATTTTTAATCATCAATATAGAAATTGTGCATAAAAAGTAAACTGATTTTCCATTTATTCAATTTAAAACAGTATTAAGCTTTAAGAGCCATAGATACATTGGACAGTCATGAGCAAAACTGCTTTTTATCTGTTAATAGGATAACTACACGAGGGATAGTCAAATTTCCTGAAATCACTCACTTGAAAAATTATTTAGTTAACTGCAAAACTGAGCTTGAAACTTTAAGAATTCCTTGAAAATTTTGTTATGGGCAAAACACAACCAGAAACAATGTGTATTGATCTTCATGAAGTAATCCCGTCTAGAGGGCCAGACTCAAGCCGATTAATGCTGCTTATTCAATTATGTTCGACATATTTGTGTTGTGCACTATAATAATGTTTAATTGTTTGGAGTTAAATAAAAATTATTAAAAAACATTGTTTAAAAATTAGTTGAACCTTAATAATAATAATGCAAAACACATATGGAACAAATATCTGTAATTTTTTTACTGAGAAGAACTATTGGCTGAAAAGTATATAACCTAGTTTTATATTTTTACCTAAAAACAAATTTTTAATTTATCACATGAACGAGAATGATTCCCTCTGATATATAGTCAAAATTTAAAATAATTACATAAGTAAATACCACACTGAATATAAGTCAAATTGGTCAATACAA
The DNA here is from genome assembly GCA_023375725.1 of Nephotettix cincticeps. Taxonomy (NCBI): domain Eukaryota; kingdom Metazoa; phylum Arthropoda; class Insecta; order Hemiptera; family Cicadellidae; genus Nephotettix; species Nephotettix cincticeps. The sequence continues at coordinate 62,329,807 of CM041789.1, forward strand.
CTTAATGTCACATGATTGAATATTTAACTCCATCAACTTCGGTTTTAACCTAGTCTGGTACTTACCCACAAATTAAACTTATCAACACTATATAAATAGACACAAGTAATTGTTTACCTCTTTTTTGATTCGCCCAATATTATCATATGTTGAGTTGATATTCAGTCAGTCACTTCACCAGAGAATAACGCAGGAACTGCAAATCCTGTAACCTTGAACATTCCACGGCCCTGACAATGAACATAGTTACTAACATCAACTATTGTGTAGTGACAACAAAACCATCCTAGCCAGCCAATTTGTTTAACAATAGTGTTCAACGGTCATTCCTTTTGTGGTCTTTTAATTTTAGATTAGTTGTTCTATGTAAAATTACAGGTAGGATGTAGAGTTGTAATAGTGGTCAACAATTATTGTGGCTTACAAAGGTATTTAAAACACACAACATTTCCAAAAAGTCTTTTTAGATGACTAAGAGTCGTTACTAATGATAAACCCTAATTGATATGCTTGCAAGTTAATATATAGTTTGTATATATATTTGTACAAGGATCTTGATAACGGCTCTAACGAATTTCTTTAAATTTTGGAAATAACAAATTTCTGAATAGAAAATAAGTTCTAGATAGGTCTAATATCCAGGAAAATTCCGGGTTTCTTGTGATATTAAGTTTAAAATCTAAAAAATTACCTTTAAGCTTATGGAGAAATCAAATGTAAACAATACAAATCAAAAGATCTGTTTATAACCATTTGACAATTGTTGAGTGAAGATGGCTAACAATATATTCTTTGTAAGGTATGAATAGAGGGTTTTGCATACATATTTATTTTATATATGTATGTAATAAATAAAAAATTATCTAATTAGTAAACAATTTGTTAAAAGTAAAGGGTAAAACAACTTTGCAAAGTAAAAGCAGAGAATAGTATTTCCAAAATCTATCGTCTTTGATAGAAAACTTATTCATTGTATTGCTTGAAGCCACTTTAACAAATGAATTGGTGTAAATTAAATTTCCCTTTTGTATTTTAATCCTCATTCTGTATCTAACGCAATCAATTGACCACAGTTTATTAATAGTCGTACTAATAATACGATAGTTCCAACAATTGAGCCTGGCTAAAAAACTCTATCCCTTTTAAGTACAATTGCGCCTTAGCTCATTGCCTATGCGGCAAACTCATGCGTAAGAGTTTGTGAGATTGATCCCCGACCGTGACAAATATATTTTTGTTTAGAGTTTATGTAGGTTAGTAGTAATATTTTTACGTTCATTTTTCAATAAACAACAATAATTTTTATTTTTTTGTTTTATTTCTTGAAAGCAACTAACATCATCATGTTCTGTCACTGACATAATTAAATAATAATTATTAAACTATATTGTGTTATTAATATATTTATTTGCTTAAAATTGTCTTATTTTATACGAGCAAAGCTCGGTCTCCTGGTACTTTCTATTATTCATGGATAATCACTATCCAATCAATCAAAACCTTGAAAAATACTGAAAGACTCGAGTGGTTCTTGCTATACATGTTTCATATGGTAATTTTTAATAAACAATTGAGAGTAGTGGAAGAATAATTTTATTATAGTAAAAAATTACTCTAAGGATATCAATGAAAAATAACTTTATAGGTTTATAGAGCATTGAAATAAAACTATCAAGCACAACTTTCACTGTTAAATAATGAAATAATCGTAAATTCACCAATTTCCGGGAATTTTCAGCTTGTACTGAAGCCTGAGGCCTGACTTTTATTTTGTTACTTGTACTGAAGTAATGTAGGAGTTTCAGAGTATACTCACACATGAGAAGAAAAAACACACTTTTGTTATAAAACATTATAATTCATTTGATACAATACAATATTGAAGCGCTGTTGACATAAATAATTAACACTTCACAATTTTTAGCAATGATGTTGAAACACTAGAAAATGTATAGCTTACAACATTACTCTTATAATGTACAATTTCGTTAAATATCACAATTTTGTAACATTGTAAGCATTCACATATTGCACATTAAAATGCTGTTAGAAACAAAATAAATATTATGAGCCTATTAATAAATAAGTTAAAAGTAATAATAGGCAAATTAATATTAAACTTAATACCTTGAATTAACTCTTTATTTTGATTAAATGTAATTACAATTTTACAAAGCAATTCTTTGTGCTATTTAAATAAAGTAACATGCAAAAATATGTATTAAAAAAACTCATGCACCAATAGAACACAATATTTAACTTGCAACTTAAATATAAAATCACAGTTTTAAACATGACACAAATATTGTGAAAATAAATAAACAAATGAATGACGGATAAAAACTAAAAATCCACTTTTCAGTTTCATTTTTTACACTGAATATTCTTTAGATAAGTTTGACATTACTTCTAAGTGAAGAGTACAGTAACTTTGAAACCCTTGTAGGATTCTACTCTTCACTTTTTAGTACAGAGTAATGGAAGAGGAAGCAAAATCAAACTTATCTAAATACTATCTTTACTTTTAGTAAAGTGTGAAGTAAAGTTAGTTGAAGCTTATAGACCTCCAGACAAGGCTAGAAATTTCTCCTGAATCATCCTGAGCTGTTCTAGTGAGTCTAGGTACACAGGGATGACACCTGAAGTCTCATTATCTGTCCTGGGCAACGTAATCTCTGCGACACATACATACTCTTCTTCGGCGAGTGCCTGTAAACAGTCCCCATTACATAATCACTCAATGACTTCAGATGGTCAGTTGGTTCATGGTTGTAACTAGACTCAGTAAATCTCTTTTTAGTGAATTTTCCACAGGGAAGAAGCTATTACTGTAGTAGGCCTCTTATTACCTACAGGTCATAAACTATAGTCGTTCAAAATTTTATATATTATATTAGAGGTGTGCGGATAGTGAATTTTTTTTTAGGATCGGATAGCTCAATTTCGGATTGGATAGTTAGGGTTCGGATCGGATAATTTTCGGATTCGGATACTTGTAATAACACAGTGGAATCACACTTATCTAAGAATAAATGAGAAAAAATCTATACAATGTTATCAAAGTTATTAGATTGGACATAAAAAATCATAAATTCGTCATAGGCTGAACAACAAAACTAAAATTTTTACTTCACTGCATTGAAAAGTAATAAATTTTAATTCACGCCATATTATTCACGGAATGAAACCTTACAATTCCTTATAATTCCTTACAACAGAAACCTTATAATTCGCCAATAAATTACATAAACAGTTCTTAAAGTTAGTTATATAAAACTATGGATAGATTGATAAATAATAATTCTCGATTTTATTTCATGATTCAAATATTTTATTTATTAAAATGAAAAAAACGAATCGCCATAAACAAAGAACCAAGATTTGACAGACGACGTCAACTCGTTGCCATCGGCTATCTGCATATCGGTAGGGATATGCGATATTTTTGTACCGGTGACAAAGTCACCGTTATGGTTCTGTCACTGATATATCTGTGACAAGGAACTAGAAAAAGCAGTAATAGTGCTGCCGCTGACTATTAATAAATAATAATTCTTGATTTTATTTCATGATTCAAATATTTTATTTATTAAAATGAAAAAAACGAATCGCCATAAACAAAGAACCAAGAACCATGAACTGACAGACGACAAAGGACTCTGCGCAGGAGCAGAGTTGGAGTATCGGGCAGAACAATATTTAAACACGTGAAATTATGGTACCTTGTCGTAATCTAGTTAATTATTCATCTTAAAATTATCTAAAATGTTCCATTTAAAAACTAATGACGCGTAAAATCATTCAATAAAGAGAAAATGTAGAATGAAAACGAGTGGAACATTTGTTGGTTATGTAAAACACTGAAAAACTAAATAGGCCAAATATAAATTTGACAACACTTTATCGTATTGCTCAAACCCGGAGATCTCCATAGTCCATTATGTCAAAATATTTATCAGACGATTGAACTACGTAGACGATCGAATTACGTAGTAGACGATCAAAATTAAATAGTATATATTTTTGCTGCAAATACCAGAGCTATTATGATGGTTGAGCTTTGTTACCAAATAATATTAATATACTCGTATGGAAAGTTTTTTCAATATCTGTCGATAAATATGAGAGTTTTCTTTTTATCTATAAGATTAACATGGGAAAGAGTATGCAGGTTTTCTGCCGTGATTAACACATAAACGTTGGCTGGTTAGAGAAAACAAGCTATCACAAAGGTTTTTTGTGGCGACACAGTGCAACATATTGCGGATGTAGGAAAATGCCCTTAAGAAGACTTAAAAATCATATTAGCTTAAGTATGTAACTTGTTGTATAATATGCTTATACTTTAACTCTCATTATTTGTCTTATGTCTTCATATTTTTAGAAAGCAGAAAAAGGTTATTTATATATCAACAGGTATTGGAAGAAGAAACAGCTGTAGCCTTTTTCTTACTACAAATGGACAAAACTAAGAAGAAAGGAAATGATAGAATCCCATAACAAATGAGTGAGCTTCAAATGAACAGTAGAAGAAGGTAGATTGACGAGGTGAGAAGAGGAGTGCTCTGGCAGTAGTTGGAGGGAGAGGAAGTGTGGCGGGACAGAAAAAGAAGAAGAAGAGACATAGTCTTACATCTAGACCCAGACCCAGAGATAACCGGAATGGGAAAGTATATATTTGTAGCATTATATAAAAAACTTACTTTTGACATTTCTGGAGTAGGAAATACAGCAAGATCTGTCTCCACTTTACCACCACGTCTGCGTTTAATTCTTTCTCTCATCACTTCATTCTGCAAAAAAAATCAGGCTACAACATTGCACAGGTCTATAGAATCTGCTGTAGGGTGAATTTCTAAAACAAGATATCCTAGACACCTATCTAACTTATCCCAAAGCATCACGATCCTAAGTTAGCATGCATTATGGTCCATGTCAAAACAGTAAGGAAATGTTAATGTTTTATTAACACACTCAAAGAGTTCGAGATTTACAGAGCTTCAAATCTGACAGGAACAATATACTAAATGATCAACTTTTCTTCCAATCGAATATTATTTATAACACCGCTATTAAAATACTGGAAGGCGAGAAGGAGAACTATATACCGAATTGTCATGTTAGACATTGTCGAAATGTCAGCTGTTTTTAAAAATTGTGTCTGTTGTGTAATTATTTTATTCTTGTTTATTTTCTTATTGGATTATGTTTTGGTTCAAGTTTTTTTTGATGAAGTGAAAAAAATCAAGAAATTAATAACCTTGTGCCTGATGATGGCCTAATTAGGCCGAAACTATAGTTACGCCACTTCAACTACTAAGATTGTTAGGGGTGTGCGATGCAGCAAAAAAATTTCGATTCGATACAACGATGCGATACAAAGAATTCCGATACGAAGGGTGAATTTCTAAAACAAGATATCCTAGACACCTATCTAACTTATCCCAAAGCATCACGATCCTAGGTTGGCATGCATTATGGTCCATGTCAAAACAGTAAGGAAATGTTAATGTTTTATTAACACACTCGAAGAGTTCGAGATTTACAGAGCTTTTAAATCTGACAGGAACAATATACTAAATGATCAACTTTTCTTCCAATCGAATATTATTTATAACACCGCTATTAAAATACTGGAAGGCGAGAAGGGGAACTATATACCGAATTGTCATGTCAGACATTGTCGAAATGTCAGCTGTTTTTAAAAATTGTGTCTGTTGTGTAATTATTTTATTCTTGTTTATTTTCTTATTGGATTATGTTTTGGTTCAAGATTTTTTTAATGAAGTGAAAAAAATCAAGAAATTAATAACCTTGTGCCTGATGATGGCCTAATTAGGCCGAAACTATAGTTACGCCACTTCAACTACTAAGATTGTTAGGGGTGTGCGATGCAGCAAAAAAATTTCGATTCGATACAACGATGCGATACAAAGAATTCCGATACGAATCGATGCGATTCGATACAACACGACAAACACACAACACAATTTCCTGTAAAACAGAAATCATATAACAGAAGATAATAAAAAACCATGGAATTAAAGCCAAAAAATATATTATTAGACTATTCACTAAATTTTACAGTTCATAATTAGTTTGATAATTTTTAGTTTGATAACTTTCAAGTTCCAAAGATTTGTGTTAAGGTATTTTATCTATGTATATTATATCAATAAAGCAAAGTTCGCTAAAAGATTTCCAAGATTCGCTAAAATTTTTAATAACTTGGAATATGTATAGCTAGCCTTGACGAGACTAAACAAGAATTATTTAAAAAAATTAATGTAGGTCTACAATTAGTAAAAATATATTATATATCTATTATAAACTACTAAATTAAATAAAAAACTATTGTATGACAAAAACAAATATATCTCTAGTTTTAAAATTTTGATACAATTTCAAAATTCTTTTGTATAGGTTTAAAAAAATAACATATCTAACAAATTTGGAAATGAGAAAAATAAAAGATATTACTAGAGAAAATGAGTAGTATTGTAGTAAAAACTATAAATAAAAATTCAAAAAGTAATAATATAGAAAATATAAAAACAGAAGTAAACTGTTATTTAAAAAAATAGTTTTAGTATCATCCATTTCAAATGGTTAGTTTCTATTCAAATTCATATTTTAAGTTTAAAAATATATAAAACTTTTAAAAATGAAGTTAGTTGTGGTTACATATTTATTTAAAACTATTTAATCATTACTCTTATTTAAAAGTAAATTTCATAATTAATTAAACACACACAACTTAATTTGATTGCTTACTTATTAAATCACCTCAGATTAATGATTATTTAAAGAGAAAACATAAAACTCAATTTTTAACTAGATCATACTATGTAGAGAAATGTAAGTATTTGACCGAAAAACAAAATAATGAAGTCGCTCAGTCAGTTCCAAATATCAACAAACCCCCTTGTCCCGGAGCAAGGCTCAAGGTCATTTTTTATTACCTACTGCCACTATTGTCTGACCACCTGTCCACCTCGATTATCTCTTAACAATAATAGCTTACACCCGATTTAACTGAGAATCACAAATTTAATGTTTTATCCGTGATTTGTCATACTGATAAAAAATTTAATATGTACATTATAATAGACAATTTAGAATAATGTCAAATACTCAAGGTTTAGTTTTTGGAATAAATATTATTTAACAAAACTATGGATCTACTTTTTTTGCTTTGTAAGAAATGTAATGAAAGCTGTCAATTGATAATGTGATGAAAAAGGATCCATTATTAAAACTAAACTAAACAAACTATGATTTAAATCAATACAATTCAATTTTGGTTGTTAATATGTTTTGATGTATTTTTTGTTACTATTGATGTCTGTTGTGTCCAGCGGAGGAATACCTAACCATAAACAACTTCCCTTAAAATTGTAATCATCACGTAAGCTGTTGTCAAAACTTCTCTGACTTGTTTGTCAATTTCGAGAAAGGATTTAAAATCAGTTTGAATAACAAAATAAAAAGGAAAATTGGATTGCACAAACATAGACATTAAATAAATTTGTTTCAAAACCTGAAAATCGGTATAAGCTATGCCATTAGGATCTACACGTGCTGCCGCCCATAGGGACATAGGGACTCCCTCGATGCATCCGGGATTTCGATTACCTCTGTATCGATGCATCGAATCGAATCGAAATTTCGATACATTTTCGATGCATCGCACACCCCTAAAGATTGTTATAGAAAGGTATTTAAACCATTTAATTTAATTTAATGTTTTAGTTGTTGCTTATACAAAGCAAGATTGATAAGTTATTCTCAGCCAATTCGAATAAATGTAATCATTGAACGATTCTTGGTTATGAGGATTGTTACTTAAACCAAAGATTATGTAGCTGTGCAGGAGAGTAGCTGTACTGCGATACCTGCAGTTCGTTGAGCCTCTCCTGCAGACTCCGCTCCTGCTGCATGCGGCGCAGAATGTGGTTCGCAGGTTCTAGACTCCGTTCCCCTGGCTTCCTCTTGCTTATGTCTATCACTGTAGGCAGCATGTGTTTGTGAACGTCCTACAAACACAGAACGGAGATAATAAACTAATAGGATTTTTTTTACCTTTTCCAATATCCTTTATTGTTGTACCGGTGTTGCCTACCGGTTTTGTGACAACAGTCACATCATCAGGTCGTGTTCGTCTTACTTAAAATTGAAACTGCACATTTGAAACATTTAACACTTACACATATTAATATGCTAAACACTACTTTTTGGGCCTGTAAACAAACTTCTCTCACAGTAAGTGAAGCATCCTAAAGAATTAATACCTACTGATTAGTTATAATCAATATATTTTATTAGGAACATGAGTTTTGATAAATATCAGATTAGGATTAATATTCTCATTCACTGTTTTAAGTATCTCTAATTACTAGGTTGTTCAAATACAATAGTTAGCTAGCAGTAAGCCCGTCCTTTGTACGGGTTGTAGGATTCAGTTTAATGAAGAAAGATAATCATACCAAAATGTAAACCTGAAATCCTAAACAAATCAATACAAAGAAAATAAATCGATACCCAGCTTTATTATTTCATTACTCTACAATTAAATAGATTAGAACATTTATACAATTACTATAATTATACGTTAAAATAACGTTTTAATATAGTATGATTTCGAAATGGGTTTAATATCAATGACCAATAAAAACTAACTAATATTGATATGACAGCTGATTGTTTTTATTTCTATTAAATCCTCAAACTACAAAGACAGCTGGTTATTATCAGTAGGTTATTCATTGAAAACTGAATCAAAATGTGAGTAATATCGCGTAAAAGTGGGTTTTTAAATGCTCGTTATTTACTTTTCAAGAGGTGGCGGGCGATTTCAAGCATTTATAAACCTTCTCTGGAATTTAGAGAATACATGAAATAAGTTTCATTGTAATCAGTTCTCCCGTTTTTTCGGAGAAGACAGCGTAAAATGCCTCCTGGAGCATCACAGACAAACAGATAAACAGACAAAAATTGAGATAAGACCGGTTTCGGCTTCTCTAACGCACAAAAAGTAAAAATAACAAAAAAATTAATAATTCTAAGCAATGTACAGACAAAACTCTAATTTTATTTATATAGATAAACGGAAAATATTGTATTACTAATTTTTAAACACAAAAAAATTATGAATTAAACTCAGTACCTAATCAAAAAGTCATATAAAAAGAGTTCAGATTTCTGATAAGTATTTCAAGTTCTTAAAAGCTGCTCCCGATTGTTTTAAAATAGCGCAAGCTGAAACATGTAACACATAAAATAACCTTTGAACTGCAGACTGACGGTATTTATTATCTTTTTAATTTAATTACAGTTCTGGGCTAATAAGATGAATTTTTACAACAATGTTTAACTTATTTTTGTATTGGTAATCTATTTTTACAGTAAAGTTCTTGTGGTGTAATTCAGAGTTATCCGTGAAGTTTTAAAGTGAATGTTCGAATTGTCTGCTGCCAAATAAAAATGCTTCTCTGTTTACTTACCGGTGCAAAGGAGCATGAGATTGTTCATGGAGAATTGAGCCCAGCCTATTTCTTACTAACTCACAGAAATAAATGAATGCAAATATTTTAAAACTTACTGATAGAAGTGTTTGTGCTTTGGCTGTCAGCCGTTCTAATTCTTCGGAGGTTCTTTTCTTTGGCACCTAAAATTCATCATAAGGTAATTTTATTACAAAATGGTAAGGTGTTGATGCATTCATATTAATAACATTGAGATAAAATATGAAGGTGATACAAAATGTTTCAAGCTAGAGAGTCAAGAAGAGAATATACTATTCTCTTCTTATAATGGCAACACTAGAGCTCAAGCTATAACATACTCTCCCATTCTGAGGAAGTCTTCTAAATGGTAACATTTTTACTAATATATTAGTAAAAAATACTATACATAATTGAAAAAAATAAAGAAATATAATAAATACAGGGTGTTTCAAAATGAATAGCGGGGTTTTAACATGTTATAATATTTATTTCATCCAACTTACAGCTACAAGTGATATATGAAATGAAAGAGAAACTCAAACAGTTTAGTTTGTTGGCATCAATGTGCATGTGCGCGGAATGTTTACACCGCAATCCGCTGTAAAGCACTAGTAGCAAACATGGCAACTAAAGAACAGAAAGCGTTTTGTGTTTAACAATTTGCAAAGACGGAATCTGTTGTTACTGTGTAACGTGCGTTCCGGATTAAGTTTGGTTGTGATCTTCCAGGTGATAACAACATTTGTAGATGGTATCATCAGTTTGAAAACACCGGCTGCCTCTGTAAAGGCAAGAGTACGGGACGACCAAGAACTAGTGAAGAGAGCGTGGAGCAAGTGCATGAACGACTCACGCTGAGCCCTATGAAATCCGTTCGGAAGGCTAGTTGTGAATTAGCAATCCCTCTGACGAGCTTACAGCTACGTCCGTATCGTTTGCAATTGTTACAAGCTCTGAAGCCCACAGATTATGTTTTACGTGCCAACTTTGCAAACGACATGTTGTTGCATGACAATGAAGATTTTATGGATCTTGTTGTCTTCAGTGAATAATCAACCTTTCACCTTAGTGGTGAAGTTAACACCCATAATGTTTGTATTTGAGGCTCAGAATATCCCCACATGATGGTACAAGTTCAAAGAGACTCTCCTAAATTGAATGTTTTTTGTGCCATATCCCGGCAGAAAGTTTATGGTCCTTTCTTTTTTTTGTGAACCTACTGTAACAGGTATTTCTTGTCTGGATACTCTACAGCAGTGAATCTTCCCTCAACTGACACAGGATGAACTAGAGAACTTCATCTTTCAGCAAAATGGTGCGCCACCTCACTGGCATAACGAAGTATGCGATTGGCTTAACCTCACTGTTCCTGACCGCTGGATTGGCTGTAAGGGGCCTAATGACAGTGCTTGTTTCGCATGGCTTCCACGGTCACCCAACCTAACTCCGTGTGATTCCTTTCTTTGGGGGTTTATTAAGGATCTTGTCTATGTGCCTCCACTACCAGCCAGCCTTCCCGAATTAAGGAACAGGATTGAAACAGCTGTTGCAGCAATTACTAATGAGACACTCACCCAAGTTTGGGAAGAACTTGCATACCGTCTTGACATGTGCCGAGTGACGAATGGTGCTCACATTGAACACTTGTAGCCTATCATGTAAAACTGTTTGAGTTTTTCTTTCATTTTATATATCACTTGTAGCTGTAAGTTTGATGTAATAAAAATTATAACAAGTTAAAACGTTTTAAAAGTTTTTTTTTGTGTACTGTATTACGGGGTATCTGACACAAGAAATTGATTGGATCAGGTTTCAAGGCTGAGAAAACCCGGTTTTCGTCTCACAGCCCTTCAAAGTGTCCTTTTTATTTTTATTTTTCATAGAACAATTTTGTACACAATAAATAATTTATTTTTAGGTTAGTTATAAAATAAAACCTTTTGAAAGAATGGTTACATGTAGTTTTGGTTTAATTTTACAAAAAATGTTATGAAGAATAATTAAATTTAGTTTGGTTTACTTTTTACAAAATTTTCAGTGTTAAAATTTACAAGACTGCCCTAAAATTGTTGCACACGTCGCTAAGCGCAAGTTTAACCAAATGTGGATGACGTACATCGAAAACAGATCTTTGGGAAGAGCATATGTATACGCAATGGATTTTTAAAAAGCATGTCTTCCACAACGTTTTTACACAAACCATTTAAACTGTGAGTACAAAATAAATTTGTTTAAAATTGGCAACTTAACTTATATAATACATGTTTTATTCTATCCGAGAAAAACTTTGTCTACCAGTACAATCAATTAAATGTGATTTTATAAGTTTTAAATTTTTTTATTAATGTTTTAATGCTTTTATTTTTTAAATTAATTAGTAAAAATATAAAGTTTTAAAAAATTAAACTGCTTTGAGATCTACAGGCAATAGAAAACAAATTCATATATTCAATGGTCTCAAAAACTGGATAGCAAAAAAAATGATGAAATGTGTATATTTTTTAGAATTACAAATAGATCTTGCTGACAAGTTTGTTGGGTTAGTGAGACCATCTATGTAAACTTAATGTGAATTATTAATTATTATTATATCACCAATAAATATAATATCAAAACTGACATGCAACGGCTTGAGCTGGGCTAGCTGTTGCTTCATGCGATCGACCTGCAGCTTAAACTTCTCCGCCTGCTCGCTGCGCAGCGCCGACCGCAGGGATCGGATCTCATTGAGCAGTAGCGGAGACTCCCTCACTGCGGTGTTGGCGGGCGTCACTCCCTGTGTAGAAGTCACTGCAACACAAGAGTTACGACTGAAGAAGATGGATGAAAAGGTTTGAAGCCCGCTGCTAAATCAACACATGTATGTGGAAGAATATTTTGAACCTACACTCTCCATCCAACTAATATAACTACTAAATAATGACAATAAAACCTTGACATATCGATTCTTGATCTATTAAAAAACAAATACAATATGATAGAAACTAGAGGTTCTTACTTACCAACAGAGGACTTGACTCCTTCAATAAAAACTTTTTTGGAGTAGTTCTTTAATTTGTCTTTCAATTCACCCCGTTCACTTTCCAAGGAATCAATATCTGCTTGAAGATGATCCATCGTTTCCTCAAATTCTTTTTCCTTTCTCAACATCTGTTTTTGTGCTTCTTCCAATTTGCGCTATTCGAAAATATAAAAAAAGTTAAAAGATATTGATGCTAGTAAAAGATATTAAATTACAGAAGTTAAAAGATATTGTTTAATGTTTTTAACTCTTTACTTAACTGTCTCCCAGTCACATAAGTGTGTCACTTACTGCAGTTTCATACCTATTAAATTGGTGAGCTGCCGGAATGCACTCATCAGCTCGTGCACACTTATGTTTTAATTAATTCATTTACTATATATTTAACATATTAACAACAATAGTAATAACAGTAACACTTATTAGTCAATCAAAACAACGTCCGGTGATCACTTTTAATAGTCCACAAAGAAACACGCTAGACATCAGAATAAGTCGTGGTAGTTCCTGGAACAACCGCAAGAAAGCAGAACGTTTAGGATCGATATACAAGTTGATTCAAGCCTACTGCAGTGGTAATTCGCGAGCAAGTTGATCTAAGTAGTTTGACCAGGAGAGGGTTTAATGTTGCAGAGATAATAGTAGACAAATATACAGATACTAGGCAAACTACTCGTACATACAATTATCAAGCAATAGCCCACCTCAAGTTTCTCGATGGCCATCTTGTCTTCGCGACTTTGGTTGGCCAATCGCTTCTCCGCTAGGTCCTTGCGCACCTGCAGCTCCCCCACCTCCTCCTGCTTGGTCCGCAGAGACATCTTCAGCTCCCGGATATCCGCCTCCCTAGTTTCCACCCGTGCCCGGAGTGCCTTGGTCTCCTCCAACTCGCTCTTCACTTGTTTTGCCCGCAGCGTGATCGGCGGCAACGGCTGTAAAATTTGGAATGACAACAGTTGTGAACATAATAAGGAGGTTGTGTCACATAATGCTATAAATCATATAAAAGTAGTGGTATATTGGTTATCTAGCAATATACAATGTATGAAGGTAACCTCCACATGCACCTGACGGCGTTTAAAAATCTGTGCGCCTGGTGAAGGGTTAATATTTAACTTATAATGAGAGAATTAAAAATAAGTTCCCTTTCTAAAGGGAAAGGTTGGTTAAACTAAGTCTGACTCTTTTGATCAATTTCCAGGCTTCAAAATTTCTTGGCCATGAGGGCCTATCTATCAACATTTTCTCTGACAGTCAGGCGGCCCTTAGAGCTCTGGACTCGTTTGAGTTCAACTCTAGAGTTGTGAGGGGCTGTTTTAACCCATTCCCGTCTAATGACGTGCACTGTACGTCCGCGTACTTTGCTAGACAGATGTCTAATGACGTGCGCCGTGCGTCCCGCAGCTGGGGCCGCGGGGTGGTTATGAGCAAACAAAGTGCCTGCTTATATTTCGACGTAGTTCTTTTTTCCGCCGTTAGTTGTTCTAGTTCATTTCTCATCCGATAGATGGTGTTGGCGTCCTCTTTTATCATCTTATTTAGTGTTAAATGTTCTGTATTGACAGTAAATTATTTTCTCGTTCGCACAATTCGTTCAGCGATTGTATTTATTGATGATAAAGGAATCTTTTGAAAATAAAATAAGATTTGACGAAACAAAAGTATCTACTTATTTCTAAGTCTACACCTTGGAACTGGTGAAAAAGAACAATACGGTAATAATTTTTTCTTGCTAAAAGTGATTGTATTCACAGTTAAAGGATACAAGGAATAGGGCAAAGAAATCAAAACATATAATTCATGAAGTTACTGTTAAATCTTTCACGCTAATAGTGACGCGCAGTCGTAGTGAACGAGGCTCCATTTTCGTTCAGCCCGGGTGGCCTCAGGCGTCGACCGTTCTGCCCGACGGGAATGGGGGTTAAGCTTGTGACCTGTGTAGGCAGACACAATGAAGTTACCCTTTGTTGGGTTCCAGGGCACTCTGGGGTGGATGGTAATGAAGTAGCGGATGAGCTGGCCAATAGAGCTGCATCATCCCCCCTTTGAGGCCCTCAGCCCTTTTGTGGTGTTTCCCACGCTGCGGCATTCCAAACTATCAATTCCTGGGCTAGGGATTGCCATAATAAAAGATGAACTTTCCCTGCATAGAGTAAGTAAGCTTAATCTTTGTTCTCCATCTCGACAGGTTGCAAAGAGGTTCCCGAAACTTGGCAGGAAGAATGCAAAACTTGTCACAGGTATCATCAACTACGCTTGCGGGCCTTTGACAGGGACCCTCTGTGTAGGAAATGTTATCTGCAGGAGGAAACTGTGGATCATCTACTCTTTGTATAGGGCTGGCAGAGGTGAGGTCCTCCACTTTAGCCATTTTAAATGTTATCTGCAGGAGGAAACTGTGGATCATCTACTCTTTGTATAGGGCTGGCAGAGGTGAGGTCCTCCACTTTAGCCATTTTGGAAAGGGGTAGTTTTCTGCCTCCTGATGAGCTTGTTGACAGGTTGTTGTAGTTTTCCAGGTCTTTTCATTTGGAAGATTCCTCCAGGAAGAGAAGTTTTCAGGGGTGCGCAAAAAGCTGTGCTGAAGCGCCTTGGGAGGAATCCGCCCCATTGATTAAATGAATCAATTAAATTAAACCCTAAGTAAAATATATTTTATTTTTATAAATGTGTTAGTTAAAATTATACTTATGAATCCGAAGAAGAAACCGCAATAAGTTAGTGGAAAAATACTGCAGATAAGTTAATTTTCTAAAATATTGATCTCATTGAGGAGAGTGCAGTTTTAGTTTTTCACTAAATGCAATCCAACTATACTGTTCAATTTAGGACAATAACTGTTTCTACATATGTATTTGTAATTGAATTATTGAACACAACATGTACCTTTTCATCTTTGTTACTTTGTGCGGCAGGATCGGAGTCGAGAAGGACCTGGGCAACCTGGGCTATGGTCGAGGCGACAGTGGCGGCTGCCGCCTTGATGGAGGCTATCGGACCACTGCTGTGGTCATTGTTGAGTACACCCATCCTCTCCCACGAGATGGACAAAGTCTCCATCAACTTGGCAACATCCACACCAGCTTCATTGTCTATGAACAGCATCATACTATGAGTAAATTACTAAAACTATACAACTAGATATGAGGTAGGTGGATTTGATATTCTCTTGTGTGCATTAAAACCTGCACTATTGAATATTGCGTTCATCTGCCAAGGTCATCCTCATAATTAGACTAGTTTGTAATTCAGAGAAAAAATCATCGTACAGATCCCAGGTTAAACTGTAGGTTTATGCCATTGACTGTTGGGCTATTAATTAACAGTACTGTATAAGGAACATGTCAGCCTTAGTGAGTAACAAGTCCGTAGAATAGCGCCACAATCATTTACACTCATTTCTCATTCATACATGGCTTAAAATACCTACCTGGGTAGGTCATCATATCAGTAACAATTATATGAGATTGATCACAGAAAAAATTACCAAGTGTAACTGTTATTAATATTGTTGTTTTTAGATCAAATATTTAGTAAAGAATTTAATAAAAATCTGAATGAGTTGCAGACACTATTCTGGTCACTTACCAATTTAATAGGTACGGAAATGCTGCGAGTGGCAAGCGCTAATGTGACCAGCAGAGGGTTAATAAGTTGTCAACCAGCTTTACGATAAGTTTTCTTTTACGCAGATTACCTGTGGCATTCCCCAGCTGAGATAGACCCGCCTTGGCCAACTCCCTGGTAAGCTTGGCAATGCGGGCCAGTAGAGCGCAGCACTGTGGTAGGTCAGTGGTAACGGTTGGCAGTGGCAGAGTGTCTGAGTCGAACAGTGCGACACGGCGACGCACCTGTTTCAGATGTTGCGTCACTACCTCAGTGACGGTGGCCAGATGCTGACATAGCAACACCATGTCCGTCGGCTCCGGCCCCGCCTGCCAACAACACATTGTCAGTAGCCTCAACCCTTTCGCTTTACTGTACTACTTTGAAAAAGAACCATCTAATGTATTGATGAAGTTTTGTTTAAATTTTTGTATGACTAAACATAGATTAAAATGTTAATGAATATTTTTTCAAACACACTGTGACCAATGTCAGTTTACTTACAACTAAACAAAACCTCATTTATCCAGTTTTTATAGGATTCAGAGATTAGAAGAAATTAAGATTAATGACTCAAATGAGTATAAAATACTTTAACACTTTGGAGCCTCATGCCACTAACACTGGTTTAATAGAGGAGCCAAGGGGTTTTAGGGTAATAGAACAAAAATTATACTGTTAGAACAAATTTACTATACTCTATACATATTATATATTTTTGGAAACAGAAAGAAACTCCCATGAAAGAAACATCAAATTCTTGTCATTTCTCGTTTGTAAAATAATTGTTATTTTGACATAAATAAAAAACTAAATTTAAATTAAATTAAAAAAATAGTCCTGGCTAAGCACTAATTAATTAATAGGACTGTTAATTAATAGTCCAATAGCTAATGCCATCAACCTACAGTTTAACCTGGGCTCCAAACTAGAAAATTAGTTAAATTTTGATAAAAATCAGGGAAAAAATTTATGAGAATAAAAATTACTACAGAGGTTCATATGGATAATAATTTCCCTTGTAAGATATATAGTATAGTTTTATATGAAACATAATGCTACAGAAAAAATAGAAATAACCATGAAATACTTGTTATTTGTAAAAAATTTGTATAAGTAATTTGTATGTTTCATCGTCATCACTATTAATACTCTCATCAAGCAATACGTCTCAAATCATATCACTTTTCAATGGATCATCACCCATATTAAATTAATCACTAAGGACGAAAAACTAAAATAACTAAATATAAAACTAAACTAAATAACAATGGTGTAGCATTGCAGCAATAAAATAAACTAGCTTGCACGTATCGTAAACAAATTCAACTCCAACACAGGCTAGTAGCAACAAATATACACAAAAAATTGTTGCTATGGAATTAAATAAGGCAGCCCGATTTAGGGTCAGGTGTCAGCCAATGGGACAAATAAGCTAGCCTGACCTAGGGTCGGGATTCGACTCCAAAATATTAATGATTAAAATAAAAAGAAATAGGAAATCAAAACTATTTAAAATTTGATAAGGGAAATAACACAAACACAAAACAAAGAATACAAATAATGAAGAAAATATGATTTTTTTTAATACATGTAAGATCACAACAAGGGTTATTGCAGATAAGCGAATTTAAAAGATAAAACATTATTATCATTGTTAACATTAACATTGACATTGTTTTGCAAAGATAAAACATTATTACCGATTATTATGGGAAAGTGCTAAATATGTCTTCAGTTTTTCAATACTATACCTGCAATTCAAAAGTTCTTTTCTTTGATAAATGAGTTTATATTTACATTAAAATTGTCTTAGTAAATTTTTCTTCACCTATAATTTTATATAAATCAAACTTGAGTTAACATATTATAACAAGTTGAAGTGTTAATGGCCGAATAAACAAGGGAGTGTTAAAATGGCAGTTACCTGACTGACTCAACGTAAAGTCAGCCAAAAAACGTCACACAGTGCCGTGCCGAGTACAGTCAAAGGCAAACTAAAACTGCCCCTACCTACCCAGATATTTTAAAGAGAGAGGTATTTTAAATCAAGTATGAATGAGAAATGAGTGCAAGATGATTGTGGCGGGATCTTGTAGTCTTTTTACTGACTACGGCTAAGCAATCATCTAATGCCAAGCATCTAATGTGGAATCCAAACCACTTTTGCCTCTAATTGACAAGCTGGTGTAATTATGAAGATGATCTTTGCAGATTAATGTAGCATTCAATAGTGTGAATGTTAATCTACACCATAAAGTAATTTATCTACCAGCCATCGCTTATAACTTTCCACAATTTCTGACCTTCAAGTAGCTGGATTACAGACCACTCCACAGTCACAGTTACAGTCATAAGCGAGTACCAGATAAATGAGGTTGTACTGTGTAGTTTAATTTTGAGAGTAAAAGAGCATATCTACATTTAAAAATATTACAAAGATTTTATATAGCTTTGAGCGTTTCATATAAACAAACCGGTGCTAGAAAAACACAATATGTTGAATTGAATCACATAATATCAAATAAACTTGTTAAAACCAAGTCAAAAGTACAAGTAGTAAAACATGGTGTTCCTCAAGGGTTTATATTGGGTCCTTTTACTTTTTGTGTGATAATTGAGAGATATTACTACTGCATTGAAATGTAAACCAAATAGTAAGTTGTGTCTTTATTCCAATGATTCTAACTTAATGATAATATTTCCAAATCATGAACATGCAGAACTAACCTCTTCATTGGAACTGGGAAACACAGTATAGGAAAGTATTTATTGGCTCACAATCTGACATTGAATATAAAAAAAAATGCTATCATGAATTTCAAAACAGTACAAAACAAAAATTGTATTGATCCAATCATAATGTATCGTTCACTCATACATTATTGAGCTCATAGAACAAGAAATCACAAAATTCCTTGGACTATTAATTGATCAGTATTTAAGCTGGAATGATCATGTGAGCAGAATATTGACAAAAATTTACTCGTGAATATACACCCTATCAAAAATGTCCTTTTACTGTGATTTGGCAACATTAAAAAAATTATTTTGCCTGCTTTCATTCTCATATTTCTTTCTGTATAAGTCTATTTGGTGCAACAACAAAAAATAATCTGGATTGCATACTGAAATAAAAAAGAGCCGTAAGAATAATTCAACAGCTAAAACATGATGATTCTGCTAAAAAATACTTGAAACAGTTCAAAATTCTCACATTATATGGCCAGTATATATTTGATGCTATTTTAGTTTTTAAAAATAAAAATTTAATAGAAAGTGGCCATTCAGTATAAACTACCCATACCTATAATACAGGGTTATCATAAAAGAATGGTGCGGTTTCAGTAATTCATAAGAAGATTGTGGGGAAATTTCTGAATGTTATATTAGTATCTCTGAAAGCCTCCAACCCAAAAGTTTGTTTATAAGCCTTATAAAATCCAGATACTGCAGGAATTGAAACACAATGATAGTGTAAACCGTTACAGTTTTTCTGTTAGAGTCTTGGACAAAATAAGTGAAAACAAATCATTTTTAGATATCATAATTTTTACAGACGAAGCTACTTTCCATGTCAGTGGATGTGTTAACAGACACAATTCATAATATGGGGCTCTGAAAACCCACACACAATTGTTGAGAAACAACGTGATTACATAATAATAACAGCTCCCCTTTAAAATTCTATGAAAAGAAGCCTTCATATGTTGAGGAAAAATTTATAAACTTTATTCCAGATCAAATTAAAATAGAAAATAATCAAACAAAATAAATAAAAAAACAGCTAAAAGATTATCTAATGAACAAAGCTTCCTCTTGTTAAAAATATACTATTTTTAACTACTTTATTATTATTTGAAGGACAAATTAATGTAACTCTGACGCTGTTTGAATGTTGTACTCTGTACTTCTAAATGAATAAAGAAATTGTCTATTACCTAAACTAATTGAAGAATACTTAGGTAACGTTATGTAAAAAAATGTATAAAATCTTGGCTGTAATAATATTTTTACTTCTTATTGGTTTTACGTATTTATTAAGGATATTGCTAGCGATTTTTTAACCCTTCCCAAGCGGCTGACGACTTTTCTCGCAGCACAGTAGGGTCACAAGGCGCGGTAAACACGTTTGCTTGCGATCATTCATTTTGCCACATTTATTGAGCTGTAGTTTGCGAAACAGCCGATAGAGTGCATGGTGATGTTACTTTAGCCTCTATAATCTCACAAAACCAATATGGCGGCTTTGTTGGAATAATTAGTGACTAAAATTAGTTTCTAGGTGACTTTGGCTCGTATTTTATGCAATCCCGTACTGCTTTTCACGAGAAATCTCACGAGTCATTACGGCCAGGTGTTTTCACTTTCACTAACCTTGTTTGTTGACATTTTTGCCGATGTGTGTTTAATTTAACCCTAGAAGTGGCAAGCTTTTTACTCTTAACTGTAACATAAAAATAATTACTAATATCTTCTTGAAATATCAAAGTTTAAACAAAAAAAGCTTAAAACATGCCCCCCCCCCTTATAACCACTAACCACTAAGCAACAAAAGCAAAACAGGTGTCCACTACAATCCCAATTAAGCCTACAAATGCCGTCAACTTCCACCCAAGCCGGTCACCGTTTATTTAAGGTGGGCCCTCCACTCCTCTATACCGCACATTTGCAAGCCAAATTGGGATTGCTCATGGTCGGGATTCGAACCCTAGAACTTCCGAATGGCTAGAATGTTACGCTCGTCAGCGTAGCGCGTTAGCCACTTCGGCCATCCAGTGCCTAGGAAAAGAAAGCGCTTACTTGGTTATAGACCTGCCCAGTGGCAGGCTCGTGTACTTACTACGAGAGCAGTTTCGGTTGTTGGCCCCCAGAGGGAAGCACGGTCGCGTAGGCGATAGTGTCTAACAATTCCACAAAACTGACGACAGATGCCTCCACCTGCCAATTCTTATTGAATATGTAAATGCGTCGTAAATTACGACTTTACCATTTCTAGGGTTAATTGTGTTTTAGCAGTAAATAGTGTATATTGTGTGAATTTTTTATTGAATAGGATGAATGAATAGGATGAATAGGATATTGAATAGGATTAACTAACTATTATTAACTGAAATGGCTCATACAGACAAAATACTTTTTTTAATACCTAAAAATAGTCTTAAAATCTTCAATAACTAAAAATGAAGCAAAGTTCTGTTTTATACTTTATTCAAGCTACCTAAATCCTAAAAGAACATTTGGAAAATAATATTTTGATTTTTTTACATTAAATGAGCAGGGACTGTGATTTTCAGTAGCCCTTTAAGGGTTAAAATTTATTTCAAATTTATATTAATATAAGTAACTCCTTTGTAAATTTGGAGCAATAAAGTAGGTAGTAACAGTACCTTGACCAGCGCCTGAACTGTGGAGGTGTCTGCGTGCACACTGTCACAAGCTGCCTGCAGCGCCTTGCCCAGGTCAGTGACCAGGTGCTTCTGGTGGGTCCCCACCTCCCCCAGCAGAAGAGGGTGCATCGTCACGAAATATCCCACACACTTCTCCAGAGTCTCTGTGTTCACGTTTTCATCCAACTGAAAATACATACAATAAGTGAATCCGCCGCTTTTTTCTATCGGTGCATTTCTAATCATTTGGAAATTTACCAAGGAGAAACTATTGGGTATTTAAATTTATTAAAACATTCAAAGCTGATAATTTTTTGTATGCCTCTACCTGAGCTAAAGGGTTTAAACCATTAATATAGTAATGATAAATAGCTTTTAAGCTTTAAAATCATGAACAAAGCGTTATATACGGTGAAGGAACAACTAAAGACAGGATTCACAATCAAAAATAACCTTCAAACTGGTTCATGATTTTGTAACCAGTGAAAACTGGGTGTGCGGGAACACACTTACGAGTTGTCCACATATAGGATGGACACGAAGTGACGGGTTTATGTGTGATCTGCATCTAAAAAGAGTGCAAAATGATATTGGTTCAATTCCCAGATTGCCCCCAAAGCCACAGATTACCTTTTCCACATATTTTTGATTACTGACATTTTTAACCACTATAAAAGACTGATGGGAATAAATAAGAAAGTAATTATGATTTTAGAGTGCTAAGAGTGGTAAGATATATATCTTCTACATTTTTGTGTTTTTGAGAATAAAATTTTGAGGTCGACTTTTGGACCTATTTATGATAATGGAGAGTGGAGAAACACAACGAAGTGATGAGATATTTATACAGAGATAACGGCATTACAGCACATGTTAAAATTATAAGATTAAGATAGGAGTGAGCATAGAAAACAGCTTAAGAAAGTAGGAGAGGGACATCCTTATGACCTCAAAACCTAAAAGGAAATTAAGGGACAGTTTAAAGGCAGATATATCATGAATAGGAGGAGGACTAGATGACGCACAAAACCGGAGATGGGTTGCAATTATTGTTGGGAGACCAAAAATAATATGGTTCCGATGGTGATGGGAAAAGTGGTTATTAACATCCATTTAACGCAATGATATTCAGTGATGTGTAGTCAGCGATTACCGTCACAGTGCTACCATCTGCGAAGTAACACATGAACTAATGCCTTGTGGAGTTCGCTGTTGTGCCGCTAGAGTATACTTTTTCAGTCATATAAGCGCTTTCTCAGACGATGTTCCTTTAATGTAGTGGACTAAACACTTGTACTGACAAATGTGACGTTCAGCCAATTAGAAGGATGTGGGTTCAAATTCCGACCATGAGCAATCCCAATTTGGCTTTGAAATGTGTGGTACAGTGGAAGGAGGGCCCACCTTAAATAAAAGGTGACCGGCTTAGATAGAAGTTGAAGGCATTTGTAGGCTAAATTAGGATTGCAGTGGACACCTGTTTTGCTTCTTTTATGACTCTATGGTTAAGGGGGGAGGGCATGTTTTGTGTCTTTTTTATCTCCAGCACAAAAACACTACTAAAGTTGTAGCTGTTAAATGTCACAACTGCATCTAGACCACAAAAGACTGATGCAGATATCAAGGTTAGTTATTTTTTTATCTCAGTGAGTCTTCAGTATAATTTTAAATTTCTATGACTCAACTGAAAAACTATAGCTTACCCACAAAAAAGTTAAATCAATATCGGGATGGCTTTGGATATAATACGTGTGTAATTAGTTACCCCTTATACTAGTTATTATTAGCTGCTATGCAAGGTCCTTCAGTAGAATTAAAAAGTATTTTTAAGAGTTTGGGTCAAAACAAAAAAAGTTTCATGAACACATTTATTTGACATAAGGTAAAAAAAGTTATAAATTACAAATGTTTAAAAACACAATACTCTACTGTTAAATTTATCACAAAGGAGATGATATCACAATATATATAAACGATGAAACTGCAAAGAAACCAATTACATCATTTTGAAACAAGCTGTGGACATTAGTCTCTTATATTAACTATAATTATAATTATATCTTATATTAATTGTATACATATAATTTTGTAGTAATCACTATTATTATTGATGGATTAGTACGTAAAAGAACCCCACCTGTTATCTGTTGATGAAATTAGGAACTACCTTGACCCTGGAGCAGAACAGTCTAGTATATCTAGATGTAACTTGGATTTTGCCGAAACGAGACAATTTCCTAAGTCTAGGCCAACGGGTTAGTATCAGATATGTATACACTATGGGACAGTTCACCTGATCTCTCTTGTGCAAGTCTATGTAGCCGTCCAGCGCCTTCTCCTGCTGAGCCATGTCGGGGTACAGCGCTCCCACCTTCAGCAGTATCTCGGGGCTGCAGGTGTTGAGACCATCGTGGAACTGCCTCAGGATAGCCTGCAACATATAACACACAAGTTATGGTTGATCACTGTAATTTTAACAAATGTAACCCCGTAACCCCTAATTCTGAATAATTCAAAAATATAACATGAAATAGATGCCCACATCGCATAGAGAATGATTGTAAATAGCACCTATAAAAATAGTGCTGCAAATAAATTATAAGTTATCAACAGCAACTAAGTTCTCTTCACAAGTATAGAGATGTCAGATAATTTTCTAACCTGTAGCGAGTGCAGGTGCATTGCCAGGAAGCATCCTGATGCATACTGTTGAACAGAGTGACCCTGGGTGAGAACCTGCAGTGTTATCGATGAGACGGCCGGGAACTTGTCCTTGAGCTGCGATAACATCACCTCACACTTCCAGAGCAGCCGAGGGAACAGCAGAAGTGCCAACACTGCATCGTTGTCACCTGTACAAGAGTGTAATCGAATCAATATCAGATATCAGGTGTGCTAGAATCATTATCAATACAAACCATTGAAACCAACAAAATTATTTTACGGCATTTCCAATATTAATTAAAAAGACAAGTACAACACAGATAACTGTGTCCAGTTTGGAACCATAAAAAACTCAGTTTTTTAAATTATTTTAAGTTTAAAAGTTTTCAAGGGCTCAGAGTTGAGCCCTTAAAGGCTATTTTCATATGTTTACTTCTGTTATGTTAATCTGCAAATAAGCAAAGTTTCTGTTATAAGTATTGAATGGATTTTGCAACATTATTTGGAAATAAATAAATCATTCAATTAAGATATGAACTTTTCTTAGGCGAATCTATGGTTCAGTTGGTTGTACCGTTTGAATGAAGAAATTTGATAATTACTTATAGAATCTAAAATTTTAGTTAGTTTACTGTTTCTCAGCTGTTAGGCAAATGACAGTTTTTCATTTTACCCTACATTTCTGGGGTTGAAGGCGCTGAAATCATACTCAGGAACTAAGTAAAAGAGCTTACAGTCAGAATCTGTATACGGCTTGCATGGGTCCCGAAACCCGTGGGACAAGAAGGGAACAAAAGAGCGAATGGTCTTGCCAGAGAGGGATCAATGTCCCACCTGATAGGACTCAAACTATTTTGTCCAATCTCATTTGCCAGAGTCTGGCCAAGCTATGTAACTAGGAGGAGGTCAAGAAGAGGCGAGGCTAGCCCTCCCAGATATATTAGCAATAATATTAATATTAAATATTAATATTATATTATATTAAAAATTAAATATTATATTAATATTAATGATAATATTAATACATATTAGCAGGTAAAGATGCTGATTGAACCGAACAAAAAGGATTGGGAGGAGCTACATAAGCTTTCCAAAAGGGATATCAACTTATTGGCGGGGTTTCTGACAGGACATGGTCCTCTGAGTAAACACCTCAAGTTCATTAGACACTAATAGACGGACTCCTCCAGACTCTGTGAGGAGAAGATTGAGTCTGCTACTCATTCTGGTTTGACTGCCCTGGGTGAGTCTGAGAAGATTGAAATTCCTTGGTAGAGTCTTTCCAGACCCTGAGGAATTTAAGGAGCTGGTTGTCTTACAGCTGCTGGGCTTTGCAAAAAGGTTTGCTAGAGTTGTGGGACAAACGGGATTAACATTAATCAGGGCGCCACAAAAGATCCTCAGGTCAAGTTAGCGTGAGAGTAGAAATACCCTAGCTTTGTATGCTGTCATTAAAAAAAAATTTCTAGTGTATTTATCAATTGCATTACGTGTGAAAAACTCACCTCCACGACTCATGAACGAGTCAGGCATGAAGGCAGCCAGGTACTGCACATGTTGTTGCGACTGCTGTACCTCCATTCGTCGCAACTCCAGGTCTATGGCTCTGGCGTGCGCCTTACTCTCCGCAAACATTTTCTATACCAACACAATAAATGAGCCAAAGGAATTCTTGGAAGATTAGACACACACCACTTCAGTAATAATCTACAAAGTTATGGAAAGATATATTTAATAATTCAGTGGATTCCCAATTATCCGCAGTAATGGGTGGCTTAGCAATCACGTTTAATCAAAATTATGGATTAAGCAAACCTAACCTAAAATACAACACAAGCAGTCCAAAATGACTATGAAAGCCAAATAATTCCTTAATAACCTTTGATAAATGTTAGATTTAATGATGTGAAACAATTGAATTATAAACTTAACGTATAATAAAGACAAAATCTCTTAAACATTATTTTCACATTAGTAAAAAAACAGTCAAATATGCGAGACAAGTGCACTGTATAACAGGTCCACTGTTGAGGTTTCCGTATTTATTGACTTTGAGGTAAAACATCGATTCTAGGTATATGCTTCCTTTTTAACAATGATTGAACAAAGTTTTCTCAGTACCATGAGATCGAACAGAAAAGTCATGTTCATGTGTGCATGTTTGAATAATGTCATGCAGTTGCAGTTGCGCACAATTATTGCTTGCTTAAGGCCAAGTATGTCACAGGCAGTTTGCTATAACTGCAGGCACAAGGTTTATGCTAAGGTATAACTGGGAGTCTACTGTGCAAATATACTTCATTTTCAAAATACATAAAGTATTGAAATGGGGTCAAGGGGATAATTTACTATGTTTATTATCTTCTTTCAATGAACTCTGTCATTGTATCGAATGGATTTTCGATCAGTCATTCGTTATGAGCAGTCCTCGTTTTCTCCTATGTGCGGCATCTCAGTTCTAGCAGTAAGTTATGTAGCTTCATGTAGGAGGGTTTCTTTTCATATTGGATGTAAAATGGTGAGCTGGTTGATAGTATCGTGTACCTTGTCGAGTGTTGTAATCATGGTGATGTCTATTTTGCGTGGGTGATTTTCCTTTAGCATACATGATGACTTCTTTTATGTGCAGATTTATTTTTGTCATAATCTTCCTGTCCTGAAAGCTTCTCTACAATTTTCTCTAACACAGCTCAGAAGAAAAAAATAACTCAATATTTATTTGACTAAGAATCTTCTGCCCTCTTTTGCAGTAATAAGAGTAATTGGACTGTGAGGATTACTTGCCGATGTTGAAGATTACCACAAAACTTTCCATCATGTTTGCTTTCAATATGAAAGGCATTGCCACAAAGCTAGAACCAAACTGTTGAACAGAAAAACTTACTTAAAATTCATCCTTACCATCCATTAATTACAAACATGAAGTGAAACTAAGAGTGACAAATTTAATGAAAATAATTCTACAACAGCAACACCTATCAGCTAAACCTTGACACTTTCTAGGATGTGATTATCCTAAAATGAAAAACCTGAATTTTGCCTGGAGCCCATCCTGCAAACTAACCTTAAAATAAAGGTTCTTGGATTTACCTTAAAGTCAAGCATTTCGGGTAGAACTTGAGCAACTTGAGACTTGTTGGTAGACTCTTTCTCGAGCTGCACTCGCAGATCTTGGTTTTGTTCTTGCAACTTCTGTACCAACTCCCGGAACTTTACAATGGTCAACTCTCGATCAGCCAAGCTCTCTAAGATTGCTTCTTTTTGCCTCAGAGCCTGAAATAATAGAAAAATATAAAGTCTACAATCGTTACATTGGATTACCTAACAATTACAGCAACCCCTTAACATATTATTCTAACCACCTCCAATACCCAATCCCCGATCACTAACCAGCTATTTGAATAGAACTCATTAAAATTTTTACAATATAAACAAAAAAATGCTTCAAAAGACATGTAGGAAAATGGTGCTATAAGAAATCAGAATAACCCACAAAAATATAAACATACTGAAAAATAATAAACTAAATTATATGCTCACCAAATAAGGGAATTAATTGTGTAGAAGTAACATAAGAGTTAACATTTTTTTACGTTTTATTTTAAATACATTTTACTAACTTAATTCATTTACATTGAAATTGTAATAAGATTTTAAATAAACTCTCTACTTAAAATTTTATGATTGTTAAAATAAATGTTATAATTGAGCAACTAAATTTTAATGGCTAATAAAATAAAATCTTGGTGCAACAAACCTCAGTATCTTTGATTTAACAAATATTTTTAAATCCCAGTAAACCATGTATAAAACACGATAAAATTTTTACCTTTAATTATTAATAAACGATGTTAGAAACCTCGATGTATCAAATTTATGATAGTAAGCTTACTGCAAACATAAATTTACCTCTACATAAAAAATTTTACATTTTACATGCATGTGTTGGACCTTTACATAGCGTATATAGTTTATGGTCTACAACTCAACCTTGGTATAACATAAGTAAAAAATATTTGTTCCAACTTAAATCATCTATCAGGACCATCTTCATACTTTTGCTTTTGTTTCACTTCACATTTGGTTATCGTCCCTTTAGCTACCATTGCCTATATGTTTACTGTATTTATAGTAGTATAAAAAACAGCCTACACTATTTAAATTAAAATTAGTTTTATTTTGTTTTTCTTAACTATGTACAGGATGTAACCTTGGTGCTTGTGATTTCTTAAAGTTAAATCTATTTCAATTCATTATTAAGAGGTTAAAAAGTAGATATGTGAACCTCTATGTAGCGACGTCTTAGCAGACCTAACCTCAATTTAACAAAACTCAATGTGACATAATCTTTGAAAAAATATTACATTTTTTCAGTCCCTTCAGTATTGTTATATCAGGGTTTACATTACATTACATAAAGAGGCGGAGACAAGTCCCTAGGTACGTCACTTAATTTGGCATTTCGTGCACCCCTTGATGATGGTGATGAATGTTCAGGTTCACTCCGGTCTTAAGAGTCTGGCTCTGGCAAACTGCTACGACTTACCAACCAGCTCCTCCGATAGCAGGTGTCTTCCCACTCCATGGATCCAAGAGTTGTAGCCCTTGATCTGCAGTTTCCTCAGATATGGTTTGAATGTATAACTAGTTTTCAAACTCATTTAACTCGCTTGGATCGATCAAACGATCCCCAATTCGCTGGATTCCCTTCACTTACCTCTCTGGTGGCGGCGTGAGCCAGGTCCACCTCCTCCCGCAGATCCATCTCCAGTTCCCGACTGTCCTCCTGGAGCTGGTCGTTGACCTCCTGCAGAGCTTCCAGGTCCGCGATTGTCTCCTCCATCTCCTTCAGCTTGTCCTCCAATGTCAGCTTCTGCTGGCCCAGCTGTTCGACCATCTCTTCTGCTCCAAGAGCCGCATCCACCTGAAATGCATTTGTTCCATTGAAAAACATTTTTTATGACAAATATATTCTTCTTAATCCCTTAATCCTTCTAGCTATAAATTTAATATAATCTACATGGTAATACCCTGTTCTCTAAGGATTGACAAGATGGGATTTTTTTAGTTTTGACAAAAATTAACTAAATATTTGACATTTTATAAATGTCATTTATCTAGGGCATAAGCTTTTGTATATTCTATTCATCTTATTCTATATTCTATACATCTATTTTCTTATAAAATCTACTCTCTAAATCTAATTCTTCTATCTAATTCTATATTCTATTTTCTTTATGTACATTTTATTGAAAATTTAAAAATCCCTTAACGGTTTCTTTTTTGACCTTAACTATTTCAAAAGTGCATATTTGTTATTCAAAATTGTTATTGCACATTGTTAAGAAAAATAGATTAACTAGAAAAAAACTAATCATTTAACCTTTAAGCTTCAACTATTTACTTAAATTTGAGTTAAACTTAAATTTTTTAAGTTGCCTTATAAACCAAGAAATGTATCATGTAGTGTATTTTGGATATGTATTATAAAGAAGTATAAACTATAACAGGATAGTAAAACTAATTATTAGCAGTTCATAAAAGCCTAGTTGTAAAAAACTAACAACACATCATAATATAAAAACGACGAAAATGAACCTTGCTGGCTGCGTGATGAAAACAAACAGCTGTTCCAGTTTCGAGTCGTCTATAATGTCACTTATAAACACAAAGAAACAATTCATAAATGAATGGGGGTTCATAACAATTTCTAGTGGTAAACTTACAAACTACAGCAATATATCGGGACAAATAAAAAAGAACTTTACCGTATCACGTCAGTAGCCCTTCTTAGCTAACGACATGTGGTCATAACACATACATAATGGCATAACAACACGACATAACAGTCAGCAAAAACCATTTAGGGATTAAAATATGTTTATCAGTTAGGAAACTCATTGATATGCTACCCCCTAAGGTGAAAACTATATACATTTTTGGTTGGTTTTGATTATGACAGACAATCCACAAGCAAGCAGAGGCAATCTTTCACTAATTAGAAATTTTGAATAGATTAGTTTATAATACCTGCAGTCTTCAATCCACAGTTAAATGTTCCTTTTACACAACTAGTTTCGGGAACAATGTTCCCATTTTCAAGCGTTCTTCAAGTTTGTCTTCTGGTTACTTCAGGATGTATTTGTTTTTAAATAAATAATATTTAACATATGATTTTTAAATTTAAAATTATTGTCTGGTGACATACAAAAAATGTTTTTAAACACTTCACGACGCAGATAACCAACGGTTCGACTAGCCGATACCTGTTTGACGGTTTTGACCTTGGGGTGATATTATATATTTAATCATATGTTAAATATTATTTATTTACAAACGAATACATCCTGAAGTTACCAGATGACAAACTTGAAGAACACTTGAAAATGGGAACATTGTTCCCGAAAATAGTTGTGTAAAAGGAACATTTAACTGTGGATTGAAGACTGCAGGTATTTATAATACCTGCAGTTAATCTAGTTATTAACCAATTCGGTTAGGCAAAATGTTTAAATTTTGAATCTCTTTAAATCATCTATATCCCCCATAATACAGCAAGGATGAGGCAATTTAAGTTTATATATTGTTATGTAAGATATAAGCTATATGTAAAATTAAACTTACACAAATTTACTGGGTATAATTATGCGTTACAAGATTGAGGTTTTAAACAATTTTGATGTATTTGTTACAGTTAAAAAAATTTTAATGATACAAATATTTAACATCATTTTTAAATTATAACGAATTATTGTTTACCTGTTCATGGAGATCGGTGACTTGATTCTCTAATTCTGTAGTCTTTGCTACAAGTTTCTCATTCTGCTTGAAAAGGTCTGCGTTTTCAGTCTTTTTAGCTTCCAAATCTCTTGTCAACTTGAGCATTTCATGTTTTTCATGAGCTGCAAGATCACGCATCCTGAAATATTGTAAGATAACAAATGATTTAGAATACAAGTGACATTTGTGTATAATTTTGATTAACTTTAGTTTAGTTTAATATTTCACTAATTCGTCTCTAGCTTTAGATAAATATATCGTTTCTCATGTTTAATCTACCATTTTAAAGTATCCAACAAATTATATTTGTCAGATAAAACACTGAGCTGAGACAAACAGTTAAAACTTACATGAAACTATAAACTATAAACTTGGTGTGTGTGATGGTCTTACCTGACAAGGGTGTCTCGCAGCCTGGCGTTCTGCTGCTCCAGTTGCTTCACCTCATAGCTCGTGGGCACATTATCATCCATGTCAGGACGCTTGTCAGACATTTCCTCCTTCAACAGCTGGTAGTCGAGCTTCAACTCCTCCAGCTGCTCCTTCGTTTGGTCCAGTTCCATTTGTAAGGACTCAACCTGGAACATAGCAGACACAAATTATACATTTTTTAATGTTAATGTCTTGATTAATACTGGTACAGTGGTGTGTCCTGTAATCTAGCTACTTGGAGTTCACGAATAGTGGATTGCTAAGAGTGATGGTAGATGTGATATTTTTAGGTGTGGATACCGTCCACACTAATGAATACTACATTCATCCACAAAGACTATCATCATAACACATGTTTAACCTAAAACAGCATTTTCAAGTGCTAGTGCAGTAACTTTCTATCCATTATGGACTCAACAAACCTTGATACACAAACACAAACAAAAGATATATTGATCACTTAACAAACATGACAAATGAACGGTTCTGTTTGTAGGCCTTCTTTTCAACTTGACTGAGCACATTTGAGACAAACTCAGTATATTTTTTGTGTTTTTTCAATGTGTTTGTCATAAATATACTATGTCATTATATTTGTGCTTAACATGTTCAACGCTGATAATTTGTATGTATGCCAAGCCTTATGCTTAAGGGTTAAAGGGCATATATTATGCCATACTATTCACATTAAAAGAGGTATTTACAATAGCATTTTATACTAATACAAATTTCAAAAATTTATATACACGAGTGACTACAACATGTCAAAACAACACCTGTTAAGTAATATTGGGAAATGATAAGGAATAACGTAATAGAGACGGGCATCGGTAGAAAAATTAAAATCTACAATTTTTGTCAAAATATGAATTTTGATCTGTAAAAATGAACTTTCTTCTTCTTTCTGGACTGTAAAAAAAAAGTAAATAGATAGTGAAATTAGAAACTGTAAAAATTGAAACCTAGAAAATCTATAGCAACAACTGTGACTTCTGCTTCCCTAACTGTAAAATTTCATTATCCACAGCTGTAGACATTCAAGTATTTTCATGTTTTCATTCTTTGAAAATATAAACATTGAAACCAAGGACGTTCACAGGGCAGAGCTTGAAGGGATTTTAAGGAAATTAATATGCCTATGAGTTGCAGTAATTTAAGATCTACCTTTGTGTAAAATTTCAAACTGATCGGTTCAGTAATTTTACGTTTACTTTCCACAACAAACAAACAGAAACTACCACTTCTTTATAATATAATAGATTTTTCCGTACTTTCTCCTCAGCCATTTCCTTGTCCAAGGTGATGAGCTCCAGGGTCTCAGCGATGTCTGACATCTCCTCCTTGGACTCGATGGCTTTCTCTGCTTCCTTGCGAGCTCGTTCCAACTCCCGCTTGAGTGCCGCCTGCGCCTCCATAATCTTCATTTTGAACTCTTGCGCCTGGTCCAACTGGATCTTCAGCTGCTCAGCCTCATGGCTCTTCTCCTTGTATCTTACTGAAACATGAATACAACACAAATGATTCAGAAGATTCAGTATGTTTCCATGAGACAGTGAAAAGAAATAGATAGGTACTCTTTTTGCAGTAGACATGTGTTCTCAGCAAATTTTACACTCTCAGCAAAGTATACTCCATGAGTATTAAATGGGAAATGAGTAAGGCAGTTTTCAGGCAGCCCTTGATATTTTTTAAACCGGATTTTTTATGCTTAATTACTTATGTAACTGTAGTTGCAAATGAGCTCCGCCCAACTAAAAATTTACCATTATGTTTAAATAGGACACTTTTATCAAAAATTCTAACATATACTAGGTTATTATACATGAACTCTTACTATTTTGTGAAATAATTAATATTTTTTTATATTTATTAATTTTATCATTTAATTAACTTCTCATTTTTATTGATTGTTTGTATAAATAAACAGATATACAGTTTAAAAAACAAAAGTGGAAATGGATAGAACAGACTGTGGGCAAGGATCAAGACACGGTGGAAAAGCAGGCTTTGAGCTGGCATCCCCAGGGTCAGAGGTCAGGGTCAAGAGAGGAAGACTGAGGAAAACATGGAGAACAAGAAGCCAAAATCACAGAAGCAGGAAAGAGCTAGAGAGAAATAAAGGCATTGGCAGCTGATCGTGTCCGTTGGCACTGTTTAGTAGAGACCCTATGCAACGCCAAGGAGTATCAGGAAATAATGTAACGTAAAATGTATAAATTAACTTTTGACTATCTAATTTAAAAATCAGGTTCAATTTTAAGTAGCCTGGTTAGGGTTTTGGTTAGGCAACCCTTGACCCTAACTTTCTCCACCACAACAATTTGATTTTTCTTTTTTCTTTTGAATTCAAATCTTTGTTGCCATCAAAGATTAGAGATGGTATCGAACTACAATATGCATACTCTTGCACCATATTGTAATCAAAGTTCATAACATTTCACATAACTAAAGTCAATCACAAAGACAAATTATTGAAATTACAACCTAGTTAAGTGTTTTATCTTCTTTTTTTACCTAAATTTGTCATTAAAATTTGATAACAGCTGCGGTCTACGCACAGGCATCTGCCCATGTAGACCTTTCTTCTCTAAATTGTGGCAAAAATGAGAATTTCTTAGTAATTATTATTATTATTATCATCATTAATTTCACTGTATTTACTGTATGTTTGACTGTGGGGGTAAAACTATTATTATTTCATTTTCAATTACAGTGGAACCCCTCAAATCCGAAATAATAGGGGCTGAGGCCTGTTCTGATTAAGGGATGTTCGGATTTCCCAGGATAGGGAAGTGACCTTGGCGGGTGGATGTAAGTACCGTGACAGGTCATTGTTGCTAGGCGAGTGTGTCCTAAAAATAAATCACTCTCCCCCCTACCCTACCCCCACCCCTACTGGGACACATATCGCGCCTGTCTACTGTCCAGAGAGCGTTTACCTGCTGATTAGTGCGTATTGCTATTAGCCGAACGACGTGATATTCATGCAATGCTGGCTTAAAATTGCGACTGCGTGAAGATTTTCTTCACTTCGACAGTAAATAATAACAGACCTTAAGTGAAAATCTTATGTTTATTTTCAATTTTGTATTGTACATTTTGTGTTAAACGTTGGAAAATAAATTTGTGTGGTTAAACCAATTTTTTTTAATTTTCAGCTATTTAAATTATTTTGTTTTCCCAAAAATGTGTTCCGATTTGCCGGGATTTCAGATTTCCGGGATTTGAGGGGTTCCACTATATACAGTTTGAAAATTATATAAAAAGAGGATCTACTAGATTTTACTATTTAACTATGAATATTGCTAGTTACATAGCATATTTATTTAAAAAATTCCAAGGAGGAGGTAGATTTGACAAACACGGTAGCTCAGGGGTGATGTCCTGGTCCAGTATGTCAAAGGTTGCTGGATCTAAACCATTATCCAGCGACTCCTGTCAGATCATGAGGTCACCTTTGGCCAGCCTATAAGACTCATGTCGCTATGATGCCTCCCTGTCTATTAATACAGTGCACAGTGTAAAATACTACGCAGCAAATACTTTTTAGGAATTAGTTTTAGTTAAATCGTTTTGTTTTATGTCGCTATGAGATTGTAATGTATTTTAATTTAAATATAAAAACAGAAGTATTTTTTAGAATTTTTGTTAGAATTACAATGAAAAGTAAAGATGGAAAATGTTAGCTTACTTTACTTGATAGTGTCAAAAAATAAACTCAAGAACAGGAAAGAAATGCTATGCCTGGTATAGGGTAAGGGTATAGGGTATAGGGTACTTTCGCCTCTGCAGGCTACAACAGTCGGCGTCTTTAATTCAGCAAGTGCGTTGTAATTTATGAATGGTAAGGTGCCATTGATCAGGAAGGATCGTATCAGTCCATAGAAGAATTGCTGAAAGGTGATCAAATCACACTATATTTATTGCTAGTTATACAGCCATAGTCCATTTTGACAACTTAACAACAATTTTGGACTGAAAAGCTAAAGTAAACACGTCTTTGGGGCCAAATTGGTGTATTTGGAACTTTGTAAGCCTTACATCTTATTAAGAATCATTACTTTATGGGGCCTATTAAGGGTTAATTCACCACAGAGGCCTCTAGGTCTATGTTAATGGGCAGTTAAGGTTAAAATAAATTGTAATGTCCTTACTTCTAATTGTTTCCAACTTCTCGCTGAGGTCCTGCACCTGGGTCTTGAGATTGTCGACCTCCTCGGGGTCGTGCGGAGGGTGGGTGGGGACTGCTGGACGTGGTGTGGGGGCGGCAGGACTGTTGGAGGGGGAGGCGAGTACTTGTCCGGGTGTATACTGTGGCTTCAGAGTCTCCACAAATCCTGTCTGCAAAAGCAATGATCATTCTAATGGTAGCATGTAACCAACTAGAAATTATTGAAACTAAATGTTTATTTTCAAAATAAAAGTAAACTATATTAAAATTGTTGTAATAGAATTAAACATAATGAAATAATTAATTGATTAAGGAAAAATCAAAATTAACAGATAAAGATTTTACAATATGGCAATACAGATTTTTTACTTCAAAAATTTATTATGGGACCACCAGAACAACTGTAAATAGGAATTGATAACACCTACTTAACATTTTGGAAAAATATCGAGAAAAACCGCTGAATGCTGATCAAACAGGAATTGCTTAATGCATTTAACATATCATATGTTTCTTTAGTTGCTAGTTGAAACCATTTTAATGTTAAAAATATTAATTAACAAAAGTCACAAATACCACAATAATTTTATTCTTACAGTAAAAACACTCATAACCAAAACAGTGTTTAACCGAAATAATCAAAATATATAATAATAGATAAAATCGTCTTTTTGAGACATTGCCTTTCGCGTTCATACAGTAATCCTTTTCTGAGAAGTGAGGCAGCTGACAAGGCATTGGCGGGAAGCGGGAGAGAGGAGTGGTGAGTTGGGGATTGTGGAAGGAATGCTGTTGGCAGTTGTTGGACCTTCCATTCATCTCATGTCAGGTTGAATTTGATGAGTCAGTTCAGTTGTTTTCTCACACTAGTACGACACAAAGCTCAACTTTTATAATACTGTAGTATCTTTTTCATGAAACACTGAATGTTTTTGAGTAAAGATGTTTATAAGTGTCCATAATGTGTTTTGGTAGTAAAACTCTTTACATATTGTATTCTAAAAAGAGCATTTTTAATACCCTTAGACTTTTTCATCATAACCTTCAAAAACTACATATTATTATTAACCAAAAGTTTGGTTATCTGAAATAACTTCATCCTTAATTTCAGTTAAGAGCGATTTTACTGTAATCATATTATTCAATAATTAGTTCCTTAAATGTTTAAACACTGAAAATAATTTGGACAGATATGTAAATTATTTATTTAGTTTTACACCTTCAATCATTTTTAAATATCAGTGCACAGTATTTACATTCACCCACACCAACCGTAACTAAAAATAAAAACTTTCATAGCCATCATTGTTTTGCTTATATTCAGGGGGAGTAGTGCAAAAAATCAATCTTTCTTGAAACAAGCAACAAGTTAATACAGTAGAATGTCACTAATGCGAACCTCGATAATTTGAAAAAATATACTCCGTTATTTTTACGCATAATTTAGCCTCTAAAATTGGAACTTGTTTATACTTGAGGCTCTAGAATTTGAATTATCTTCTTGAATTTCAATTTTTTTGTTCTTTAATTTGAAACCCTACCTCTAAAATTCGAAGTCAACCTCTACAATTCAAAGTCGGTTTCCTTTGAAATTCAAAGTAATTTAAAAATAATAAGCCATTTAAAACACTAACCAGTGTTTCTGCAATTCCTCCTAGTTTGGAGCGTAATAGCATTGTTTTATTTGCTTTGTTACAATATTGATAATATAAAAAATATCAATGGTTACAGTTATCAAGATGTTAACAGTTCGTTTTTAGTTTATTCAGTAGTACACAAAAAAATTAACTGTAAAAAAATAATCAGTTACTGTAAAATAAATTCAGCAATTTATTTTACTCTCTCGAACAAATATAAATATAATTCAAATTTTCTTTCTTGCTAACCTATACAACTAAAACTTCAAATTGAACCTCTAAAATTTGAATTTTAATAACGCTAAACCTATAGTTCAAACTCTTGATAATCTAAACTTGCTTTAATTAGAAGTAAATTGGCTTGCCCTTGAATTAACAAGATTCGTCAACAGTTCTGGATTAAACAATTCATGTTTTGTTAATTTTGTAGTATATGGTTGGATTAAAATTATTTATATCCATTCTAATTATTTAATATTTTAAATTTTTAGGCGAATAATATATATTTCAGTACTTTTTTATTCTAATTCATAGGTATTTTTTCTGGTTTTTTTACTTCAACAGTGAAAATGATTGTTCATGACTAACTCAATAGTCTGTAAAAAATACAGATATGATACCATTTTAAGATTGAAATTTAATTGGAAATTATTTTAAAACAATTTCCAGGGTAAATTGGACCAATATAATTTATTAACCTAAATAATAATAAGCTAAATCAATGATAATGACTACAGTCAGGATGTTTCTGTTAGACATTGATGCTAACATGCTCAATGCTCAAACATGCTGCAAAACATAATGTTGACACAATTCATGATTGTGAATACAGAGTTATTGAATTTGAAAAGGTTTATGTATCACTAAGTGATACATTAGTCTTGTAAAATGTACATAACTTGTATTTTGCAAGTTCGCTATTACTACATCCTCTAAAGAATAGACAGTAATCACAAAAACAGAACAATGCAGAGCTGCATTCCACACAAAACATTAAAATGATTGTTATATAGATAAAAGAAGGGAAACAAAACTACAAACTAGAGACATCTCCCTTCATTAATATGATCTGATGTTCATCATTTATTATTGGTTGAACATGTTTATTTGTGTGTTTTTTTACTAAACCTTCATCCAGTTGCTCAGCCCCGTGGAGCATGAGTGCTTGTGCAGCGGAAATTTGCCGCCCATTGCATTTTGTAGATTTTGAGGGGTTTTTCACGCAATTATAGGGGGGTACTTGTACGTGTACGATATCTAAAATAATGTTACAAAGATAGTTTTAACCAATAACTTACATAAGATTAGAATATCAAAACAAAAGAAATATTTTTTTATTAAGGTGTTGTTTTTGGTTTTTTAGGTTGTTGTGGTTTTTGGTTCATCTAATTTTTCGTTATAGATGTTGCATCTACCACTGCAGTGACCTTTGCAAACACATTTTTCCACTTGAGGATAGCCGCACGTCAGTACACAGTGAACTAATGGCCATTTCTGGGAAAAGACCACCCCCCATTGTAGTGGTAGTGGGGAGAACTACATCCTGGGCTGAAGCTTCTAAAGACCTAATAAACACTAAAACTTAAAAAGGCAGGAATCTGCCGCACGCACAAGCGGATGAAGGTTAGCATAAAAATCTTAATTACAAGTTCAGCTATCAAATATATTTTAAAACGCTCTTCTTTTTAAATATTAAATAAAAAAATTATATTCAAATAGGATATACAAATAGTATCTTTTTTGATTAACATTTACAACAGTTCATTAATTGCTATAATGTACAAATATTGCTCTACATATAACATAAGAAATCTGAATTATTTACAAAGAAAGAGTGAATTCTGTATTAAAAGAGAAACATTACTTTGATTGTGGTGTTGAATTTTCTTGGCTAGAACTGGAAATATTCAGTGGTTTGTTTGTCATATCTCTCAGAATTAATACATATTATTTTATAAATTATATTATGAACTCTCATTTTTATATATAGAAAAGTAATATTTACTTCAATTTTCCAATCTTCATGGAACAAATCATATATCCTATTTTATAATCAGTAAGGACTTTACAAAAATAGAAAATAATAAAAAGATACAATTTGAAAACAACTCATTACATAGTATTAAATAAGTTCCGAAACCTGACATGATGTAAGATAAATTCTTTCAATTTGAAAATAGTTATATTCTATTCAAACACTTCCATTAACAACAATTATCCCTTCATTTTATTAAATAAAGTAACACCACTTTGAAATTGTAATGATACATTTTTTATTGATATAACTATTAAACTTACCTTGATATCAATATTTTAGATAAAGAGAACTCCATATCTTAACATAAACAAATTAAAACAACAAATTGGAGAATACATTGAAATAAATTTATTTGTCAATTTCAATTTCCAACTTTTTTTAACTCGTCGAACTGTCTTTTTTTTCCTATTTGTAATAATTTTGATATGAAATGACTAGCTACAATTGACTTTTATTCCTTTCATTAACTGGGTTAAGAATGGAGTACTCTGAATACCATATGGTAAACTTTACAAAGTATTTAACAACTTAAAGCTATATTTAAATACTGTCATTTATTAGTTTAGATGTGTTATTTTATTCTCAAGAAAGCAGGGAATATTCATTTAAGTGTTAACTAGTTTAATATTAATTATTTTATAGAATTAATAAGATTTATAGCATTAATTAGTCAGATTTATTATTTTGTTGAAGAAAAAAATAGTTTTGAGTTTAGTTTTTTTAGTAGGCTACATATAATTATTTATGTTTTATCTGTACAACCCATTCAAATCAGCGAAGCTCTTAAACATGACTTATTAGGCTTTGTTAACATCAGTATTCAAAGAAAAATCAGGAATGTATTTTTCATCTTGGTTTCAGTTTGAAATAAATCCTTACTTAGTAGTAACATTACAGTCATGTTTTGTTAGCAGTATTGAAAAAAAAAATCTATATGTGATATAAATGTTTTTTAAACCTAGTAGTGTAGTAATCTCTGAAGAAGGAGTATATCAAAATTTAAAATCACTTATAATTATCACCACAGAACTTTTCAAATATTATCGTATGTAGAGAAATTGCAAGATGCTTAAAAATGTTAGCGAAGTAACCTACAAAAATATAGACTTAAAAATGAAAAGTAAAATTGTGTAAAGTGGTACTGGGGTATAGCGATGTGTCGATACTCGATACCGAAACTCGAATTTTCTAAACTGCCACAAATTTTGTGTAATCGCAAAACTCGAAACTGACACGATTTTCAATTCATTATTTTTGTTTTACCGGTAATAACGAGCAGATATAAATTCAATACTTCGATGACACAAGTATTCTGTCATTATCATCGGTTTTATTTAATCCTTGGTGACGAAATAATGCAAGAATTCCAATCCAAATATAGGCTACCATAATTATTGATTTACTGGTGGTTCTGAAACCAATATTGTTTTTAGGCTATTGAGAGTGATAGTTAAGTTATTCAAATTTTTTGTTTTTAATTTGATTTCCATTACTATAACCAGGAATGTAAAAAGTCTTTATACATTTTGTAGCTCTGGAATTATTGTAAGAGTAACACTGATAAATATTTTCACGAGTAGAAGTTCGAGATTCAATGTTTTTAGTTCCAGTTTTGATTTTGAGATTCAAAAATTCCTGGTTTTGACCATCACTACTGGGGTACCAACAGTTGTATTATGTGTGCACGTTTTATTGCCAACTATGATTGTAGTGAGGGACAGTGTTCAGCCACTATTGACAGTTGCTGTAGTGCAGCTTAATAAAAGTGTAAAGACTTAAGACTAATATTTATTGATCAATCTCAAGTCTGTCATCTTTTTTTACTGGTCCATGATGAAAGATCAGCAGACCTTTCACCGGATTTTATGAGATTGTGTTCTTTATTTTCATCTACTTTACTCGATTTTATCCGTTTATTATTGTAGGTGCAAAAATTAGAACGCAACAAAAATACACCTAAATTGCTATATAATTCGTGCCAGATTGCTTGAAAGTAGATATTTTGACATAATGAGAGCTGTGGACTCTTTTCTACTTCTAACCACAAACTATTTTGATAGAAAACTAGGCATTCAGGCCATTAAAATTTTAAAATAATATACACAAACTTCATTAAAAAATTAAAATGCACCTAAAGTCTGTGTAACCTGATTAGGAATTCATTGTGTCTCAGTATAATACAGAGCATTTGAATGATAATAATAATCCATTAATTATAGCAACAAAATAAAAATACACCAATTTTTTGAAAATAAATTTTTGACAGTGATTTTTGCCCTCTTTAGTAAACATCAGTTGTATATAAATACTCTATTTTCTCCATATGTACACATTTCATTTTAATTTGAAAAAACTTTTCTACAAAAAAGGTTAATGTTACCAAAATTACAAGACAATGTTTATCTACAAATAGATAAAATATATGACAATAGGAAAGCAAGATTAAATTCCAAAGAACTGACAAAAGCATTGCGCATGGCTGGGAGAGGTTGTCATGAAGAGAAGAGGTAACTGTCGAGGTGTGCGAGTCTCCCAGAGTTGGTCAAAAGAAACTTACAGGCCCAGAGCTCCACATCGTGACAAACATTTGCAACTTACACAATTTTCACCACTCATTTTGACTCTGGTAGCAAAAACGGGAGCTATCCAGAAAGTAGATTACGTTTTTGTTTTCCTCCACTAGGGGTTGAGCAAGCGCGGCCATTTTGGTGTCTGGGTGTTTCGCAATTCAGTCTGCATCTAAACATGTTGGTCAGAGTTTTTAAAGTTTCTATTTTTCAGTTTTATATTTCTGTGTTAATTAAAAAAATACCCCGATCTTTGAAGTGTGCTCTGTGCAAAAGGCTTTGTGAAGTGTACAGGAACAACATTATAACTGAAGGTGGAGTGAGTCTGGATCCTGAGATTAAAATATGGCCGAGCTAAAGTTCAGGACAAAGAGTGAAGTTGAAGATCATGCATGGCATTTACTATTCTGGGTTTTCCACTTCACTCTTGAACGTCAATTCGGCCATATTTTAGCTCAGAACACACTCCATCTTCAGTGATAATGTTGTCCCCATACACTTCCCAAAGCTTTTGATAAATTTATATCCGTTTACCATTTTTTTTAGTCATAAACCTTATTACCGCCGGCTCCTCAAAGTTGCAGCATTTTTAATTATCACAGAAATTACAATAACTCAACGGAGCACAGTATAAACCTCTGACTAGCACATTTAGATTCCAACTGAGTTGCGTAACACCCTGACACCTAGGTGGTCACACTAACCTAACCCCTAACGGACAAAGACGAAAACGTAAATCTACTTTCAAGATACCCCTCATATATACAGAAATTTTTTATTCGTCCACACTAACAAGTTTTACTTTTATTACTACATTGAAGTATTTGCTTGTAAAGGAGGTATGGACCTAAGGATTTTCTGATGATCATGATTAAATCAAGCTCCAAAGTGTTTTACTAAAAAAAAACTTTAATATCTTAAAAGGAGAACGCAGTGAGAACTTGGGAAAGGGCATTTCATGGACGAAACATGTAAGTTATAGAAAATCATAAATTAATTATTACATGTGACATACAATTTCATACCTAACGCATATTGATCATATTTATTACAAATTATGACCGTATGGTTCTGTTGTAAGTGTTACGACTGTTATGAAAGTGTTATGTTAGAATGATATCTTTGGCAGATTCGCACACCTTGCTAAAAAATAATATTAAACACCCAATCCAAGAGAAATTAAAACCCATGAGTAGCCCAGATCACGAGGTATTATGAGAGGAAGCAGACACATAACGGAGGCAATTACTTGTGTTGAGAAGACGTTACTTAAGGACTTTGCAGCCCTGGAATAAGGCTTTGGCTTTGCAGCCGGAGTTGCCGGAGAGAATTTTAAGGTCGGCAGACGAGACGGTTTGTTCATCTGAGTTGTCTGGAACACGACGCAAAACACGCAGAACACTAACGTTAAAACAATGGCCTACTATAAAATAACCACTCAGGCTGATAATGGAAATAAAACTAATTAATCGGTCTGGTATACTGAATAATAAACTGAAAACAGGTTTTTAATTCTTATATAAGAGATTACAAACTTCTAGCCAAATTTAAGCTTCAAATTTATTTAAATTATGTTTGCTTAAATAAATTTTATTAATTTTATAAATACATTTTCTAAATCCTTTGACTCAGCTGAGTGATTACTTTAAAAGAATTTAGTAAAACATTTAAAAAATAATAAAAGCACTGAAAACACAAGCGGACTACACACTTCAACAGCAGGCTCCAACTGAAAAATAACATAAGAACAGTGAAAACGGCTGCAAACTTCAAAGGGGTAAATAGTCTTCAGTGGAGTGCCAAACAACTTGCAAAAACGTGCATCTACAAAATATTCACAATTACTTCATACTTGGAGAATCAACCTTCTTCTTGCAAAAATTAAAAAAACATTAAATGATGTGTGAATTTTTTAATAATTCATACATTCACAAACTAAAGTTTTTTTTCTTATCAAGAAAAAATTTATCAAAACAAATTTTTTACATATAGTACATAAATAGGTCTGAATAACTAATTAATCAATGAATAAGTTTTTAGTTATTATTACAGTACAGTACTTATGAGTTTACAGTTTTAATAGTAAGAAAAATATAATAACTTTATATAAAATATCGTTCATATCTGATTAAAGAGTTTATAAAATTATTAATTGGTCATGGAGTCTCATGATGTTTTCAGGTAAGAATGTATCGTATAATACTTCATGCTAAGAAAAAGTTTAATTCCATAAATAAACTCTTAATCCAAATCAAGAACTAAAATTTTAAAAAAACAAGCCAAGCCTGAAGCATTTGAACACATAAGATTTTCAACAACTAAAAACTCAAACAAGAGTTATTCTACAATGTTTTTAGTCCTGAAATAATTCATAACAAGCTGATG
This sequence comes from Nephotettix cincticeps, assembly GCA_023375725.1. Classification (NCBI taxonomy): domain Eukaryota; kingdom Metazoa; phylum Arthropoda; class Insecta; order Hemiptera; family Cicadellidae; genus Nephotettix; species Nephotettix cincticeps. The sequence goes on from CM041789.1 coordinate 62,374,005, forward strand.
AATAGAAGTTTCGGTAGATCTATTTTTCCTGACACATTTTATTTTACTATTTACTTATACTTATTGATGTAAAGTTTTTAGGATATTTTCCGTTATACGTATAACACTGTTTGGATAGCTGTTTACAGAAAACGAATAGTGAAAACTAACTAAGTCTTTTACTGATGATTATTGACAGTATAAAAATATGATAAAAAATACCAATAACCAACCTAAGTTAACTCCACAGCGCGCTATGAGCGTATGTTAGGGACCAATGCGTAACATCATAATAAACGTGATATTGCCGACATACAGCCCTCTGCAGAGTTAAGTTAGGTTGGTTATTGATGTTTTATATTGTTAATAATAAGTTTATACAGAAAACCACCAAACCATTGGGTTTCTGTTATACCTGTATTTTGCTTTATCAAACGACACTAAAACTATTTTTTCTACAGTTATGTAAATTTACATGGTTTAGCTATTTCGGATATTTAAGGAGTGACGTAGACTTAAAAATAAACTAAAATACATAGCCTGTCCTATTATTAGCAAACCATCAGGAAACCATTGAACAGCTGTTTAAACAGTGGTATATAACAACGAAAAAAATCCAGTTTTTATATTGGTACGGTATTAGCAAAAACTATATGAAAATCAAATAAAACAATAGAAATAATGATGTAGGCCTACTAGTTCTTGTTTTAATATTGTAACACTATTCAATAACCTTTGCACCTGAGAAAATTATTGATTCAAAAGTTCAAACATAGATGAAATTGAGTTCATAATGACCTATACCAAAATAACTAGTAAATTGAAGATTGTTATTGGACAAAAAAATCAACTAGTTGAAAATTACTATTTTTTATTTCAATTTTTCATAGAATTAATCATTTTTGTAAATTTTTAGTTTCACTACGCAAACCCATTGATAACCTAAAACAAATTAATCGAATATTGATAAAGGAGAAACACACTCGTGTAAGAATTGGAGTAGTAAAGAGCAAAAAATATTTAAATCAACTAAAGTAAACATACCTCAATAAACGATGCTCGCTTAGAGGTGGGTTCTGAAGCATGTTGAGTCAGCGTCGGCGTGGCGGAGAGGCCCGTCACGTCCTCCCTACTCTGGAACTCTCCACGACTGCTTCTGGAGGATAGGGACTGGCGAGAGCTGGAACAACAGCATGTAACAAATTCTAAATTATAACATCCCCATAAAATGGTATCGTAATACAATATTTTTGCTTGTTAAAATTAGAAAATCTGATAAAATCCTAAATGTGACTTGTTAAATGCATATAAAGTAAAAAATTAAACTAACACAACTAATTCTACTTTGCAAATGTTCAAAAAAATTGAACAATTTTAACAGAAAAGAAAGGGATAGAACAGGTATTGAGTTATAATAAAATGAGAATTAGAATAATTTCTATCAAAAGCAATTAATAGTTGTATTCAATTAAAAATGGTGAAAATCATAAATGATAAAGTGATATAAAAATATATAGTGCCAATATATTTAAAATGAATGCTTTTTAAGATTTTTGATCCTTGCATTTAAAATTTCTTTAAAATTTTAAAATTCACAATGGCAAGAAATGATTCACAGCTTTTACCTAGATAGGAATGAATTGGATTTTTATTAATGTTTACATACATCAGTTTATTTTAGCAAATTTCCCAATTGAGAAATAGGAAATTTATAAGGCCAGCAGGAAATACATATGTATTTCCATATGTATACATATGGTATTATGGTATATATGTACATACCATATACATTGAGCAAGAAACCATATGATGAATTGGACAAATTATATAATACCATAATTAAAATAGAGCGTGCATTATCAAGGCCCAAACGAACTGATAATAACTGCAAGGGGTTAAGGGAATGGGAATGTATAAGGGCATACATTTTATCTTGAATTACACATTCATGTAGCATGTAGGTATGCTTTTTGAACGTTTTCTATCGTATTTTGAGACTTTAACTACCTTTGATGAACAAAAAAATATATCCTTCAAGCTTGATAAAGACAGCATAACAGTGTTTTAACTGCTCACCACTTGTGACATATTAGCGAATTTCCCATGGGGAAGAAGCTATTAACGTAGTAGATCTCAAGGCAAGACTTAAGCCCGGAACCATGTAATTTTTTTTATTTAAGGTACCCCGGGGACCAAAAACAATAGTCGTTAACAATTTTTAATATATATATGTAAATACATATGTACGTGTCTGTTAACACGACAACTCTCGTAAAAATAGTCTGATCGAGACCAAATTCGGTAGAGACATGTATTCCTATATTAACTCAGACGAGTTTCTAAACCAGACATATCAGTCTATCAAAACGGGTGGTTTAGGGGGTTTTTATACCCCAAAAATGAGTTTTTTGCAATTTTCACATGTAATTTTTAAAATTTTCTAATTTAATCTTTTACTATTAGAATCAGCTCACTACACAATTTAGTTCTTTAAACTTTTTCTCTATCTCCAACAGTTATCGAGATATAAAAAAATCTAAACACGGTACGTTGTATTTTGGGTCTCCAATGCTAATCTTATGGAGGATAAGGAAAAATAAATATTTCACTTATCAACATTTTTGGATGAAACTTGGTATTTAGCTTTATGTGGTTAAGATCCATTCTTTTTTACTTAAAAAATGTTGCTATTTTTATGTTAAGCTTATGTTTTTGTGTTTATTATGGCAGCCAACCTGCAGACTCTTTCTCCATTTGAATCTTATAGAGAATATGCAAACTCATTTATTTTAGTCATTTTATTCATAGTATGCTTCCTGGATTGATTAATTGACTAAAATACACAGATATGCCACTAACCTGTTGTCAATCAATCCTTGTAGGATTGTTACACGTTAGTAGCCTATCTATATATTTATACATACAGTTACCCAATAATTTACCTTTTACCCCACTGATTTGAGAATGTGAAGTGACTAATTACCTCACCTCAGATTTGCAACATGAAGTCACGAAATAGTAAACGCGTAACATGCAGAAAAAGCCATATGCATGTGAAATAAGTTGGTAGCATGGCTGTAAATCAGTTGGCCAAGAGTTGCTAATTCGTCTGAGCTTCTGTCGAGACTGAATGTTTCTATTTTAATGATTGGTTGTGATCTAGTAAAATGAAGGCTGAAAATGTGAAATGATTATTTATCTATACCAGAACAATTTAAAGAATTATCAAGCGTTGTGTCTTTAGATCTTCTACCACGGAAATCTAAACTCAAATATGAACAAAGGTATGAACAATTTATTTTTATTCTGAAATGTCACAATAAAGGTTCACTTCTGTTTAAAAATATATAAGTTTCATTACCAATTTCTATGTTTTATGGTACCTGTAGATAAAATATAATGTGAAACTTGAGAGCAAAGAGCAATTGCCGAATTCGAAAAACTATTCCACACAACCAGAGGCGAGTAAGGATCTCTCGAGTGAGGAAACTGCCCATTAGCTGAAGAAATAACTAAAGTATATTGGATCACATAAAACGACAGATGTTTTATCTAGAAACCACAATGGAGAAAATATTTTCCATCTAATTCATATAAAAGTTATCAAACTCTTACTTTTAGAAAACACTAAAGGGCAAAAAGTTTGGTGGATTGATTTCTTGATGAAAATATAAGTTCATTTCCCAAATGGAGTTGGGGATTTGCAATCCCAGTAAGAAAACCAATTTTTAACCACAACACAGCTAACCTTTTACAAAATTGCCAGTACATACATCGATAAAAAATATTGATATAGTACTTGCCCAAAGTTGACTATCATATTATGACTGTTTGCTGAGAAGTATAGCTGAAGGTGGTATTAAATATAAGCAAATCAGCTTCTTAATCTGTCATCATGCTTGGGCATGAGCATGCAACACATTCTACTTTGGGTGCAGAGACAAGCATGCTAGTGGGCAAGCATGATAACTAAACCAATGTTGTAAGGAAAACTTAAGTCCCAGAGTAACTCATTCAGATATTTTATGACTATTTTATTTATTTCATTACAAGTAAAATAAAAAAATTTCAATTGTAGTTTTGATTTTACACTTTTTGATTCATAACATATTTTAATATCCGTTTATACAGCACAATACTGAATATAGAAAGTTTTTTAACTAGGAATACGCTTATATATTTGTGTAATCCAATGGGCAAACTCAAAAACCCCCTGAGTTTAAGTAGCATAGGTACTGATTTGTTAAATAATGTACACAAAATAGTCATGACGCACACCTTACCAGGTCTTTATTGTTGACACAGCACTTACAAACTGAAGAACTGATAATATAGAATTCAAAGATTAGATTTAGCTAAAGAAAAATCATAAGACAAATAATTGTCCGTAAAGACCATCCTCATGATTAGACCAGTTTGTAAACCAAGTAAACCAAGGTAATCCTATGTTAAACTATAGGTATCTTACACTTCATTGGCTGTTGAACTATTAAATAGGAATCCTAGGGAATATATTAGCCTTAGTCAGTAACAAGATTACAGGATCAAGCCACAACCATCTCATACTTCTTTATCACATGGTAGGTCACCATTTCAGTAAGCGGTTTGTAAAAGGTCTTATAATTCCTTGTATGACGCAATACAATTCCTTGTTATGGTTTCCTGTACCCAACGTAGACTATTTGAAAATACAACGCCTACTATTTTTTTTTTCATTGGATGTTTTCTAAAGTACGCTTTAAGAAAAAACAGTTTTTCTATTCAAGGTAAAGGATAATTAATAAATACTGAAAAAATATTTCCAACCATTCAAAAAAATAGATATTTTTGTTAAAAATTCTACAATTTATTGTTTGTAGTCAGGTAATTTCATCAATGTTAATTTCTAATTTTTGATACTTAACTAACCTTGATCAACAGCAATAACTTTGTATGAACAATAACTTTGGAATTTTACAGTAACTTTTGATTATTGGATATCACCATTAAAAGCTACTGGTCATCAACCATTTTCTCTAGGATAGTTAATTTTTTTCTGACTGGACACGCTAAAATCTGTTAGTCTATCAAATATAAAACATTAATTTCTTGAATAAAAATGTTACCATATCTGAAAAAGTACTTTGAAAATCACTGTCATAGTTTCTCCGAGCCGCTGTAAAACCCGATGCAACAATAATTGAAAAATTTAGGTTGGCAAAAGAAAGAATAGATTTTCCAATTGCATAATTCACATCAAAATGCCTTAATTTCCCATACTTCCAATTGGGAATACATTGAGCTCACAAGAATGAACTAGTTTTTTTGTGTTGCTTAACTAACAATTTACCACCTGACTCTGAGACAACAAAAATGTAATTAAAAAACAAACAGGCAAAACACTAATTAATAGTATCTCAATCAACAAAAATCTAATTACAGTTTGGTAAACTGAATGAGATGACATGAAAAGTAATTCACGTAATTCATAGTTATCTTGACACATTACCACGTGCAGTATAAATATTTTACAGAAAATAGGTTTACCCTGTTGCCAAACAATAATAAAAAGTGTGACAAAAGTGCAGAAGCTGGAAGAAGTATGAATATTTAGCCATTACAAAAAACTACCTGGCTCTTGAGGGGTTTTGTGCAGCGGGTGAGCTTTTCCTTCGAACGCTGCCAAAAACAATCCACAATTGTGAGTGTGGATATATGTAGACAGGAACAACTTGTTTCAGATACTATGTTTAACCAGATTTAATTCTTCTTATACAATGATTTTCACCACTATGAGTAAGTTTTACTAAAATAACGAGTTTATTCTACTTACTTAACTAATGATGTTGTGCCTATCTGTTGTTTCGTTACTGAGGCAAAAATAAGACTCAACAGCATTTTTTTAACGATTCTACTTAGCTAATAATATAAACTTAAGTGGAACTTGGATAATCCAAACTTCTAAGGACGAGCTAAAAACTTAAAATTATTTGAAGATTTTTTCATAAACGTAACCAAAAACAATAATATACATTTTAAATGCAAACTCTTTATTAAAAAGACTCTACATTTATTATGGATTCATTGTTTATTGCCTTTCTGCAGGCAAATACAGTAAATTAACTACAAAATAAAGTACAGTATAATATACTTTATTTACTTTACACCACCAGGCCCAGAGTGCCTTGCGATGGCAAAACCGGCTTCATACACGAGTCAAAGTGTTGGCTGTATTCGGCACCAGTATTCCTTCTCTTTTTCTGGTAATAACATAACTAAATTTAAATGTATTCAGCAATATCTGATTTCCTATAGGCTGCATTGCTGCAAACTTTAACGTATATGATTATTATCTAAGCAAAGTTCATAGCAAAATACTGAAATGAAAACCTATAACCAAAGAGAAGAAAATATTGAATTTTTAATACCGTTTTGACGAACAAGGTACTACATAATAAACATTAAACACATTAATAATTAATTTACAGAGTTGGCTGTATTCGGTCACATACTTCTTCTTTTTCTGTTGGTTGATATGGCGATCTCGTCTCACAATCTTTTTCATTGAAGGCTTATGAGGAACGACATGCGTAAGTCTGTATATTGACGCTGGTGCAAACTTGGTCTAATGTAACACTTTTGCCAAATATCGTTTTAAGTTTTTTTATGAATTTATAAACACTTTGAGTAAGAGATTAATTTTTAAATCTCAATTTACTGTGCCAAAAATCTGAATTGACCAAATTATGATAGAGGAAATATTTCCTCTACGAAATTATCCACGATTTTTTTGCATTGTTAGAAAGAATGGAAAATGCTAAAAACCACAAGAAATGTTTGAATTAAAGAAGTTAGAGTTATCCAAGTCCCACTGTATTATACAAACATTTTTGATAGAAATCACTGAAAAATAAAATCCTCTAAATATTATTTTCAACTGAATACTCTTATTAGGAAATAATTAGATACCAAAATATTTCGCAGATATTGTTAAAATTCTTGTTTAAACTAATATAAATTTCTGAACTACAAAGTGTTATTACTTATTATGTGTTTATTACATAAAACTTTATATTACTTAGGTAATACTTGGATTAAAGTGGAATATTAATATTTTAAAATTTTATTCTTTAGCAAGAAACTTTACTTATTGGTAACTGGCTTACGTTGTTGGTTCTGTCCTTCTTCGGCTAGTGCTGCGTAAAACAAATACCAAAAAAATGTTCTCTTTAGGTATGATTGTGTGCTATAACTATAGCATATATGACCATAAACCTATCACAACAGTGTCATAGACCTTAATTCCAATTCCCTTCCTTAATCACTCATCAAGAATGATTTAGTTCATCAAAAATTAAGTATTGCCTATTTTAAAGTGACACCAACTTAGGAGCAGTCACATATTATTTTTCCCTAGGAGATAAAATAGTTTCAGTGCATGAGTATTTTCTAAAACTTATCAAGGATTTACATTAAACATTAACCCTTTAAAGAGTACCATATTTTGTGTCAAAATAGTATTGACGTTTTAAAACGTCTTTTAATGGTTCCGCAAAAAAGTGTAGCGACGTTTTAAAAGGTCATTTGACAAAATTTGTTCTAATACACATATATATATACATATAACCTGACACAGATTAATTCTTAAGCTATAAATCTATAATTAAAGACACATAGATACGCGGAACATGTGTATTGGTGTATTCGGTAGGTTAAGGGTAATCTGCGGAGGGTTTCTTAGGCGGGGTGGTCGCAGCGGGAAGTTTCGGCGGAAAAAGTGGCGGCGCGGCATGAAGTTTCATTAAATCTGTTATTTATAGCACTGAAGGTTCAGCGCGTAATAAAAGTGAAAGCGTTCTACACACCCTATTATTGACGTCTGTATCTCAGTAGCTGAGAGTTATTCATTTGCTAGAAATCACTCGGTGCTTTCTTTAGTTAGTTTGATTAAAGGCTTAAGAGTTTTCTTTCTTACTCCTTAACAGCTCTCAAATAATGACGTTTTAAAACGTCGTTACTCCTTAAAGGGCTAAAATTAGAGCATCAAAAAATAGGTGCTCATGAAACGTATATTCATTTAAATTTTATGCTGTTCTTTTAAGTCACAATTTATTACTGTCTTGTAAGTATTAGTGTTGTTATAATTTCTTGTATGTTACTCTGTTTGCCCAAAAGAATTATAGTAGGCCCCTACTAATCTAGTAATTAATACAAAATCCAGACAAAAATGTATTTTTAACATTATAACATCGTATAAAAAAATCTAGAAAAAATACATATATAAAAATAATACATGAACAAAGAAATAACAAAAGCCTTAATATTTAGGCTATTCTACTCTAGAATATAACCAGTCCACATAGAAAATAGACAATTAAGTACAGAATTTACTAAGGCCAAAAGGTAGATGCCACAAAAAGCAAGAAAATATGTATGATGAAGTTTTTTGAGTACAAAACACCCACACTCTTTCTCAAAATTCAAGCAGTAGACTGGCGAGTGATCTAATGCTCAATGCCACCTGACAACTCAGCTTTATTCTCACCACTCGTAACAATACCTAATCAAGGTACAGAGAGTGATTGCCGAACGGTCGATGTCTTTTTTGTCTCTGAAGTTAGTTTTTAGTGCTTTTGTTACCTAGTTTAGGGAATTTTGCCGATTTAAAATAGCGGAAAAGCAGAAGCGGGTTGCGTTGACGACTACACAAAGACTGGAATTGATTTATTATGTAGAAAACTAAGATAAAATTTGTAGGTTAATTTTTAAGGAAGTAATTATTTAATTAAAAATATATTATATATTTGAATTATGAATTTCACTAAAACATTTAGCATTGTTTAACATCGCTCTTCAGTTTAAACTAGGTTTTTTAGATAATTTTTTTTATTGGAAGGGGCAGATTACTCCATAGTGAAAAGCCATTGGTGATTGGCGGGATTTGAAACCAGGACTTTGGGCACCAAAGCCCCGCACGCTCTACCCCCAGACCAGCGCGCTCCCCTTAAACTACGTTTTACAGTCAATAAATTTATTTTTTATGGTTAAAAGTACTGTTTACGTTACCCGTTTTCAGTGCTTAAGTACGGATTATATCTGCAATTTTCACTATCGGCGGTAGATAGTGAATACTACTCATTTCCGTGAATAATCGAGACTTCGCTGTGCTAATAATTTGTTATTTACTCTATTGCTTTCCTACAGGAGACTTATTTAACTTTGCTCAGGAGCAAATCACCAAGAGCTTATTAACTCTATGCTTATAGCTTCGGAGATTTTAAATAAAGATGAGTTAGATTCTGAACACTACAGAGCAGTTCTCCCCTTCTACCCCTTCCCGCTCTTACCTGGCTGTGATGCTCTCAAGTGTACTCCTCTTCTGCTGTCTATTTACAATACATGAATATAATAGCGTTTATAATGGTTGGATGAATTAGCACAAATGGCAACATCAGTGAATAGGAATTTTTACTTGTTTGTAAAAATATTTAATCAGGTTTACATTAGTTTGGATTGGTAAAACAATAAATTCAATATTGATTGAAACACATAAAATAAGACTCATATTGACATCACATCACATATCTTTGGTAGAAATACTACTCGAAGCGCTATCAGTACAAAATGTGTTTGTGTAAAACTTCACAAACGCATAAACATTCAACTATGACAGTCAAGAGTAGCTGACATCCTATAATTCAATTAAAAATTCATGTAACTTAGAGGATTGGACCTCGGTACTGGTAGGCCTGGTCTAATGAATTCAGCAAGTTGGGCTAACCTGGATAATCGAGATCGCAGTCCTGGCCGGACATCATCGGGTGAGGTGGCTGTGGAGCAGGATGGGCTTGGCACGACCTCCACTCTGTTGCCAAACTCATCAATGAGTGCCAGCTGTGTTTGACGAACAAAGGTGCCATGGTTCTCTCGACACTACCATCAAAACATATGGCAACATTAAAATGTTTAATAATATTAATTGAAACAAAATATTAATAGGTTTGAAATATCTAATCTTGTATTCTTGTCCATGTGTAAATCAACAGAAAGTTATATTTCAATAATAGGCCTAATAAGATATGAAGTTACAGAATAACGAAGAATAATTTCACAAAATAACCAGTACACCCAAGAGCCTTTATGGACTGACAAAGGCATTTAATAATCATGATCAAGATTCAAGATGCATTTATTTCCATAAAAATAAAAATAATAATTGGGTACATTTTTGTAAGTAAAGGAAATATTACAAAAATATACTAGCCTATAGTACGGAACAAAATTTGTTTTCCAATTTCGTTGAGGATAATGTTGACTATTTAAATTTTCAAAAGAAAAACTTTCAATGATATATATAGGCCGACAAAAAATAGACTAGTAGGAATGCTACTAATAGATATTTATGAAAATGTTTCATGTTTATGAAAAGTATTATGCTTTAAATACAGCATAATACTTTTGCTGGTTAGCTGTGCTCACTTCTGTTGATCTGATATTATTAAAAAACTCCAAATTTTATTACTTTTATGGGGGTAAAATTGACTCTATGCGAGGGTTAAGTTTATTTAAAATATCTAAAACCTAATTCCAAAACTACACACCGAGATGATTTTGTTGACACCTAGAACATTGAAATCAGAAATGAATGAAAGTATTGATTGCTATTTTTATGGCTTCACTTATTAGCTTATATATAAAAATTACTTGCCTGAAAATATGTTTTTCCTTGAACAGTGCCATTATTCTTTCCTTTAGGCTCATCAAGGACTACGCCAACCCATTTTCCTGTTGCAAATCCTGTAGTTCCAAGATAAGCTACTTCCCCTTGGACTCCCTTTCCAACAACTTCAACTCGTGAGCCAATTTGAAGACTCGCCATACTAGTATTTTCCTTCAACTAAGAGATTCTGGAACAAGGAATTTTAAATTAAATAGTTTAAATACCTCTATCTGTAGCAATCCTAAGTAGTTGAAGTAGTTGCAACTATAGTTTCGACCTACATTAGGCCATCTCAGGAAAACACATTAGGCTCATTAGGAAAACACATATCTGGCCGAACCGTGGAGTGAGCGGCGCCGCGACACTACTCCTGCTAATGTTCAGTCTAGACTGCTTGGAATGAAGGTGTCGCCTCATTTCTCTTTATCATTCGCCGCCGGTTTAATCGGCATGTCCTTCCTACCCTCCTCTCGCCCTCCAGTATTCCAATAGCGGTGTTATAAATAATATTTGTTTGAAAAAGTTGATCATTCAGTAGATTTAAAAGCTCTGTAAATCTTGAATTCTTCGAGTGTGTTAACTTTGAATTTATCCTGTGGAAAGTGAAGTAGGTTGTGTGAAATTAAATGTTCTGTAAAGGTTGACGTCTGTTTAATGTTGTTTTCTTTGGTATATATTTGGTAAAAGTTCAATAAAAACTCACGTGGAAAACAATAGCACCTCGTCACTAAGTTATTTAAAAACAGTAAATCTCAAAACAAAATCTTGAAACTATGATTGGAGTCATGTTGGAGTCATGATTGGAGTCATCATGACAACAAGCTGTCTTTTGGAGAGCAGGTGATGCCAATCGCTGAAAAAGCGGCCAAGACAGATCTAACCCAAAATTGATGGCCCATGTCCCTGCTAATGACGCTTGCTGATGTCGTCCATACAGTCAGTCCTGTACTCTATGGTGCTGAGGTCTGGGCCAGTGACCTAGAATGGTGACCGGCTTTCACGAGTCTAGCGACGAGGTGCGGTCACTTCTGCCTACCAAATTGTCTCCAAACCAGTGGTAATAGTTATCGCTGGTGACCTCTCTATTGACCATCTTGCGAGGGAAGGACAGGCGATCCATCGCCGCAGTACTGAGACTGTCGCCAGGGAAAAGCAAGTTTGCAGCTTTTACCATTGACAATGCGAATGGGAGGCCGAGTCGACGTCGGTTACGGGTAAGTACTTTCGCTCTATATCTGCACAAGATACCGGCACTGCAGACACTGCACAGTACATTTTTTTCAAGTGGTCACAACCAGTGTCACTCTCTGCAGAGATTGGCGTAGCAATCCATCCATCAGAGCTATGCTCCAGGAAGAGAACATCTAAAACTGTGATAAGTACTATGTCCAATACATACTTTTGGTGAAAAGGTCAATTGCAATTGGTTTTAGCACTGCAATCACCCCAATGAGGAAAACCGTAGTGATATAATAATCAAAGGTCTTAGCTCGAACTAAAGTGCAAAACAGTTCCAGGCTAGTCCTAGGAGATGAGGGGGAGGGTTTAGTGTGTGCGAGTTCTACACTATCAGGTTTCTGGTGCGCATTAGCATTACCTCCTCCTCTCCAAAAAAATCAACGGTATCAGTGGACTGACACATACTTTCTACCTCAATTAAATTTTAAAAACAACAATCTGTAATAAAACTTATATTTTTTCAAGTTTATCTAAATATAATTTAATAATTTATTGCTTGAAAAATAACTATCCAATTTCTGAAAACAACAATAGAGACAAAGTTAAATTAATTTTTGGAATTTTAAGGGGTGGAATCCCCCCCTCCCGTAATACCAAGCTTTTTTGAGCGGGTTTTGTTGGGTGATATGTCCTTATGCTGCATACCAAGTTTCATGGAAAACGGTTGAGAAAGAGGGAAGAAACTGATTATATAATATTTTCCATAACAATAACATTGGGCGCTCTCAGACAATATAGACCACTGTGTTGATGCTTTCTTAGATTATCAACTGCACATGTGGGTCTTTGATGGGGACCCCAGATTACCTTACCTACAGAGGTGTAGGAAATGTTATCTACAGCATGAAACTGCGGATCATCTACTCTTTGATTGTATAGGGCTGATAGAGGTGAGGACCTCCACTCTAGGCAATTTGGAAAGGGTAGTTTTCTGCGACCGACGATCTCGTTGACTGGTTGTTGCAGTTTTCCAGGTCTCTTCATTTGGAAGATTCCTGATCTTTTAGGAAAGATAAGTTACTGTTGTGGTTTAATAATGTAAACCACAAATTATTATTTCAATATGGTTCAATATGTAATCCATTTGTTGCTATTAGTAAAGGCAACTAGTTTCGTTCCTCTAAGGGATCATTATCAGTCAAGGACATGTCCTGAGGCCTGATGATGATTCCTTAGAGGATCGAAACTAGTTGCCTTTAGCAAAAATCCAATTACATAATGCTAGTATTTAAACTGCTATAGAAATTATTTGGAATCAGGAGGCTGTAACCGCAAAAATGAAAAGAGAAGTTTTTAGGGATGCGCAAAAAGCCATAACGGCTGAAGGTCCTTGAGAGAAATCCACCTCTTTGAATGAATAACAACAGGATTTATTTTTTATGCCAAAAGACGTTAACTGAATTCTTATGTTCTAAAAAGTAAATTATTGTGTTTAATTAACATTGTGTAAAAAGTACTGTTTGGTTAGGGTTAAAAAGACAAAAACAATTCAAATTTAAATCAAAAAGTTATTTGTATATACCTTTCAAAATACTGGGGTTTTTCTTAAATAAATGTGATTTATCATGTGAATTTATACCCAGTTATTTAGATAGCCCAGTTATTTTTCAGTGGCACCTACGCACTATTTAGCTAAAGGGAAATAAATCTTGCCAGTAAGCGTTTAAAAAGGTCTTAGGTCTATTAGGCAATCGTATTTAATTTGAATTATTTATTGATCCACTACAACGCGCCTGGTAATGATAATGATTATATAAAATCTTGAATCAATTTATGCGAAATTTAATATGCATTTCTTGACTTACCTACACTTTAACTATTCAAGTTTTTATTCGGTTATGGAAAAACGCTTATAGGCGAATGTAACCTACCTTGTAGTTGAACTAACCTTTAAATATATCTAAGGGAAGAATAGAGTTAAGGTGTAATACCGACAGCGATGAATCTACGTTTAAATTACTCGATTTCACCTGGATTACACCTTCAGGAAATTACTTGTCTTCACCTGAAACACACGTTCAAAATCGGAAGGGCTCCATCTCATATTATATGATGTTCGTGGTAAGGGCTCTATATCATGTTAATAGACTCAAGCAAAAGTAGGTTAGGCTAGTTTACGTCCTTTTTGACATAAGATTTTGAAGTAGAACTGTACAGTGTTGCCAGAACATAAATGTCGTTTTACCAAGATTTACCCTGATTTCCCAAAAGATCTATGATTATTATCACATGGGGGGAATAATAATCATGTGGGGTTTCGATACTTCTTTATAGAGAGTTTTTTATATATATACCAAAGTGATTAAGCAGAAATGACTTCAAACATACAATTATTACCTTTTTTATTATAGTTTATTACTACCTTTATGGATCTCCATCCCCTAACATACCTACTTACTTGTATAGTTGATGTAGTCCCTCTGGAAGTTTTCAATTATTCTGGGTGCGTAGTTGACAATGGCTACTCTTTTTTCAAAGGCATGCAGTGGGCCCCTCAATCTGTTTCATTTATGCTGTAGAAAGATCTCTTAAGTAGTACTCCTATTCTAGTGGGGCTTAAATTTGATTATACCAGTCTGGAGGAAAGTAATATATGTACTCATATTACTTTCCTCCACAGCCAGGCTCCATGGTAGATTTTTTACCTTGATAGGGAGTAATAGGGAATTTAGGTCACCAGCTAAGAGCTGATCTGCGTGCAGCAGGTCTACGTACCTGGTGTTGTATTTCTATGTAAAGAGTTGTTTTTAGTAAAAAAAATACTGGGATTCCTATTGACAAGCAAGACTGATCCCAGGATGGGAAAGTAGGGATCAAAGTATCATTCCCCAACTCCTTGAAGTTTGCAATGAGTGAGCAGGTAACAGGTATGATTGCTCATAAGCATTTGGATCCCATAAACATCCCATGTACGACTGAGTTTCCATGTACCGGTACCTTGACTTTCAGTACCTTGACCGTTGGCAAGGTATGATTAAAAAAAATAATTTTTGCCACTTTATTTCTTTTTGATTGCAAGAATCTATGTGCATGCAGGGACGATTTTAGATGTTTTAAGACCCTCAGGATAACATCTATAGTTTTAAAGGACAAAGCACTATAAATTCCATCAGAACAAGGAGGCTACTAGAAATTCCTGGACTTGTCCTACACAGAGAGAGATATGTAGAAATGGAAAAAAGAGGATTGACACATAGTCTTTTAAATTTATACATACATGAGAGTGAGAGGAGGGAGCTTTCTCTAAAGCAGATTTTTCTCTTGCTGTTAATACAATTTTACATAAAAAACATTTTACCACAGTATAATATAGGCTGATAATTGAAATATACTCAAAACACGATTAGTTACGCTAAGTATACTTTGAATACTTTATTCTCATTTTGTTTCTGAGTTTTTAAAATGTAGTAAATATTCTATATATAAAGTATGGTATACGCTGTCATAAAGAGCTCTATACCTACATAATGTGTCTTGTTAAGAACAAGTAAACTGTAAATGAACTTTTAATAAATATTCTATTTTATAGCATTTTTTGGAATACCATAATTAAACCATAAAATTTAATAATCTAACAGTGTAAAAATAACAAGAACTGCGATAGTTGTAAAATATAATGGTAAAATATTAAGGAGGTACACATCCAGCTACTTGGAGGTCACGAATTGTGGATAGTTGTGAGAGATGGCGGTGGTTGTGGTGTTCTCTTGTGTGTATTAACGTCCGCACTATTGAATACTACGTTAATCCACGAAGACCATCCTCATAATTAGACCAATTCGTAATTCAGAGGGTGTGGTTCGGATTCCACGTTAAACTGTAGGTCCCTTATTTGCCATCGGCTGTTGGGCTATTAATTAACAGTCCTGTCTAAGGAATATGTCGGCCTTAGTCAGTAACAAGACTACAAGATCGCGCCACAATCATCTTACATTCATTCCTCATTCATACTTGGCTTAAAATACCTACCTGGGTAGGTCGCCATTTCAGTTAAAAAGTATAAAAAAAAGTATAAAAAGTACTGTTTCAATCAAAAGACCGAGATATTTAGAAAATATTAATTAATAGATGATATGAATATGATATTCTAAAGTCTAAATTTGAAATATGATAGTCAAAACATCTGCTTATTACTTTAGTACAGTCAAGTACTATCAATATACTTCACGACCCAGAATAGTGTGGTGTTTAAAATAATAACTACTAATATATTTTACCAGTCAATATTTTCTGTGGTCACTTGTGTAATCTTCCTATGATTACAGTATTTATATTCTTTTTTTATCTGAACAATCTCTTATCTAATGTTATATCAATAATCTCCATGACACATCAGAATCATTTCTCATAGTGGCAGGTGATAAAGAAATAATATGAGTCCTGGTTGGAGTCATGTGTTCAGTATTGGAATTTTACTAAACATCTTCACTCAACAAATACACAGCCTTTTTATCTATAAGTAAGTAAATTATATTATAAACGAGATCTAACACATCAGCATTCTAGCGTGAGTAGAGCGAACTTCATAGAACTTAAATTATAACTTAAATTATCAAAAACGGCATAATTTGTTTACAATATAACTTTTCATCCAAGAGAGATAAAATAAAAAAAAAAATTTTTCTGGTCTATAATTATGTTAAGAACATTTTGTTCTAAAATTACTGGATTATAACAAATAAAAAGCAACTTACACATTTTTTTTAAAGAAAGTATCAACAGTTCTTATTTTGTAAGTAGAAATATTTCTAAAAATCAATTTTTTGTCCACTTACCATAATGATTCTAGTTCAGATTGTTCCCAGAAGTGTGTAAAACAAGTGGTAAAAATTGCATAGCTGTAGCTCTAATAGTTTTTTAGTTATGATGAAAACGGTAAATAAAAACACTAGTTTCCGAAAATCACTAAAAAAGTTCTACTTCACAAAATAAAACACACAAAACAATTTAAAACTAGGATGTCATTGTTTACGTTTTTGTCTGTAACTGTGCCAAAAATTATGATATTTAACTCAATCTTGTACCAAAATGTTCACAAAGCTTAAGGCTATCAAAAAAAATATTTTTAAAAAATGTGATTTTTTTAATATTTAGGTGATCCGGCCCCCTTAAGATTTGATACAGTTGAATTCTATATCTTGATATGTTTCATAAAACAACATTTTCATTAGGTTTCAATTCATCCAAATGAATCGTTGGATCAATTATGAAGCCCTTGTTATTTTTATGGTCCAGCACAATGATGTTGCTTCATCGGATTAAAGAGGATTTTAGTCCTCCATATTCCTATATGAAGGATTACATTTTATATATAATATGACTGAGACTGTGGTATGTCCTGTAATCGAGCTTGGAGGTCACAAATTCTGGATAGTTGGGAGCGATGGTCGATGGGTGTAGTGTTCTCTTGTGCGGAAACGTCCCTACTAATGAATACTACGTTAATTTGCAAAAACCATCCTCATAATTAGACCAGTTCGTAATTCAGAGACAGTAGTTTGGACTCCACGTTAAACTGTAAGTCCCTTAGATATGTTAGTGACTGTTGGGCTAATATTTAACAGTTCTGTCTGTGGAACATGTCAGCCTTAGTCAGTAACAAGACTACAAGATTGTGCTACAATTGTCCTACAATCATTTCTCATTCATACTTGGCTTAAAATACCTACTTTGGTAGATCGCCATTTCAAATAATAATCTAATCTAATCATTTTTTACCAGCATTATATACCTTTATCTAATCTCTCATGATAGTTGAAGTGGATGGAAACTAGTTGTTACATTTTGTGAGATGGGAAAACAGAGATAAATCTGGTAAAGAATGTGTCCTATATGTACACTGTTTATGCTACCGTATTTGACAAATTTTATTTATTTTCCCTAAAATGCCTAATCTAAAAAAACATATATATCATATATATATATATGTTGTTGGCTGTCAAGTGTTGATGATGTTGCAGGCTGAATTATAGAGTAACACCAGAGCCCACTGTGTCTGCCCCGGACTATGATGGGCTTGTGTTTGTGTCCAGTCAGCAGCCTCTCAACGACTCTGCAGTCCCTCAGCCTGTATCTGCTGCTATCATCAAAGCTGCCAAGGTACACTGCATCCATTAACTATGTTTAGAAAGCATAAGCCTTCAGCCATAAGCAAGACAGTTTATTACCAAAGAAAGAAATAATCGGTTTGGATATCAGCTCTATTTTGGTAATAGATGATTGAAGTGTTCGGGTTACCGAAAATTTTTGTTTTCAAATTAAAAGTTTAGAAATAAATAACCCTTTATCAATTAATCTGAATATGTAAGGTATTAAAATATTATCTACTAGCAGCAAGCCCGTCCTTTGTACAGGTTTTAGGATTCAGTTTAAAGAAGAAAGATCATCACCCAAAAATGTAAACCTGAAATCCTAAACAAATCAGTACAAAAAAAATAAATCAATACCCAGATTTATCATTTAGCATTACTTTACAATTAAATAGATTAGAACATTTATACTGTACGTACCATTATTATAATTAGTTATATGTTAAAATCACTTTTTGATATAGTATAATTTTGAAATGGGCTTAAATTAAATGACAAACATAAACTTAACTAATATTGATTTGTCAGCTTTTTGTTTTTATTTCTATTAAATCTTTAAACTACAAAGACAGCTGATTTTTACCAGTAGGTTATTCATTGAAAACTGAATCAAAATATGAGTAATATCGCGTAAAAGTGGGTTTTGAAATGCTCGTTATTTACTTTTCAAGGGGCGGCGGGCGATTTCAAGCATTTACAAACCTTCTCTGGAATGTAGAGAATACATAAAATAAGTTTCATTGTAATGAGTTCTCCCATTTTTTCGGAGAAGACCGTGTAAAACGCCTCCTGGAGCACCACAGACAAACAGACAAACCGACAAAAATTGAGATAAGACCGGTTTCGGCTTCTCTAAGGCACGAAAAGTAAAAATAACTAAAAAATTAATAATTCCGAGCAATGTAGAGACAAAACTCTAATTTTATTTATATAAATGTGAAAATAGCTGGATTAGTGCAAGATACATTGACTGTCTGACTTACAATTATTTTGTTCTACCCTTTTGCAGGTTTCTATTTTTGGGTTTATAAATTCATTCTTGAGCTTATCACACACCTTTCCCTTCTTTTGTGGCACTTACCATGGATGTATTTCATACAAGATAAATATTATGTTTATTTACATATTCATCAAGTAATTGCCTCAATTCATGAAAAGGCATTACTCTATTAACTATCTTATTTGTAAAAATCTGGAAGTTATCTGGAAATAGAAATGTCTATATTAGTAGATTCCCCTAAAGCTATAAATTTGTATTTGTGATCAAAATAGTTGGCAGCTTTTTCTTCAGTTATTGGATCACATTTCTCTAGGGTGTTAGGTCGCATGTTGAAAAGTCCTGCACTACTGTAGCAGGTTCCTGGTATAAATTTAAAGTCGAATTAATGGCCATTTACCAACTCCTGTTTACTAAATTTTAGCACTAACTATGTGAAAGATTTAGAGTGTTTTGAAATATCATAGTATAAAAAGTTTATCTTTACAACAAAATTTGGTTAAATCTCCTCACAGGTAAACTTTCTTGAACTTAATAATAGAACTCTTTTTCTTCTAATGAAAGTGAATTTTTCACTGATGTTTTACATGTAAAAAATGGTTTACTAGAATAGATGTTTGAATATATTATTCTTCTTTTTATTTGATCTTCACATATTGACCTAAATTAAACATAATTTTATTTGACCTAAGTGACCAGCTGACGTGATGTTTATAAGGTAAATGGAGCCCTTTACAAGGATGGAGGGATAGTGGAGGTGGAAGGAATTCCAGCTGGCAGGATGGTCTACGCACCCGTGGGACCTCTCACCGACTACCATGACGTCAGGAGCTATGGAGAGGCTGCCAAGAAAGCTGTTGAAAAGTATTGTTCAAACAAATTTATGTTTTTAAATACATAATTTGAGATTCAAACTACAGTAGAACCACTCATATCCGACCTCAGTTTTCCTGATCCTAAGAATATGTGGCCACTCCCTAGATGAGATATCGAAATCTATTTCCCTCAGCATACAAACATGTAGGTAACGTACACACTAGCTTCTGATACTTGAGCGCTCCTATGGTTTTCATAGTTTAATACTAAGCTGAGCTATATAGTTTCTGTCTATTTTAAGTAATTTTTAACCTCTTATTCATTTACCACTGATTATATAACCATATTTTAATTCACAATATTATTATGTTATTGTATTGTAATAACTAAAGTTACAGTAACAAGCCTTTCCTTTTAGTAAATTTTCTAATTTTTATTTAAAAAAAAAAAATTACCGAAGCTGTACACATCTCAACTACATATTATTACTAGGTATAAATTATTGTTTGTAATATAGGTTAAAATAGCTTGGCTTAACTGCCAGATCATTATCCAGCCAAGGGCTCGGTCCGCATATGTTGGGTCTTACTGTGGTTACTAAAATGAAATGAAACACAATTATCATCTTACAAAAATGTTTTTATAACTACTGAACTATATATATATTTAACTTGATCATGCAACATGATTATAGATAGTACTTATAGTCTCATAACTTTTAACATAAAAAATTACGGTACATATTAAATAATTTTTACAATCTTCTTTTTATACAAAGATGAGTTAAAAAACTGTTTTCCAAGTCTAAGTTTTGTGATGGAGACTCCATTACACTTTATCATATTTTAAAATCCCCATCCAAAAAATAATATTAGTTCTGTTTATCATGTATGTTTTATCTGTCTTCTATAATTTCAGGGCTATAAAAGCAAACATTAAAGCACCATTGCTTATTTTACATCCAAATCAAAATCCAAAATTTCCTCACGCAGAGTTGGTGACATTGCTTGGTGCTTTAGAGGCTCTTTATGTTGTAAGTATAATCTTAATAATTTTCTTAATATTTTACAAATATTTTAACACAAATTCCTTCCAATAACAGCTACCTCTTACACGTATTGCTGAGGTATATCATTTGTATTTTATTTTCTACTTTTTAACCTTATAATTTTGGAAAGTGCAGAGTTATGTCAAATAAAATCATTATTTTTGCTACATAAATGGTGTCTAAGGATTCAAAAAAAAAGGTATAAAGGTTTTATAGTAGATAACAAGTTTCAAGTTTCAATATTTCTTTCCAGAGCAGAATTTTATTTTATTTTACAACTTAATAAGTAAATAACATCATATTAATATATGTTAATTTTTAATGTTTAAAATATTCTATCTTTTCATAATAAAACCAGATGAAAATAGCTGAGTACTTAATGTGCTCAAATTTAACAACATGATGTAGGACATGTCCTTTCTTTCCCTTCAGAGGAGGTTTTTCATTATGCTTTTAATGTGTTTTTCGACTTTAATCAGACGGATAGCTACAAAACTTCCTACAAGTAGGTAAAAGAACAGTCAAAAATTCTCACTGTTAGAGCAGTAAGTTATACAGGCTGATTTTATTTAAATCTCTTAATAAATGGTACCAGTGGACTAACACATACTTTCTCCCTTAAGTTAGTAAATTTAAAAAAGACAATTTTGAATTAAATACAAGTGACATAGTTAAATTCAGCTTTTTACCCAATCAAGTCCGAATTTCTCTTTTATCTGATTTTTCAAGAATACTACCGGCTCTGTTCGATGGCTAATGTAATCTATCAGTGACATCTATCAAGAACTTCATAAACTACATTCCGAGCTGCCCCCTATGATCAAATCTTGATAATTTCTTACTGAATTCCATATTTTGCTGCTAGAGTATATTTTATAGCCATCTAAACGGTCTTTTACATTATGCTGACATCGTTAAGGCGTATCACTGACGAGTAAAACGTCGAGACCTTTCGGAAGTGCTAGGGTTCGATCTCGACCATGAGCAATCCCAATTTGGCTTGCACATGTGTGGTATAGTGGGAGAAGGGCTAACCTGAAATAAACGTTGACCAGCTTGGGTGGAAGTTGACGGCATTTGTAGGATAATAGGGATTGCAGTAGACATATGTTTTGCTTTTATGGTTGGTTATAGGTGGGGGGCATGGGTTTTTTTAGTTTAAAAATTAATTAATTAATGTAATGTCAAGAGATGGACTCCATCTTATGGACCCAATGGGTTAAAGTTATACTGGCTGACTGGTTACATAGTAAGCTTTATAAACTAAAGGTCACTGGTTTGATCCAAATCCTGACCAAAATCTCAATACAATTTTGTGATTCATTAATACTTAATTCGGTTGTCTTAGCTTAGCTTTAGGGAGGGAAGTATTGGCAATCCGTCAGTCCAACATTTGCAACGGAAGTGACGGCATATGGTTATACGGACATCTGTTTAGAGAAATTGAAAACATTCCCTTTAGACATATCCATGATTTAACCTATTTTGTAAAGGGAATAAATTAATTTTAACATTGGGCTATTTAATAATTAATGATCCTAAAAAACAGCTGTTCTTTGTCAGTAACCTACATATTATCATCAAATCCAAGTCAAGTCAAAATCAGATTTATTCCAAAAAAAAACAAAATATATTACAAATTAAACTGTGCACATTTTTGAAATGTTAGATATTATAAACAAAATTAAAAAAATTCTTTTCGTAGACATAATAATAAAATAAGAAAAATGACTTAATAAGTAGGAAATGGCCTAAATGGACCTAGAATGGTCTGTGCGTAGGCCCGAGTTGTTTTTATTAAAAATAATTAATGTATGTGAATTTTTTAAATTTAGATTTGGTAAAAAGATGTAAAATGTATATAAATTATGAAATTGGAAGAGAAAATCCTGTAAGAAAACTAATCTTCCACAGTGAAATATATATAGATAAAGAAAAAGCAAAAGATCCATTAACATATATTAACCTTAAAATATCCACTTAGTGGTTGGGTCGATGTTACTTGATTAAGTAAAAGAGAATATTCTCTGTAATCAAATTTTCATGTCTTATATCCCTACTAGAAGAATAAAAATAAAATATTTAAATATTTTCCAGAACATCCAGTACCGAGAAGATTGTCCAGACAAATGCCCTAAGATAAAGAACCTGGGAGTGTGGGGTCCAGAGTATTCATCCACTGTGGACATTGTCAACATTGCAGCCAATTTGGAGGATGGCAGGTAACTGGACAAAGATAAAAGCTATTCATGCAAAGTACATTTACAAGGTACATTCTGAAAGTAAGTTCCGTTTTGGAACACTTTGTGTGTATTAGCAATGAGTGCTGTACTTCAGCATACTTCAGGAACAACTGTGCTCAATTTCAGGTCTGGCTATTCTGTAAGTTTCTATGATGTGCTTTAAAAATTTTTAAGTTTATCAATCCTCCTGCCCCATACTCAAATATTATTTTTTGTGGGAGCCTGTTTTTTGGGAGTTTTGGGACCCAATGAGAGCATAGTTTCCTTAAATTTACGTGTTCAAAAACAGTTTAGTAAAGCACCGAGCTTGACACATTAGAAAACTTGTTAGAGATAACTGTTATTAAGAAGCCTTTGCTCTAACGATTCCTCACTTCAACTGAAGCCATCATATCATCTGTAATCCAAAGACGGGATGCCTGAGCGGTTGCCATCATGGTCATTTAAATGGTCACCATTGCATTCTCATACTCACTTAAGCAGTTTGCTGTCACTATTAGAGTTTCTAAATCTGTCGATGAATTTCTGCTTCACAGGATCGTTACTGACAAAAAACCATATCCCTGATCGAATCCCATTCGCTTTTGGGGAGTTGATAATTATTTATTTTACAATTAATTGGGCTTTTCCTATCGCTTTTGTGCTTTAAACTACACAACGTTTCTGGAAGTGGAGAAACTCCTCCCGTTTTCAAGTGATTACCGGTACTTAATAATTTACATAAAAAATTGAATGTTCAAGTTACAGGTATTAATTATATCATGGTCAATAATTGCTGTCAGCAACACAATAAAATTTATTATAACATCAATTAAGGCGAAGTGTTGTGTTATTTGTTGCTTTATCAATATAGTTTTTTGTGTTGTGCATGATAGGTAAGTATAGTATTATTGAAAACATTATATAAAATATCTGTTACTTGAACATTCAATTTTTAATGTAAATTATTAGGTAACTACTTGAAAAGAGGAGGAATTTCTCCATTTAGAAATGTTGTGTAGTTTAGAACACAAGAGCAATAGGAAAAGTTCAATTAATTGTAAAATAAATAATTAAAAATCCATCGCTATCATGAATTTCAAACAAAGAGTTGATAATATTAAACATTTGGAAACAAAACATAGAACCGTACAGGTTAGCTACAGAGCTGAAATTGAGCACAGTTATTCCCAAAGTATGCCGGTATACGATGCACTCATTCATTGTAGTATATGCACAAACTACTAGTGACTACGACAGAACGGAACTTACTTTCCGAAAGACTCTTGTATTATTCACTGACTTTTTTGATTCTATACAATCAGATAGACAAAACACCCTTCAAGATGGTCCACTCTGACAATCATTAAATTATATTTTCTTATTAGTTTGATTTTAGCAAGCATATTGACATAAACAAATTTATGAGACAATTGGGGATGTACTCTGGGAAGCAAAAGACCAGAGGGGTGATGAACTCATAATTCTGTTCATAATTTATTCACTTGCTAAGTTCTTGGAACTAATTCCCATTTCATGATAATTTACAATGGAAAAATGTCCCACATGCACATCAAATTATCAAAATTGTTTAGTTGAAATTTCTATTGTTCAATTGTTAGGGTTGATTAGTGCAACATTCAGTTACAGTATGAGTTAAATAAAATCTGTTTTGTAGACCTGCAGTTCAAATGGAACTGTTAGAGTTTATATCTATATCTATAAAAGAGGATGTTTGTATGTTTGAAGTTAATGCGCTTGGACACCGTTGGACGATTTTCCATGAAAAATGGTGCACATATATAAAATCTCATGGAAAAGGCTTGTGGATCATCAATTTTGTTGTGGCTCAATTGGGTTTCTCCCTAGAAGCCCAAAACGGATCCCATACTATGGAACCAGAACTTGTAAGGAATAAAACTTAACATTCCAAACAATGAAATAAACAAACCATGGAAACAAAACATTATGTATCTTAAATTATTGTTAACATCATCTTGGAGAGACAAATTAATGAGTAGTAAAATAGTTGAGAGTAGTTGCTTTTTTGTTTTGCACGATTGAAATTAATGCATGTTTGTTTACAGGAGTATTATTATAAAAAAAATGCAACGATTCAGAAAATGTTATCTTTTCTTTAACCCTAGAAATGGCAAAGTCGTAATTTACGACGCATTTACATATTCAATAAGAATTGGCAGGTGGAGGCATCTGTCGTCAGTTTTGTGGAATTGTTAGACACTATCGCCTACGCGACCGTGTTTCCCTCTGGGGGCCAACAACCGAAACTGCTCTTGTAGTACACGAGCCTGCCACCGGGCAGGTCTATAACCAAGTAAGCGCTTTCTTTTCCTAGGCACTGGATGGCCGTGTTGGCTAACGCGCTACGCTGACGAGCGTAACGTTCTAGCCATTCGGAAGTGCTAGGGTTCGAATCCAGACCATGAGCAATCCCAATTTGGCTTGCAACCTTGCGGTATAGCGGAGTGGAGGGCCCACCTTAAATAACGGTGACTGGCTTGGGTGGAAGTTGACGGCATTTGTAGGCTTAATTGGGATTGCAGTGGACACCTGTTTTGCTTTTGTGGTTAGTGGTTATAAGGGGGGGGGCATGTTTTAAGCTTTTTTTGTTTAAACTTTGATATTTCAAGAAGATATTAGTAATTATTTTTATGTTACAGTTAAGAGTAAAAAGCTTGCCACTTCTAGGGTTAAAAGCCTCATTAGTTATGTTTGGTTTTGATTTAGGTTGGATTAGAAAACTGTGAATCAATCCACTCAGATTTATTTATTTTGTAGGAATGTTATTCATATGTCTTATCGTTTCAGTATTATTATTATCTAAGCCGCGGCCCAAAATATAT
The DNA here is from genome assembly GCA_023375725.1 of Nephotettix cincticeps. Taxonomy (NCBI): domain Eukaryota; kingdom Metazoa; phylum Arthropoda; class Insecta; order Hemiptera; family Cicadellidae; genus Nephotettix; species Nephotettix cincticeps. The sequence continues at coordinate 62,399,958 of CM041789.1, forward strand.
AATCTTTCTCAACCAACCCGTAATGCTATTCGACTTCAGAACATAGCCAATTTTAAAGTTAACATGTATTTACTGTTAGGCGTTACAAAGTTCGCCGGGACAGCGTACCTTATATTTTAATAAAAAAGTCAAGTTTGGAAACATCAGAAAAGTGTGTTTATGTTAATGAGATATGTATTATGTTGTATTGTTATTTAAATCTATTCTTGTGTTGTGTACTGTAGTTGTCTAATGGAAGATGTTTGTTTATTAGTTGGACCAAGACACTCCAAATAATCTTACTTTGAAAATTCTTCATTTCCTAAGTTCTTGAATTCATGTTAAATTTTCTAAATGAAATTAATATGCTTATTTTATACTATTACTAGCTGACCCGGCGAACTTCGTACCGATAATAATAAACATTAGATTTTTAATCATAAAACATAATCACAAAAATTCGTTCTGAGAAATATTATATTTATAGAGTAATTAGATACCATTGAGTGCTTACTATCTTTTGCTTGCTTCTTTGGCTTGCTCAATGGTTCAAATAAAAACAGCTGCTGTTTATATGTTAAAAGGTAAGATACATATGTTGGAATCCAAAACAAAATTATTTATCCATAAGATTAACATGGGAACTTTGAAGGCGTATAGGGTAGAGATTTATGGGAAAATCGTCATGAAAACTATCAGACTTTCCTATTTTAGGCCTAAAGAACCGGTATACCGAATTTCGCCCTCCTAGGTAATCGGGAAGTGGGAGAATTAGTGATGATTGAGTGAGTGAGGGCTTTGAATTTTATATATTAAGATAAAAAAACCTGAGCAAAATTGTTAAGTTAAACGGTTTGTGATTTTTTTGCCAAAGGAAATTTGAGGAAAAATGATACATTTTATCAATATAAAATAGAAATAGGGTACCCTTTTAAAACTCAAAAATGCCTAAACATCCAATACCGGCAGTATTAATTAAAGAAACTAATAAATGTAACAGGATCGTAGCCCGTGACATCACAGACGCAGACCCAGAGCGCATGTCTCCACCTCGTGTTGAGGAATACATCCGGGAAGTGTTCCCCCCGGAGAGTGGGGTCAACATCTCCGTCATCTCCAACCCTGAAGAGCTCAAGAGGGAGTTTCCGCTCTTTGCTGCTGTCAACCGAGCTGCCAGCAGTCTGTATCATCTGTTTACTATTCATATATTAATTTTTGAAAACGAGAGATGCTTTATAATAGAGTGTTAAGTGTATTTGAAGTTGAATGACAAATTTGTGGTAAGAATAACAAATTACCGTGGAATAAATTTATAAATTTTTTTTTAATCATGTGTATTGTGTTATAATAATAACATGAAAATATGATTATGTTATAACTAAATTTTATGTTTTTTACTTGGATATCTCCAAGTGTAGGGAGGAAGGATGTTAGCAATTGAGTAACATGTGAGACGCAAAAATCATAACAGAAGTCATGTCATATGGTTATGAGAACAGCTTTTTACAGGAACTGAAACATTCCCTTCAGACATATCCCTGATCTTAGCTCATTTCAATATGGAAGTAAATACAACTTTTGTAATAACCAATGTAGTAAATACAAGACAATCCTATAATAGTGCATGTAAATCTATATAAGTTGTATCTATATAGTTGAGTTTATATTTAAATATAAAACAGATTTAAAATCATAATTTTAACTGTACTTTTATGGTTTTTACATTACATAACATTTTAGTAGAGGAAAAGTTTCTGTCATAATATTCTGCTTCTTTTTGCCTCAGGCAACTGTTTCATCAATGGAGTTAAAGATAGTTTTTTGACTAACATAGAAGTATGTTTATTACAGGCGTAGAAAGACATGCCGGTCGTATAATCCTTCTTACGTACGAGAGTTCAACACCGGTTGTGGATACAGTTCTCCTGGTAGGCAAGGGTGTGACGTACGACACTGGCGGGGCTGACATTAAGACCCAAGGGGTCATGGTCAGCATGTCCCGAGACAAGGGTGGGGCTGCTGCGATTGCTGGATTCATGAAGGTTATTTTATTTTTAAATTTAAACTCCAAAATTATTTCTTTTTAATCATAATTTAAAATTACCTTTCAATACAGCAAAATTATCTTTGAATACTGTTATGAGGGTACCTAGGAATTTAGCAAGTTTACCATTAAAATAGTTAAACTTAAGGTAAGTCCAAGGCTACAGCTACACGTGTTTATTGAAGCTGGACGCTTGGTAGGAGAAGAAGCTCCTCTAAAGTAGCAGTAGGGTTGGCTACACTAATCACTCGTTTCAGTGGCATCTTTTAATACATTGCAATCAGTGTCGAAGAAGTGGATAAGGTCAAAGCATATGGAGTGTCGTTTTGTTTATGATATAAACCTATGCGCAGATATTAAAAGACACGATTGAATGGACCTGGGTCTATATTCATTGAGGACCTGATATTCAGGATACACCTTCTCGTCTTACATGGGCAACAAAAGACACCGGGGGTGGGTGCTTTCATCCCCCTTATTTATTCATTCGAAGGGGCGGATTTCTCCCAAGGTGTTTCAGCCATAGTAGCTTTTTGCGCACCCCTGAAAACTTATCTTTCCTGGAGAATCAAGAATCTTCCAAATAAAGAGACCTGGAAAACTTCAACAACCTGTCAACAAGCTCATCAGGAGGCAGAAAACTACCCCTTTCCAATCCCTTTCCTTTTTATCTAGAGTGGATGACCTCACCTCTGCCAGCCCTATACAATCAAGGAGTAGATGATCCACAGTTTCCTCCTGCAATTATAACATTTCCTACACAGAAGGTCCCCATCAAAGACCCGCATGCGTAGATGATGCTTCCTCAGATTACCATGACCAGTGACAATATCTATGACAAATTTGGCATCCTTCCTGCCAAGATTCAGGAATCTCTTTCAGGAGAACAAAGATTAAGCTTACTTACTCTATGCAGTCGAAGTTCTACCCATATTTTCTTATGGCAATCCCTAGCCTAGGAATTGGTAGTTTGAAATGCCGCAGCGCAGGTCTTCCCCCTCTAGCTAGCCAATAGAACCTGTTACTTTTACTGCCGAGCGTTCAGATTTACCACGCAAGTGTGGTAGTAGTCTAAATTCTTCAAAAAATAATATCTTTATGAGTATTTGTTGTTGAGCTAAATTTTCAAGAAAGTATATCACAATCTTTTTGATGAAGAGGTCATCAAGGCTTGTTATGAGAAAGTAGTAGAGAGGTACTGATGGTGTATGATGTAAACACAGGTTCTTTCGGAGACTAGGGTAGGAGGACTAAGGGTGGTGGCAGCACTGTGTCTGACACGCAACAGTGTTGGGGAGAACAGCTTTGTAGCAGATGAGGTCATCACAGCTCGTTCTGGCAAGAGAGTGAGAGTGGTCAACACTGATGCTGAAGGCCGGATGGTCATTGCTGATCTGTTATGCTATGCAAGTACTTTTGTTTTATTCATAATATATTTAGGGTTATCACAAGATGTTCCTGATTTCATGTACACATTACTTGAGTTTACTGATATAAAGTTGCAAGTACTAATAAATTCCATTATTTTAGAACCAAACTGCTCAATAAACTTACGTCTTACTCAGTTCATATATAGTTTTATCAACTACCAAAACAAAACATGTTTTTGCCAAAACAGCAACAAGTGCTCCTGTAGGGACGTTCTATCCGTTATGGACTTGTCATTATAAATATAAAACATGACTCACACGTTGACACATAAAAACAAACAATGATAAACAACAGTGCTGGCTGTAGGACTACTTTTATTCTGTGAAAATTGCTGGAGAAGAAATCAAATGTTCAAAAAGTAGTTCTCCGAAAAGCGATGATAAAGAGTCGGACTGTGAAAATCAAGTCTATTTTGATATATTTCAAGTGTAGGTAGACATGCCCAACCATATATCTCGATCAACAGTATTACTCAGTAATAACAGTATTACAACAGCAACAGATATTACTGAAGGGGGATCCCCCCTTGATAATACCAAGCTTTTTTTAGTTGGTTTTGTTCATACCAAGTTTCATTAATTGGCAATTTTACTTTTGTTCATGCCAAATATTTGTGTGCATAATATCATACTTATTTTACTAACAAAAGTATTTTTTGGTTTGGATATGTCTTAGCTCTGAGGGTATTGGCAATCCGTCTGAACAAAATTTGAAACGGTTACATCACTTGCTTAGTGACGTCATATGGTTATAAGGATAGCTATTTAGAGGAACTAAAGCACACAGGGATGTAAATGCAATCATTTTTTACCTATTGTACATTTGAGTGAAGTTTACATTATGCCAAAAAGAAGATACCAAGTACATTAGTTTAAACTACTTTCATACATACTATAGTTTTAGACCAAATCTTCAATTAAGGTGAACTTGATCTGTATAGATGAAAGAGCTCGTTGAGAAGGGGGAAGCAGCTACCAACCCCCATATCATATCTGTTGCCACCTTAACAGGTCATGCTGTTTCAAGTGTAGGGCCTGGATACAGTGTAAGTACTGCCTAGTGCCGGTTGAAAATTACAACACTTATAAAAAATTTATTTTTAAATTATTATGTACTTTGTTTAAAGTCATTATTGGTGATGGTGGAATAATGTTATTTAGATTTTTATTGAAGACATTTTCCACAAAGCAAAGTTTCAAAATGTTTCAGGATCTGGAATCTGATGCCATCCTGCGAGCTGGCTCCTAAAATCCATAGCACCATTAGTACATATCCAGACTAAGCTGGTATAAACTTTTTTGTATTCATCTTTATACCGGCTTAGGCCGGATTATGTGCTAATCGTGCTTTGTTTCAGGTACTAGCTCGCCTGAGAACGGGATCAGATTCCAGATCCCGAAACGTTGTGAAACTATTTTTTACTTGAAATCATAATGGAAAATGTCCATAATCTAAATAACATTATTATGTACTTTAACAGTCTCTCTCAAAACAGATTCTATCCTATGATAAAATTGTTCGTAAGGTAAGGTAATATTGTTCACAAAAATAAAAAATTTAATATAATAAATAATGCATTCACTAATAATCTTTATAAATGATTTTTTAAATTTAAAACTACATTTGTCCAAACTCTTTGATTTATCAAGCTAAATAACATTATTATGTTCAAATTTGTACTTATGTGAATTAAGGCTTTTTACAGACACTTATTTTTTATGTGTAAATAATTACTGTCTTATTTATAATTAGAAAATATTACATTGATAGCATTACAATTCATATAGTTTATTATTATAAGGTTATTTATTTCTCTAAGAACCCTTACTAACTCTTCTCTGACCATTTACATGATCTTGAATTGCGTTTATTTGATATAAGATTGTCATGAACAATGGCCCTGCTGCTAAAAGTGAGGAAGGAAAGATCTTCAAAGAATGCGGAGAGAAGATAGGAGAGCCCCTCGAGGTTAGCTCTCTAAGGAAAGAAGACTTCGATGTTTATAAAGGTATCTGCAGTTTATTCATTGAATGGTTATACAGTATTAAAAGTAATTATGAATAAAAAGTAAATGTATTTAACTACTTGTATTTAATCAGTATCGGTATTCACAGATGATATTAACTATAAAATATTTTAAAATATTCTTACAGATTGTTATGTTATCATTGTTGTCTTACTGAATAAAAGTGAAAGCGTTCTACACTCCCCTATTATTGACGCCTGTATCTCTGTAGCTGAGAGTTATTCGTTTGCTAAACATCACTCGGTGCTTTCTTTAGTTACTTTGATTGAAGATTTGAAAATTGAAAAATTTATTGAAAAAAGTTCTAAAATGTTTTTATGGCATTTTGAACCTAAAACACGTTTCTAACTATATTTATTCCATGTTGCAATGTAATTTAGTGAAAATTAAAAAAAAATTTTCTTTGTGTTTTGAGTTTTCACCCTTACTCCTTAACAGCTCTCAAATAATGACGTACTCCTTAAAGGGTTAATAGCGACGTACGTTGGTAGATATTTTTTATTACTGGTTTCAAATTTTCCAAAAGGCTGATTCCATCATTTGGTTTCATAAAATAGACATGGAAATAACATTTGAAAGTGTTTTATAAAAGTCATTATGCTCAATATTAAGCTACCATATCAGCATAAACAAATATAATATTTGCATTAAAATTAGTTTTTTAATATTGCATTTACTTCTATAGATTTTACTGGTGATATATTTATTGTATTTTTTGTTCAGGAACAGCCGAGGGAGATGATTTAGTCAATTCCAACAAAAACTCTAGAGAAACAGGACGGGGACATCAAGGTCCTGCAGCATTCCTGATCATGGCCTCAGGCCTTGATAAGGTATGACCAGTGTTGTTTGATAACGTATAACTACTGGGACGATGGCAAGCCTGTAACCCAGTTACTTAGAGGTCACAAATTAGCTGTAGGCAATGGTCAGTGGATGTAGCACTCTCTTGTGTGAATCACTCGGTGTGAATTCTTCACTATTGAATACTATGCTCATCCACAAAGGCCATCTCCATAATTAGACCAGTTCCTAACTATAGGTCCCTTAGACGCCATTAGCTGTTGCTCTATTAATTAAAATCCTCTCTAAGGAACATTCCTTACAATTTCTTTCACTTTGTTAGGTTAACAAACTGTAAAAGTTTTCAATGATTCAGCAAGATTTGGTAGATTCTTATGTTTCTAATAAGTATCACAGGTGAGTGCAGCTGAATAGAATTTTACTCTGCAAATGGAATATTGTCTTTTCTTTATATGCACTCAACTATAACCTATAATTAAAAAATACCATTTGTAGTATCGATATTAGGACCAAAGTAAAATATATCTTAGAAAATAGGAATAAACATGTTTTTTATATTGATAATGAACGATACACTGTTAATTAGTTAAAATTTAGAGAGAATAAGACTCTGTAATAAGGCATGTACATTATTCCAAAATTTCTGTTTGATTAGTGATTCTTAAAATATTATTACTTTTCCAAAATAATGACCAACTCAGGTAGGTAGGTATTTTAAGCCGAGAAATACATGTAAGATGATTGTGGCATAATCTAGCAGTCTTACGTAATCTTGACTTACTAAGGCTGACATGTTCTTTAAATAGGACTATTAAATAATAGCCCAACAGCCAATGCCATCTAAAGAACATATATGTTCTTTATTCCATCCAAAGAATTTGCAGTGTGACGAGATCCGAACCACAATTTTACCTCTGAACTACGAACTGGTCTAGTTGTGAGGATGGTCTTTGCAGATGAACGTAATATTCAATAGTGCGGACGTCAATCTGCATTAGAGAATATCACATCCACCAACCATTGCTCATATCGGATTAAAGGACACACCACCATCCCAATACCTACATGAGTAGGTTAACATTTTAAAAAGGCAATAATAATAAAACAAGATTAATAATAATAATGAAAAAATCTTAGTCTTCTCACAGGAACATGGAAGAGTACGGTAAGCCTTAAAAAGTCAGTTGGCTAACCATTGGGCTATCCTGTCTCGGATTTGCTGTTGTTCCATGACACAATTTTCTTGTTGTGGCAGATTCACTCAGTGACTCAGAGTATATACGAGGGTTGTCCTTAAAGTGAAGTTCCCATAGCGCTGCAGTCGACAATAGTACTGCGACGGGGGTTCACGCGGTTTGTTGTGTACCTGGGTTCCCCCACTCCAAATCCCCACCGCAGCGAAGTGTCTGCGGCGCTCAGTCTTGGCCTGGCAGCCGTACAAGATGGAGCTCCCCATTGCTTCGCCCGCCAGGTGTGAGCTGCGCTCAGTGATTCATTTTTTGACTGGCAAAAACCCTCCGCCCGGGGATATTCATTCCCAGCTGTGCGAAAAATATGGAGAAAAGTGTATAAGCATACAACATGTGCGCAAATGGTGCAGGGAGTTCAAGAACGGGTGTACCAACGTCCATGACTAGGAACGTTCCGCGAAAATTCAAGCAAACGCAAAGTCATGGCAACCGTCTTTTGGGACAGGAAAGGCGTATTGTTGTGTGAATTCTTGCCAACCGGTGAAACAATCAATGCTACCCGCTACTGCGAGACACTGCCAAAACTTTGCCGTGCCATTCAAAACAAGAGGAGGGGTATGCTGTCGAAGGGGTGTGTTTTCATCAGGATAACGCTCGACCGCACACCGCTAACATTACCAACGATTTCATCGCTAAATTTGGATGGGGTATACCCCCAGCGACTACCACCTCTTCCCTGATATGAATAAACACCTGGGTGGAACGTATTTCGGCAGCCGAGAAGAGCTGGAAGAAGCGGTTCTTAGCTATCTGCGCGACTTCGTGGCAGACTTCTTTGACTCGGACATTCGAAAGCTGGTACACTGCATGCAAAAATGCATTGACTTCGGTGGCGACTACATAGAAAAATAGGGAAAAGTCTGAACTTTCCAAATATGTACGAGTTTATGCAAATAAACATGTTTTTCACTGTGAAAAATCACTGGAAACCTTACTTTACGGACAACCTTCGTATCTCATTCCTGCATGTCGTCACTTAGCTTGAAATATCAAATTACCTCATGATCCAAACTTACATTCCTGTGTTACCAATTTCTTCTTCATTTTTAATGTGATGGCCTCTGGATTACTGTGTAACAGTAAGTAAAATGGTTTAAATATCTGCTAATCGATAATCTAATTATTATTGCTCATAGAAACTGGTTTCCGAGGAGCCATTATCAGGAGAGACAAGGATGCATGTCTCCTTACTTCACATGAAGGTCTTTATGTATACAGTATTAAAGTTTGTCACTACACACATTACAACTGGGAGCACTCGGCAGTGTTGCGTGTGTTTTCACAGTCAATGTTTAGTGTTCATTTGTTTGTGTTGTTGTGTTTTATTGTAATGTGTGTAGTGAAAAATTTTCATAAACATAAAGATTTTCTTGTGAAGTGAGAATAAATGCATCCTTCTCACAGATGATGATGGTTCCTCCTAACTGAAACTAGTTGCTACAAGCAATAATATTTGGATCATTGATTAGTAGGTATTTAAAACACTTTGTAAATAAAATTATTAAGTTTGTCGTTGTGTTGCAGCATGAGCTGGACTCGGCACTACCCATCAAGTTCTCCCACTGGGACATAGCAGGGTCGGTGGGGGATTTGCCATCTCCTGCGACGGGGGCTCCTGTCCTGGCATTGGCCAACCGGTTCATCATGAGGCTGGAGGATCCGGCCGAGGAAGGTTACCACTAGCATCCAACACACAACAGCAAAACTACAACCAATTGACAAACCCAAATCAAATCAAATTGAAAATTATTTTTATTATTTTCAATTGACAAACCGTCATGGATTATTACCACATATTACTCTCACAACAAATAATTCATACAATGACTAGTAAATAAATGAGGTTGAATTTATTGATTCAAAATTTAATCAGTTTACAGTCTACTATTAAAAAGTACTTTTATACAGAACAAAATGAATTGTAACAAATAGAATAAGTTTTATATTGTTAATCAAAGTAAACCTATCTCTTAAATAAAACATTGAAATTAAACTAAAGTACATGTAGACATCCTTTGGCATTGTGAGAACTCATTCTGAATCTCTAATCAACTGATGTCAACTCTGAGCTGGTATAATACCTCGGTAGGTCCTTCATGTTACTAGAGATATTTTTTTTAAATCTATATGAATTAGTCTGTGATAGTATGTCTGTACCAGCTGATTGGAAATACAAAAAACGTATTTAATTACAATTTACTATGACAATGGGTCGTCTACTTTTGATTACTTAATAAAAAGCTATATTACACCATAGTATTCAAAATTAACAAACCATTTGATTTATACCTTCTTGAGTGTTTCTGTAGGATAATTAAAAATAATGTAATATGTAAATGTATATTTGTTACATAATCTGAATTTTAAATAAAGTCATACCTATATTTTCTACTAGTATTTTAATGTAACAATTATTCTATATATGTCTATTTCATGTGTAGTGCATTGTGGTCTGACACCTGATCATATATATTTCCACTGATAATATTTCCACTAAAGAGACTTTGGGGGTTATAAATGGTCAATATCAATTCCAGGAAAGACATATGTCACCAGCATTAGAGATCAACGCTCTCAACGTCAAAAACCTTATTAATAAGACAAAAAACTAATGACTTGGAGATAACTTCTGTGTGCGCCCGACAGAGGGTTACGTTATATTTCACTCTTGGTCAGTTGAAGTGTGCATGGTCTGTATGACACAGTCATGGAGGTTGGTCGAGTCAAGTAAATGACAGTCTGACTAAGGCGTCATACGATATGAGTGGGAGAAATCTTGAAAAAAACAATAAGTAGTATGTGCACACTGAATAGCTGATATCAGCTGAATAACTTTGGATCGGTCGTGGTTTTCCAATCTAAATTTTATGTAATACTAGGAAAGAAATTTCGCTTCGGATAATAATGTCAAAATGTTTGAATTTTCAAATGGTCTAAAAAAACGCAAATTTAATTTAATTATATAATGAAATTAAATTAGATATGACATATATACAATTTAAATCCTAAAACTCATCTCGAACTGAAGGATCTCTTAGCTGAAGATGCCGCCAAAATTGCATTCTGTCGTGGAGAAGGTTTCTTCCCAACTGCATGCTTTCAGCTGAAATGTTTAAATATTCCTTTTGCGAGCCATTTTCTGATTTCCAGAAGTTGTTACCATTATCGAGGACTGGAATACTGATAAAATATGAGTTAAAAATGTGTATAGCATTACATTATGTACAATGAACTTTGATGAAAGCATCTTTAAAATTATGTTTCAATAAGTCATTAATTTTAAAAGATTCTGTCCATCTCGTATTAACAGACACCTGTTAAGTTTGTTTAGGGAATGTAGATAAGGATAAGAAGTTATGAGTGCATTATTAGAGGTTTTGAAAATCATATCATAAATCATTTTCAAGCAATTGTGGTTAAGTCATATTATGATTTAAAACCAGCGTTATACCTTTTTGATACAAGAAACAATAATATCAATTGCTGGAAAAGAAAACCTACCCGAGGTTTTGCTACAATTTCTCTGTTTAACTATTTTTATTTAGGAAACCATGGAAATATGGATAGGTATGTCTAACTATTAGCTATTGAGCAGCACATGGTCGAGAGGCCAGCCTCATACCCTTGCGTCTGTAAGGTTTGTAATGTCTGAGTGTGTGTACTGTTATATGATGAATTGTTTCTATTGATAAGCCTATAACTGATAGATGGTTTAAGATTGATAGTAAAATGTGAAAATGGAAGGCCCTGCTATTTCCCAGAGCCCGATCGTTACCAGCACAGCCCAAACCTAGCCAACTTAGAAGGCATGGAGTTTAATATCTAACGTGGCTAACCTATCTTATGAATAAACAACTACAGAAAAGTTAATTATTGATGTCTGAAGATAGATTCTCCCTAATTTGGTCAAGATGTTGTGTATGATCTCAGAAAAAGGTCATGCCCATACTGGCTGTTACACCGAGAAAAATTATATATTATTTACTTAAGCAGGTGAATTCCTCCAATTGCCCTACCGATCCCTAACATACCCCCATTAAAACTATGTTACCCCATGGTGGATGTCAAAGATAAAACAAAGATGTGGTTTATCACAAAAACAATTTGTGGCTACGCATTATAAGTAGAGCGGATGTCTCCCGTGGCCTCAGCAAAGAAAAAATGGGAAGAAGCTGGCTGCGCTCGACCCCGTAACGACCACGCGATGGCCGACTGGAAATTTAGGTAACCAAACCAGTTGCGTATTATATAAAGTAGTACTGGCCTCAACACCATTCAAACTCATCCAATGGTAGGACATAGGTTATATAGTACTACATTTCCATCGTAGATCGATTCGTTCTCCTAACTATAGAAGTCTTCAAGAAGTCATTGAGGGTCCATCCTCAAGATCAATCAAATCCTAAGTTAAGTAACCAGGATAATTCACCCTGAGTCTATCATAACAGTTTGCTTCTGCTAGATGGATAGGCAACCTGCTAATCTTTTCAAAAATTTGGACCAGACTGAGTGTCTAGACATGGACACTAAATAATTTTATGAAAATATGAAATCAAGCATATGTCACTCATATTTGGGTTAGTCAAAACACAATATTTCGTAATTTAGAACTTCCTTCCTTAATTGTCTCTCCTGTTAATTGGCTCTATATTCTCTCCTTGTATGTATGATAAAACAATACATACGAGAAATAATTGTAAACTCAACTTATTTTTATATTAAATAGTGATATGAATGTAAAACGAATTTAACGAATTAGACTGTGATTCGGAAGTTTATTGAGCTGATGGCAGCGACCGGTCGGTAGTTCGGCACTATCCTCCATCACGGCTTTACAAATAGATATTTGTAAAGCTAAGATATTTGTAAGATATTTATAACTTTGTCAAATTATATGGATTATAATTTGACAACAATTTATTCGTTTAGCGTTCTCACACTGGCAAATCAGCTTTTACACCACTGATTATAATGTAATGAATGTAATCGTATCATGTAATTACCTTTTATCTGCATAGTTTGTCCATAGTTGAACCATTTCTCTTGACATTTCATAGTCTGGGTTATCTTGTATTAGTTTGGGAGCATGGCCACCCATAGGGAAGATGTACATCAGCTCATCGAAATGACAAACACCTGTAATCATAATTGGGATTAACAATAAGGTTTTCAGTTTTATTATTTTCATTCTCTTTTAATGAAATTTCTTCTATAATCTAATTATAAAAAATATTGATTTTAAAACAAATAAAGTTAGAAATTATTGATATTTACAACTGACCCACTATGGAGGGTATTTTAAGATGAAGGGTAAGTGTGATGTAGTTTTTTGTTACTGTTACATTTGTTCTTTTGAAAAACCAGATGATCTGATTTGCCAGGATAATTTAATTAATATTCCAATATACGTACAAAGGCTAATGGGTCTTTAAGAATACTTTAAAAGATGATTACATGTAACACAAATAATGAATAAATTTTTGAACGAATGATAAATAATGTCTTAAGCTGACATATTTTATCTATAAGCTCTAAAGTAACAACTTTCCTTATAGACCCATAAAAAAATTAAATGTTAAAATTAAAACATTCTATTCTTCATTATTTTTCTTCAAAAAACCTCTAATACCTGTTTCATGACCTTTCCAAGTTTATTGGCCTTTCCAATGAGAGCTTTTATGTGTTTTTCTACACCTCTTAGCATTTTATAACGTTTAATGGGGAATAGTCCAAAGCCTGGTCATGTTACTATATAACATTTTTTTAGGAAAATAATTAATAGCCCAATGACATAACAGCTTCTGGGTCCAGATTCGAGCCTTGCGGGATTCGATCCAGCGATCCTTGGATTTGAGGGCAAACACTATAACCACTCAGCCACCCAGCCAGTTTCTTTGGTGTCCATCTCATTAGTATTGTATGAGTATTACATTTTGTGTTACTTTTTAATTCTTTCAAAATTAAAATAGTAGAATACAGTAAAATCCGGTTTATCCGGGATAATGTGGCGGGGATCCAATCCGGATAGCCAAAAATCTGGATGATCTGAAACTACTCTGAAAATAAACCATTATAGACATAGATGTTGCATAGATAACGATCTTGAATAGCGCCTGCAATATAGTGTTGCAAACTGCATATAAACTCCGTACAACAACATAGCCGCAAAATATCGCAAGCGTTTAAGGTATTAGAAATTTGTTTTCAACTTTAGTTATTATTATTAGTTTTAGATAGGAAATATAACAATTTTCTGACGTCAAAACAACATTCTTCTTTTTACAACCACTCATTAACACAGATTTAGTATGTACTTTAACCTTTGATGTAAAAATAATTCCTAAACTAACAACCGCTGTACATCTACTAACCTTTAACACCTACACTTTGACAGTTCAGTATTGAAATAATTTTTACACTATGACTGATGATTATGACTATGTCACCTTTTTAACTAGCAATGCCAGAACATGTAAACGTAATTTGACAATAATGATTGATTCTGATTTTGAAATAAACAGCCAAATAGCTGTAACAAGATTATTGTTTTGACAAATAAGATCTTGCTTTAGATATTTACTAACCCATAAACTCAGGGTTGTTGAAGTAATAATTGCACAATGAGAAGGACTCGGAATGGTTGTAAGCAAAATGATAAAAGAACACTGGGCCACTGTGATGATTCACTGCTTCTGATATTCCATATGCAAGCCAAGCATCTGTGTACAGCTGAAACAGTGAAATTAATGACCCGATGTAACCACTGTCTTAAATTGAAATTAAAGCTTAAATCACTACTGTCAACTTAATCAACTACTAAAATGAAGTACAACAGAGTTTGGGTAATCCAAACCAATTGGGACCGAACCCTGTTCCGAATACCAAGTTGTTCTGATTATTCTTAAATGCAGTGTAAAGTTGCATTAAAAGTACTAATAAAATAAATTATTTTAGACCCGATCTGTGTATTTAAAATTGAAACAAATTAACTTACGTCTTGTCTCAGTTCATATATAGGTTTGTCTACTACATATGTTGCCTGAACGGCATTAAGTGTTCCTGCAGAGATATCCTATCCGTTATGGACTCGTCATTAGAAATATAAAACCCGACACTCACATTGACGTATATAAACGAACTATGATCAAACAGTGTCGTCTCTAGGCCTACTTAGGTGGTCATTGCTGGAGTTGAACTTCTAATGTTCAAAAAGAAATTTGTCGAAAAGCAATGAAAGAGTTGGACAGTGTGAATCGAATCTAATGTGATGTACTGTGAGTGTAGCCAGACATTACCATACGCTCTCTCGAGCAACAGTGTAATGCTACAACCACATGATTGATGTTTATGAGACAATGGGGTAACTTTTCATTGGCTAAGACGATTTCTTTATTACGTTAAAAGACGATAACTGAATTCTTATGTTCCAAAAAGTAAGATATTTTATTTAATTATCATTGTGTACTAGCAATGTATAATTAGTGATACTGTGCTGTAGATTTAAATGTTATAATTGAGATTTAATTGCTTGAACTCAGTAACCTTTTTCCTCATCAGTTAGTTTGTTGTAGCTGGACGGTCAGATGACCGGGACTCTGGTGTACTATTTATGAGTATTTATAATTATGTAAAATAAAAATAGAAAATCAATGGTAACTTTATTCTAATTTCAAACTTGTATACAAGTTTGTTATTAAAATATTTTACTAGCACTAACCACCCAACGGGTAAAAGACTGTACAAGAAATTGTTGTGTGATAAACTATCATTATAGAAACCTTGCAAAATAAAATAAATAACAGTATAGCTCTTATTTTATTTGCGTACTTTGTTACATACAGCCATTAATATCATGTCGCAGAATCATCAGTGTAACTGCTACCAGTTACTCTCTTGATTTGTTTATATCCAAAATATTTTAAAATAAATGTAGTTTACAATTTGAATGTTAATGACATTAAAAGTTTTAATATTCAATTCTCTGAATATAAAGTCTTTTTCCCTATCCTATTGCAACGCAGGGTAATGACTGAAATCTCTAGTTATCAATTATTGTTTGTCATTAGAACAAGTAGGTAATTTCACTTGATAGCCTTAAATCCACATTGATCTCTTAAACAGTAAGTAAAAGAGTATTTTGAAATATTTTACTGATCTGACCAATTTAAGTTTAAAAACTTCATAGACCAATTCGTGATATTTTTTTCATTTTATTGATAAACAAATAACAACGTTTGTTTTGATTTACCTTGACTAATTCTGGAATCTTCGACAAAGTAATTTTTTCAGAATCACCAAAATAGAACTTCCTAATCGCCTTAGTTACTCTCCCAGGACTACTTGCTGTATGTTCATACATTAATGACATGGGAAGAATCACATCAAACTCTTCATTTAACTTTTTGAATTTTTGTGGTACATTTCCCTGTGTCAGACCTGCAAAATACCTCCGTAAATGAGAATAAAGAGAAATTTTGGATCAGTAATGTATATAATTATTGTTAAATTTAAAACAGAGAGTATAATACATGTATATTTGAACTTACATGATCCCTACTTACACTATCCCTAGAGCATCGATGATTTCTCAAGAGGTTGAGGCCTATTCTACTACAACCTTGGTTAGGAACACTTCTTCGGAAGGGAGTGTGTGCCCCACCCGCCACGAATGTCCCCTAGCGACTGCACTTTCTGGATCATATCTAGTACTTACCTGTGCTGGCTATCTATGCCCCCCTGATCAGCGAAGCCCTTTGGCTGGCATTTGCTCCACACAACAAATGCTCCCACAATTAACCGGTTACGACAATGGCTATCCTCCCAGGGGCGGCTCGAAGAAGAGAAACAACCTTCTATTGGTGAACTTTACTCTGGAAGGGAACAGGGGTTTGACCAGTTTATTTCAGCACCGAACACTGAAACTACAAAACCAAACCCAGGATGGAGTGAATCCCCTTCTAGCCCGTATAGTATTATCACATTACACTACCAAAATAGTGCCAGGCCAAGAACAAATCTCTTCACAATTTGGAGGTCAAAACTACCACCATCCCTGGGCCCTAGGGTTTCGAGGTATGCATCTACTATGGACTCTTACATCCATTTGCCAATTGACAAGGGACCTGGTAACCAACGTACAAAATTCTCACGTGCGAAGCATATTAGTTGGAGGGCTCTAGAGAGACGATTTGGAAGCACCCCTGAAACCATTGTGTATATTTAAATACATACACATATATGTGAATTGTTATGTTGAACTAAAGCTTATATTGAGTCAGAGAGACAAGAGGACATTGTGGTGATAAGGAAGCTAATTGTGCAGAATAGCTAATTTTTATATTATATTATATCAACTTCGGTAATCCCAGTGAAATCCAGTAAGAGACCCTAGCAGTCCTTTTTTTAACATTTTACAAAGTTAAGAGCTTTGGAAACAGCAGTTGTAACATACTTGTAACTTTAATTGCTCCTTCATTTTCATTGAATCCGACCATCCATGGAAGTTTAGACGTGAGGGTCCAGGGATCATTGACCAAAAAGGCTTCAGCAACATCTTCTGGCTCAATGGCTGGGTTGAATAAAACTACTGGTTCCATATCCCAAACCTATATAAAACTGTTATTATTAATATAAATATAAACATACTGTACAACAGATGGCTATAATGAATTCAATGAGTTGGTGTAATATATCCCACCGATCACCAAATAATTACTAAACAACAATAAAATAATCCCAGTGTAAGTTGTTAGCATGTAGCGAGAAAGTTACTAGTGTGAAAATATTTCTTGAAGATTTCTTAATATGTTCGTGATGGAGTGGGCCTCATTTGAGCCATGCCAATGTTTTGAAATGACGTCATGGTCCTCCTGAGGCCCACACTCAGCATTAGCAAAGTGTGTGGAGGGCCTGAATAGGACCTTGTTTTTATTGTGTTGCTATGACTATTGTAGTGTTCCCTGCGATATGTTAACAGATGATAATGGCAAGAATGTTTTTGATTGTCTGTCTTTGAAACTCGTATACCTCTTTTGTCCCTCCGCCATACATATTTTGAGGGTAATAAAAAATATATTTTCAAAGTTATATATGTATAAAACATATAAGTAAATGTTTATTTTAAAAATAAGTGTTGACATATTGCTTAGCTCACCATGACAAATCATTAAAAAAAACGGTTCTGGTTTTTGCAAACACAACCTAATATTTTAACCTGTATATTTAAATATTGGCAAAATAACGGCCATGAACATGTTAAGAAAATAATTCTTTAAGGGAAACCAACAAACCCTACTGAACAATATCAGTATTACACTTTCAGACACATATCTACATTTTTTGATACCTGGAGAAGATGTAACTCTCATTTGATCAAGAAATTAGTATTAAATTACTAATGAGCTGAATTGAATTAGATTAGATTACCATTTGAAATGGCAAACCGACCAAGGTAGTTATTTATCAAGCCAAGTATGAAGTGGCTCAATCTCAAGTCTTGTTACTGACTAAGGCTGATATGTTCCTTAATCTATCATGAAGCTATCCAAATTTGTGATACAAGTAGTATTACAAGCCACAGTATGAAATGACAGTCAATCTACACAAATTTCTATCAGCAATAAGATTTTTTTTGTTTCAACCCTACTACCTATGAACTGCTATATTAACTATGTGTTTTGCCTAATGTAATTCGCAGCAAGGACCAAATTATGACAGTCTACAATACTGAATCCTTCAGTCAATACAGTAATATTAATTTTTTTAATTTACTACAATAAAGTATTGAGTAACCCTAGCAGTCAGTTGCTTGACAGACTAGCTTTATTGATGTTTTGTCTTGAATGTTTTTCGAAATGGACAATGAACCACTATGTGATATTCCTCTATGGCTCTCCTCATATATTTTCTATTTTCTCAATAAAAATTCTCTTTAATTAACGTACAATAAGTATTGAGTTTCTTTTTAATCTGAGCAGTATTTGTAGTAATTATCATGAGTGTGCCACTGTGTCTGCTGCTCAGGTTGCTGTAGCTTGCTGACATCCAGGGCAGTAGCACTTCTGACACAAGGCTGAACCACTATGTGATATTCCTATAACAATTAACACATTATAACACAATATAAAACAAATCCACAACATAAATCAAAACAGGTCAGAGAGAGGTTCCTGAGATTAGGGAGAAACAATGTAAAACTTGTTACTGGTTTAGATACTGGTCTTAAGAGAAGTATCAGTTGCTCATGATTTTCAATTAAAAATATAAAAAACTGCCAAACATATGATTTTTTACCGTCTTGGTCTCTGTCCCTTGGTTTGCTAAAGTGAGATCCTCCACTCTGGGCAACATGGAGAGGGGTCAGTCAATGCCTACTGGCGAGCTTATCGACAGAATATTCCTGGGACTTCTAACTTGGCAATGGAAGTGTGCAATAAACCATTTACGTCTGAAGAGCCTTAGGAAGTTACCCTTCTGCCCCTTTTAAAATGAATAGAATGATATAACATTCAATACATTCAAATGAATAAAATAAATCTTTGGCTATTTCGGCTTTTTGCATAATAAGTTCATTTATGTTGATCAAGTTTTTTGTATCTATTATTGTAAGAGTGAAAGTCAATTTTGGAGCTGTTACGATGATTTTTAACACAGTGATTGTATCGAAAGTGTATTTTCTATATATGGTTAAAATTTTTAACTCATTGAATTTGTTCTTTTCTGATTAGGTCTCCTAATTTGTAAAATTATTGTTATAGACTTCTTTTTATATTTTGAGTATTTTACCCCTGTTTTCTTTAGCTGTTGAACCATATTCTTTTTATCAAACTGTTTGATAAAAGAGAATGAATTTTGGTGAAATAAATATTATTAAATGTTTTTTGTTTACAGGACCATATAACCAAATTCAAGTGGCTTAATGAACTGTTTGTGTTTTAACATGATAAGCTATCTTAAAGTTCTTGAGAATTCTTTGTTTTTACCTAATAATCTGTTTTTTTTACTCATCAATATTTTACCATACAGAATACTTACCAAACTTTTCGGATGGGTGGCAATATTTCCTCCTATAAGAAAGTTTTCAGAGTAATTATCACAAATCCTATATCACCAGATGTTCGAAAGACCTACAGATTTCACAAGCTATGTTAAAAAAATGTATCAAAAGCTACAAATTTTTATTAATAAAACTTTTGAATACGCTTCCAGTATCTTTAAAAAAACAACAAAATTTTACTCGACAGAGGTTTTTTTTGATAATTCTGATTTTTTATTACTTGAATATGGTGCCGAGCAGTCTACATAACATGGTAGTTATATAAGGTATATATTGTTTTAAAATTATAATCCAATAATCAATAATTCTGACCTGCTTTAATTCTTCTAGTTTTAGTTTCCTGACTTTCTCTGTTTAAGTTAAACTGTATTGTAAATTTGTAATAGCTTTATCTATTGTAATCTTTGTTAATTTGTATTTACCTTGACTCTTGGGAGACAGCATATGGAAGTGGACACTAGCACCTCCAGCACTCTCTCCAAATATGGTCACAGAGTTTCTGTCACCTCCGAAATGTTCAATGTTTTTCTGAACCCATCTGAGAGCGGCCAGCTGATCTTTCAGTCCCAAATTGCCCGGCAGAACAGAATCTCCGGTGGAAAGGAATCCTGAAATAAATACAATGTTGTCCAGTTATTATTAAATCTTATTATGTACACCAGAGTCCTGGTAATCCAAACCCCGGTAATCTGAACGTTCGGCTAATCCAAACTACCTGATGGTGAAAAGTTTACTGACTTTGAAATATCCCATTGAACCATTGAACTTTTTGTTACACTAAGTCCCAGTTGGGGTCTCACAGAATCAGGGGGGTGGGGTTTATTGAAAAAAATGAAGCTGAACGCTCAGCAGCAAAAGAAGCGGGTTCTATTTGGTTGGAGGAGGACGAAAGCAGCCACTCAGTGTCTTTTGTCGCCCGTGTCAGATGAGAAGATGCATCCTGTAAGGGCTCAAACACACTACAGCAGCTGAGACTCGGCCACGACCGCGACCGCTGTCCCAGCCCCCGCGACAAGAACAGCGACGCGACCGCAGCCAAGACTTCAGACGTATCTTCCGCATAATCATTCTCTTAGGATAATCTTTGGATGTAAAATCCCACAAAGAGGGCCTTTCTTTTACCACTTTAACGAAGCTCTCTGTGTCACAATCTAACATTATTAGCACGAATCTAGTCAGAATCACCACCAAAAATTAAATAGATGTACACAGATCGCTCTCTCAACCACCACTGGTCACTAGTCGGATCGCAGGGGTAGTGTGTGACACCCCATCCCCATTGTATGCTAGTTTTTTACGCAAAACTAGCCGCCGTGGCCAGAACTCTAGATTTTGGCCGCTACGACTCGGATCGGCCAGTGGAGCAACTTTACCTAGTGCGTGCATCACGCCGTACCATATGATTCAATGTTAAATTTGGCTGCCAGCAGCTGGTCGCTGTTGTGGCCACGTCGCAGCTGCTATAGTATGTTTGAGCCCTAAGTTAGACGCTTTTTGAATAGACTACGCTAGTTCTGTCTTTTAACCTGATAGGAGCCTAGGAGTATGTGCATCGTGCTCCTACTTTTTTATGGGATTACGGCACATCATACAAAACTACACTCCATATTAGTGTTTTTGCTATTGCCACATCTACATCTTTTGTCACTGGTTGTATTGCATCAAAAGATGTCATTGAAACTCTGATAAATGTGGCCACCCTTACTGCTACTTTAGAAGTGGCTTCTTTTTCTGCAAAGCGTCCAGTTTTAATAAAATAGAACAGCCTGGCAAGTTCACATTGTATTTATATATTTTGAATTTATTTATCTATTTATTAACCAAGGCTTTTACATTTTATTTATGAGTCAAACTTAAATATTGTCATCATTGTACTTTGTGGAAATAAACAATTATTCTATTCTATTCTATTAATGCAAGTGTGTTTATAGCCTTAAAGTTAACAAATATAAACGAAAGTCTCAAATATATATGTTCCTTTTCTTATATTTAAAAACAAAAGTATCAAATAGGTTTCTAGTAATATCACCTAAAGGTCCTAGCCTGTAGTTGATGGTGACCAAGACAACATCTCTGTCTAGCAACAGTTCTGGGCCGTAATCCTCCGGGTTCCCTGATCCCCCAACGTAGCCTCCACCATGGATGTAAAACATCACTGGCATCTTCACTGATGGTGACAACTGCATTCCATGGTGAGAGAGACATGTTAGGAGAATAATAGTCATAAGTGCAAGAGTATGTATTGTAGGCTCGCCAAAAAATAGAGTACCATTGGACATGGAGCTACAATCACTAGTGTCCACTTTCCTATATTGACCTTTAAGAGTAAGGGCAAGGTGACTGATTAAACATGGTGATTGGTAAAACCATAAGGACTCATTAACTGTCTATGTAAATAAAATTATAGTGTAGTCTGTACATTGTGTGGAATAACTATATTCTGTTTTTTATACCCCAGAAATTTTGAAATTGCTCTTATCCCAATTTCTGCCTGTCTGTCTTTCTGTAACTCTAAAAAAGATATATTTGTAATGCTTCTTCATGAAAATGAGAACACTGACTATGATGAAACTTATTTTCAATTTTTTATAGCTTTTGGAAAAGGTTTTTTCTGTTTTATTTGAATTGAACCGATCCAAAACCTATTACAATAGAGTAATGAGCTCTCAAAAACATAGTTTTCAGCGATAATAGCAACATTTTGTCTAAGTTTTACTAAACATGTGATCTATAAAAGTGATTTACATTGATCTTTAATTTTAAACCTATTTTAAAATGTTACCTGCTTGACGTAAATCCAAATTTACCAATAATACACATTTTTTAATTTAAAATTAAATAATGATTAAATTAATTTGTAATTGATTGAGCCGGGAATTTATTATTCCTTTTTATTAATATATTTTTTAATTTGATTTAAATTTAAAATTTAGTCGTAATTTTAAGTATCCAAACAGCTTCCAAACAATAGTCATACAACTTGTACAAAGGACCAGCGTTCTGCTAGTATATACATTCTTTATGAATTAATAACTTGCACACCTGTGTAAGTGAAATATGTATAGTTGTGAGAAACTGGGGAGAGTGTAAATTAAAATTAATTGCACAGTCTAAAGATCACTGGGTGGGTTCTGAAAATATCTCAGGGTCCCAACACAGTTTTAAAATGGTTTAAATACTTGACTGAGGTGCCTTTGTTCACTGGGTTATTTAATTAATCTGGTAAATCAATCAGTTGGTATTTGTGTCTAGCAAAGCTACATACCACACACCTACTCACATCTGTTACCGATATTTGTGTGATAAACACATGACCCCTCTAATTATCTTAATTATAAATTTATTAAGATAAACTAATCAAAGATCAGCCAAAATTATTTTATTAGTTTTTTAGCACTAAATACCTGTTTATCAAACAATTCCCATATATGATTTAGTTTTATATAATCAAACAATAATAATGTTTGTGGTTTATTATTGATTACAATACAGTAAAGATTGAACACAAAACCAAATAATCTGGTTCAGAAGATTTGAGTTTTTATTTTATTCTATTAAAATTCACTTGTCCATATTTTAAGACTCTTCCCAGTTCGGTAATAAGGTTTGACAACATGTCACACTAGTAAACCAAGTGTGGAATGTACACAAATGTTTTTTCTTGACATGTTTTCTAATTAGTTATACCACTAGTGAAAACAGTGTTGGAATATTTAACAGGAAAACAAAAAGTTTTTAGGATCCGACCTTAAATTATAATTAGCCAAATGGAATATTACCTGAGGTGTGTAAACATTCAGGAAAAGACAGTCTTCAGACCCAATGACGACGTTGCGCAGTTGTTCTATCAACACAAACTGTTGGATGCAAATATTGCCTGGCTGTGAAGCGTCCCTTAGACCTGGCCATTTCGGTGCTTCCTGGGGGCTCTGAAACCAAAATATTATTTGAAAATAAAGAAAATAATATCAGACCACCATGTCTGTACAACCAATGGTTCAGTTATGTTCTTTTAAACATAAACAAATTTTATTTTTTCTGGTAAAACGAAAATTTTAAAATTAATATGACTTTCACAAAAAAAACCAGCTTAAAAATCTAATCTAATTAGTACCTCAAATCAGGCGGTCTGGTCTGCAGACTGTATCTGTGGAGGCCATACATGGTCTGTCAGTCGGGCGGTCACTTGGGAATTCTTGGGAGACAACAGACCAGACCGGCAGACCACAGACAAGGTCTGTCGAGCCCACATATGCAGACCATGTCGGATCGTGTATGGGGACTTTTTTCTTGAGGAGAATATAAAAAAATCGGTTTATTCCTTCTTTTCAACCGTTTTCCATAAAATTTGGTATGCTGTGTAGAGTCACATCGCCCAACAAAACACACTCAAAAAAGTTAAGTATTACCAAGATATTTTAATAGTTTCCCTCCTCTCATAAAAAACGAACCTGATTTCAAGAAATCCAAAAACTAGCCTTTCACTTCTTTCTTCAAAACACCTTCTATAGTGTTAAAGACTTCCTCTCTCATCCCACAGGAAGGCCATGATGATTTTTTCTTAGCACATTTTATTCATGTTCAGCCTATTCATAAAGTATTTTATGTATTCTTTCTTATACTGTATTGACATTTATCATCTGTTACTGTAGCTGTGCTACAAAACTTTGTAATGTTTTGTGATAATGAATGAATAAATAAATACCCTGAAGTGAGGGAGGCGGTATGTCACCAAAAAATTTAAAAAATATTTAAAATTTTTCATTAAAAAGAAAATGCCTCTCAGGCTTTAATCGCCTCACCGAAACAACCATAGTTAGTTTTGGTTAAAATTTTAAAGAAATATTCAATGGGTTAAGCAACATACCAAATATAAAATTTAGTTTATAAAAAAATATGAAATTTATATAAAATTAATTATTCTCTCTAAGAATAATATGGGGAGTATGTAAAAAATTAAGCATGTATGTTTTCTGTCAAAAAAGTTTATAATTTTTAGCATCCATTGAATTTTTTTGGGTCTCTCTACGCATTTCAGCATTTTTTAACGCTTGGATGCGGAACAGTTACGTTACAAGTTTTGTATTAAAGTGTGGAATGGGAATTTTGAGTGTAAGAAAGATCAATTTGGTCCTTTAGTATAAATAAATAAGCAATATCTTTAATTTTAACAGATTATTAGAATTTAAATAGTAGGTATAGTACTGTTAATGATGTTTTGTAAAAATATTTAAAAAACAAACGATTTGCCAATTTTTACTTATCCCTCAAGTCATGCCGGCATAAGACAATGCACCGTGTTCACCAATTTCTATATCAAAATAATAGATAGTTTGTTTCTAGAACTTATTCCAAAGGAACTAAAATGGCATCGATTCTGAAAGCCCAATTTTCGCTGACCAACCCCCCTCAAAAATGTTTTAACGTGGTAACTGCCACATCTATTTCAGGCCTGTTTACTGGATTAACAAAGATATTTGTAATATATTATATTTTGCAGTTAAATGATTATTTTGTGCTTCTTTAGCTTCGTTAAACAATTCTAAATGAAAGTTTATGGAAACTTTCATCATAAATTTGGTCAATAAACAGTTATTACAAGAAAAAAATTAGGATGGTTTGGTACCTACCAGATTGGTATTGGCTAGGCAATATTTCTTTCATTTCGTGCGGTTGGCAGTAATTTGATTTGTGCAGCAACTCGCTACTCCACCGTATATCATACTAACCCTGTGTCTCCAATATTTTTCATGTGATTCTACCCCCTTCCTGTTCATTCAGGTCAGAATTTTTGACTATTAGTTTAGAGACAGATATTAGTGCATAGAGTCCTATGGCAACACTATCTACGAGGCATGAGATACAATTTGTCACAATTCTACTAAAAGTCAGTCACCTCTATCTCCAGATTGGTATAATGCTACACAGCTCTTGCCACCAGCACTATGGGGTTCACATGTCAATCCAGTAGGTTGAATGGATTGACTATTACTATTTTAAAATGTCAACAAATTGTATTTTTAGCACCTGGTGATCATAAAGAAAAATTACCCAGGCCTAGGTTATAAAATGATACATACAGAAATGTAAAACAAAGATCTATTACCTTTTTTAAAATTGTGACCTAGCCAGGTAGGTGTTTTAAGCCAAATATGATAATGAGAAATGAGAGAAGATAATTGTCGCGATCTTGTGGTCTTTTTACTATCCAAGGATGACATGTTCCTTAGACAGAACTGTTAACTAATAGCCCAACAGCCAAGGGCATCTAAGGGACTTACAGTTTAACATGAAATCCGAACCACTTTTGCCTCTGAATTCCGAACTGGTCTAATTATGAGGATGATTTTTGTAGATGTAGATTGTAGATGTAGTAGTTGATTGTAAATTTAGATATAGATTTTTTAGATTCAATACTGTATACATTAATCGACACAGGAGAATATTACATCCACCGACCATCACTCATAACCATCCACATTTCGTGACTTCCAATTAGCTGGATTACAGCCCAGGACATACCACCATCCCTATGTGGTTCGTACGCCAATCCAGTCAATCTACTATTTTAAAGTCCCAACAAATTGTGTTCTTAAAAAAGATTCCAGGTCTAGGTTATAAAATTTAAAAAATTCTTCCACTAAACAATTTCTCTTTACCTTGAATCTCAAAGGTCCGACTGGAGGAGCTGCATATGGAATTGCCATAAAGCCATATACTTGTCTTCCTCCCCTGGTGCTGATGGTTGTGCCCACCAGTGAGCCTTGGCTAATGGTGACCGTGGGCGAGGACTCACTGCCGAGTCCTATACTCACCAGTGAAAGCATCAGAACAGTGTACAGGTACTGCTCCATGCTCCATTCAGTAGGACAACAGACTGAGCAGATGTTTATTGGAATAAAAGCCGGGAGGCAGTAGATAAGAGGTTAGAGATAGGACCTTTCCTGTGATAAGCAGGTTGAGAGAATATGGGGTTAAAGGTCATAAATTCACATGTACAAGATAATTTTACTAACCTGCATTAAGAACTATTTGGTTAGTTAATGTATAAATAAGTGTATTGTTGCAATGAAAGGATTCAGATGTTTAGTCATAATTGGTAATGTTAAGGAGGATAAGTAGTTTTTATTATGGTTTTTTCATGTTTTAGAGAAACCATTAAAATAATTTAGATAACAAATTAACAAAATCTTCAGATTTTATCGTGGTATTTAATAATTTATTGAAAATGACTTGTTAATACCTGCTGATACTAATAATAATAAAAATACTTTATTGCCACATAAATTATTGTAAATCGTGTCGGCTGTTACTATACTATATAACTATATTGAAAAAGACACCAAGTGGAATAAATATTTACATTATAAAATAAGACATCTAAATATATAAAACAAAGTCGTGTTAATTACACACATTATAACTCGAGAAAGGCTGGACCGATTTTAATGATCTTTGATTTTTTGGATTCATCTCTCCTCTGGTCATGCTTTAGGCATATTCAGTTTCCATAAATTCAATTAGTTTCCATTTTATAGCGGTTTAAATTTCTAATGTTAACATTATGGGGAATAAGTTTGTTTACAAATTATTTACAATCAAAACAATTGATTTCTTAAACCAGCTGTTTGTTTACTGTCCGTTAGCAATATGCTTTACTATCCAAGGCCATTTGAATCATTCATTAATGTAAAACTATGAAAATGCTGTAAATGTAATGCTTGTAAATGCTGTACAAAATGAACAGCATTATTCGTCACGTCTATAGTTTACGGTTTTTGGGAATTATGTACTGTATTTATATTTATTTTTTTCTGTATGATTAAAAGTCACGTGTTTCTATGTTTGCCAGATAAAAAATATTATTTACAATGTTTATACATATTGGGTTTATTATAATAATCAGCTGTTGTTTATATTTAAAGCTTTCACAATGAAGCCGCAATGCTAATTGACTTCAGAACATGGCCAATCTTAAAGTTAGTTAACATGTATTTACTGTTAGGCGTTACGAAGTTCGCCGGGTCAGCTAGTAGATAATAAATGTAGTTTTTTATATAACAGTTACATACATTTTAAAAATCAAATTCAATATAATTTTAATTACAGTAACTACAGAATTAGAATTTACTTAAATTATACTCTTGACTTTGGGTCCAAATTTATTAATCTCCTGACAATACACCCTTATTATTTATTAATTTTAATTTTAAACATAGCCCATATGAAATTACACTTGGTTAAAGTTTAAAACTAAATTTGAGGTGTAAGAAAACCTAGATAGGTTGGAAATACAGAATTCGTTTCATAAATGTATACTATACACACCATTATTTATCTGGGACCTGTCTGTACCTACTAAAACTTTTAAGATATACTTCTACTTTTAGTTAATAAAAATTGAAGCTCAAACTTAATGGGGAAGCTGCATAGCAATATTACATTTATTGGGTATTCAAAACTTGTTTTGGCTAGGGAACATTTGTTGGAGGAATTAAATTAAATACATGTACATAAAAAAATTATGGTTTCAGATTTAATAACTAGGAATAAATAACACAACTGTGTAATAAGTAGAAGAATAAATTATACCAAGAAAGCTAAGTTAAATATTTATTCAAAATATTTTTCGGAAATAAAGTTTTAAAATTTAAAAAATAAACAAAATTTTTGAAGTTAAAAATAAAGTTATCTAAAATTAGAAATACAGGTTACAAAATGTTGCTTCTATCTAATAGATTCAATTCTTAGATGGTTGAATTTACCAGGGACTGCATAAAACACAATCATGGAGGTTCCATTGAGCTGAGTTCATAAATGCTAGGTATTAAATATGATTAGGAGAAATCTTGAAAAAAGTCTAGGATGTAGTTTATACACACTGATTAAGATTGACCAGGACTCAGTGTAACATGTCCTGTGTAAGTATACAGGATGAAACATACGATAAACTAAGTATAATAATGTTAGTTGTATATTGAGAAAATTCTATCGAAGACACGCTTTTTAAAACTGTGAGGAATCAAAAGTTTAAATCTAACAGAGTTAAATTAAAATTTAGTTTTCTCCAGTGAAAACTGTTAACATTCATCTTCAGCAGACCTTCTGTTGATCGATCATTTAACAGTGAATATTGATCTTTGGACATTGATCTTCAGCTGATCTTAATGAGAGAGACCGCCAAAACTGCATTCTAGCTTCAAAAGGATTTCCAATCAAGTGAGTTGTGTTGGCTGATATCTCTAAATATTCGTCTTTTGAGCCATATTTTCCTTTCCAGAAGTTGTTTTTACCATCAAGAACTGGAACACTGTTAAAAGAATAACTTTAAAACATCGAAAATAACTCGTAGAAGATGTTAGAGAAGATAGTGTTATCTATTCTCCTCACTTAGTCCGTTTCAGTGATGCCATAACTGATCACCATTACCAGTAGTAGAAATTAAGTATACTATACTTGACTTGTTTTCAGCTGTTGGTTATTCTTTAAAATATTTTTACAATTTTAGACTTTATTTACAAATAATCAAGGAAACCTAAACCTAACCAAGCAAAATTAAACTAATTGAAGGGAAATAAATAAATGGAGAGTGAAGCTGTCAATATTAACCCTAGAAGTTAACTGGCTGGGTGGTGTAGTGGTTATAATACCCGCCTTCAAAACTGAAGGTCGCCGGATCGAATCCCGCAAGGGTCGAATCTGGACCCAGTCGCCATTTGTCATTGGGCTACTAATAAATGATGCTTCCTAACAACAGGTCGACGTTAGGTAGTAACAAGACCGGGGTTTGGACCGTTCCCCATCAAAACGTTAAAAATGCCACTGGCGTAGAAATACACAAAATAAAAAAATAAGAAGTGGCAAGCTTTTAACTTTTAACTGTAACAAAAAAATAATTACTAATATCTTCTTGAAATATCAAAGATTAAACAAAAAAAGCATAAAACATGCCCCCCCTTATAACCACTAACCACAAAAGCAAAACAGGTGTAATATTACACTGTAATCCCAATTAAACCTACAAATGCCGTCAACTTCCACCCAAGCCGGCCACCGTTTATTTAAGGTGGGCCCTCCTCTCTGCCTTACCACACATTTGCAAGCCAAATTGGGATTGATCATGGTTGGGATTCGAACCCTAGCACTTCCAGAACCTTTCGATCATCAGCGCAGCGCTTTAGCCGGTTTAGCCACTAGTGCATAGGAGTAGAAAGCGCTTACTTGGTTATAAGACATGCCCGGTGGCATTCTAGTGCACTACGTGAACAGTTTTGGTTGCTTGCCCCCAGAGGGAAACACGATCACGTAGGCGCTAGTGTCTAACAAGTTCACTAAACTGATAACAGGTGCCTCCACCTGCCACTTCTTATTGAAACTGTAAATGTGTTGTGAATTACGATTTTGCTAGTTCTAGGGTTGAGTCTGTAATTTTAATTATATATGAAATCTATTTAGTTTATTTAAGTCAATTAATTTCAGTTTTTTTTCAATCACACTTTTTACAAAGGCTGTGCTTTGTATTCCACGTTAAACAGTAGGTCCATTGGTTAGTTGCCAATGGCTGTTGGGATATTAATTAACAGTTCTGTCTAAGTAACATATCAGCCTTAGTCAGTAACAAGACTATAAGATCGTGCCACAATCATCTTACAGTTATTCCTCATTCATACTTGGCTTAAAATACCTACCTTTTTGGGTGGTCGCCATTTCACTAATCTAATCTAATTTAAAAGCGTATAGTGTATACAATTTTAAATGTGATGTATATATTCAGTTTGGGAATAAACTAAACTCTATTCTAAATCATAAAAAGTATTAATAAACTAATGGAGACTTTCTCCCTTAAAGTAATTTAAATAAATTAAGTTCCTTAATAAACTTATTATATGAGGGGTACCCAAAAATAACCAGTATAGCAGCCATTGGCAGAGCTTTTGCAGTAAGCCCTAAGGATTTCTACCACTAGCACCTGTCTAGTGAACTCTTTGCCAGTTTAGTGCCTTGCAGGCTGTTGACCCGTCATATTCTGTTCGTCTGTAGTGACTGTTTTCGATAGTGCTATTTTGCTGCTGCTTTGTTTTTTATGATAATATGTTTGAGTGAACAACGTATCGCTGTGAGCTTACAAATTTGAGAGCATGTGATCACAGATTGTTGACAGACGGTTGATCAACAGTCAGAAATCAGTGGAATATCTTGGAGCTCAGGTCAGCAAATTTTAACTGAAGGTTTAGGAATAAAACTGCCAAATTTGTTCCTCGGGTTCTGGCTGACAATCAAAAAGCACATCGAGTCGAAACATGTAGTGAACTGAAAGAACAGCTTAGGACCGATCCATCTTTTCTTTTAATTACTGTAAATGGATCATGGTGTAATGTTTACTACTCGGAGACAAAACAACAATCAAGCCTCTTGAGTTATTTCAACATTTTTATCGATTCGAGCAGTTGGTGGGCGTCCAGAACGAGATTTGTCATCAAACAGAATGTGCCAGGTCAACGGCCTTCATGGCCTTTTGCTGCATGTCACTGAACTAGCAAAGAGTTGCACTAACAGGAGACAGGGGCAGAAACCCATACAACAAAAGCTCTGTTTGGGCAACTTTTGGGTTTATTGTATTTAACTAAAAAATTATTTAACAACACTGAACAAAACATGTATTTACCCGTCCTTTGCATAATTGGTCCATAATTGAAGGAATTTTATTGAAACTTCATAGTCAAGGCTACTTTTTTTTGGCTTGGGAGCTAGTTCACTCATTGGGAAAAGGTTCAGTAGCTCATCGAAGTGACAGCAACCAGCTGTTAACATATGACAGGTAACAATTTAATTTATGTTTGTCTAACCTTGATTGGGTTTGTTTGGCATTCAAAAATCAGTAATAATAACTTTCATCAAACATTCCAGAAAATAATAAAATTACAAAATTCATTAAGGTATATTTAATTTATAAAACAAAAATTGTTACATCTTAACTTAAAAGAAGTTTATCTCAAGCTCACTCCAAAGTAAATGTTTTTCTTTTGCACATTTTGAAAAAATTAATTTTTGGATATAATTCAAAGCCATTTTAAAAGTCTTTGATGTCTGTGGACCATAAAAGACATTGAAATAATTTATTTCTCAACCTATCGTTGAGAATCGTTGATATATTTTTTCAGTTCATAATTTGTTTTCTTTAATATCATTCTTTTAACAAGGATATGTCTTAGCTCTGGGGGATGATTGCAATTTGTAAGATGAAAATTTAAAACATAAGAACAGCTGTTAAGATGAACTGAAAACATTCCTTCTAGACATATCCATGATCTAACCTATATCCCCCCACAGGGAAGTAAATACAAACATTTTGCAAGCAATATAACCTATATACAATAGAAGCAATACCATCTTTAACACTATTTTTCAAAATGTTATTAAACTTTTTAAAGTAAAAATTATATGATAGCAAACAAAATAACGACTAGATGGTTGCGTGTCCTGTATTCCAGCTACTTGGATGTCACAAATTGTGGATAGTTATGAGCGATGGTCTGTAGATGGAGTATTCTCTGGTCTGGATTAACGCTCACACTATTTAAAACTAAGTCTATCCTCATAATTAGACTAGCTCATAATTCAGAGGCAGTGGTTCGGACTTCATGTTAAACTGTAGGTCCCTTAGATATTCCATTGACTGTTGGGCTATTAATTAACAGTTCTGTCCAAGGATCTTGTCAGCCTTAGTCAGTAACAAGACCACAAGATCGCGCCACAATCATATTACACTAATTTCTCATTCATACTTGGCTTAAAATAACTTGCCTTGGATGGGTTGCCATTTCAGTAACTATAAGATAAATTGCCTAGAACATAATTAATGGTTTTGACAAAGATCTTGTTGCAGATACCGTACAAGTATTTACTAACCAAAAAACCGAGTGTTGCCAAAATAAACGTTGCACAATGAGAAGCTCTCAGAGTGATTGTAGGCATAATAGTACGGGAAAACTGGTCCACAGTGATTATAAATTGCCTCTGTTACTCCAAACGCTATCCAAGAATCTGTGTACAGCTAAAACATTGAAAAAATCCTTTTAAAGAATAAGAATACTTTAATGCCGAGTAAGTACAAGTAAAATGAAGGCCCAATAGTAGTAGTTGAATAGCAGCCAGGAGCTGTGAGCAGTAGTGGAAGAAAATTTGGAAGGGTGCCTCCTAATTAATCCCTTTATATCCTTGAATAATCTGTGTATATATAAAATTCAAAGCCCTCACTCATCACTAATTCTCCCACTTCCCGATTACCTAGTCTAATAGTTTTTGTGACGATTTTCCCATAAATCTCTACCCTATACGCCTTCAAAGTTCTCATGTTAATCTTATGGAGAAATAATTTTGTTTTGGATTCCAACATACCTTTTAAAATATAAACAGCAGCTGTTTTTATGTGAACCATTGAGCAAGCCAAAGAAGCAAGCATAAAATATTAAGTGCTCAATGGTATCTAATTACTGTATAAATGTAATATATATCAGAATGCATTTTTGTGATTATGCTTTATGATTAAAAATCAAATGTTTACTATTATCAGTACGAAGTTCACTGGGTCAGCTAGTATTAAATAAAGGAACATATGTTTCCCAAATTTTACTTTTACTTTTTATTACATGCCATACAATGCTCAGTGTGGTAAAACCGAAAACTCTTCTGAAGAACTCATAGGACAAGATTTTATGTTTTATAACTGATTTCTAGGTTCAAAATTGGTTTATTATCTTATTTCAATTAATACAGTTTCAAGTTATACTGACAGTACTTTTTAACACTATACCGGTACACATACATAATGAATCATTCATACTTACATACTTACTCCCAGGGCCCTCTATATAGCTCAGGTGATATTTAGCCACGCCAACAAAGTCTCTTCAATCAGACTAAGAATTCAATCGACAATGGTCTAATTTTACAATTTGTGGTTTAATTACAGGCTGGATATTCTGAGATCCAGATCCAGATGTGGTTCCTTATCTTATTTAGGTAAATGCCGGAATCGTTTCCAAAAAGGCCATACTCTATCAGTAAATGGGAAGATAGAATATATTCCAGCTAATCTGGTTGAGTACTTATCTCCCTAGCTGTTTTTTTCAAAATGTAAAAATTTCTATTTAAAACCTACTTTTTAATATGAAAATAAATTAACAGTATTAATATTACTTGAAAGTCCTACGGTTGGGAAAAGAATTAATGTAATTTTATGTGTAAACAGATCTCAGACTTGTTGTATGAGAACTGATAGTTAACTCTTTGACTACATTTATTTTCATATACTTTACTGTACCAACTTCATAAGTCTGCCTTGTGATCCTTGTTGTCTATTTATATAGACTATGTTGTTGAGCCTTAGCAAAAATAGTACTGCTCAATATTGGCTAATATTAACCAATATGTAAATAGACTCTAAGAATAACAAGACAGACTTGAGATAATTAAGAATTTACAACTGAACAAACATTTTCAATTATTGCCTCAATAGAGAGTAAAAGAATCTTTTGACATATCTATCTGATGTTTAACAATTTTAGATTTGAATACATACTCATATATTTTATTAAATTGAAGTTTTATTCCATTTTAACTCCACAATCATAGTACAGATGGTTCCATTAGTCTTTGCTCGTAGCTTTTGTAACTTTATAACTTTTAAGGAATATTAATATTTACTTTTCCAGTTAAGTAACTTCATCTGTTCATTTCAGCTGAAAATCTTGCGGACGAGCGCAATGGAGTGAGCAATCCCCATTTTAATAGAACAGCTGGTAGTCTCAGAGCCGCACGCACAGACTAATGACACCATCTTTATATTTATCAATAATGTTATTAATTAATTATTTACATTTAAAAAAATATTAAAAATAAATATGAATGTAATAATACCTTATTTATTTCAGGAATCATCGACATAGTTATGTTGTCAGCATCCCCAAAATAGTAATGCCTAATTTTTCGATTTAATTTTACAGGATTACTTGCTGTGTACTGATACATCATTGACATAGCAAAAATCATGTCAAAGTCTTCGTTCAACCTTTTAAATTTTTCTGTTACATCTCCTTGGGTCAGACCTGCAACGTCCATTGTAATAAATTTATTACAATAGTATTTGTTCCGCAACAATGTTAAAAACTTTATCCAGAATATTTGCATTTTTACAATATAGAACACATTCCACAAGATTTGTAAGATAGAAAATATGTAACAGGTTTTCACAGAATGTAGGCATAATAGTACGGGAAAACTGGTCCACAGTGATTATAAATTGCCTCTGTTACTCCAAACGCTATCCAAGAATCTGTGTACAGCTAAAACATTGAAAAAATCCTTTTAAAGAATAAGAATACTTTAATGCCGAGTAAGTACAAGTAAAATAAAGGCCCAATAGTAGTAGTTGAATAGCAGCCAGGAGCTGTGAGCAGTAGTGGAAGAAAATTTGGAAGGGTGCCTCCTAATTAATCATTTAGATTTGAATACATACTCATATATTTTATTAAATTGAAGTTTCATTCCATTTTAACACCACAATCATAGTACAGATGGTTCCATTAGTCTTTGCTCGTAGCTTTTGTAACTTTTAACTTTATAACTTTTAAGGAAAATTAATATTTACTTTTTCAGTTAAGTGACTTAATCTGTTCATTTCAGCTGAAAATCTTGCGGACGAGCGCAATGGAGTGAGCAATCCCCATTTTAATAGAACAGCTGGTAGTATCAGAGCCGCGCGCACAGACTAATGACACCATCTTTATATTTATCAATAAGGTTATTAATTATTTACATTTAAAAAAAATATTAAAAATAAATATGAATGTAATAATACCTTATTTATTTCAGGAATCATCGACATAGTTATGTTGTCAGCATCCCCAAAATAGTAATGCCTAATGTTTCGATTTAATTTTACAGGATTACTTGCTGTGTACTGATACATCATTGACATAGCAAAAATCATGTCAAAGTCTTCGTTCAACCTTTTAAATTTTTCTGTTACATCTCCTTGGGTCAGACCTGCAACATCCATTGTAATAAATTTATTACAATTGTATTTGTTCCCTTCAATGTTAAAACTTTATTTAGAATATTTGCATTTTTACAATATAGAACACCTTCCACAAGATTTGTAAGATAGAAAATATGTAACAGGTTTCACAGAAACTAACTACCAGAGCTATTATATTGAATTTTTAATATAAAAGAAGAAGAACAGCTGTTTATATGAACTGAAAAATTCTCTTTAGACATATCCATGATCTAACCTATTTCCCACAGTTAAGTAAATACAAACATTTTTCTTAATCAAAGATTAACAAAAAGGAAAAATCTTAAAGAATACTACTTAAATGACTGCTGCATCAATGACGAATAATTAAATAAATTAATTTTCCAAAAATTTCTGCATGCAATACAACATGTATACGTTGGATTAGTCCCCACAAAGGTGAACATGTGAGTGGGAAATAAGCACAGTGGAATCTTGCACAAGGGAATAACTCTACGCTATTTAATGTCTCAACTTATAATAGACCCTAATAAAAAATACAATTCTTCGTGTAAGAAAAGGAGATAAAAACGTCCACAGTATACTATAAAAAGTTAAAATGTTAAAATAGAATAAAGACAGAGGTGGTTTGGCAAACAAAGTTACAGAAGAAAAATAACTATATATAAAATTGTTAAATAAACGAGAGACTGTGTCTGATAATAACAACAGGTTAGATATTTTCTTAGCTGGCTTGTAAATCATGGTTTAGTCCTCATCAGATGACACACTTTTCAATACCTATGGTGTAATTATGAAATCTTTAAACATCCTTATTTATTGAAAAACTGCATTTACGTTCACTAGCCATTGTTTGTTTAACTTCGATAATCAAATACGCGTATTCAGGATTATGTAATAGAAAGGTACTGACAAGATTAAAATTAAAAGGGATAAAGATAAATTTTGTTGTATCCTTCTACACCTGTTGGCATTTTAAGTCTTACTGAACACAGGGGCACACTCACGGGGAGAGGGGGTAAAGGGGCTGTTGCCCACCTTAAAGGAAAAAAATCAAATTCTGATTTTAAATGTGCCAATAGTGGACACATTGAATACTGGTTTGTAGAAGTTACATTTCACTAAAAAAAGAAGAAATGGAAGTTTGACAAGCCTTTCTCCAACGGACAGCATATCAATACAGTTGATTTTCTAAATATTTATGATAAAACAATTTTTCCAAACATTAACATCCTACTTAATGTTTTCATCATTATACCTACCTACCTGTACAGACCAGCACATAGAGCGCTCCATTTCCACACTTCAGCAAATCAAGACACACTATGTCTGAGAGTAGACTACATGGATCAGTGAATCTTACTGACCACAGGAAAATTCAAGTTGTCACAGACAGTGTATTATGCATAATGGTGAAGACTCAATTTTGTTTTGTAATACAGCTGATGTAAAAATATTTTGTTTAAATAAAACCTAAAATCTTATGCAATCTACTGGGGTTATCCTTCATTCCTGTAGTGTCTTCTTAAGACCATTGAAATAAATTTTAAGTGATGCCTTAAAATATCGATTTTAAGGAATTGTTAAAAAATTTTACAATTGGTTGGCCAACGGAGTCTAGACATACCCAGTCAGCCCCCTTCATAATTATTTTCTAAGTACGACACTGACTTATAAATTTTGTTTACTAAAAAGCAATGTAGTAGGAACATACTTGCAGCTTTGGCGAGTCCTTCATCCTCATTCATCCCTACCATCCATGGAATATTAGAGGTGAGAGTCCAAGGGTCACTGACGAGAAAGGCATCTTCAACATATGTTGGCTCAATGGCGGGGTTGAACAAAGCTAGAGGTTCCAGATCCCAGCACTAGACAGAAGAACATAAATCTCCCACTTTAATTAATGTTTGGCATCCTATATTATACAGAATATAGCGGTAATCCAGCCCAATCTGTTACAGAATTTTGAAATTTCATAATAACTAGGTGACAAATGTCACTCTCACGACTAATGGAGTGTTAAAAGGTTGTTTTAGTTGTGCTTACAGCAGTGTAACTCATCATGAAACAAAGGTGCTAGACGAACTGAAGGTCACTTAACCTCCCCCACTGTATCCTGCCTACTACTGACACCCCAAACAACAGGTACTTCGAGTTTCAGGCCATATTACAAACTCCATGTTTTGTAGAAACTTAAAATGAAAAGTGAGCTCACTCCTTGACCGGCGTGTTAAAATTTAACTTATTCAGTTCTATCACCCACGTAATTAATATAATTGGTTCATTCCAGTTAAATGATAACTTACAACCAAATAGTGGAGTTTCCCAACAATGTCCTGAGCAGTCAGGTTACGTAGACAATCCACCAGATGTTGCGAGGGGGTAAGGGGACAGTCAGTCAGTTTTGCCAACTGTGCTGCCAGGTGTCTGTGTCTCGCTGGAGTGGAGTAGGCAAATGGACACAATGCTGTACCACTCTCTGAAATTCCTCTATGGAACAATCCTACAACACAAACTTGTTATAAGTCAAATGTTTAAGTTTCCTGACTATATCATAAGGTTGTGTACAGAGTTCATCAGCTGCAGATAAGAGAGCAGAGGTCATTTGGCTAAATGACCTCTGCTGTGCTTAGGTCATCTGTTTCTTACTGTAGAGAATAAGCTAATTTGACACAAGTTTCTATCTCTCTCTGAAATTCCTCTATGTAACAATCCTACAACAAAAACTTGTGATAAGTAACATGTTTGAGTGTCTTGACTACATCATAAGACTGTACACAGCTCACCAGGTGCCGTGAAGGGAAGAGAGAACAGTCAGTCAGCCTTTGCCTATCCATTATAAATCCACAATCAAAGGTCGTACCAACTGTGCTGCCAGATATTTATGTCTTGTTGTTGAGAAGTTAGTCACAAGGTTAATACCACTCTCTGATATTCCTCAGGGGAATAATCCTACAATTATCGTACACAATAAGATATAACATTCAATATATGTTATCAGTTTATAAGTTTACATTGTTATTACCATTAATTTTAACATGCTTGCTTATTATTTACTTGATACGGTGTAGTATATCTCATTATTACTTGTGTTATTTATTTGCATCTTGCTATTAGATACTTTACTTACACTCATGCCTGGTTTGCTAGTACTGTGCACATCGATTGTTAGTTACATTATCACTTTATCTTACCCACATCATACCATATAATATTGTTTTTATTTGAGCATGTCTGTTTATTTACTTGTACTTATTATAGTTCATCTTATAGTTAGACAGTTGCTTTTTATTTGCAACATGCTATTGGCTACTTTGTGTGCATGCCTGATTTTTTAATTACTTACTTTGCACTTCGGCTGTTAGTTTGCTTATGGTGTTTGTCCTTTAGTTTATGATTGTTATATTATTTACTCCATAGTTTATAGCTGTATATGTCTTACATTAAAATGGTGTATACCTTACATGAACAAATAAATAATTACATTCCAATTCATCAGTAAAATACAACATATAATGCCAACATATAAGTAGTTTATAATGTTTTGTTGTAATTCTGTATTTAGTAATCTAAATATTCTTTGTGTTTACCCTCATGTATTCTTTGATCTATTTAGATTTTTACCTTATACTATATACATCAAATTTAGAACTTTGAAGGAGAGTATGAGGGTTCCTTTAGAAAGAGGAAAGTTTTCAAAGTGATCACCAGTTACCTTGACTCTTGGGAGACAGCATATGGAAGTGGACACTAGCACCTCCAGCACTCTGTCCGAACATGGTCACGGAGTTAATGTCACCTCCAAAATGTCCAATGTTTTTCTGAACCCATTTTAGAGCAGCCAGCTGATCTTTCAGTCCCAGATTACCCGGAAGAACAGAATCTCCGGTGGAGAGAAATCCTGGAATAAAAAAATAATAAATAGACATTATGTGATATATGGTATAATTCTACAAAAAATAAGCTGCAAAACAATCCAGAATGCAGGAGACCTCGAGGAAGACCAAAACTCAAGTGGAAGAATCAGGTACAACAGGACTTGAGCAAGCTGGGCAGAAATGAAGAGCAGATGTAAGATAGAGACGATTAGAGGCAATGTAGGCAAGGCTAAGTACCATCTCGGGTATCAATGGCCACTGCAGTAAGTAAGTAGTTATGGAACAGTAGTTAAAAGTTTCTCTTTAAAACAAAATTATAAAAAATCTTGTTTTGTTGGATTGTAAAATAAATTTTATTCTATTTCACCGCATTTCCTTTAGCAGCACATAGACTTCCTTGGGTCTACCAGTAAACTAAAGTCAGCATTATTCCTTATCATATATTTCGTTTTTGTAGCTATTATGCGATAGGGTTAAGAGCACTTTCCAGAATGTTATCAATGTTTCGTGGTTAGCTGTAAACCAATATTATGAAACTATGTATATAAATAAAGGAATTATATTACCCTACACATCCTCCATACTATCAACATGAGTAA
Organism: Nephotettix cincticeps; assembly: GCA_023375725.1. Taxonomy (NCBI): domain Eukaryota; kingdom Metazoa; phylum Arthropoda; class Insecta; order Hemiptera; family Cicadellidae; genus Nephotettix; species Nephotettix cincticeps. The sequence goes on from CM041789.1 coordinate 62,440,063, forward strand.
GTAGCCATTCCTAATAACTTTACCTATAAGATAAATTTTCTCTTCTGAAATAAGTATTGTGGATATTTTTTACAGTTTATTGTTTCAAATACATTTTTTAAATTCTAGAATACACAACTAAGGCAATGAAGCTGAAATGATACAGCTACGTTAGTGTCGAGTCATAAATAACAGAAAACAAAGGATAAAAGAGGGAGAAGATTTGTAGGGAAATATGTAAGTGCTACAAAGGTACTATATACATATATATTGGGGGCATTGGGGCAGACAAACGTATATCATATAGCTGCTGAAGTACTTACAGTAAATGAAGTTCCTCTATAAGTAAAATTAGTAATGTGTTGTTGGGGTGGATTTAATTTGACATGCCTTATAAAAAGACCTATAAAATCATCATAAAACTCCAAAATAATATTTGCCACTCTTCTTCTCCTCACTATGCACGCACACACCATTCTCCCATCGCTCATCATCTGCTCAAGTAAAGATTTTTATAGCAAGATCAGTTGGTATGAAATTTTATTTATAACTAGAGTCAAATCCGGATTTTTTATGTCTGAAATATCAACGCAATACTGTATAGACCTGAAGGTATCTACTAGTAGACTCCTTGACAGTTTACAATGACAGTTTAAAAATGATTACCTGATATAATTAATTTATAGTTAACATATAAAGATATAGTTACCATATATTACCTTACTGTAACTTATGTCTGTCAATCTAAAAACATTTACTACAGATGACTGACTACTTTTGGGGTTGAAACCCCATTATCAAATCTTTTATGAAGTCATTAGAGAATGTTGATGACAACAATTAATACAAAAAAACACAATTTTACACCAATACATCAAAAGGATCCTAAAATAATATATATTTTCCAAATACAGTGGTTTGAAGGGCCACCAAATTGGCCTAACCTACCGCCTAGAGAAAGCACTACTGGCCTCTAAAGTAGCCCATCTGACCACAGTCACCAAACAATCAAAAGTTGCTCCGAGCTGCCTGTGAGAGTGGTAGCAGCCACAATTGTGGCCCATCCGACCAGACGACAAAGCTTCTTCAGGCAACAGAAATCATGAGGACTATTTAAGTGGCCCATCCGACCGCTAACGTTAACAATGGTATTTTACAGTGAAACAAGTAGTCTAGTTAAGATTTTTTAATTGATAATGGATACAACCTTTATCACTGAGTTATCACATGGTCCAAGCCTGTAGTAACAGGTGACCAAGACAATATTTATGTCTAGCAATAGTTACAGCGATTAGTAAGGGATCGAGATTTGGTTAGTGAGATAAATTAAAGTTTCTATACTTTTGTTCCTTTTCTTATGATTGAAAAAAATAGCGCATAGATTTCTAGTAATATCACCTAAGGGTCCAAGTCTGTAGTTGATGGTGACTAAGACAACATCTCTGTCGAGTAAAAGTTCTGGGCCGTAATCCTGCGGATTCCCTGAGCCTTGAACAAAGCTCCCACCATGAATGTAAAACATTACTGGAAACTTCTCTGATGGTGAAACCTGCATATAGAAACTAACTTTAAAAATAAGTAATTACTAAACATAAAATACTAAATAAAACTTCCCAAATATCAAATCTGAAGGTATATATAACAGACTCTTATGAAAAATAATTTGTTGAAATTTGAATTTGAAATCATAATTTGATGATACTTTAGTGTATTTAATTTTTTTATTTTATAATCTTCTCTATTTCCTTCCTTAATTTCAGTCTTTGTTGCAGTAAATAGCATATTGATTTATTCATCTTATGTCTGGTGGACTAGTATACGATTCATGAATAACAATAATATTCTCTGGAAATCTTTACTTGAAATTTTTGATCTTAGGCCCAGGTCTAGCTATAGGCCGCTACGGAAACTTACGGCATTTAATGTTCTATACTGTTCCATCACTATATATCTGGTTTAAGCAACCATTACATAAAAAATAACTACTAAAATTCACAAATAGGCATTTCCCTAGCCTTCTGGCTAGTGTTAAGGTTAAACCCTTGTAATAACCTGATATAAAACTAGCAGTATGTTAAAAAAATGCATCATTAAAATATCCACCTTAGCAGAGTACACTTATACTGTTTGATAGATTATCCGATGAATAACAATACTGTTTAGGGTGTATTTTTTAAATTAGTAGTGAAAAATATTACCTTAGGTGTGTAGACATTTAGGATAAGACAGTCTTCAGATCCAATGACTGTGTTGCGGAATTTTTCAAACAACACTCTCTGTTGGATGCATACATTGCCTGGCTTGGAAGCGTCCCTTAGACCTGACCATGACGGCGCCTGCTGAGGGCTCTGAAACCCCAGATTGGTGAGAACACAGTGCGGTGGTGAATATAGAAAATATTTGTGGGGGCCCAAGACCCCACGTTATGTGGGGTAAGTGGTTCATTAACATAACATATATGACTGGAGCAGCACGAAGCGTGTACACTTGGTTACAAAAGAAATCCTTCGTAAACATAATATCTCGGAGCAATAATGACCCAGCATAAGGGCGACTTCATTTCTTGCAATGCATTATTAATAAACAAATCCAAAAACATTATTTAACTGTTTGGAAAGAGCTAGAAATGGTATGGTAATACCACACCAATGCAATAAGAATTTCAACAAGAGTTAAAAAATTTATTCATTGATTATCAGAAAATTGTGTTTTAGTAGAACCAAATAAATATAGACTAAACCAGATGTTTTGGCATGGATATGTCTTAGCTCTAAGGGGGAGGGGTGTTAGTAATTTACAAGACCAAAATTTGAAGCGAAGACATGCTTAGTGACATAATATGGCTATAACGACAGCTGTTTAGAGGAATTGAAAACATTACCTTTGACTGCTTTGACATATCCATGATCAAATCTATTTCCCACAGGGAAGTAAATACAATCATTTAAACCTACCGTCGGAACGTGTTGAGTCTTGAGTTTGCTTCCGGGTGTTTTTATTTTTGTACTTACCCCTTCTATTCAGTTGAAGCCCGGGAGTTGCATAGCACGGGTGCAGCCACCGTGTGTCACCGGATACACTACTACGGTTAGTTCTATGTTTTCTAATTCCATGTTAAAATAAAAAAATAATTCAAATTCAGTTTTTATTGTTTGTACATCTTCTTTACAATAAATGTGTAAAAGAACACTGTGTGTCTATTATTTCAAAACGTAGGAAAACACTACTTAAATCGCCATTTGAGTTTTAGGGTTAGTAACTACGCTTTAAAACAGACTTAAACTACTTAACGGATCAAAATACTGTAGATTTTTGTTGATAACAGGAATGGTAATACAGCGAGCGCTCCTGGCGGCGATCCGGCGAGGGAAATGATTAGGGCCTACATCCACCATTTTTTATGTTTATCACGTTTATATAAATTTTGAAATGGTTCTTGACTTAAAAGTAAATAGTTTTGAAAAACATGTGAAGAACGTTAATATTGTAAATAGGACAGAAAAATAAAGTAGATGAAAACTTATGTATACAGTGTACAGAAGTTTTAGACACAGAAATTTATAAAGATAAAATTCCGTTTATTGTCTAGTATTTTTAAATTGTGTAACACAAGTGTTATCTACTTCGTTTCAAACTGTTCTGGCCAAAGTAATGTGCTTTTTCATGAGCTATAGCCTATGATCTCAGTAAAATTTCGAGTGTCCTAGACTTAATTTGTCGGTAATAATACAAACACATTTCAATGTTTAAACTCTTCCTATTTGTAGTCTATACTTTTCTTCGGATATATTGGCAAAACTATGGTCATTGAACATTAAATGTCTGTTCTTAGTTTTTAATGCAAAGAACCGTTCATTTCGTCTGCCTTTAGGTGTAAATTTAAATACTCCCGTCGCAGCAGACCTGCGTACTCAGCGAATTTCCAAATCAATAATGTAATAATAATATTATATGTCAAGTTTTTTATCAATGTGTGTTGATAAATTTATGAATTAGTTATTTGAATATTCTTCATAAGATTAACATGGGGAAAGAGTATGTAGGTTTGCCACTGTGAGGAACACTGAAAGATGGCATTTATAGCATAACAATTTTTATTTTGCCAATTTTCATCAACATCTGTCCATAAATAAACGAGTTTTCCTGTTTTAGATTGGATTGGATTATTTCCATATGATTAACATGGAAAAAGAGTATACAGGTTAGCTGCTGTGAGGAATACTGAAAGTAGGAATTTTTAGCATCAAAAAATTATTTTGACCAATTATACCAAGTTTCATCAACATCTGTCCATAAATAAAGGAGTTTTCCTATTTTCCATATGATTAGAATGGGAAAATAGTATGCAGGTTAGCTGCTGTGAGGAACACTGAAAGTAGGAATTTCTAGTATAAACAATTTTTATTTTGACCAATTATACCAAGTTTCATCAACATCTGTCCATAAATAAAGGAGTTTACCTATTCCCTACATGATTAACATGGAAAAAGAGTATACAGGTTAGCGGCCATGATAAATGCATAAACTAAGATCTTTTAGCATAAATGGATGGATCTCAACCACATAAAGCTAAATATCAAGTTTTATCCCAAAATATTGATTGATAAGTGAAATATTAATTTTTCCATATCCTCCATAAGATTAACATTGGAGCCCTAAAATACAACGTACTGCATTTAGATTTTTTAATATCTCGGTAACCGTTGGAGAAAAATTTTAAGGAACTAAATTGTGTCGTTTTTAAGCTGATTTTAATGGTTGGAGATAAAATTTTAAATCTTTTTAAAGTACGTATGAAAAACGCAAAAACCCTAATTTTGGGGTACAAACTTCCCCCCCAAAATACCCGTTCCGGATTGACCTATATCTGGTTTACGAACTCGTCTAAGCAAATGCAGGAATACACGTCTCTACCAAATTTGGTCTCGATCGGACTATTTTTATGAGAGTTATCGTATTCACAGAAACACACATCCCTATGGGAAATTCGCTAAAACATTTAGAAATACTTGATTTTCAAAGTTATGTCGTATTTGTTTTCTAACCGATCTAAACGTGATATTTCCATTCGCAGACTACGTAGAAAGACGTAACGTAACCAATTGTGTTTTGTACCGATAAAGGAACAATGGTGTCGTGCATATAAAATGGCGATAAAAAATTATCTTGCCTCAGATACCTTATTACGCTTTAAAATAGCATGGAAAATCAATTTCTGAATTTAAACAAACTATTCCGCCATCTTCATAAAAATTATCACAGTTAATATTAAAATACTTTACTATTTGAAATGTCTATGTTATTGAAAGAATATTTGATAGTCTAGCAAGAAATGTATGTCTGTATGTTGCCTTTCTGTGATACTAAACGAGAACTACTGGTGTGGTGGCCTGTAATCCAGCCACGAGGACGTCCCGAGATGGTCGGTGGATGTGGTGTATTCTCTGGCGTGGATTAACGTCAGCACTATTGAGAGCTACATTAATACGCAAAAAACATCCTCATAATTAATTAGACCTGTTCGTAATTTACAGGCAAAAGTTGGTTCGGATTCCACGTTAAACTGAATATCCCTTAGATGGCATTGGCAGTTGGGCTATTAATTAACAGTCCTCTCTAAGGAAACTGTCAACCTTAGTCAGTAACAAGACTACAAGATCGCGCCACAATCATCCTACACTCATTTCCCATTCGTACTTGGCTTAAAATACTTACCTGCGTAGATCGCCATTCCACCAAAAAGGTACATGAAAGGACACAAATACTCACATATACACCACAGTCAAACTTGTAGAATATAGTCACAGACTGTATAACTCAGATAAAGCCCCTGGAACCATAACTTATTGTAAAATAAAATCTAACAAATATAAATTCTTCGTTTTATTAAGGGGCACTATCCCCTATAATGTTAGAACAGTTATCATTTCTCTCAGGAACCATACATAATAAGCATTTTTGTCAAAAGATGTGCTTTTGGAGCATTATCACAAAAATTTACAAAGGTACTTCTTGGTTCAGTTATAAGATATTCGTCTTGTTTCTTCCTAAAAACACGTTTTTTAAAAGCCAGTTTTCTTTGCACAAAAGACATCATGTCTCTGTACAAATAGTGTACCGTAACAAATAAGAATTCAAAATGAAAACAGATTATAGTACGTAATTAAACTATCATAACCTATTTGAATTATTTACTATAAATAATAACTATGACTAATCAACGAAAGGTAGAAGGAATTTCAATAGCTAGTTTAAGGTCTAAAATTAAATATTTTACTGAAAAAAATCGAGATCTGCTTTAACATGATAAAGGACTCCACAGAGCTACAGGAACCAGGTGTGGCAAACTAGCCGTTTAACTATCATCAACGTACTCTATGTAGTCAACTATTCATCAGGGATGCCACTACAAAATTAGTCGTTCACTTTTAACAATATCACCAACAGATAAGTATTATTTCTAGATAATACTATCGGTTGACACCTTACAAGTCGACTCACAAAATTTTGAAAAGTGACGGTATATGTAAATGGAATGAAAACAATTTTAAGCAGGCATCTTGAAAGAAATGTCTATTTGATTCTGACAGCGAGTATGTAGCCAACTTCTGAACTGAATAATTTTGGACAACGCCATATTGGATTCAGTTTATTGTAGGACAAAGGAGACACTTTGAACTTGGGACATCTTTAAATTTGAATTCTTAGGCACAAAACCAACGTTCTGGAACTTAAAATTGCATTTTTCCTAAAAAAGTGAACTAAACAAGATATCATGGGAACTAACTCTATCTTAATTTGAAGCAAAAACGGACAAGAACATATTGGAACTGGAGGACCCTCTTATCCATTATTTTGGATACAAATACGGATACAAATAAAATAATAATTTATAGTATGACATTTTCTTCTAGATGGGGTATTTTAAATCTTGGACGCCTGTTTTCAGTAATACTGGGTATGAGAGCATTCAGGGAAAATAGCGTATGGCCATGTATACTGGATATGAGAGCTGAAGGCTTGGTTTGTGCAATTGTTTAGTAGAGCTGTACGACAAATACAAATAAGGTAGCCAGGTATGCTGGATACAAGAGTGTGTGGACAGTTTGGCAAGTCATCAAAGAGCCAAAGGGTTCATTTACCGAGCTGTAATATTCCTGAAAATGGTGGAAATGTTAAGAGGGTGAGTTAGTACACTCATATAATTATTACCTGGAAGCTTTTTAACCTTCACAACACTCATTAATTCGCACGAATAGGCTACATAAGCAAGAATGAAAGATCTTTTTCTAATAAGATCTTATAATGCGGTGTATACATCTGTCTTAAATGAATCTATAACCTACCTTAAATCTCAAAGGTCCGACTGGAGGAGCTGCATATGGGATTGCCATAAAGCCATATACTTGTCTTCCTCCCCTCGTGGTGATGGTTGTGCCCACCAGTGAGCCTTGGCTAATGGTGACCGTAGGCGAGGACTCACTGGCGAGTCCTACACTCACCAGTGTAAGCATCAGAACAGTGTACAGGTACTGCTCCATGCTCCATTCAGTAGGACAACAGACTGAGCATAATAATTGAGGTGAGTAGACCATATAGCGGCGGATCCAACTTGGATGTTGAGTGGGGGGTGGAACGAAAGTTTGAAACCCCCTTCCTATTTAAGAGATAATTTTTGTGGCCAGAGATTCAGTATTCGTAACTAGAAGGTATATAAAGGTTCTGCAACGAACCTGTATCTAATCTATACTGGACTCTGACATTTCAAGTGCATTGTGTTGTTATCACTTATTTGTGAACCGCTTAAGATTATTTGCAAAAGTGGACAATATGTATTCATGGAAAATCTGGTATTTTTATGAATACATTTTTGATAGAATGAATCATAGTATGGTTAAAATGACTAAATGCAGTATATAACGGTCAATATTGAGTTCATATTTATTCCAACACGAATTGACGATATTGCGAATATAATGCCATGCCTCTCGTATCGTATTATTTCGAACTTAACAGTCGGCTTAGGGACGGGCGGTCGAGTTGCCGCGTCAGTCCTCAGTGCTGTTGACTGGTACTGCTACTCAGTACTCAGTAAATCCTTTGACCACCATAACAGGCCACTCGTCAGTCGTCACCAGGACGAAATTTCCGTCCAAGACGACTTCTTACATAATTTTATTTTTCAAACATTTTATAAAATTAATTTCACGTTTTAGGTTAGTTTATTGACAATGCTAGTTTAAATTGAATGGTACCGGATAATCACATGGGATTGAAGGGTATTCGACCTTCTTGATAGGTTACATACACAAGATCATTAAAGTTGGTAACAAACTTTAAATTCATTAAAACAAACAACAATTTCCTATAAGCGTATGTCGAGAAATCCTTTATTTAACTTCTAGACGCCATTTTGTATTTTTACGACATGAATTGAAGTAAAACCTCACTTTACTTGACAGTCAACTGCTGACACAACACCTTTATCTTAGAGTACTAATGCATCGAATTTTCAATGTCACGGACGACCTGGGATAGACAGTCGACCTACTGGACGCCTTTAGACTGTTTCAGGGTCAAAATTCCAGGCATGGTTGGGGTGGGGTGGTTTACTATTGTTTACTTACAGTGTTCACGGAATAATGTTGTATAACTGGAAGAAAAACAATTATCAATAAGCATTTTTAATTCTTGAACATCTGACATTTCTTCAAAGACTGTTTACTCAGTATATAACAGACATTACTCTTTAGGATTGTACTGTAACAAGTTTATATTATACAGCATTCGAGGCTGTTATGTTTGAATTAAAATTCATGAAAAGTTCCAATGTTCTAAATAACTCAAAAACCTCTGGGTCCACAATGTGTCGAGTTAGTACGGTTTTACTATATACCAAAGCTGTGTTCACCAGTCTTTGCTTCATGTCAGTGACAAAATCAGAGGCTGAACACAATTTTTAAAATTTCTTGCAACATTGGGTCAGTGACATTTGTTGGCTACTTAAATACTGTGTCAAAGACAAGATTTTAGGTTTTCCATTGTCAGTCGGTAAGATCAAAGGAGTATCATCAACAAAATGTCACAGACTCCTGTGGTAGTATATGTAGTCTTCAACAATTCTATCACTGATTCCAGTGTCTAAACGCATCTGACATTGACTTGTGTTGATGACCTTTGTTTGTGACTTGTAGTCTGTGAAAAACGTTTTTGACAAAATTTTGTTACTGACTTTGATGTAAACACAGCTTCAACAGCTATTTAATCCATAGAAACAAATATTTAATAAAATTATTTAACAACGTTAAATATTTAAACGAATTACTACTGTTCGAAATTTTTAAAGTCAAATAACAAAAAAAACATTTATTTTACACTGTGTAAAAATATTTAATTTTGATTATAAGTCCAACGGTACTTTTCAACAAATTCCGTTGACAAAAAGAGCTCCGTTGGCTTTATTACAAATTTAAACACTACATTGTCGACAGTTTTGACTGGTATTTTGGTCAATGTGACCTGAATTTGTTACATTTAAGTGTTTAAGTCAATCAAGCAAACTCTTTTCTTAATTAAAAAAAACCCTTAAAGCGCTACTGAAAATCACAGTCCCTGCTCATTTAGTGTGAAAATCAAAACATTATTTTCCCAATGTTCTTTTTTGATTTAGGTAGCATGAATAAAGTAGAAAACATAAATTTGCTTCATTTTTATTTATTGAAGATTTTAAGACTATTTTTAGGTATTAAAAATAGTAATTTTTTGTCTGAATGAGCCATTTCAGTTACTAATAATTAGTTAATAAATCCTATACATTAAAAAAATTTACACAATATACACTATTTACTGCTAAAACACAATTAAAATAAACACACATTGACAAATGTCATCAAACAGGGTTAGTGAAAGTGAAAACAGCTGGCTGTAATGACTTGCGTTTATAAGCGTAAGCAGCAGTACAGGAGCGAACGAATACTGGCCAAAGTTGCTTAGCAATGGATTTCAGTCACTAAATATTCCAACAAAGCCACCATATTGGTTTTGTTAGTGCATTGAGGCTAAAGCAGCATCACCATGCGCTCTATCGGTTGTTTCGCGAACTACAGTGCAGTAAATGTGGCGAAAAGATTGTGTCTTAAAGCGTTAGCTGCGTCGTGCGACCATAATGTGCTACGTTTAAAGGCGCTAACCTTCCGGAAAGGGTTAAATTAAGAGGAGGTGATAAACGTTTTGAGGTATCTAAACGTTTATCACCTCCTCTTTTCTTCCTTTCCTTCAGAATATTTCATTTCAAGAATGCATACTTATGTTTCTGCCTTTTCTTATTCTAGATTGGTAAAACTAAGGGAAACTAATAATTTAAAATAATTGTTTACATCTATTTAAGAAATATTTGTGTGAGAGATTTTGAGAAGTCAGCACATTTTTGTATAAAAAATATGAAAATGGAATCCCAGGAAAAATAAAACATTGACAAATGAAATTAAGAATCACAATTCCTTTATTTAATAAATTTATACACATAAAATAGAATCAGTAATATTTATTTACAGATATAATTATATACATGTATAGGTATATATATACACAACTACAGTACAATTATTTAGATTGCATAATATATATTACTCAATTTTTATCTAAATCAAATATCCTAAGTAAAATAAGTAGTACAATTATTTTAGATAAAGTTATGAAATTGTGATTTGTGCAACTATTTCTTCAATTAGAAATTCATGCATGTAATGACTATTGGTTCTGGAGTTGATTTATGTCTCTGTACAATATTTAGATTAGATTATTAAAATGGCGACCATACCACAAGGTAGGTATTTTAAGCTAAGTATGAATGAGAATCGAGTGAAGGATGATTGTTGTGCGATCTTGTATTTTTGTTATTGACTAATTAATAGTTAATTAATAGCCCAAAAGTCAATGGCATAACTAAGGGACCTAACGTTCAACATGGAATCCGAACCACTGCCTCTGAATTACAAACTGGTCTAATTATGAGGATGGTCTTTGCGATTTGAGATTCAGGAAAAAATGTAATTCTTTCTATCTTGATTGGTTCTCTCAAGCAATACGTTGTTTTCAGGTAGGGGTTTCACCTTAAAAATAATATACCCGGCAAAAAAATATAAATTAAAATTTGTATTAAGTAATAAATATTTATATACATGCAACTTGGATTGTTCAGGTAAACTGATGCATTTTACATCAAGTAATTCTTACTTTCCCCCTAGATGACTGTTCTACTACAGAATCTATTTCAGACTATGTAAAAATTGAAGTTCTTCTCAGACATATAAAAAACAAAGACATATTGAGAGACCAAAAACATACACACTTTTCTTTCCAAATATTATTTGTGTAACAGCACTCCTGCAATGTAAGATAAACTGTGATGTAGGATCAGAATAGTCTTGAAAGTAACTTATTGTGGGGAGAGATTGCATTTACAATTTACATTGGAAAAAACCATCGAGCCCTGCAATGGCACTTTCAAAACGAGTATTGAACATTATTTTTCATTACGATATTAAAAAAACTAGATCAACATCAATATTTTTGTGAAGGTACTTTTGCAAGGCAATAATTAATTGTAGGTATAAATTATTTTAGGGTGAAAGGAGGTCGCCAACCTGTTTAAACCTAAAAAAAAGTAAAAAGGGGGCCGCGGGCCCAAAAAGGTTGAGAACCACTGGACTAGACCTTAGCTGTAAAAAAATGTTGAGTAAAAACCTAGTTTAAGAAATATACAAGCCTTTTTTGTTTCCTAATAATAATTACCATCATTATTAAATTTAAAATAGAATCTATTGTTTAGAGTATTTATCGATACAGTAATGTAGCAAAAAGGGTTTGAAAAATTATGATGGACCAAACCTTAATCTAACCAAACAAAAGTTCAATAGAATGTTAAAAAAAGTATTTTTTTCAAGTTTGCTACGTGGTCCTTCTCAAAGCAATTTATTGATTAATGGTATTTTAAATTCTTTAGTTTACTTTAAATGTAGGCCTACATGCATCAGTGTTTAGACTCAACAATACATTCATTAAAATAACCAGTCAATTGTTTTTTGCTACTAAAGACATAAAAAACCACTGTGCTGAGAATTTCACCCTTAGGCTATTGAGGTAACTGCCAAAGAGTCTACCAAGAACAGGAAACAATCACATCACCAGCTTTGTACACAAGTATAGCAATTAACAAACTGAATCTTGTGAACAACTACCATATTATAATACCAGACACAGTTAAAATGTCACACTTCTCATAAGCTATCTTAGCTAATCTAAAAATACTAATATAAGAGAAACCTAACACAGACTAACCACATGACACAAAATACTACAACTCAAGACAGCCCGCCCTTCATCACTTTTCATAACAGGGGTTCTGGGGAGAAAAACTTAAACAAAGGGTTCAGAAGGTTAGGCTATACAATTTTAGCAGCAAAGTTTCACAGGTTACAAAAAAATTTGCATAGAGTAATTTGATGAAATCCAATAATATAATACGAGCAAGGTATGTATATATATATATATATATATATATATATGTATATATATTTTGATTATGTAGTTCACAAGTAAGGGCAGCTAATATAGTTATTATTAAATTAAAAGAACTTGAGCTCCCTTTAAACATTTTATTTTCATGATACACGACACGTGTTTCGAATCTTAGTTCATTTTCACAGTGAAAATGAACTAAGATTCAATGTAATGTAAACAACAATGTAATTTAACTGGCTGGGTGGTGTAGTGGTTATAATACCCGCCTTCAAAACTGAAGGTCGGATCGAATCCCGCAAGGGTCGAATCTGGACCCAGTCGCCATTTGTCATTGGGCTACTAATTAATGATGCTTCCTAACAACAGATCGACGTTAGGTAGTAACAAGACCGGGGTTTGGACCGTTCCCCATCAAAACGTTAAAAATGCCACTGGCGTAGAAATACACAAAATAAAAAAAAAAAAAAATAAATGTGTGAAAACTAAAGGGTAAAATAACTGTGTGAAATAAAAGCAGAGAAAAGTATTTCCAAAATCTATCGTGTTTTAATAGAAAATGTATTCATTTTATTGCTTGAAGCCACTTTAACAAACCAATTGATGTAAATTAAATTTTCCCTTTTGCTTCTTAATCCTCATTCCGTATCTAACACAATCAGTTGACCACAGTTTATTAATAGTTGTACGAATAATTATGATAGCTCCAACAATAACGCCTGGGTAAAACATGCTGAATCACATGACATCTTAATCACGTCTTAGCTCAATGCCAACGCGGCAGACTCCTGCGTTTAAGGTTGTGAGATCGAACTCCGACCAGGGCCGATAAATTTTTTTAGGTTTATGCAGGTTAGTAGAAAAAATGATTGCGTTAATAATTCAATAAACAACTATCTTTTTTTTGTTTTTATTTCAAGAAAACAACTAACAACATTATGTTCTGTTGCCGACATAAGTTAAACAATAATTATTAAACTATTTGTATTATTAGTATTATGTTTATTTCCTTAAAACTGTCTTATTCTATCCGAGCAAAGCTCGGTCTCCAGGTAATTACAATAATCTAATTTGGTTATTCAATAGAATACAATTATGTTTACTTTAATTAAAAGGGAAAATATTTTGTAGTTTTCAGTAGTAGAAAGTTTAACTATAAAAGAAAATGTATTCACCGTAAAAAGAACAGGGATGTTCTACAAAGCTGAGTGTTTCAGTGAAAGTAACGTTTAACTTAACAATTAATATACAAATTTTACTTTTGAACTTTTTCGTTTTGTATTTTAGAAAGCATTTCCTGTCTTTCCGCAATCATCAACACAATATTCTTCCAATTTCCAGCCGTTTTTAAAGTTGACAAAAACCAAATGAGGTAAAAAAAGCTTTACATACTACCATAAGAGACAAAACAAATGGCCCATAATGAGCAATCACTCTCAAAAGCAACTAGATCGGGTTTTATGAGAGGTGAAAAACGAGTACAGGTGTCAGGTGACGTTAGGCAGCCCATAATGAGACATAAAAAACCACTGTACTGAGAATTTCACCCTTAGGCTATTGAGGTAACTGCCAAAGAGTCTACCAAGAACAGGAAACAATCACATCACCAGCTTTGTACACAAGTATAGCAATTAACAAACTGAATCTTGTGAACAACTACCATATTATAATATCAGACACAGTTAAAATGTCACACTTCTCATAAGCTATCTTAGCTAATCTAAAAATACTAATATAAGAGAAACCTAACACAGACTAACCACATGACACAAAATACTACAACTCAAGACAGCCCGCCCTTCATCACTTTTCATAACAGGGGTTCTGGGGAGAAAAACTTAAACAAAGGGTTCAGAAGGTTAGGCTATACATTTTTCATATTTTTAGCAGCAAAGTTTCACAGATCACAAAAAAATTTGCATAGAGTAATTTGATGAAATCCAATAATATAATACGAGCAAGGTATGTGTATATATATATGTATATATATATTTTGATTATGTAGTTCACAAGTAAGGGCAGCTAATATAGTTATTATTAAATTAAAAGAACTTGAGCTCCCTTTAAACATTTTATTTTCATGATACACGACACGTGTTTCGAATCTTAGTTCATTTTCACAGTGAAAATGAACTAAGATTCAATGTAATGTAAACAACAATGTAATTTAACTGGCTGGGTGGTGTAGTGGTTATAATACCCGCCTTCAAAACTGAAGGTCGCCGGATCAAATCCCGCAAGGGTCGAATCTGGACCCAGTCGCCATTTGTCATTGGGCTACTAATTAATGATGCTTCCTAACAACAGGTCGACGTTAGGTAGTAACAAGACCGGGGTTTGGACCGTTCCCCATCAAAACGTTAAAAATGCCACTGGCGTAGAAATACACAAATAAAAATAAAAAAAAATAAATGTGTAAAAACTAAAGGGTAAAATAACTGTGTGAAATAAAAGCAGAGAAAAGTATTTCCAAAATCTATCGTGTTTTAATAGAAAATGTATTCATTTTATTGCTTGAAGCCACTTTAACAAACCAATTGATGTAAATTAAATTTTCCCTTTTGCTTCTTAATCCTCATTCCGTATCTAACACAATCAGTTGACCACAGTTTATTAATAGTTGTACGAATAATTATGATAGCTCCAACAATAACGCCTGGGTAAAACATGCTGAATCACATCACATCTTAATCACGTCTCAGCTCAATGCCAACGCGGCAGACTCCTGCGTTTAAGGTTGTGAGATCGAACTCCGACCGGGGCCGATAAATTTTTTTAGGTTTATGCAGGTTAGTAGAAAAAATGATTGCGTTAATAATTCAATAAACAACTATCTTTTTTTTTGTTTTTATTTCAAGAAAACAACTAACAACATTATGTTCTGTTGCCGACATAAGTTAAACAATAATTATTAAACTATTTGTATTATTAGTATTATGTTTATTTCCTTAAAACTGTCTTATTCTATCCGAGCAAAGCTCGGTCTCCAGGTAATTACAATAATCTAATTTGGTTATTCAATAGAATACAATTATGTTTACTTTAATTAAAAGGGAAAATATTTTGTAGTTTTCAGTAGTAGAAAGTTTAACTATAAAAGAAAATGTATTCACCGTAAAAAGAACAGGGATGTTCTACAAAGCTGAGTGTTTCAGTGAAAGTAACGTTTAACTTAACAATTAATATACAAATTTTACTTTTGAACTTTTTCGTTTTGTATTTTAGAAAGCATTTCCTGTCTTTCCGCAATCATCAACACAATATTCTTCCAATTTCCAGCCGTTTTAAAGTTGACAAAAACCAAATGAGGTAAAAAAAGCTTTACATACTACCATAAGAGACAAAACAAATGGCCCATAATGAGCAATCACTCTCAAAAGCAACTAGATCGGGTTTTATGAGAGGTGAAAAACGAGTACAGGTGTCAGGTGACGTTAGGCATTGGATTGCCAGCCTACTGCTTGAATTCTGAGAAGGCACAAGTGTGTTTTGTACTCAAAAACTTCATTATATTTTTCACTTGTAGTGGCATGCGGGAAAAATTTGTCACATGAACTACTAATTAAGAATTTACTCTAATACTTCATTAAGAAAACAGAAGAAAAAAGTAAAATATTGAAACGGTGACGAAAAAATCTATAGAGATGTTTGATCACAGACTTTGGAAGACTAAATTAACACTGAACAACATTACTTTTATAATTTTACCTGTTAAAGAATTTTCTTTAGCTATTTAAGAACACATTGAAGATGTGATAAAATCTTTAAAATTGAAAATAAATGAATTGGAGTATAGAATTACTAATAATTCTGTAATTCTTAAGTAACTATTATTGCCTTATTACCTTTCTGGAATGGTTACATACCCAAGTAGGTATTTTAAGCCAAGTATGAATGAGAAATGTGTGTAACATGATTGTGGCGCTATCATGCAGTCTTGTTACCGACAGAAGCTAACTTGTTCAATAGACTGGACTGTTAATTAAAAGCCCAACAGTCAATAGCATATAAGGGACCTACAGTTTGACATGGGATGCAAATCACAATTTTGCCTCTGAATTACAAACTGGTCTAATTATGAGGATGGTCTTTGCAGATGAACGTTGTGTGGATGTTAATCCGCAGGAGAGTAAGCTCCTCTACCGATTATTGTTCATAATTATTCAAAGTCAGTCACTGATAGAGAAAACTTGATTCTTACGGATTCTGCTTGATTCTTGTATGATGGATATATCCGCACAAACTATTTTCACCAAGAGCGGCAAACGGATATATCTGCCATCTTCATTCTTTGTGGTTTGTCTCTTGGTCTTCTCCCATTTTTACATAGCTCCGCCCACACATCAGTGGACACTGTATCCCTCAGACGGGGGTGCAATAAACAAAAAAATAATAAAAAAATATAAAATAATTAGAACGAAAAGGTGGGGATTTATAGTGCAAGTATATCATTTCTAAACATAATCTATATAAAACAAAAAAATTTCTCCTATACTAAAATAGTAAAGGGTTAAAATCGTTTCATGAAGAAACCTGTCATGTATGTGTGTATGTAAGTGTAATAAATTGAATACAACAGATATTCAATAGAATCAGATAGGTTTGTGCAATTTCAGACGCAACCACAGTACTTGCTGGTCACTGACAGTAATTGTGTTGCATATCAATGCAAATTCAATAACCTGTGTTTTTTTGCCAAGTGGAATGCTACTGGGCAGAGAACAGCAGCATACATTATTTGAGGGAAATTACTTTAAAAAGAGGTCAGAAAAAATATAATAAATCACATTTAAAGACTTTTCTCACTATATGAACTGTTTCTAGATTTATGATTTGACCACGAAATTAATAGGCTATAAAATAATTTCCCTTATATAAATTGAATATTATTTTCTTACCTATAAATAATAAAAAATTATAAAGTAATATAAAATGTCTTGTTTTCCAGAATTTATTATATTTTAAAATCAAATTGAAAACCTTTTAACGCATAAATGCTAGTCAATGTTTTGTGACTATTCGCTGTACGTTAATTGTATTCACATGCAGTACTAATATTGTAGGTTCTGTTTACGATCCTTGTCTATATGACGTTAACATGTACATTATATTTTCAGATTATCGGAATTATGACTCCGTCACGTTAGTCTGAATAACCAGACTTTCCTGTATATATATTCCAAAATGCATAAATTGTCATCACATGAGAAATATTTATCACACTAGATTAATACAAGTCAATAATTGGGATATATGTCTTCATATATATATGATATTATTGTCTTCTATCACATATGTGACAGAAGACAGTATGAAATTGCATGAAGTCATCATTCTCGGTATTTGTCAGCAGTCTTTTCATAAACCTGCCTTATACTTATTATTATAAGTGTCAGAAACTGTTTTAATCAGCAATCTCTGTATCTGGTGGGGTATTGTCTTATATTTACGTCAAATTTCAATATTTAATATAAGGTAGCTACTGTATAGTATTGAAAATATAATCAATAAATATTACATTAATATAATTTTCTTATATGCTAAAGTAATCAAAAATCATGTAAGAAAAAATACACTTCAATACACAACCTTAAAACTAACCTTTAAGGTGGTTAGATGTGAATCTTATCACATTCTTTGGCATCATAAATGAAAGAGGACGTAATGAAATGGTGATGCAGCAGGGCCTAATGTAAGCCAAGAAGTGACGAAAGATGAGCAAAATGACTTTTATACCTTATCACTGAATTGGTCATGACACGTTCTACCGTAATCTGTCTGGTTACAGGTCTATGTGGATGGGCCGCCGAGGCCAGACGTTGTGAGACAACAGACCTGCCCTCACATCCCACATCCTCTGCAGCCTCTTGGTCACAGGCGTAATGTACGTGTAGATCCACTCTTTTATTGTCTCCGAGTCAAACACATCTGCCATTCCCATCCTCAAGTCCTGCTCCAGGTAGACCACATCCATCTTGAACCTATCCAACTCAGTAGTGGCGCCTTCAACCTGCATTATAGAGTAAAACATAAAATATTGTAAGCTTTGTCAATGTACTTTTTTACACTATGTACTACAAAACAAATAACTTATTTATGTTTTCGTAGTTTCAAGAACAGTCATTATATATTATCTTTGTTTGTTGCCTATGTTCTTGATTTTTTTGGATGTATTGATGTACATTTCGCCACCTTTGTGGCATCATCAGAGGAAAATTTCAAAACTTAAAAAAGAAAAACACAAAAAAGCACATTAATTTATAAAAGAAAATTATTTACATTATTTACAGTCGCGCACTATCACTGGTCAATCCCGCATTGTTCGCAATTGCGCGGCTTGACGACAGCGGGCGCGTGTTGTGCGTTCGTGCGGTGGGGGTTCGTTTTGTTGAAGGGGGTGGGGTTTTCTAAGTTGTGCGTGGGGTGTTGCCGGTAAAATCCAATGAAAACCGGCAACACCGCAAGCAGAACTTGGAAAACCCCACTCCTACCCTAAATCCTCACACAACGCAGTCAACAGTGAACTTGCCAGTCTACTTCAACAAAACGAACCACCACCGTGAAAACGCACAACCCGCTGCTGTCGTTTCGTGCAATCGCGAACAATGTATGAGTGACCAGTGATAGTGCGCGACTGAAAATAATTTTCTTTTATCAATTAATTAATGTGTTTCTTTGTGTTTTCCTTTTTTCAGTATTAAATTTTCCTCTGATGATGCCACAAAGGTGGCGAAATGTACATAAATATATCCAACAAACCAATAACATTGGCAACAAACATAGGTAATATATAAATAATTTATATTCATTACATTTAATTCCTTAGCTATTATTTTCCTTTTTTAACTGTCGTCTCATAATAAAGAAAATATATAATAATTTTGGTTCATTTAGGAACCCTAACAGATGTATGATGTAATTCTATCGACACCTGATCATCCTCATCACCAGATGACTGACGAAGTACATGAACGTCTTCATAAAACAATGTCTGTTGTCTGCTCCTATTTGGACATACAGTGCAACTTGGTTATTACAGCCTCCACCATAACGTTAACACAGTTATAACGCACAGTTCTCATTTGTTTCTAAGTTCCACCCAACTGAAATAGTTTCTAACACCTGTGAATTATCTTCAATACTACTTTTTGAACATTTGACTTTGTATCCAGCAATGACCGCAATCGCTTAAAAGGAAGCATTCAAATGGCTAGTTTTATAATTTTTTGTGCCAATGTGTGTTGTGATTTATTTTATTTCTTACTTACTCTTTTTTTACTTTTTATATTTCTAAAGACGAGTCCATAACGGACAGAATGTCCCTGCAGGAACACTTGATGCCGTTCAGGCAAAACATGTAGTTGACAAAACTATATGTGAACTGTGATTAGACGTAAGATAATTGGTCTAAATACACAGTTCGGGTCTAAAATAAAGGATTTTATTGGTACTTTTAATGCAACTTTACACTGCATTTCCGGATAATCCGAACAGGGTTCGGTCTCAGTTAGTTTGGATTTCCAGGACTCTGGTGTAGTAGTTAAATCTATCAAGCTAACCCAGTAACAATAAAAACCCCTCAATACTTAGAAGGGATCATGTATCATGTGGTAATTAAAAGTGAATGAGTCAATATTTTTCCTAAATATTAACCCTTACCGGGCGGCTGACGAGTTTTCTCGCGGCACAGTAGGGTCCCACGGCGCGAAAACCGAGTTTTTTCACTTTCAGCCATTTCGTCACATTTACTGCGCTGTAGTTCGCGAAACAACCAATAGAGTGCATGGTAATGTTGCTTTAACCTCTATGAACTCACAAAACCAAAATGGCGGCTTTGATGGAATTTCTAGTGACTGAGATTAGATGTTATGCAACTTTGGCCTGTATTCTAGCGCTCCTGTACTGCTTTTGACGAGAAAATTAACGCGCCACTACGACCAGCTGTATTCAATGTTCCAATCGTTGTTTGTTGACATCCATTGACGTGTGATTATTTGTGTTGTGTTTGAGAAGTAAACAGATAATGTAGTGTGAATGTTTGTGAATCTAAATAATAAAATAAAAAGTGAAACATGGCTCATCCAGACGATCCGGAATTTGATGAGTTCGTGAATGGACTTATGACTGTTTTGAGGCTTATCATACGACGTAAAACTATGTTTAGTGGTAATGTACATAATATCTTTTTACTTTATTGACATGTTTCTTCTCACTGTTTTCATGTTTAGAATCAGTAATTTTTCATTTATGTAAGCCTACAAGTTTTATTCCAAGCGGTCAGAATTTTTGGTAAAAATAACTTTTTCAGACACCTGAAAAATAGTGTTAAAATGTTCAATAAATAAAAATGAAGCATATTTCTGTTTTCTACTTTATTCAAGCTACCTAAATCCAAAAAGAACATTGGGAAAATATAATTTTGATTTTTTCAACCTAAATGAGCAGGGAGTGTGATTTTCAGTAGCGTTTTAAGGGTTAAAAACCAATGGAAAAAAGGATTAACTTTTTCCTAAAGTGTTCGCTATACTTACGTGAGCTGGACTGGAGAAGCCCGTCCGAGCATTATACTGCGACAACCAACCTTTGGCCTCACTGGATTCTTCCATCTGTGTGATTTGGTCCAACAGATTAGCCAACTGATGAGTTTTTTCATAAATAACTGAACCAGGGAAATTGCATCGAGCACTTAATTTGGGGTGCAGTAATCCCGGACCACACTTCAGTGTTTCTAGAACAGTCTGTGGTACTGTCCTCAACTCTGAAAACATATATCATCTTACAGTTGGAGCTCTTAACCCTTTGGCAAGTAATGCTTCTTTCTTAATTGAGCTAAGTTATTTTGGAACTTCCAGACAGAAAATGCCTAATCAGTAAGGACGTTCTGGAACGGTTTGTGTATTTAATTGGTTTTATTTGTTATTAAGGTACCATAAATGTTTTTTAGTGGTTATAAAAGATGTTTAACAATATGTTATTTTATTGGGTAGAAGGGTGTAACCGCACACGTCAGTCCCATAATACGTCAATATTTCTTAGAAAAAATGTGTCTTTAGAAAAACTAGTATCCAGGAACAGTAGAGCTTTGCCTTATGCCAAAACAGGTAGGTACCATTTATGATTATACAAATAAACTTTCCTAACCTAACCCGAGTATCAATATGTATATTTAAACATATGAATAGACTTCATTGCACCAATGCCTCTGACATAACTTATCAACTACTTATACAACTGGGAACAATGGCTTAACATGGGTGATCCCACTACAGAAATATTATTTTCTAGAACGTTTTACAACTCTAGTTGTTCACCGACCTATTTCACTCTGAGACAAGTAAGCAAGGTTGACAGCCAAGGAAGGCAGCCCCACTGGCAACAGCTCACATAAGACGGCGAAGTGGTCGTACCTTTGCCAACCAGTCATCATAATACCCTTGAATTTGATGCGGTCTTTGTACAAGGTCACCATCTTCATCCATGATCGGTGATTTTCAAGATGGTACTCTTGAAACACAGAACATAATTGTGAATGTAAATGACTTAAAGATAAATTTTAAACTTACTCTATTGGTGCCTATGACAGTCTGGTTTGTTACTTTTTCATTTAACTTTTTTTGTACAAAATTCATAAAGCATTAAAAAAAATAATCTCATTAAAATTAGCCAAGTTTGCAATGTGGTCCCAAAAAAATAATAAAAAGGTCATTCATTATAATGAATGACCTTTTTATTATGTGTGTGGGGATAATGTGATAATGATATAATGTGTGGGCATTTGTGTGAGTAAGACTTTGAATAAGGTACTAAACCATATTAGTGTTAACTATTTACCAATTTTTTTATTTTCCATCTTTAACAAATAAAAAGGAAAATTCAAATAAACTTGAATATTAAAAGCAATCATTGCAGCTTTATAGTAATGCATGAATTTAATAATCAAGCAATTTTGGTATATGGTTTAAAAAAAATATACAGAACCTGTCAATAAATCAAAGTTTTTAAAAATTGAATTTTTTTTTATCAGAAAATAAAAACTTAAAATAGAATATATTTCTTTCTATTTAACAACAACTGTTGAATTGGGATTCATCAAGATAGGCTTCTTAATCAAAATGAACATACTCATTTCATTATCTTAAATTATTCAGCTAACAGTGTTTACATGAAAACCTTAATAAATTAATTTTTTTCTGAAATGGAGACCTACTTAGATAGGTATTTTAAGCAAAGTATGAATAAGAAATGAGTGTAAGATAATTGTAGCTCGATAACTGTGAGTCTTGTTAAGGCTAACATGTTCTTTAGACAGGACTTTTTAATAACCCAAAAGCCAATGGTATCTCAGGGATCTACAGACTCTGAATTACGAAAAATCCTCTGAATTTTGAACTTAGCTCTAAACATAAGGATGGTATTTGCAGTGTTAATCTACACCAGAGAATATGGTATCTACTGCCAATTGCTCATAACTATCCACAATTCACCATGACCTCCACATAGTTGGATGAGAAGACAACAACATTTTAAAGCTAACTTGATGTATCTGTTGAATATTTAAACAGAATGTAATAATTTATGATTTAAATCAAGATATAGCTCTAATTGTCCCTTACCTATGTCCGTAACAAATTTGTCTACTCCTGTAGCTCCCTTGAATGCGGACGCTATCCATACGGAGCCAAATACAGAAGCATATTTGTCCCAGATGGCTAAAGGGAGATAGATGTCAACATCTGGAGTGTACTTCCACACAACCGGTTCCACTAGCGAGCCAATGTTGAAGGCTATGAGCTCTGGCACACTCAGTTTGCGAAACTCATCATCCCATACTAGCGGTTTGACTCCAGGGTATCTTTCCTTTACGTACCTATTGATTAAGGCATGGTAAAACATAAAATGTTTTATTGCAAAATTCCTTGTAACAAAAATCCTGCCAGAAATGTGAAACCTGCAGGTCCCCCTCGGTGCTTACAAGAGATTTGATGTGGCCTGTATTTGAATTTTTTACTGTTTACCGCAGTAATTTTATAATTTTATGTTACAATTATTTTTAAGATTTTCATTATTGTGTAATTGTAATTGTTTTCCCAATTTTTAATACTTTTAGCACTTCTTTTTTACATTGGGATTTTTGAGTTTGTTATTACAGTGAAATCCCTCAAATCCGAACTTATTGGGGCTGAAGCCTGTTCAAATTTAGGGGTGTTCGAATTTCCTTGGAAATAATATTATGCATATATTTCGTCACTGTCTTTACGGTAAGTGACAGGAGATGCGGAGACTGGTGTTATACAGGCTGGGTGACTCAGTGTTGACTAAAAGAGAAGTGACCTTGGCGGGTGGAGAAAAGTCCCTTAACATGTCATTATTGTTAGGCGAGCCTATGCTGAAAATAAATCACTCTCCCCCTACCCCACCCTTACTGGGATGCGTCTCATGCCTATTTACTGTATAATTAAGTGAGCGTTTACATGCTGATTAGTGTGTATCACTAACAACCGAACAACATGATCAATATGCACACTCGATGAATATGCAATGCTGGCTTGGAATTGCGTCTGTGTGAAGATTTTCTTCACTTTGACAGTTAAAGATAACAGACTTTAAATGAAAAACTTGTGTTTGTTCAGTCTTGTAAAGTACTTTTTTGTGTTAATCATTTGAAAATAAATTTGTTTAAATAAACCAAATTTTTTTTCCTGAGAAGGGGTTACAAAAATGAATAAAAATTTGTCAGGACTCCCGATTCCCGGGGTTCCATTGTATTTTAATTTATATGTAAGCAGATAGGGGAGAACGCAGACCTCGCCCGTGATTTCCCCCATGAGAGGTTTTCATGTAATACTGTGTTACTGCAAACTGCTGTACTGTGTGTTTTTTCCAATAAAAATTGCTTGAATTGATTTAATGAGCATGGATGAAATGAAAACTTTTAAGAGAGAAGGAATATTGTATTCAACCAAAATTTTTTGTTTTGTACTTTATTCCCAATGTTTTACAGCTTCATACTGGCTTTACCGGTTACTGCTCACCTGAAAACAGGGTCATTTTCTAAATACCAAAAATACAGTGGAACTCGCATAATTAATATTTGTGTTTAGTTTGAACTTTTATCAAAATATATTGTCTGAAATACAGTCCAAAAAAACTTTTTTTGCCTTAATGTCTGAGAGTGGTGTGGCTTCAAAGTCACAGTGCCTACCCTTTCCCACTGCCATCCTTCTCGAATGTCCAGTTTTCCTGACAATAAACACGCCAGGTTTGTCTTTCTTTTGGAGTTAAATGCTCACCACGATTCACCCATCACCCATTGATTAACAAATTACTCATCTATTTTAAACTCTTTAAAATTTAAAGCCTACATTATTATGAATTTTTACAATTTTGTTGTTAAAATTTTGATGAATTAAAAATTTTCTCTGCTCCCATGAGGATTAAACTGTCCAAGTTCCACCAAGGGATTAATATTTCTAGAGAGAAATATTAATAAATAATAATATTAGTTTATAATTTCTCTCTAAAAAGTCCTCAAATTTTGAAAAACGAGTTCTAAGCTGTTGCTTACAATCTAAAAGGAATTCGATGTTAAATTCCTAAACTCTAGATCAAATAGTGGGGCTGTACAATTATATATCAGTGAATAGTCTTTGACAGACATATTGTGGATTATACTAACTGAGCTACTTTGGAGACATGGTTTAGGAACAGCTGTTGCTTGTCCCAGCTGTTTTTCACCATAACATCGAGGCAACGATCACACTCAGCTAGGTTGTAGACTTCATCACATCCGATGTGCAGATATTTGATATCAGGATGCAACTCCATTATGTCGTCGATCATACTTTTCAAGAGAGGCATGGTGCCGTTGCGACTGGGGCAAATTACCTGTTAAAGAGAGAAATGTAAATTAATAGTGAGTTTGTATACGTACATCCTCTATCTTTCAAAATTAGATATTAGAAATAGTTTTCATATTAGTTTTTCACTTTTTCTCATCTAAACGACAGTGAGCCTATATGAAGAAAGCAATATTTTTTTGATATTTTCAAATTTGATTTCTTAAAGAATAATATCAGTTTTGGAGTCTCCTGAACCATTTTGTGTCCAGTTCTGTTTTGTGTCTGTGTGTAAGGATGAGTCAAGAGCTACAGCCTCTACCGTTGGTTCAATCAATATGAAAACTGAAAACGAATCCTCAGATAAATGAGGTTAAATTTAAATCAAGTATCCAGTTTTTTTCTTGGTTCACCTTTAAAAACCCTAAACCCTAAATTACTAAAATTGGCTTTAACAATAAATTTAGGATATAATTTCACGTTTATAGTACTCTGGGTCTCAAATAATATGCAATCCATATGTTTGCAACAACAACTTTTCAACAGATTAAGGTCACACTATTCAATAAAACTCGCCCAAAAAAGTTGATTACTACAACAGGGATGGGGTGACTTAGATATCTCCCCTAAAATCTTTGAAATTGTAGAAAAGTAGGCATAAAAGAAATATTATAACCATATTAAAAAACTAATTGTTATTATTTTAGATTTAAATTTTTTGTTAAATAGGCCTAGTTATTTGTTTCTTAGTTGATTTTTAAGGGAAGAAAGTATGTATAAGTTCATTGACATCATTTATTTATTTT
Organism: Nephotettix cincticeps; assembly: GCA_023375725.1. Classification (NCBI taxonomy): domain Eukaryota; kingdom Metazoa; phylum Arthropoda; class Insecta; order Hemiptera; family Cicadellidae; genus Nephotettix; species Nephotettix cincticeps. The sequence goes on from CM041789.1 coordinate 62,466,203, forward strand.
CCAATGCTATACTAAGAAATTTAAACTTAGTTAATATTTTGATCAGTCCCTCAATATAAAATAAGTTAATGGCAAAAAGTCTTTTGTCATGGATATGTCTTAACTCTGGGGGGATGTTGGTTATTTTTAAGATGGAAAATATGTAACAGGTTTCCATAGAAACTACAAAAGCTATTGTATTGAATGTTTAATATAAAAGAATAAGAACAGCTGTTTAGATGAACTGAAAACGTTCCCTTTAGACACATCCATGATCTAACCTATTTCCCACAAGGAAGTACACTGTACAAACATTTTTGACATGGATATGTCTTAGCTCTGGGGGGGGGGTGTTGGTGATTTTTAAGATGGAAAACATGTAACATGTTTCCATAGAAACTACTTGAACTATTGTATTGAATTTTAAATATTAAAAAATAAGAACAGCTGTTTAGATTAACTGAAAGCATTCACTTAAGACATATCCATGATCTAACCTATTTCCCACAGGGAAGTAAATTTGACATGGATATGTCTTAGCTCTGGGTGGGTGTTGGCGATTTTTAAGATGGAAAATATGTAACAGGTTTCCATAGAAACTACAAGAACTATTGTATTGAATTTGTAATACAAAAGAACAGAAACAGCTGTTTAGATTAAGTGAAAACATTAACTTAAGACATATCCATGATCTAATCTATTTCCCAACAGAAAGTAAATACAAACATTTTTAACAAGAATATGATTCAAACAAATTAGTGTAGAGAAGATGGATCCACCTCATAGCATCAAATGTGTGCTATGTTTTGGTAGAATCTCGTTCAATATAGGGTGATAAATGCTGCTCACAAAATAGGGTTATAATTTTCAATGTTTAGTGAGTAACATGCTCATGAGTGAGTATTTCGGTTTTCATATGTAACACTAGCAGTACGCCTGTACTTTGTACAGGATGTAGGATTCTGTGATAGGGAAAAATATACTTATTAACATGACAACATTAATTAGATTAGATCAGAAAATATGTATAATTATAAAAATTTGTTATACATAAAGAAAACAGTATGATTTCGACATGGGTTTAAAATCAATGATCAGTGTAAACAAACTAATATTGATTTTAATTTGACAGCTGTTTGTTTTTCATTCTATCAAATTACTTATACATCACATTCTCTCAAAATGAATGATCAATGCCTAAAAAATTTAGAATTAAAAACTACAAAGACAGCTGATTATTACCAATAGATGATACATTGAAAACTGAAAGAAAAATGTGACCAATATTGTGCAAAAAGTATGGTTTTAAATGCTCATTATTTACTTTTCAAGAGGCGGCGGACAATGTTTAAAAAAGGATTCAGGCCAAGTTCGCTAGGACTCAAGCAAAATAGGTGTTATTAAAAAATATTATAACATAAGTAAAGACTGTAACAATTCTTATCTCAAATAAAACAATTAGACTTTGTTCCAGTAGCTTACCTGATGAGTCTACTTACTTGTGGGTAATGTGGGACTTCTCTTAGATGTTCATACTCTTTCAGCTTTAAAACAAATTCTAAGTGTCCAAATGTTTGAATTAGAGGAATCACTTCAAGGTTGTTGTCTTTCGCTTTTTGCAATAAATATTTTATATCAGCCTTTGTATAACAGTTTGAAGCCGAAACATCCAGAGAACTATATGGAAACATATCCTCATATTCAATTAATAATCCAGTTGCCCCTAGTTTCTTAATCAAAGGAAAGAATTCATCAAAGTAGGAAATTTTCGGTGGAGCCCCTTTGAGATCTAAATGGACAATTTTATATCCATTAAACAATGATGACAACCTTTTTGATCTTACAGGAACATCTGTAAAAGTAAAATCAACCATTAGTCAAATTATAAGTAGGCAATTGATGTAATTATAACACCGTAGGCCTACTGTAACTAGGATAATAATTATCAAGGATTCCTCCAATTATAAACCTTGAATATAAACAAATTATAAGCTTTGGACTTATAATCCTAGGAAATAATATAAGAGAATTTAGAATCTTTTGGGTAGGCTAGTATATCCGAATTCCTTGTGCAACGCAAGCAGATACCAATGAGAATTAGACCAGGGAAAGGCTGAGGAAAGAAACAAGGATTAATCCATAAAAATAATCATCGCGTAATTGCAAATTCATATTGAACTACGTATATTCATAAATTAGATTCACAATCAGGGCCTCTCTAACCAATAGTTAAAAGATAATTTATTCTTCATCTAATTAATGCCTAATTACAGGGGTTATAAAATGTCAACAAATCGTTCCCTGCTTAACACACCCACTTTCAAGTTTTCATTGCAAGACAGCCCTAGCCCTACCATATTTCAATAAAGTTGGTTTCAAGCTTTGACAATTCTGATAAAATACATTAGACCTACAGGTTTATAAAAGAACAATACTAAGCTACTATATTACTCATTGCTGGTACACATCAGCTCCAATGTCCGAATAACATATGACATTAAAATTATAACAAATTTCATATACAGAAGGAAGTTAGTAGTGCTGGAACCCAGACAAGGTATACCTCATTGATTGGACAATTAACAGCAAAAGGTTTATAATTTAGAGCTTTAGATCAAATGGTAGAAGCATGACCAAAAGCTCAGTTGTTAGTGGTTTTATAACTAGTGTAAAAAAGAGGTTTCAAAATGAAGTCTAGTACATGAGTATATGTAATATGCCATATAATGTCAACCAGCGTGGAATTTCAAGAGTAACACATTGTCCCAGTAAGTCAAAGGTTACTGGATCGATACCAGTGGCTGACGACTCCTGTTAGATCATGAGCAATTACCTCTGGCTAGCCTATGTGACTCATTCCGCAACAATACTTCGCTGTCTTTAATTCACCATACAAGCCCTAGGCTTTTGACAGCAAGGAGCATTTGAGTTTATCCTCTTTAAGTCAAAAGGTGAGATATAAAAGCTTAATTGTACCTTCATATCCCAAGAGGTGAATTAGGGAGGGTGAAATATGGGTGTAGTGTTCTCTTGTGTGGATTAAAGTCTGCACTATTGAGGACTATGTTAATACGCAAAGACAATCATCAGATAGTGGCGTCATCCTGTAATCCAGCTACTTGGAGGCCACGAATTGTGGATAGTTGTGAGAGATGGTCAGTGGGTGTGGTGTTCTGTTGTGTGGATTAACGTCCACACTATTGAATACTACGTTAATCCGCAAAGACCATCCTCGTAATTAGACCAATTTGTAATTCAGAGGCCATGGTTCGGATTCCACGTTAAACTGTAGGTTCCTTAGTTGCCATCAGCCATTGGGCTATTAATTAACAGTTCTGTCTAAGGAACATGTAAGCCTTAGTCAGTAACAAGACTACAATTTACAAGATCGCGCCACAATCATCCTACACTCATTCCTCATTCATACTTGGCTTAAAATAAATACCTAGGTAGGTTGCCATTTCAGTGATCTAATCTAATCTAGGCCTATAATGAATTCTTTACAAACTCACTGTTTCTGTTTGCTGGTCCTCTATTTTGTGATGATTTATCATTTAAAGTGTTCCCAAACTCACCACCTAGAGGCATGGTTTCACTCAGAACTTCTACTGATTTCTCAAAGTCATTCAGGAGGTGATTTTCTTTTGGACTAACTACCATTGATTCACTAAATGACAGTAAATATATTACAAACAAAACAGAGAGGGCAACCATAACAAACATTATTTTTCGCATGTGAAACTTAAACATATTGAAAACACTGCTCTAAATCTTCACAAAATATTGATAATGTTTTTAAACTAATATGTGAATTTTTTACCAAACAGTGTGCACTAAATAAGAGATACAGAAGCTTCTTTCAAAAAGAAAACTCATTGACTATGTTATACTTCAACACTCAAACTAAGCTAAATTTTTCTTTGGTTTTCATGGTTCACCGGTAACATAAATATGAATCTGCCCACATAGTTTTTAATTTATCCTAAATTTCAATACTATTCGTGTTTCAAGAGCAGGTTCTGTACAAATGTGGCTCAGTGCTGATAACAATAACATCAACATAACCAAATTCAAGCTCAAGAAATTTGACATATTACCAGTGTTGCCAACAGATCGATATCAAAACTCTAAATAACCAGTAAAATAATTACTCTGAAGAACTATAAATAAAATTACCCTAAACTTAACCTGAAAGTGAAATATTTAGCAATAGTCATAAAAGTTGAGATTACATATTTTAAATTAATAGATGAGTATGGCAAAGCTAAATAATAACCGAAATTTAATTTTTTCAAGTAACCAAACTTGGCTTTAAATAACTTTGACTTCTGTTAAAACCGTGTTAGTAACCACATTCTGGTCAGATATCTCATGGATAAGGTTCTGAATTATTTTTAAATTCTTATTTATAAAACACGTTCATATATATAAAAAATAGACGTAGTATCGAATTCTGAATTTCTCAGTTGTATAATAGCATTTTCAGTGTTATATGTAGGGCCTACGTGTACCTCGCTTTGGTTTCAATTATTGTAAGAGCTTATAACTGAGTTTCAGTCAATATTGCGTTTTCAGTTCGGTCTTTATTGTGAGTACAAAGGAACCTTTTTAGTATAAGAACCTCTACAATATAAACCCGTTAAACCATATTAAACGAACTTTGCAAAATCTCATTGAATCCTTATTACTTTCAAACTTTGAGATGGCATTTGTCCGGTGGTGCCGAAGGCTAAAAACGCACATACAGCGATCAAAAGCGGAGCGGAGCGGTGGGAAGAGTGACAAAACCGATAAATAGATAAATCAAATGGCAACGCTCACACAAGCTGCTGAGCAGAGCGGCGCGATATTAACTTTGGAACAATCTCGTCTGTTTTTTCGAACGTTTGGGAGCGGGTGACCACCTTGCCACCTTGTCACATTTTAGTCTGCTCTAGTCACTGTGCAGGTAAAGGTTATCGTGCAGTGTGTTCACTGCTGCCACTGTTTTCTGATTCACCAAATATGCCTCAATGTTTGAAAGGTTATAATAAAAGGTGAAAGTAGACATACACATGTATTGCAAGAATCGTGATTCATGCTTCTTTATGATCGGGAAACAACTAGTGGTATTCACAATGCTCCTTTTCCCCTCATTCACTTCATGTATCCTTTCCAACCGGTTTGAGGGACGCTAAATGAATATTTTTAACCCCGTGTTTTCACTGTGCAGCTAATTGTGTGCGAACTTGGATAGTGACACCTTGGAACTAAGCAACTGAGCTCCGGTCGCTCGATGATTCAGTGCGTGTCGCTGCATGTGTGCGACGACAATCTGAGTCGTTCCGCTATAGCTCGCTCCTCTGCTCCTCTATTAATCGCTTTTATGAGCGTTTATACCCTAAGAAAGATACTTACTCAATGTCTTCCATTAAGGTTCATAAGGTCGATTGATTTATTCATAATAATCAGTATCTTGCTTCTCAAAGCTAAGTGATACACAACCCGTACAAAGGATGGACTCGCTAGTGTGATCTATAAAAGTGAATTAATATAAAGAAATAAGCACCAGCTAGTTTAAAAAGCAGGTGGCAAGATATAATCAAAATTATAATCAATATTATTTATTTGTTTACATTGATCATTAACTTTGAATTTTTCAAAATCATACTACAGTATATTAAAATAAAAAAAATCGATACGGTACCTATTCTATAATATAATTAATCTATCTAATTTTTAAATAATAGTAGTCTAATAATTGAATGATAATAATAATGCAATTATTTAGTTGTATAATAATGTACAATAGTTGAGTTTAATAACTGAACTGTGAATTTAATTTTTCTTTCTGTTTATTTGTTTAAGATTTTAGGTTTATATTTTGTTATGATAATAAGTAGACCTGTTAGTAGTTTATTAACAGTGAACCTTACAACTCGTAGCCCCGCAGAGGTCGGGACTGCTAGTTAATGATAAAATAAATGTAAATTTAATGCTTTAATAAATGTAAATAATGTAAATAATTTGCTTTTTATCTAAAAAGAAAACAATAGTAATCTCATTTTATTAACCAAATCTTGAATTGGTCTTAAGTAAGTAGTCCCGTTCGATTGTTGGTTCTCAAGTGAAAAAGTAATTGGTTTTCCGTGGTTATTCCTTAGAGTAATTCGGAGCTTTACTAACCCATTTCTGGAAACAAAACATTCCACGTTGCCATTCGGGTATCCTGCTATCCTAGTGGTTAGCTTCTTACATTTCGGTACAAGAGATCACAGGTTTAAATCCCGGTGTGCCCATTTGAGTTTGAACCGCTTTGCTAAAAAGTGTTTGTGTGAAATGATAATATGACTATGTTAAAAATTGCCAGACGTTGAAAGAAATCTGTAGTACGGTATATGAGTTTTGATTACAAGGTTGGAAATAGTTGTTTCCGGGTTACGATCGAGTTTATACGCGAGGCGTTTACCAAAGCATGGAAACCGATCAAGGCAGGGTATAACACTCTTTAATTCGAGTTATAAAGAATATTTTTCATTACACTGTAATCATATTCAGATAATTAAATAACTGTAATTTAATATGATTTTTCACTGACCTTTAGTTGCCCATTTGATTCCCTCAATACCGGTAAAATGGCAACAGTATAATATTGTTTTACAGCTGATTTCACTTGTTACAACTTTCACTGGTAGAGTAAACCGCACGAAAATGGTCCGATGAGGTCTTGGAAGCTGGTTCCTCATCACCTCCTCTTGCCCAGCAGTGTTGACATTTTTCATTTAGCCAATCAGCTGACGTAACAATATGCTATAATAGAATAGAGCGAATTGGCAACATCGAACTGACTCTCATCGGACCATTTTCCTGCGTTTTACTTCTAGTAATGTTAAAACTACCAGCGCTGAGAGTTACTAGTGCCATAAACCGTAAATATATGATAGTGTGGATAAAATCTCCAGCTGATTTTCCAGTCTAGGCCGAGAAAACATTACTTTATGTAGTTGCAACTAATGTTGAAAACAGCTGGTTTCGGTACAAAGTAAAAATATATACTGTACCTCCAAGATGAATTAATTGTTTCTAAACTATAACCTATAAAATTTTCTGTCTATTTGTTTATAAAAGACGCTATTGTTTCTTTTTGTTGTTATTGTATATTATTTAATTCATTGTAGCGTTCTCGTAACTGCTCTCCTGTAGTAAGCAGAGCATATACATACAGCTAGTTTTACAACGTTTAAATAGATAAGAACATCTATAACATTAATTTAAAAGTATGAAGGTCAAAATGTATTGTCCATAAATATATGTCCTGATCATCAAAATTCACAAAAATAAAAAAAGTTTAATTATGATTATAATATTTTTTGAGTTTTGGTCGCCAGAACGGAACAGTACCTTTAGCAACTAATTATTTCATAATAAAATTTATATTAGTTTCACCTCTTTGACTTCATTATAAATACCTATTGACTAATAAAAAAGTACAATAAATAATATAGTATAATACTGTAAGTAAAACGTTCTCGTAAAACAAAACTGAATTTTCTGGTAATCGTTTAGGCAAAGTAGAAGTAATAAAAACGGGTCGTCACTAATGAAGTGGTATAAACGTTGACCTAAATTTGCCAACTCGCTTATCAGCAAATGCCGCCTCTCCGACGAACATTTCCAACTCGCTAACTACCAATTTTATTGCGCATTTGCTTCAAAGTTCCACCAAGATCTTCAAATATAGTTGGTAAATGGTTAATCGAATCAGCTACTTTGTCACATTAAAAACATTCCTCATAAAACAAAGAATGTATGAAAGTTTTGACATGGATAAGTCTTACCTCTGGGGTGGGTGTTGGTGATATGTAAGATGGATTATATGTAACAGGTTTCCACAGAAACCACCAGAGCTATTTAATTGAATTTTTAATATAAAAGATTAAGCACAGCTGTTTAGTTGAAGTAAAGACATTCCCTTTAGGCATATCCATGATCTAACCTATTTCTCACAGGGAAGTAAATATAAACACTTTTACTATGACCTTTACACGTACAGTTTTATTTTTCACATTTCTTTCAGAAATTAGGACAGTTTTTATGAAATTATTTTTTAATAGTACAACTATAAGGGAATAATTCCCAGTTATATTTAAACATACTGAACATTATATTCAAAAGTCCTAGATTATTAGTTAAGAGGATTTTACAGGTATTTCTTATTTTCTACTGGGAACAATTATCTACCCGTGTCAAAAATTACTTTAACTTCGTGCATGACTTCAAAATTGACACGTGTCTTTGTTTTTATGGTCATAAAAATTAAACATTGTCGTACTATGAGTAAAAGTGAAGATAATACAATTACATTTGCTATCAAGTTATGAACGCTATCTCAAAACGTAAAGTTCATTCTTTATAACTAATATAATATTTTAAAATCATCTTAAAAAGTATCTATTTCTGTTTAGGTACTAAACATTTATGAATTAGGTCTTATCTACGTTCAAGACAACATTTTTATGAACTAGAAAATCCAATACAAAGACACCTGAGGGACCAAAGAGACCTTATACTTACTTCACTTTATACTTTTAACTGAAATGACAACCGACCCAGGTAGGTATTATAAGCTAAGTATGAATGAGACATGAGTGTAGGATGACTGGCGCGATCTTGTAGTCTTATTATTGACTAGGGCAGACATGATCCTTATACAGACTGTTAATTAATAGCCCAACAGTCCATGGCATAAATACGAGACCTACAGTTTAACATTGAGTCCGAACCACTGCCTCTAAAATTACGAACTGGTCTAATTATGAGGATGGTCTTTATGAATTAACGTAGTATTCAATAGTGCTACATCCACCTATCATCGCTCACAACTATCCACAATTCGTGACTTCTAAGTAGCTAGATAACAGGGCACGCCACTTAAAACACTTTAAACTATCAGTATAATTTTTTCATAAAGTGAAGAAACTCCCCTGTTTTAATATTTATTTATATATTTTTGACAATAGTAATAGAACTTCTATAGCTAAAACTTTTAATTTAAATGCAGTTATTAGGTAGTCATTTGAAACGGAAGGGGTTTCTCCACATCCAGAAACAAAAAAAAACAGGTTGAAAAAAGACAGACGCGTTGAAAAAGTCCATCAAAATAATACTAACTAATAACCAACGTCATTATGCATTTCAAGGATTCTATAAATTACTAATCCTATCATCAAACGATTGCTGCTGCACTAGAGATTTTGTATTTGTGGTGTAGCCTACCTTCTGAGATAACACTCTAATATGCCATGAGAAAGGTCCTAAAATTGATCTCAGAACACAGGATATTAAAAATTTAAGATAGTAATTAAATTTTAAAGGAATTTAACGGTTTTAATATATTGTTGTACCTCAACATATTAGCTTGTGAACTTTTACATATTGTGAATGAGCGTTTTAAGTTGTCAGCGTTTCACTTACAGATTTGTGGAATCAAGATGAGTTTCTTTTCTTGTAAACTATTATACGTATTTTGTCGTGATATTAAGATGGTTTGGATTTTTAATGAGCTAATAATTTTCAAAATATCAGATTTAGATTATAGATTTTACCAGAAGGCACCAGAAATTTGAGTTTATTTTGAGTTTTGATCATCAGGAGGTTTTGAAAGTATTAACTGTAGTAGTATAATAGAAGTTGGTTTTATTAAAACACAAAAAATAGAGCAAGTTACATTGTAACAAATACAATAAATCCAGAAAAAAATCGATGGTATAGTTCGTTTGTTCTTATTCGACAAATTACCAGCCAGACCGTTATGAACAGACTATCAATCCAGTCATATGTATTTAAGTGAATTGAATTATATTTTGGTTATACACCATTTTGCTAAAAAGGTAAAGTGTTATAATGTGTCATTACTTCTTTTGACAATCACAAACAAAGAAGTTACCACAACCCTTATGAGACCCATATGCCCCCGTTCATAAAAACTTTCTTATGAAGACTAACATATTTCAGAATTATAGTACGGTATGTAAAACTCGTTAAGGATGCTGAAAACCCCTAAATCTCAAAGGCTAGAGATGTTGTTTAAAATATTGTCTTTACAATTTTTTTCGCACACAGATAAAACTTAGTTTTTATACAGGGTCTCATAAAATGTGTAACGTGATTTGCAGTACAAAATTCTACGTAATACATTAGTCGAAAACATTCCTAAAATTTATCTTTATTTCGGCTTAGTTAGGTGTAAACCATCATTTTACTTTAAAAAATAATTAATATTTAAAAACCCTTATATATGCAGGAAAATTATATGGCCTAAACGAGTTTAATTTTGTATTTTCAGCTAGCAACTTCACAAAATTTTGTTTAATAAACCTTAATAAATTCAAAATGATGGTCATTTAAAATTTTCAAAGTTAAATTTCATAAAAACCAGCGCCATGTTTTCGACTTATTTTTGTATGTAGAATTTGGTTCTGAAAAGCACGCATATATTTGACACTCTGTATTTTAGATCAAAATTCTTTTCTCGCATTTAACAAACTTAAAATATCCCGGTCGTTTCTCACAAAACTAATACTCAACAATAAAACAGTCGGGTTTACAGTGCTATAAAACGCCTTCATTGTGCGAGCGTGATTCCCTTACCTTCTCTAGGGACACTCGGCGGTCAGGGCCATTGATCACACAGCACAATCTGTCACACCCTGTATAACCTGGGGAATCCGCGTTGTAATAATACCTGCGTGTTGATAAATACGTTAGTTTAGATTAGATTATATTACTATTTGAAATGGAGACGGATAATTAATTAACCTTTAAAATACAAAATTAGAGTTTTGTCTGTACATTGCTTGAAATTATTATATTTTTTCTGTTTCTGTTTTATAACCCCGAAAAGCGAAGTGGATCTTATCTCAATTATAGTCTCTGTGTCTTTCTGTAACAAGGTATTTCTGTTGGTTTTCTCTACGAGAACACTTACAGTTACGAAAGTTATTTTCTTTATTCTATACCTTTTTGAGACTGTTTTTGTTTACTTATAAGTGACCTATGCAATATGAAAATAAATAAGCTCTCAAAAACCCAGATTTTAGCTAGGTATATTAAACATATACAGGGTGTCCATGAAAAACGTTTCAGGACTTCGGTGAGTGATTGGGTACATTCAAAGGAAGAAAAAAGTTCTAATGGAGGTATGGCCCAAAACGCCTATTTTCTCAAATATCCACCATTACTTTGAAATTTGGTATGTGTTTTACACTAGTAGACTACTATTATTAAAACAGTAACTAGCATGATCCAAGGTCAAAATTCAAAATGGTGGCCATTTAAAATTTTAAAACTAAAATACTTTGTTAACGGTAAAATTTAAAACGGCCACCAGCTTGGATCATGCTAGTTATTTTGAAATAAAACTAATCTACTAGTTTAAAACACAGTTAGTTTGAAAATAATCCGTTAAAAAATGTTTGAAATAAAAAACATTTTGTGAAAAATACAAAATGGCAGATATCTGAGAAAATAAGCGTTTTAGGTCATACCTCCATTGGAACTTTTTTATTCCTCTTAATGTACCCAATCACTGAAACGGGTGTCCTGAAACTTTTTTCATGGACACTCTGTATATTCAGTTTACAAAACATATGATCATGGAGGTAAGGGAGAATCACTGAACCTAGGTTGAAGTTGTTGTTGATAAAGGGGATTTGGAGGCCGGGATCTTATCTCAACACATCCTGCGGGTGTATACGAGGCTGATTGAGGTTTATGCCTAGCCACTCAAACTGCACTAACATTAAATCATTTTACACAATACACAATACATCTACACTAACTTCCCTTTGGCGGAAACACTTGGGTGTGACCTAATCTTTTCGCGGACTTGACTAACCCCTCGGACCGTGAACGACCCCACTCTTTGGACCCGCCCCTAGAACGAGTACAGACAACCACTCAGTTGGATTGGGTGTTGCAAAATTGTATCTAGGATTTTAACAGTTATAGAGGGTGGTCTCCTCCTAGATAAGTCATCGTCCAAACTTGGTATGAAATTTATGGATAGCTTTATCTGTACCACTTAAACTTGATATCTAAAACAAAGTCTGCAAAACAAACACTAATCCTGCAATTTAAATGCATGAATTCTTGAATACCTTAGGGGATTTTCTACCCGTACAACATTTATTTTTATTTCTTTTATTTTGTGATAATCTTTTGCAGTTGTGTATCCCTAACTTGTGGTTGTGAAACCAAAAAATGAAACAAAGTGTTGATATTTTTTATTTTTGATAACGTAAAAATGTATTTTTCTCATAAAAGGTATTTTAAAATTTTGTAAAAACTATTCACACAAAACTGATAAATTCGGTATCAAACTGTTGGTATAAAACAAGCTGAAATAAAAATTCATATATTTTCATCATTGTGATTTTAAAGGAAGCAAAAAATTTTAATTTATAAATGGAATAAAAACAACTTTTTAATATCTGATTTGCAAAAAAAACAATGGTCCAATAAAGTTCAAATTACAAGAAATCTTATGATATATTCCTGTTAATAAGCACCTAAAATTTCATCCACCTAACATCAACGGTTCTCTCAGAATATCGATCTGAAATTCTGAAAGCACAGAAAACTCGATTTACGGTTAAATAACACTTCGCACTTTGAGATTAGGTTGATGTATAAAAAGGTTTGGGATATCTTAAATTACGCCATAAAAATTAAGTATCCTATTTTTGAAGTGTTATATTCTATCCAATAAATAGTAGTGAATCCCCTTAAGGAAATGTAAAGATTTTATTCATTCTTGTCCGTCATTCTACGTTCGGAAAACGTTACCATGCAAACGCTACACAGCAAAACTTTCCACACACATTCAAACACATAGAACATACAAAACCATCAACCCAAACACAAAACTTGCGAAACAAATTATAAAACAATGAGACAGATATGATGTGATGGAGGTGACGGACTTGGATGAGTTGCTGATGTCACTGGTGTCAGCGGTGATGCTGGGGCAGCACGAGGAGGCTGTGGTTCGCTGCAGGGAGATGCTGAGGCGTCAACCCGACCACGCCGTGGTGACGCGTCTGCTGCAGCTGCTACTGTTGGTGGGGCCTCAGACAGACGACAGCGACACTGCAGACGACAGTGACTCAGCGACCAGCTGTGACAGCGACTCAGACGGATCACAGCTGAGTGACGATTTAAATGGATAATGCCTTAAACATTAATTTAGAAACAACTCACTTTACTAATCCAGTGTTGTTACTTCACGATTTACAAAATAAAGCTAAACGACAGAGTTGTATGTCATTGACACATAGTTCAATAAAAAGTAATATGTAAATACTAACTTTTCAATCAAAATTATAAATTCTCTGTCTAAAGGTTCGACTTGCTGGGCGGCAGAGTGGTTATAGTGCCCTTCAAAACTGAAGGTCGCCGGATCGAATCCCGAAAGGGTCGAATCTGGACCCAGTCATTTCGTCTCTGGGCTATTAATTAATTATGCTTCCTAACAACAGGTCGACATTAGATAGTAACAAGATTGGGGTTTTGATTGTTCCTCATAAAAAAGTTAAAAAAATTCCGAAAGGCGTAGTAAAGTATAAAACCAAAAAAATGTTTCTGTTTACTTTCCTGTGGGAAATATGTTAGATCATGGATATGTCTAAAGGGGATATTTTCAATTCTTTTAAATGCTGTTCTTAATCTTATACATATTATTTAACATGTATACTAACAATTCAATGCAATAGCTCTAGAAGTTTCTAGGGAAATCTGTTTCGAATTTTCATCTTACAAATTACCAACACACCCCCCAGAGCTAAGACATAGCCATGTCAAAACTGTGTATTGAAATCGCTTATATGTTTAAAAAATTAATATAACAAATATTCGTAGTAAAACTAATACTATCGTAACTAATCATCGTAAGCTACAATATAAGCAAAAACTATTTTTTATTTTAATTATAGAGTGTTAAAATTAGTGAGTAATAAATAGTACTAAGCCAGAACAGTATGAGAATTTCCAGCCAATGTATCTCTCGGATTGGAGTGACTGTCCTCTTTGAGACATGCTTCAACAAAGCACTTGATTCAAGTGCATACGTCACAGGAAAACATCCCGACGTATTGTGCCTATTGTGGTATTGCAACGGCACTCGGCACTCGGCACTCTTTGATCAGGAGTACTTCTGCTCGTTCAGAAATACAAGATGGACTTTTCTAGCACGATTAATGTATTTTATCTTATAACACCAAATAATCCACCACAATCATAATCGCTCAAATATCATACACATAACTGACATATGGTTTTACAACCAAATGGTATTATGTACATGTATTGTTTTTGTCAAAATTTTCGAATTTGAGTTGAGAGTAGATATATCCGTTTTGGGGATATTCGCCATAAGAATAACATTGGGCGCTTTAAGACAACGTACTGCGTTTTTCATGGACAGTAAATTAAACTTTTCTCTGAAACCGTTAGCCGTAGACAAGTAATTCAGAATACTAATTTGTTTAACTTTTTCAGCTGATTACAATGGTGATAGTCAAGCTATACATTACTTTTATTGTTCTCACTGAAAATTTAAAAATGTTTTTTACATTTAAAAGCTCATAACTTTTGAACCGTCATTTTTACAGATGTGCGGGTGACGTCATAATATTTAGTACTCTATGCAGTATGTAGTATCAAATTCGTCAAAATCAAATTCGAGCCGTTTTAGAGAAATTTGGATTTTTCACGTTTGTTAAGGGGTTTTAGGGCTGAACTACCCTTAAAAATGAAAAATTAAAAAAAATGAAAGAAACAACTGGAGATACGGTGAATACATACATGCCAAATTTAATCTAAATCGGACCAACGGGGTAAGCTGTGGTGGCTCTGACAGACACACACACGCACACGGACCGACAGACATCACGTTGAAACACACTTTTTTGGATTCAGGGGACTCCAAAACAGATACATCCACTCTCAACTCAAATTCGAAAATTTTGACGAAAACAATACTTTCTTTGTATAATACGTATAAGGGGAGAAAGTAAAATGTATATATTGCTTAAAAATGGGGCTACTTCAATACTTCATTAAAATAGTTTTAGTTTATTAGCTTTTAATTGATTGCATTAAATAAGCCAAGTTAAGTCTAATATAGTTAATATTTTGCGTTATGATTCACTAAAAAGCAAAATAATAACTGGACCATAAACTTCCATTTAATTATGAACAAGTATTATACGTGTACGAAGTTTTGGTACGATAAAGAAATAAATTTATTCATAAAATATTTTTATTGAAAGGACATTTGTAGTTCTACAAATTCTAACAAAAGCTCTATGTAATGTGAGTAGAAAATCATATAAAGAGAGTTTTATATAAAACTAGCTTAAAATGTATTTTATATTCATCGTTACTTTGCAGCTTCAAATATATGTTTGAACTATATAACAGAGTATGACAGTTGAAATAATAGCTCATTCTCCGGTTCATTCTTCAAGACAAACAACCTGATGAACAAATCCAAGCTTTGTTTTACCTCCCCCAGCCAGACTGTCTTGTCGTCTGACAAATCCAGATATCTCCGTGAACCCGGATCTCCACGCAAATAGTCCACAGTCTTCCTCATATTTTACCGATACATTCTAAAACATTTTGTGAATTGCTGCCTTATTTCCTGTGAATTTTCTGCCATATCTAAATGCATGTAGAGTTTAGATTCGTAGTATGTTTTTTGATGCATTTCCTTTTATAACGATCGGTTTGATTTATATAAAAAATCATTTTAACGTTTATGTGTCTATTGTAACATAAATACAACTTAGCAACGTTTTTCAAAATTGTCAGTGATAATTCCAACATTACGTAAATGAGTGTCAGTTAAACTATCGCTTTTGAGCTAAAATAATGTGCATGAATAACAACAGTTTTATTTGTAATGAAAAAAAAAAATAAGTTTAAAATAAAAAATTATTTTACAGTTGGTCTATTTTGGTAATAATTTAGTGAAAAAGTCTTGCAGTAAAAAGTGAAAAGTATAAAATTAAAAAATTTTCTTTGGAAATAAAATGAAACAATACACCAAAACAGTATAGACATTATTAAACTAACATAACAATATTTATATGAAAAATAAATGAATTCTTTCAAACATGAATACTAGGATAACTGTGAAAAAACAGAAAAAAAGTATTTCATAAACTGATACTCTGTGCTGAGATGCAAACTTAATTGTGTAATTATCCTTTTGTTTTTATTATCCTTTTTAAACGATCAGTTTCTTTATAATAAAAAAATCTTTTACGTTTATATTCTATTATAATCAACTATGTATATTTAAATTTAATCAATTTTTTGTCAGTGATATTATATCTATTTTAAGGATTTACCATAAAGTTTTTATTGAGTAAATGTGTATTTTAGCTAAATTTTGGTAATGTGCATGAATAACAAACAGTATCCTATAATAAATTGAACAAACACATCAACAATAACAATAACAAATCTTAAACATCTTAACCTAACCTATTCAACCCAAAATATACGTCTAACATCACATCGATTATCGGAAAACTGAGCATTTGCATCACAACCTTGCAGTTCTGGATATTTGTAACAGATTCACGAGACCGAATACTTAAAAAGTTGGGACGCGAGGGCGAAGGTATCGACGCGAGTTTAGTCTGAATTGCAAATACGTGCACACTTCGTACCCAGTCTAGAAGACCAAACTATTGAGAGAACAAAATACATTCTCACAACCGATTCCTTTGTCGCATTGTGGTTGAGCTTCAACAAAAATGGAAATGAATTCATAGTATGTTATTAAATATACAACAAATAACGTTCTTTTTGCTTTTGCTTTTTGCTGTTACGGGTCTGACGGTGGCGTGAACTGTGATCCAGATACTTGGAGGTCACGAATTGTGGATAGTTATAAGCTATGGTTGGTGGATGTGATATTCTCTGGTGTGAATAACGTCTGGACTGTTAAATGATACATTCATCCGCAAATTTAATCCTTATAATTAGACTAGTTCGTAATTTAGAGGCAAAAAGTGGTTTGGATTCCACGTTAAACTGCAGTTCCCTTAGATGCCATTGGCTGTTTGTATATTAATTAACAGTCCTGTCTAAGGAACATCTCAGCCTTAACATAACAATGCAAAATCTTATGTAAAACCTCTTAGGTTAGTTGTTAAATAAACAACAATCATTTTTATTTTTTAGTTCTTATTTCACAAATCCAAGCAAAGCTTGGTGACCGAGAACTTTTATATTAATATATTATAGATATTTATGTAGGTTGAAGGAAAATGTTTTGTGCAACTAACATGGGATTAAATACTCTTTTGCCCCATAGGATACTGAATATCTTTGCGTGGCTGCAAGACCGCACCACAATCATCTTACTCATTTCTCATTCATACTTGGCTTCAATTACTTACCAGGGTAGGTCGCCATTTCAAAGGGTAATCTAATCTAATACGTACTCTATAAATTAAATTAGATTAGGTATGTTTACAATGCACTAACACTGTCATGTTGATGTCACTGCACTGATCTGTAACGTAACACGCACAGTCATGTGCATGGACGGTGTTAGACGTAATTTAGGGGGGCATAATACCTGGGGGGTCTGGAGGATTGGAATATCCTCTTATTAAAGGTTTTTTGAGAACTACAATTAAAGAGCGTTTTTAGTTAAATTAAAACGCTCTAACAATAAATTTTATTGTTTACGTTACAATACATTTTTTACATTTTTCTTTAAGAGATAAAGCAGGTAACGTATGATTCAGCAAATTACGATTTAGAGTCCAGTAGCAATTTTGATGTTGATATTGAAGCAGCGATCGTTATCTTTACTATTGAATTAAAATACTTTTGTATTTAAACCCTTATTATAATTTAAATTTTGTTGGTATACTGGACGAAACTTAATTATAAGAAGAAGGATAATAATTATTAAAAAAAACAGGATTACAATATAAACTTAGTGTTTGCCTAAAAAAAAACAAAAACAATATTTAATAATTACAGTTATTTTGTAAAAACTATAACCCTTCTCATATTTACAATACAAATTAATAACATCTTCTATAAAAATAATAGAATATATCATAACATTTTACATATACAAAAACCATTATTAATACAACGAACGAACTAAGTGTACCACACATTTAAAAATAAAAACAAAGTGCAATCTGAATTGGAAAATTTAGGATCTCATAGCCAGTGCCTGTAAGAGGTTACTTATCAGCTACATATAACTAATCATTACCAGCTAAAAACTGATGATGATAATGATTTTGTTTTAGATAAATATTAACGATTAACATTTTTTATATAGATTTTTATATAGGGTGGAACTAAGGGGCAATTACCCCTTAGTTCCACCCATGGCCACGTATTATATACGTACAGTGCCTTCCATCTTCAGAAATGTTTGAGCATTGCTACACTGTTGCGACTTAAGCGCTTCTCGCCGTATTTCAATTCTATTTTACTTTGTATTTTAGTTAGAAAGATGAATGTGTTTATCGAAACACCAGTAGAAGTATATTCACTATACGATGACTCGTATTTGTATAACAACTTATCAGAGGGTTATGAACAAACATGCATTGTCGGTTTGTAGTCGACCTCCCAGGTCCCAGTCCCTGTACGATACTTGGAGGATAGGAACACGAGATTATCTTCGCTGCCTTGAGCGCCACAGTCTCTCAACGGTGATTAGAGTGTTTAGTTTAATTAGTTTAGTTGGCGTCAACTCAGATATTTCTGCTCCGAGATTTCGTATTATTTCGGCCGGAAACACACAATGAGGATTGCAATTAAAGTTTTGGTGCACAAAAAGTTGCTTTTCCAACGTATTCTAATGTTTTGCTCTTGAGGAGGATGGTAGAATTTTGCGAGACGCCAAATGTGAAACGGAAGTGACATCATTGATGACGCCACCGGATAATTTTTATACCGGACATAATTATATGTTTGATATTTTGCAAGCAAATTTCTGAGAGACATTACTTATGGAATATTGTGTTACATTATATTCCATACGAGAGAAACTTGAGTGCTTAACATTTAATGTTTCATGCTTTCATATTAATTTTTTTTCAATTTTTTAAAATTCAAATGATATTAAAACTGCTTTCTTTTTTTCTTAACATAAAGTTAACTTGCTTATTGAAAGCTTCTGGTATTATTTATTCCTTTCTCCCAGGTGAATAAATAACTATGGAATAATAATCATAATAATTTACTTTAATCTTTATTGCTGTCACAAAAGCAGTCCAAATTAGATATATCCATGATCTAAGCTATTTCCCATAGGAGAGTCAATCCGTTTTCCAAACATCATTGGTATACATAAATAATTAGAAAATGCTTTCTCAACACCATCCATATTGAATTACAAATCGATAAGTAACTTAGAAACGGAAGCTATTGGAACTAAACATTATTAGAGATTTATATAATAGGTGACTTAGTTCTAGGACTCATATTTTTGTAGTGTGAAGTTTGAGCGAGTGATTTCGAAGTCCAGACTCATAGATTTAGTCAAATCATTCAAGATTTCATATTGATACAGTATTATAAATAAAGTTAAAGATCTTAATTTTATAATTTAAAAATGAAATATAATCTATATAATCTTCTATTCTATTTATTTTATTAGCCATTAAACTATTTTTGTTTAGTATTTTTAGGTTTATTTACATAAATTTTGACCAAAATATAAACTTATAAAATATATCAATTGTATACTATTTTTTATAACTATGATAGTAATGGTTATCGGTTTTATTAGTATGAACCGACAAATTATATTAAATGAGGATTTGACATCCAACCTATTTTTTAACTTTAAAAGAGATTCCTACTATCTTTATGTAGGAATGTATCATACAGTATTTTATTCTCAGATCATCAAATAATAAATCTTAGAAAAAAACATTAGTTAGAAATCAAATATGTATAAAAATCTTTTTATTATAAATTTCTTCCATAAAGTACTGATAGTGCAGAATGTTTTTATTGAAAAAGTTACCCCAAAGAAATCAATTATTGTTGAATAATTTTAAATATTAGACGGTTTATTCAATAAGCTGCAGTTTAGGTGCAGGGAAGTGTGGGGTAGTGCATGTATAGATAGTGAGTTAGTGAGTCAATCGGTCGTGTACCGTTAAGAATGTGTGCTCGTTATTAAAATGTATGAAATAAAATTGTTGGTCAAAAACTTTATCTAGATGAGCTTCAATTATGCTATGCAAATAGTCACCATTTGTCAAGCACTATCGGGCAGATTGTAATTGAAAACTTCAAATTTCAATTTCACATATATTATTATTAAATGAATAACAGATAATTCCAGGCACGCAACCATTTTAATTGAAAGTTGATGATTTTATTACTTAAGAAATTATACATAAACAACTTAAATTAAAATCTCAAATCCGAGCTTAACCTTTTAAAATTTTTGTAAAATGCAAAAGTTTGTTTTGTTCAAAGTAATCTCTCCAAAATAAACTAAAATAATCCCATTCAGACAAACGTACGCAAACAGTTGTTTCTATAAAATCACCATAGATAAACTCTATTATACGTGTACCGGCTTTAAACAGTAATTTATCACAGTTTAACATGATAGTTTATCGATTATTGCTACAGGTGAAACAAAATACGAACACAGTTGAAAAATATTGGACAATAAAACACTACATGGTTTAACAATAATTGTATGATGTAACACTGATGTGATAGTGACAACCAGAACGCACGCAGCACGCTGTCGTGAGTAAAGCGAATTTCACAGAACTTATATTGTTCTCATCATAGTAATTGGATAGTACTGAGTATGTAGGTTTGCTGGAATAAGGGTTGTTTTACATGCTCAACTAAAGAAAAACATGTACCAAGTTTGTCAATAACTAAGCGAGTTATACCAATTTATATATTCTCCATAACAATTACATGGGCAAACACCCCCGTCACAGCAGACCTGCGTACTCAGCGAATTTCCAAATCAATAATAAAATAATACTAATATATAACAAGTTTTATTAAAATCTATCCATAAACATGTGAATTATTTTCCTATTCTCCATAAGATTAACATGGGAAAGAGTGTGCAGGTTTGCTGCTGTGAGGAACATTGAAAGTAGGCATTTATACCACAAACAGTTTTTATTTTTAACATTTATACCAACTTTCATCAACATCTATCCGGTACGAATAATACGTTTTGTTTTTCATTTGCCTAAAATGATAATAACTTATTTCCATGGAAAAATAATACTATAGGAATTTACGATACGAAACATCTCTGTCTGATATCGAAGTTTATGACTATCGAGATATGAATACATTTTATGATTTCCACTGTATTCTGTCACTCCCATGAATATAGCAAAGGTTTCAAGAGTTGCTATGAGAAAAATGTAATATTAATAATAATAAATGAAACAACCATTGAAATGAATTAGAATAGCCACCGCCATGTCTCTAATGGACGTAATCCTTAAGTGCTTAAAAAAACTTATTTCACAGTATCAAGGTTCACTGGTGGCTTTTTGATTTATTTTGTACCAATCGTATTAGCTATTCTCTGTGGTTAAATAGAAGAACAAAGAGGGAAGAGAGAACTCATCATCACATATCACCTTACATCAGAGAAGAGGTGTAAAGGATAAAGAAAGAAGAAAAAAGGACAATCAGCTTCTTCAGGAATCCAGGTTCATCATTTGAAAATATCGGCTGGGACGGATCGATTCCTAACAAACATATTGGTATACAATCAGTCAACATAACATATCATAATTCCATCATTTGGTAAAGCATACATATTATTTAATAAATGTTTTTCAAGCTAAAACCTTGATATTATTTCAGAATTATTAATAGGCTTAGCCAAAACATTAAAGTATATGGAATTAGCTTAATCATAAATCATGAATTTCTGTTAAAATTTTGGAAAAATGCTTCCTATACTTACAATTGATTTTTCAGCTTTTATTGTAAAAGTGAAATTAATCCAAACCAAATACCAGGAGATAGAATTCTATAAAATCCCGAGGTTGCTGATGTTATTATTATTGATAATCCGAGAGTGGAAAAGTTGGTAGCGCTGTATTGTCGTGGGACATAGCCCTCCGAAAACCAATCATTTCTTCTCACGAGTAGCCAGCTTTACGTGAGATGAAGTCTCACGTCACGATCGGCCACGGCTTCTTGGAGAACATTTTTTATTACAAAACACGTAATAAAAAAATATTTACTTTCCTGTGGAAAATAGCTTGGATCATGGATATGTCTGAAAGGAATGTTTTCAGTTCCTCTAAATAGATAATCTCATATCGAAAGTGATGTCAAATACGTCACTTCCTTTACATTTGTTGCGTCTTGCAAATTGCTAACACCCCCAACCTAGTGCTTATAAATATCCATGTCAAGATCAAAATCTTAAATATTCTTTACGATAAATCTTATGAAATTATTTCATTTGAAAATAAATAGTCTATTGTATTCAACTTGACCAGTATACGCCTTAAGTATGAGGAGATGAGTTATATAATTCTTATCAGATGAAAATATATTCATTTTTAATTTCTCCCCTTATAGGCTACATAGGGAGAAGGTATTATTTTCGTCAAAATGTTTAAATTTGAGTTGAGAGTGGATATATCCGTTTTGGGGTCCACTGAAAAAAGTGGGCTTCAACGTGATGTCTATCTGTCAGTGTTTGTGTGTGTGTGTGTGTGTGTGTGTGTGTGTGAGTGGATATTTATAGTGCTACAGCCTACCTCGTTGGTTCGATGAAGATGAAATTTGGTATGTATGTAGGGCCTATTAAATTCACTCTAGCTCCAGGTGTTTTTAATTGCTATGAACTTTTATTTTAAGGGTAGTGCACCACTAAAAATCCTTAAAATCGTGAAATCCAAATGTCTTAAATGGCTCTGACGCGATTGATTACAACTTATTAGATTGCAGTGCTTGGAGTACTAAATAATATCACATCATTCGCATGTCTGTAAAAATGACGGTACAAAGTTGTGGGGTTTTAAATGTAAAAAAATAAATTTCTTATGTTTTCCTCGAAAACAATAAAGTTAAGTCTGTAAAGTATTTCAAATTTGTACATGTAAATAATAATTTCAACCACCATTGAAACCAGCTTAAAAAACGAAATAAATTAGAATTTTTAGGCGATTGCCTACGAGCAATGGTTCCAGAGTTAAATTTACTGTCTATAATAAACGCAATGCTATTCTTAAGGAGAATATTAAAAAGTTCTAGTTTAAATTTCTTCCTTATTTTCCCAAACAAGTTTAATGGAAAAATAGTATGCTACGTAAGATAACACCACCAAACGAACCCCACCCAAAAAGCTTGGTATTACCGGAGGGGGGTCCCAAAAAATTCTTAAAATAATTCAAATTTGTTTCTCTCGTTCTTATTTTCAAAAACTAGATGATTATTTTTGAAAAAAGAACTATTCAATGATACTTAGATATACTTTAAAGAATATGATAGTTTTACTAGCCGACCCGGCGAACTTTGTAAAGCCTTACAGTAATATTCCCAA
The DNA here is from genome assembly GCA_023375725.1 of Nephotettix cincticeps. Taxonomy (NCBI): domain Eukaryota; kingdom Metazoa; phylum Arthropoda; class Insecta; order Hemiptera; family Cicadellidae; genus Nephotettix; species Nephotettix cincticeps. Next base: position 62,489,781 of record CM041789.1, read on the forward strand.
AAATAGTAAATAAAGTAAATCCCCAGTAGATACATTATGATTATTAATTACTGTCAGGGAATTAAAAACAAAAAAGAGCAAAATTATTTTAGAATTAATATTTATTACTATTTAGATTTAAAAAATGTAAAGTCACTCAATCCTTTAATGAATCCACTTGGGAAAATCTAAACTGTGTAGTTGAGGGAGAAGCGGATATCGGAAGAAAGAACAAATACAAACCCTGAGATTTTCTCATAAGATTATTGGTTTGACGGAGAAGAAAGGCGTCTCATTCCTGCACTACCTTCCCTCCTCGGAGTTGAGAATAGGGTTTAGTCTCTGTTTGTGAAAATGTTTGCATATAACTGACTTTTATTAGAAAATAAGCGTTCCTTTTTTCACTTTCTCCCACTTATACTTATAAAGAATCTATTATTTTTGTTAAATTTAGGAGTTAGAGTTGAGAGGGGATCCCTTTTTGGGTCACTTAAATCCAAGAAGTGGGTTTCGACGTGATGTCAGTCTGTCCGAATGTGTGTCTGGATGTGTTCAGACCCACAGCCTACCCGTTGGTCCGATTAAGGTGAAATTTGGGATGTTATATTTACCGTATCTCCAGGAGTTTTTTATTGATTTTAAAGCATGGTTCAAACCTAAAACCCCTAAAATAAGTTAAAAATGTAAATATCTTAAATATGGCTCCAACGATTACGTTTAATATTTAGTAGTTTTTTGTTACAGATGTACTGAACAAGCAAACATCAACATATTGTCATCGTCAAACATCAACAGTTGTTGGCTTTTAAAAGTAAAGCAATCAATTTTAAGTTTATAGTGAAAAAGGTATAGGTAAAGTATAATTTGACTACCTAATAGAATTAGAAAATTAGTATTTTTAATTATTTGTCTACAGCTAACAGTTCCAGAGAAAAGTTGAATTTGCTGTCCTTGATAAACGCAGTACGGTGTCTGAAAGCGCCTATGTTATCCTAAAGGCGAATATTAAAAAATCAATTTTTTTTAAAGATTGTGTCTATTTACTTGTAAATAGATAGTCGTAATAAAGATAGACACTTAGAAAATAAGTGTCATTTTACTGATACCTTTTATTTAATTTAATACATCAAAGGATAAATCGATATGGTAACAACCAGACAGTCAACATAAAGTTTATTTGATCTGGTGAGTTAATTGGTTATGTAATTTACATATTATTTATTACTACCTAGATATTTTTTTCTGTCCTGAGTTTGAATTGCAGAGGCTTACGGGAACGCAGTTCGAATTGTAGAGGCTGACTTCGAATTATGAAGGTAACAGTTCAAATTACAGTCACACAATTCGAACTCGAAGGCTCAAGTCTGTACAAATTCGAATTGTAGAGACTGCATTGTGCGTAAAAATCACTTCAAAATTTCGTTATATATCTTTAGAATCTCAGAGGTTTTCTGAGAGGATTAGACAAGCATTTCCAATTACAGAGGTTTTCGAACTATCGAAGTTCGAATCAGTGAGGTTCTACTGTAGTAATCTGTATCAGTGAATATGTGCACCCCTTTTATCTCTAAATATACATAATAAGTACATGATATTAATACAACTATCGTATGCTATTCTTAATAAAAATAAAATTTAATAAATTTATTATTCAAAAATATTCATAAAATGTCTTTCCTCCACACACCGTCTTACTAAAAATATACAGATTTTGAAGGAGACCAAAACCCTTTATCCTCCAAAATTAAGATAAAAATAGATAAAATTGTGATATTGTAATGTATAATATCAAAAGTTTATTGTAGTAACAATCCGGTGGTGGGAGAGACTGTGTAGTTGTGGTACTGGATACTCACATAGAGAGATACGACCAAAAATATTTAGGATCAAGACAATGGTAAACCCAACCATTCTTTACTAGTCATAGAGGTCATAGTGTCTTCAGTCGGAGATCTATTTTTAAAATAATCCCTTCTTTCACGTTTTTTCACCTCTAAATAATATTTTTCCTCCCAAAATCATTGTTACAGGGCAGAAGGTAATTTAAATATCCACAATATTCTTGAGGTAAGACATCCTATTGAAATAATAATACTTTAACATCCTACAATCTGATTTACGGTATGCTGATATATTGGAACATGGAGAAAAAATTTAAAGGTAGGGCCTATATAAAATAAAATTGGAGGAGTGGCTGCTTGGTATATCGGTAGGGGGATGGCAGTTTCATTGAAATTGTGGAAAGCAATTATTTGATTTAACAAAATTAAATTGTCTTGCCATGTAAGCAAAAGAAATAGATTGGGTAAAATTGGTTTTAAAATGGCACAATAGCTGAAAAATGAGCCAGTATTAAATGCTATGAAAAGGGCACTTATTGTTATGTTAGTTATATATTTTAAATTCTGTTTCCAAAAATCTTTGTATCACCATAATGATAATAGAGTGTTTCATTGTATATATTGTTAGTGGCATTTACGCGTTGTGATGGCTTCTATTAGAAATAAATAACTATGAATGAATACAATGAGAAGTCATGTGACTATTTTGTTTTTCAAAATATTTTATCATGATAAAATATGCAAATAATTTATTTGCTTTGCCACCATTCCCATAAAAATATATTTGTTGTAATATCTGTAGTTGTCCCAAATCATCTCCCAAATTACCACTCTTACTTACACCAGCTTTTAATGTTTAAAATTTTAGTTTATAATATTTATGTTCATGAGAATATTTTATCATATTTTACAAATGTTAAAACGCATTTGTAACCAATCAAATCAAATAATTTATTACCATTGATCTCAAGTATAAAAGTGAAATAGGTATTGTCACATTTATAAATATAAGCATAAATTTACCTTTACAAATAAGATTAAAGACAAGGGAAATTTGTTGAAGCAAACAAATCCAAAATACCGGTCACCTAACACAATGGACAATTTTATAATATAATATCTACATTAGAATTAAGAAACTCAGCGGTTGAATAGTATAAAGGATTTAGAAGGAACTGTAATATTTTGTATTTAAAAGAATTAGCAGTGGCAGTTCAAACAGACTCATGAAGCTTATTAAAATGTTCAATACATTGTTAACTTGTTTTGGGTTAAGATCTACTTCTTGAGTACAGCCCCATTTTATTTTATTGCTTTATTATATCCCATACTGCCTTACACCTATGAACTATCAAATGATATTTGGTCAGCCTTGGTTGTTCTTCACAAGATTTTCATTCTTATATTTGAGTTTTTAGTGATAGATTTCACGATCAAAACGTTAAGGAGGAAGATTTTTAAGGTTAACCATAAAACACATTGGTAAACAAGGTGATAGGAGTATTTGCCTTTCATTGTCTGTTTCCTGTGGATACGATCTACACACGCGATCAACGGACACGGAAACTGCCTCTTCCTAGACTGGGGCCCGTGACAGTGTTACCAACCCTGTTACACTTAATTTACTACGAATGTTATTTCTAATGAAAAATAATACACAGCTATTAATTTGAATATTTCGGCATAAATAACGTATAAATATGACAATATGGAGCTTTTGAGGGCGAAAACAGTTTGTCATTGTAATTACACACAGATATACCAAAAATACTACAATTATTACAGTTTAGTTTTTAAAACCAACCATCGCTATTGAAAATGAGACGGTGACATGTCAAACAATCCAGCAACTTGTAGGTAACTTTTTGGAGGCAACTTGGAGCAACGAATTGTGGATAGTCGGTGGATGTGATGTTTCCTGGCGTGGATTAACGTTCACAATATTGAATATACCCAAATATCATCCTTGTTATTTGACCATTTCGTAATTCAAAGGTAAATGTGGTTAAGATCCCATGTTAAAATGTTGGCCCTTTAAAATGCCATTGGTTGTTGGGCTATTAATTAAAAGTTCAGTCTAAGAAACATGTCAGCCTTAGTAACAAGTACAAGGACGCAACACAATCATCCTACACTCGTTATTCATTCATACTTGGCTTGAATAGCAAATGATATTGCCAAAGAAAAGTAAACCAACAGCTGTAGCTTTAGAAATAAATGTTTTGGCTGTAGGAAAAAATTGGAAACAAACTTATTCTTCATGAAGTTAACATTACAAATTTAAAGCGCCATAAAATTGAAACTTATGGAGTTATTGAAACCTCTCCGGATATTTATAGAGCAGCTTCCTAAAATTTCAGGGCGGTTGCATGAGTAGTTTGGCAACGTATAAAGGACATACATACATTCATTTTTATGTATAGAGATAGATACTAGAAATCGTTTAATTATTGGCTCACTAGATATAAAATTGTTAAAGATGCTAAAATAGTTAAACATTCAATATTTTAAATGGGTAGATTTTCAAACTACTTAGTATTAAAAAATATTTATTTCTTTATGGATGCTTATGCCAGTCCATTGTCTATAGATTGCCCTGTCAGTAGCATGAATACTCCAGTTCTCTATGTGGGTGCTTTGATTTAACTGCATGACTTGCAGATGATTTATGTGATGCATATTGTTGGTAGGTTTAAATTTAATTAAGTGTACGGAAAGTACAAAGTGCGAGCCTAAAAACATAAATACTAAGTTAGTGATCAAAACTATACAGTATACACCTGAGTAAAAACTAACCATATCAATTTTAGTTTAGACTGTTTCTACATTTATAATGGATATTTATTCAAAATTTTGTGATCAAAGTTCAATTACTACCTGAGATACGATGCAAAATTCAAGAACTAAACACACAGTCTTGGGAAACCGCTAACAAAATTTGCTAGTGAGGCTAAAAATAGTCTGACATTTCTCTTAAACTTGAACGTATAATTCAGCAGAACATGGTTGAAGGGTAACATTTACGCTAAATTAATCTTAAAGAGCTGTAGAAATTTAAACATATAAAAAATAAAACTTTAGTAGTAATCAATTTTTACTGAGTAATCCCCCAATTAAATTAACATCTTCCTATTTCGAGAGAAAGACTTATTTTATGGTTGTTTGGTAAAACCGTGTCCATCCTGTTCTATTGAGACAGATTCAGAAGCTTGGAGGGGATGAAGTAAATCTGCTTACACTAAATATGGACTGTACTGTAGAGGCTTTGTCGGAAACAGATGGGTGGTCAATCGAACAGACCAATCTCCCTATATCTGTTCAATTGGTGAAAAACATTTTTCGTCATACCGATTCAAAAACAGGTGTTTTAGATACCTATTTTGAAGATCAAAAGTTGTTCGTTTTCTTCCTAGTAGTAAACCTATTATTATGGTGACCATATAATGGTTATCATTGTTTGAAGTACTTTAGATTCGAGGTCAGCATAACTAACACTGGCATAATCCTAAACAACCAATCAGAAATCAAGAAAGAACTGCTACAACGTAAGTGACATAACAGCTGATTAGTGTAAAGCTACAAACATAATCGACTACTAACTATTATTGCTACTAAATACAGTAAATGTATTACCTCGACACGCCTCAGCTGTTAAACTTGTGCTCGTACCAAAAAACCTGTTATTGGTTCTAGTGATGAAATGTACTATTTTTGGAATAGCCTTTATTTCCTGCTATTTTGTTTTACTTACTGTCCAAAACAATTTAATAAATTGTGTTGGATTAGTATTGCAAGGCGGTTACAAATACAAATGAAGATAATGTCAAAAATAGTTTATGAAAATAATTTCGAGTAAGTATAAAAGAAAAAGTTCATTCTTACTACCTTCTATAAAACTACAAATTCTACCATTTCAAAATCAGATTTTTTACACAGTTTTGACTTTAAAGTGTCGTAAAAATGCTTTGTATAAAAAGTGTAAATAGTGGGAGTGAAAACCTATACAAAGTACGAAAATTATTGTTATTAGAGCACTAAAAGTGAATACATTAACCATCAAAAACTCACTCTAAGGTCTGAAGTTTTTCAATCTGATTGCTATTAATATTAAATTAATAATCCCTAAACGCGTTACATGTATAAATAAGTAACAGATACAATAACTTTATGTACAAATATTTAACATATGTGCTTATATACAAATATGAGTTGGTGTAAATTATAATATAAAGATAAAAACTAAATTTAGTCTTCATGAATATTGCCATCTTAGTAATACAAACTTGTAATTTAAGTCCATTCAAATTTCTTGTAAAATAAAGTTGATTTTTTGACAACTGGACTTGTTTGGTTTTTTGTACACGTAATTGTTAGTAAACAAAAAAGAAAGGTTTTTACTGCTTTAAACCTTTTTTTCAGCTTTATACCAACTTAGTCTGAAATATGCTTTAAAAATGTAATGTTTTAGGTACTAACTCGCCTGAGGACGGATCAGATTCCAGATAGCAAAACGTCGTAAAACATTGTTCTGATTATAATCGTGTTGAAAACTGTCCGTTATAAAAATATAAACTAAATAACATACAAATCTACCATCAACAATAATGAATTTCCAACAAAGAATGTAAAATAAACTAGTCAAAAAAGGTTAAATGGTTTAGCACAATCAATTTGTAATGAAACTTCTAAATTCATAATTAATCTATGCGTTTAAAGTGAAATGTTGTACACAACACATAGTGCAGGTCTATCATTAGTTAAACGTCACTATCGTCCCTGCTGCACACGTCACCGGGCGTGACGTCACACTCAGCTGTTGCTAGATTGATGAAGTTATACCTTGCATCGCATCTGCATTAGCTTTTGGTACCTTGGTGTCAGCAACATTGTTCAGTGCCCTACATAAATTAAAATTAACCTTTGAAACACGTTCAAATTTTAACATTACTATTAGGAAATGTATTTCCAGATATTTCATGTTTAATATGTTTTAAGTTATATGTTAAATGATGAAAGAAATGACTCGGGGTATTTCTTTTGCACATGGATATGTTAGGTCTGTTATGTCCCAGGTCCGTAGCGCGATCAACACGTCCGTTACACCAACTCAAAAATAGGGACCTCTTCGTGGGACACCTGGTATTTCAAGATATTATAAAGATAAATAATATATTATTAGGTTAATTAGATTGTTAAAAGAAGTCAGTACTTAATGATTTTACTAAGAATATGATAGGAGATATGAATTTAGAAAATTAGTTTATGGAAGTTTAGAATTTATGTAAAAAATATTTAAACTAATATGATTATATTTGCCACGAGACATGCGACTGTTTATACATAAAGCCGATGCACGGCATAAGCCTTTCATGTGGCAACAATGACCGGCATTGTGCCCTTTAATGGTTCCAGCTATAAACCCTCAACAATTACGAGTTCCATTCACGAATATTCCTCGTGTTACGGTGCTGCCGCATACAGCTCACAACCGGAAAATAATATCTCTATTATCAGGTTTCATGTTCTCGATGGATATTTAGAACTAGTTTTAAATATGAATTTTATTTGTGACGTCAATATTACAAAAAATCACAAATTATTAATAGATTGTACGTACAGAAGCATAGTGCATTCTATAATTTCCTAGAGAGCTTTTTGTTGTGGAGAGGTAATGCTAATGCACACCTGAGGACCCCAGTATTGTAGGACTCGCACCCCCTAAACCCTCCCCCTCATCTCCTAGGACTAGCCTGGAACCGTTTTGCACATTACTTCGGTCTACACATTTGATTATTACGCCACTAGGGGTTTTCTATAAAGTGATTACAGTATATTCCTAAGCGGGAACTAACCGTAATAGAGTAAATAGGATTTTTAATATGTAGGGTTACTGGTATAGTAAAATGACTAGTGGTAAAGAAAACAAGGATTTGATACATAATTATTTACTTAATAGTACGGTGACATGACCTGTGAACCAGCTACTCGAAGCTCACGAACTGAGGATAGTTATAAGCAACGTTCGGTGGATGTGATTATTCTCAGGTGTGGATAAACGTCCGTATTGTTAAATAATAGTTTCATCCACAAAGATCATCTTCATAATAATACTTTTTTGTGGTAGTAGGAGGTTATCCTAATGCACACCGGAGAGACTCGATAGTGTGGGACTCGCGCCTACTAATTTTCCCCCCATCTCATAGGACTAACCTGGAACTGTTTCGCACTTTACTTCGAGTTAGACTTTTAATTAATACGTCACTAGGGCTGTTTTTGTTGGGGTGATCATTTTTATTACTATAACACAGGTTCATAATTTGGAGACAGAATTATGGTTTGAATCTCACGTTAAACTATAGGTTCCTTAAATTAATGTCATTGGCTGTTCGGCTATTGTTCACAGTCCTGTCTTGTCTAAGGAACGCCTTGGTCAGTAACAAGACTACAATATCGCGCCACAATCATCTTACGTTTATTTACATCCATACTTGGCTTTGAATAACTACCTGGGTAGGTCACCATTTGACAAAGGTAGGATAAGGCAAGTTAAAAGGTAAGAACTAATGTGGTTATAGTAAAAACTCAAAACCAATAACTCGCTCAAAAAGTATTCATTTTAGTTATGAGATTAAAAAACGTGTAGGTGTACTAGGTGAGTTTAATACTTAGCTGTAAAGAGAAAACGTCTAGGTAACTAAATGGGTTTAATATTTGGTGGTAAAAAAACTATTATATATATTTGATTTATTAATTTAAAAGTATAAGTTTATTCATACTAAGTGTAACGTGAACGATTTTTTACCATCAAAAATTTTATTTTTAACATTTATACCAACTTTCATCAACATCTGTCCATAAATATAGGAGTTTGCCTAATCTCCATATGATTAACATGGGAAAAGAGTATGCAGGTTTGCTGCCATGATAAACACATAAACTATGATTTTTTAGCACAAATGTATGGATCTCAACCACATGAAGCTAAATATCAAGTTTCATCCAAAAATATTAGATAAAAAGTGAAAAATTAATTTTTTTTAATCCTCCATAAGATTAACATTGGAGCCTCAAAAATACAACGTACTGTGTTTAGATTTTTTTATATCTCGGTAACCGTTGAAGATAGAGAAAAACTTTAAGGAACTTAATTGTGTAGTTTTTTAAGCTGATTCCAATGGTGAAATATAAAATTAGAAATTTTTTAAAATTACATGTGAAAAACGCAAAAAACCCCATTTTGGGGTACAAAACCCCCCCAAACTACCCGTTCCCATTGACCGATATGTCTGGTTTACGAACTCGTCCGAGCATTTGTAGGAATACACGTCTCTACCAAATTTGGTCTCGATCGGACCTTTTTTACGAGAGTTATCGTGTTCACAGACACATATATATATACAAATATATATATATAATACATATATATATATAAAAAAATTTTAACGACTATTATTTTTTGGTCTCAGCACCTAAGAAGTATAGTGTTGCTAACCCTATAGTTCTTCCACATGGATCGTAAACTAGGTTATAGGTGATTTTAATACTACTTAAAAGAAAAACGTCCTAGGTAACTAAATTTTAATATTTGGTGTAAAACTATATTAAATGATATATATTTAAAATATTATAATATAATTAATAAAAAAAAATAATTTAAAAAATTATTTACCTACAATGTAACGTGAACGATTTTTAAAAATAACGAACTGTATAGCTACACTACATAACTACATATTTCTATAACTATAAAGTACGTAACTAACATAAATATACAACAAGGCAACATAACTGTATAATTGTATAACTGGACTAGGACAATTGTTATCTGTAAATTTAATAAAAATATAAATATCAATGTTAGGAAAACAGTGATAAAATGAAAATAACAATTCAAGTAGCAAAAGAATGCTGTATTGAAAAAATACTAACAACTGTTAAATTTTTAAACAAACAAAAGAGTAATATTTTAAAATGCCTCATCGGTTCAGGTAAGAAAGCAGGCATTACATTAAAGGAACGTAAAGTCGTTCATCCGATCCATAAATCATTCTGTTAAAGGCAGCTTAGTCAGCAGCTTCCGGAAGCTTTGCATAGTTTACAGTTTTACAATACATTATCATCACAGTTTTTGACGTTTCCTTATGGAGTCTCATTTCTATAATAGGGAATTTCATTTCGATGATAGAAGTTCATAATATATATTGATAAAATGTTGTAAGCATTTTTACTAAGTAAACAGCCTCAATAAAAGCATAGTGAGACGAGTGATCATATTCAATTACCATAATAGGAATAATATAAGTTCTATGGAATTTTCTCCACTCACACCGATTTGCTGCGTGCGATCTCGTATGATGAGTATGCGATCTCAAATTAAATGCGAGGTTATTTATTCGTCTTCTCCCACAAAGTCAGGAGCCACAATAAACGGTACGATCTACCTGAACTGACCAGTTAGAGGGGATATGGCTTGCTTTATGTCTACTTCACAGCTGTTGCTGTAGCCTACTTGTCACTAGAAGGCCTATATTCAGAAATAAGAATATATCTATCAAATGCCTGCATTGTTTATAATCACTTATGATCTCTATTAATAACGCTGAGAGGTGTATAAATAATTGATTAACCACAGACAACTGTTCTTCACTTAAATGGAATAAAACCCATAACGTATCTAAAATAACGATTATAATAACTTGACATTTTAGAAGAATATCTGTAAGAATAAGAATGTATATATAAGAAACATAATATACTCATAAAATGATTGAATAGCTATAATAATTTTAAAATTCTAATTAAAAACAGTCGGAAGGTTTTTTAAAAATTTATCGTTTTTGAGGAAAATCGGAGGAAAGGTTTCAACTAGAGCAGCGGTAGTTTCGATGTGGAACAATCGAGCTAGAGCGGCCCACTAATGACTGCGACCTGCATTATCCGTAATCACTGCAGAAGACGTTTAACGGTTACTGGCTATATACAGGGCGTCCCAGATGTAAAGTACTAAACTCAGGGAAAAGGTTATCTATAATATTATAAAGAAGAGGTGGTTTCTGTATGTTTGTGGGTTTGTTGTGGCAAGTAAAGGCGAAAAATACTGAACCGACCGGTTTGAAATTTTACACAAAGGTAGATCTTAAACTCATGCAACACAGAGGCATATTCATTTCCTTAAAATCCCCTCGGGCTACGCCCCATGAACTTCCTAGATTTCAATGTTTACATTTTCAAAGAATGAAAACATAAAATTACTTGAATGTCAACAGCTGTGAACCCTATAATTTGACAGTTCGGGAAGAAAAAGAAGAAAAAGCTGCCATGACCGTCCTAGATTTCAATGTTTACATTTCCTAATGTCAACATCCGTTTATACTATATTTTGACAGTTCGGGAAGAAGAAGAAATTTAGTTAATTTTTACAGATAAACTGCTGAATCGAAATTTGTGAATTATTAGTTAGAAATAGTGGAATGGTAGATTTTAGGTTTTCTCCCGATGACTGTTTCTATTGCGTTAATACTTTCCCAATATTTGACAGATGTTACTTTGTCATGTTGTAGACACTCGTGTTTTGTCATTTTGTGAATAACAAAGAATTAATTAACAAGAATTTAAATGTATCAGTAGAGCCTACACCTATCAGCCTTTTTACCCATGCGAAGAACGGGTATTTTGGCTAATATAGATTAAAATAAAAAGTGACAAAATCAAAATAATGAATAACTTAAAATAAAAACCATTTTCCAGGTATTCGCTGCTTTTTTTGCAAAATAATTGTTGTATTCAAAGATTTTCTTTTTTCCGTTTTATATTAAAAATCGGTAAGGATAAACCCCCTATTGTATAAAAAAATTAACTTCGTCCAGCACAAAATTTTAAAGTTAAAAAATGGCTGTAATTTAAAACTTTTAATCTGAAATGAAAGGGAAACCCGTAAAAAATACAAAAATTTACTAAGAACAATTATTTAAAAAAAATTTTATTTCCAACCGGTCAATACGAAAAACCTGAGAATCGAAAGAAACATAATCGATAGTTAAAAGGGAGACTATTTTTACAATTGGGGTACTATTTTTATATAAATGTTTTACTGCCTCTAAACACACATTTCAAATGTGTGTTTGTTGTCTTTTGTTCCATTGTCATGTTTTTTTGTATTGATTTATTGGAAATACAACTATCTAAAAATATATTCTTAGTAAGTTTTTGTGCGTTGTCCAGTTTTCCCGTTTTTAGATACAGTTTTTAAAGTGGCCGCCGTTTCAGGCGGCCATTTTAATTTAACATACGTACCGAGTTCTAGAAAGTTTGGTTGAAAAATATTTATTTATTTCATAAAACAAACGATATTCATTTATTTTAACTACGGTAAAAGCTTGTACTATAAGGGAATTCGCTAAAAGATTTGGCATACATTCCTATACGTGAAATGGATTATTTTAATGCAATTTTTCAGCAAATGAGAAAATTCATTTAGTTTTTATAAACGAATATTGAATTTATCTGATGCGGAGTTCAGGAATAAACACAATACAGTGAAATGTCCCGGCGCTGTTGTAGGCAACCTGAATACAGTGCTCATATTGCTTACTTCTCGTTGCAGGATGAGCACTTAGATCTTGTAAAAATAGCAAATTGAAAAAATGGTTGCATTTTCAAAATTTACAGTTGTTTTATTGGAAAAATGTGTTTAAATTTAAGAACTAATGGTGTTGTATGACAGTTAAAATTTCACTTATACATTCATTTTACAAGCTGAAAATGAATATTAGTTCATAACTAGTAATTTTATTTTACTTAAATATGAAATACTCAATATCTATTGAAAACACATACATTTATTAATAGTCAGTATCAGTAATTCATTTGTGAGGTTTACTATTACATATACGAATTTGTTTATTCTTCATATTTTAATGTGCTACATTTTTGTGCCTCGAAAACAGATTTATTAGAAATGTATTAAATGATAATGTATTATTTTTATACCTAATTAGTAGTATACTGTAGGCTATTTGAAATGTTTTACACTAGTATTTTTTTGTTATTTGTTTGAAACTCATTATTGGTGATGGTGGATTTATGTTATTTAGATTTTAGTGCTTTGTTATTTTATATTGTATTATTTTCACCGCTTTAAACTTTAATGTTTTCAACTTTATACCGGCTTTGTCCGGATTTTTAGTTAATTGTGTTATGTTTTAGATATTAGTTTACCTATGGAAGGGATCAGATTCCAGATCCCGAAATGTGGTGAAACTTTGTTTTACATAAAATCGTGATGGAAAATGTCCGCAATAAAAATCTATATAACATTTTAAGTGTTGTTTTTAATATAAACAAGTCATTTGATGAATTTAATTACAATTATTCAATAGAATGTACCATTTATATAGTATTTTTTAAAGTATTGAAATCAGTCAATATTGAGTGCAGGACCCTCATTGCGTGGACATTAATTTATAGATTAGTGAAAAAAATGGAGATAATAACTTGGAAGCAGAGAAGTTCAGATTTCTCAAATTTCTTCCAGATGAACCGTTCCTTAGGCCATTGTTGAATGTAGGGAATTTTTGAACCTGTAAAGAGTAGCCTCTGACGCAAGGGTGTCGTTATCAGCTGTAAGGGTAATGGTGCGGAGAAGACGAGGGTCCAACTACAAATAGCCTCAGTTCACGACATTTTCTCCCGAGAACGTTTATTTTTTTACATTAAAAAGCTCTTAAATTAATTTGTAATTAAGTGACGGATCAGATTTATTTAGAACTAGCATTAAGCCCGTCCTTTGTACGGTTTGTAGGATTTAGTTTAAAGAAGAAAGATTATCATACCAAAATGTAAACCTGAAATCCTAAACAAATCAGTACAGTGAAAATAAATTAATACCCAGCTTTATTATTTAAAAAAGCAAAAAAGCAGAAAGCAAAATGCGACTAATATCGCATAAAAAGTGGGGGTTTAAATGCTCGTGATTTACTTCTTAAGGGTTGGTGGACTACTTTAAGCATTTAAAACCCTTCTCTGGAATGTAGATAATGTATAAAATAAGTTTCATTGTTATCAGTTTTCCCGTTTTTTCGAAGAAGACAGCGTTAAATGCCTCCTGGAGAGTCACAGCCAAACAGACACAAAGTGAGATAAGACTTGTTTAGGCTTCTCTAACACATTACACGTAAAATAACTAAAACATGAATAGCTCTGAGCAATTTACAGAAAGAACTGTAATTTTATTTACATAGATGTAACATTTTGTGGATTGTATCGCTTTAATAGGACACCCCTTCAGACCAATGAGTTGAGAAGACTGAGATGTCTTGAGCACAGCTCAAAAGTAATTTAGTAATACGTGGATGCGGTTTTTATGGTCAAGTGGTTCAATTTTTAATACTGGCACACTCCATTAAAACATTTTTAAATTTATGAAGAAAAATATGTACATTTTAATAGTTTATATTTTTTGAGATAAAAATATAACTGTAAACACTAAATACTTAACATCCTTTTCCACTCTTATTTAACTGATTAAGGAATTATGAATTTAATAATTTATTAATTAAAACTACGAGTATTATTGATAACTGTCCAATGGTCATTTTTATTTCTATATAAATATCGCTGGCGACAGTGTGTTATGGCATGGAGCTTATAAGAATAAGTCGCCAGGTAAAATCATCTAATAAGGATCTTAAAGTAAAAACTCATTATTAAGCCTTAAAGTCTCTTTATAAACATTAGAAGTATAAGTTTCGGACTATAACCAACTGTTTTCAATAAGCAAATCATCCTTAAAAACGAGCACTCTAATATGTGCTGCTATATTCCATTAACAATCACATGCATGTGAAAGACGGTCAGAAAGTTAAAGAAAATACAGATACTACACACAAAGCCAACCACATTGCAGAATCACAAACGTAGGCATTCTATTGGCTTGATGAAGCGCTAAATTTGCGTTGATATGCAGATTAGTTAAGTTTCTAAAAAAGATCAGGTGTACAAGATGACAAGATTAGTACGTAATCTGGTCTTAGCAAGTTTTGGGCTGAAAACAAAAATTTACAGATCAGTCAAAAATCTTACAAAAGATACCAAACATAAAAAAGTCACACAGATAAAAACCCAAAATAGCTACACATTAGTCCAGAGCTAAAAAAAGTGCTAAAAAGATAGAGCTGGTCTTTTTTGTGTGCGAGATTTTGGTTTTTTAGTCCTTTAAACGTTTTTGTTTTCAGCTTAATTCCGGCTTATGCACTAATCTTGCCATGTTTTATGTTTAATTCACCTGAGGACGGGATCAAGCTCTAGATCACGAAACTTTGTGGTTTACTAATTGTGATGTAAAATGTCTAAAATAATTGGAACAGGTTAAAACTGTCAATATAAAAAATATAGCAATTCTAAATTGTAAAACCTAAATATGGATCGATATTAATTCGCCAAAATGTCACAAATAGAATTCCAATCTGGGTGTCAATTATGACTATTTGATCATTTATCGTTTAATTTTTTTAGCTTGTATATTTGCTGATTTTATTATTTAATCTTTTTTATTTAAATGATACATTATTGAACAAGTTAACGATATGTGCGTCATACTTAAAGGGAGCGCTGGTTTAGGGGTATAGCATGGGACTATGGTTTACCAGGTCCCGGGTTCAAATCCCGTCAATCACCAATCTTTTCACTAAGTTATAACGTCACAACTTATTAGATCTAGCCTGAAGAAGTGTGTTAAATGGTTTTGGGCGATGACCTAGACAAAAACGTCCTAGGATGAGAAGGGGGGGAAACCATACTTAAACAACAAAATAGAATTTAACTATAATTTGTTACTACATAATTAGCAACCTAAGAACAAGTAACCATTTAGAAGGAAGGATGACTCGTTGAACCGTTCTCTAGATAACATATTTCCATAAATCTAAAATGAAAAATTAGAGTAAAACACTAGTAGTTGTTTCTAAAATTACTCAAAATGCATAAAATTAGCAATTGACAGTTTGTTACATTTTTATATATGCTATTTCAATTTTAACCCAATACCACAAGATATATTTTCCATCGGTGATTAGATTTAAGGTTCATTTCCTTTATAAATTATGCAGCCCCTGACCTACTAAGGTTCACAACAACCCGTCCCCACGAGGGTTCGAGCACCAAGCGTGCCTTGTCAAATTCATCACCCTTTTTACCCTTTGATCAGCCATCTTGAGTGCGAGCTCTACCTCGGTGAAAAATTATCAAAATAATCCTTCATTACTTTGAGTGTGGTGTATTTTACGACGGATGATTTATTTTTAACGTTTTTGGCGTTGAAGAAAATTTATAAAAAGAAATTATATCTCAGAACTTTAATCAAATCCCGGTTTGAACCATAGGGATTTTTGAAAAAGTTTTAAAGATATACAAAATATTTTTCCATATATAAACATTAGAGTTTTGCTTGAGATTAGGGTATTTTTCGGTATTTTTACGTTTCACAACCTTGAAAAGCTGAAGTGGGTCTGTTATCAATTTCTGTCAGTCTTCCTTCTGTAACGTCAATAAAGGTTTTTTGTAACCATCCCCCGTGCACAATAGATTACCTACAGCTATGAAATTTACTTTCCTTATTCGATACTTTTTGTAGAAGGCTTTTGTATACTTTGAACTGACCCAAACACTATGAAATTAAAACAATGAGTTCCTAAATGTTTTGAGAAATATTCTAAGGTTTACAGAACATGTTATTTTTTTGGTTTGATAGGAAGAAATAGCCACCAGCTGTCATATTAAGATTAATACTAATTTTTTGTAATTAATCATTAGTTTTAAACCTATTTCAAAATTAGCGGGTGTCCCACCTAAAGTGAACCAATAGCTACCTTTTATACTATGCATTTGACAGCAAACTTCTTAAGGGGGACTCCCCTTTATTTCTTTGAAGAAATTTAAAATTAATTTTGAATTAGAAAAATATGGTCACCATTTGCCGATCTGGCCAAAACTGACTTGAAAATTTCTTACGGAACACCCTACAGTGGTTTTGGATAGAACCGGTAATTTTAAGACATTTTTACTCTTGATAATTTGGACGTAAATGTAACCATTTGCGAAATACTGTTAAAAAAATTCACTGTAGGTGACACCATGTATATTAAAATGTTATTTTAACTTAAGTAACAAATTTTGATGGTGAAACAAATTTACTTTTTTAAACTTATTTATCCAGTAATAAATTATTACAGAATACGAGTAATGAAGCTGAGAATGAATGCTTTCCTTGTATCTATTTAATTAAGATTTTTGTCTTTTATTTTGTCATGATAATTAATTAGTATAGTTCTTCTCAACGCTAAATAGTACAATGTATGTACTGTACAATATTCAGGATCAATAATAGGCAATAGTCTAAAATAATATTTAAAAATTCTAACCAATCCACATATATACCAATATTTACGTTAAGTCATTATAGATTGGATTATGTGGAACCCTCAACAATATTTTATTCACAATAAATATATCTGTATAAATTGTTAAGGAAACTGACATTTTAAACCCGTTACTTTTGGGTTTAACCGAGAATAAATCGTACCTTAATATCCCTTAACGAGAGGTTTATTATTTAAATAAATGTGTTTCCATATCGGTATGATTCAAATTTTCTCAAAAGCTACTATAGCCATACTATTAGAATCAGTTGGTTGTACAACAAATTAAAACAAATTTCAGAAATAAATTTGTAGTTGAAACTAAATTTATAAGTTCTAAAACAATAACGGCCTGATGTTTGTCGTATTTATTGAAGTGCATTTTGTAAGTTTAATTAATCCTTGGTTAAAAGTGAAATTGCAAACGCTCTCAAACGCGTTAAGAGCTGGTTGTATGTTGAAACTTTAAAAATGTTCTGACCAGAGTTTTCTCATTTATACGCGGGCGGCGGAACCCATCAATTAATTTGGGTAGTTTGAGCCCAGCTTCTTCTCTCCGCTCTCCAAAACTTCGGTTAACGATACAAGTTGTAAGGATAGTCTCTACAGCAAGGTCAAAACCAACTGTCAATGACGTCATCTACGGGTATTTTATTTTATTACGGTGAATAAGCATCAGTTTACACGGCAATTATGTTATACATTTCCTATATTTAATTGTAGAAATAATGTCACTTTACCAACGAAATAAAAATAACTGTTGTATGGCATATGCAAATAAATAGATTACTAAAACAAGTATCAAGCGAATTAAGTTCTGAAAATTGTAAAAACCACCAAATCAAGGAAAATGTGTTACTAGTTTTTCTTGTCATTTACAACCTATTGATAAAAAATATAGTACAAAACGACCTATATAAGTATGAAAAATAACACTTTTTGCAAGCGTCGATCGCAAAATTGTCACATTATAAACTCATTCTTTCACAGATATAATTTTTATACTATGATAATGTAGCTGAATATCTAGTGAAATACAAAATTTTTTCCTAAAATATTATTTAAATTTATTTAAAAACCATAAAATAAAAAATATACTGGAAATTTAGTGTTGAGCAAACTTTTTCTTTCATATCTAGTTTTCCGAAGTTTGAATTTTAATCAATATTCAGACAACAATCTATAGATCTGGAAAACCAATTGAGATAGAAAATTAATATTTACACCATATTTAAATAACATTTACCAAATATTTAGGTAGAATTGGATTGATAGTTGAATAAGTTGCTTGGTAGCATAATTTATGTAGATGTACTTTTTAATCTAAAGTTAACCATACGATTTTTTGAAAGCCACTAATACTGCCATAATAAATCAAAATAAATATATACATACAAGAGATCCGTATCTTCAAACCTCAACTGTTCATTATCTTGGACCTAGGTCCTGTGTGGTAAAGTAAAGACAACTTGGTATTGCAGTAGATTGAGTCAGACAATCTAACCAAAAATGACCGATCATGATCTGACAGAGTCGCTTGCCTCTCGTTTCGATCCGGAAAACTTTGACTTAACCGTATTGTTTCCTGTAATCCAGCTACTTGGAGGTCACGAATTGTGGATTGACGTTCGCACTATTGAATACTGCGTTAATCGACAAAAATCATCCTCATGATTAGACCAGTTCGTAATGCAGAGTCTGTGGTTTCGACTCCACATTCAACTGTATCTTACTTAGATATGCCATTGACTGTTGGGCTGTAAATAAATAGTTCTGTCTAAGGAACATTTCAGCCCTAAACAGTAACAAGACTACAATATCGTACCACAATCATCTTACACATATTTCTCGTCCATATTTGGCTTAAAATACCTACCTGGGTAAGTCGTCATTTCAGTAGCTAACTAACTTACTGGGCAATATGTTTCCCTTAAACTTCTTTGCCTAAATGAGTTTATAGTCCACGTATTTTACATAGCTTTAACAGTGTTGGCAACCATTCTAAAATAGTTTACGAATTATAAAATTTCCCCAAGGTTTTAATTAATTTACGAATAATTCAACTATTTCACTTTAGTCTAGTTTATGTTCTCATAAAGTTAATTGGTTAGCTAATTATTTACATTTTCCAACTGATACATATCCAATATTAGTAAAGATGGCTCTTTTGGGTTTGAGACGCACTTGGTAAATAAGAACTGACGGATTTACATTTAGGTTAGTCACTTACGCCTACGCTAGACGAGCTTCATTATACATAATCCATAATGCTGTGTCTTAATCTTAATATTGCCAGATATACCATAAAAATATTGATTCTCCTAAATCTTGGCTACTAAGAATTTTTCAATCAACTAATACAATACTTAATAAAATTAAATTATGAATATAAAATCATCGTAGTCGTTTTTATTTTACCTTTTATTTATGGGTACGCATAATATATACTAGGTGTTTATTAGAAATAATAATTACCAATGGTTATTTTGTTAGCAAGTTGAAATATAGTTGTTAGCCTTAAATAATAAACCGTAAAATATCTAAGATATCAAAGCCAAACTATCACAATTACAAACATCTCTTAAGTCTAATTTGCTATAAGTGACCTGTCCTAATATTCATGTTTCTAACAATATATTATCACATAACTTTGATAAGAAAATCCAATCAAAACCCTTAAGTTTTTATTTTCATAGAATCCAATATTTTCAATTTCCCCTTCACATTTATCCGACCACTTAACGATAGAATCACCTCATTTATTCTGTTTCCTTCGACTTTTAAAAAACCAATCTCCCCTGAAGGCGATTTATCCTTATTACTCTTCTGAATATACATTTTATATTACTTATATATAGAATATTTTTAGCGTTCTTACGTTATAAGTGTTATACAAATTTTAGCATAGTATGTTTGAACATAAAACACTATTGAAGTCCTTTAGTTTATAATACATTCATTTAGAAACCAATGCGGCTCTTGATTACTATTATGACCCATGATATCCATGACCTATGACCCACATGACTATCTGACCTATCCAGGTGGTAAAGTACTTATACACTAAAACAGTTAGCTACTAACTTAAATGACAAACCAGGTAAAGCCAAGTGGATTAGAATGAGTGTAAGATGATTGTGTTGCGATCTTGTAGTCTTGTTACTGACTAAGGGTGACATGTTCCTTAGACAGAACTATTAATTAATAACCCAGCAGCTAAAGGCATATCTCAGCTAGAGCTCTAAGGTTATTGCATAGAGCAGTAAGGCAAGGACTTTTCATTAAACCATTCTTTGTTTTTGACATATGAGAAGATAAAAAGAAAATAAATAAATGTTGTGTAAATAAATTACCTTACTCTAATAAAAGATTTTCAAATAAAATAATGATTAATAGGACATATCTTCCATAAGATATCGAATATTAACCACTTGGATAAAAACTAAAAATCGCTTGTTTCAAACACTGTTGTTTAATTGAATTCAATTACATATTTAACTTCAATTATACATTTTTGAGCGAAATTTGATTCTCAATTAGAAATACACCCCTATTGATCTACAATAAATGATTTTTTTGTAATAATATTTTTAAAGGTTTTTTAACTTTTACTATGTAAGAGTTGTTATCTGAAGAAACATTTGGATAAAGTAACGTAACATATTTTAAAAACATCGAGGATTAGCAGTATATTCTTAAAGTTATTAATGTACCGAAAATCTTTTCCGAGATTTAGAGGACTTTTTAATTTGGAAGAAAAAGTAAGCGTAATTATTCAGAATATTTGATAATGTCTCTCTGAATTGGTGAAATATTAAAGAAAGTGAAGATGCATTGTCTCTACTTCCGTGGGAGCGACGACTAGTAGAGTCTGGATTCTCAACTGTCTTTTAAAACGTTTATTGAAATGGTGTACTTTCCAAGAAGCTGTTTTGAGATGGCTTTTGTTTTAAACTCAAAGAACTGAAATATTAATGTCTGGGAATATTTCAGGTTTTAGACTAATCTGAACTGGTTTGTTTAGATAATGGAAACTGAGCTTAGACAATAGCTGTATTGACAGGTTTGGAAAGTACAGTCGTTTATATTGTAAAAAATATTATAACACGTATATCTATTTAAAACAAACAATCCTGATCAAGTTTGCTCATGTTTGGTGTGTGTTAACATTTTTAACAAATTTTATTCTTTAATTTAAATTTTTTTGCAAATAAAAAAGGAAGATTCGTTATAATTTATAAATGTTTTGTGCCATGAAAGATTTTTAAGTAAGGTATTAATTAAAGGTTATAAAGGTAAGGTACCTTGCTGGTCTACCAGTTAGCGTCTTGGGCTTCGGTGCAAGAGGTCATGGCTTCGATCCCTGGGATGTTTAAAAAATTAGATGGGATTTGGCCACATTCCTTAAAAGTGTTTCATTATTCTCATGTAAATATAATCTTGTTTCAATCTTCAATCAATTCTTGTAGAAGCTTGTTTCAAGTGAAATAATAAAATAAATTAATAATACTGTTAAGGGCTTCTGGGTTCTATAAATAAAAAATGGTGATTTGACGATAATTACTATTATTTAACGCTACTAATAAAATTGCAAAAATCAATGAACCATCCAAGCTAATTTAACTAATTTAAAATTGGTAAATTACCGTAACTTATAATCTTACTTTTCAATTATATTGCTGTCATTTCACTGATGTGTCACTTACAACTATACAACTGAATTGATGATGTTCAGGGCGCGGCGTATATACACATTATATACGTGCGGTGCCTTCTAGAATCTTCGATAATGTTTGAGTTATTATGAGTTGAGTTATTGCGGCTCTTCATGAACATTGTAGGCACTTCCTGCGCTGAATCTTAGCCACTCTGATAAATACAGTCTGCCGAAAATCCTCTTAAAAATGTCCAATAAGTTTAACATATTTACTTTAGATATTTTAATCTAAACCTAAAATGATTTAGGAAATTGAACCTGATGGAGGAAAAAGGTTTGGGACCTGTTATAACTTCTAAGTTTTTTATTTAGAATTAGAACTACTTCAAACTAAAACCTTTTTCTAAAACACCCTTGAAAACTCTTTTTTAATAAAATATAGACTGAAAGCATCAAGAAATTTTGATTTTAACAACACAAGGAAAAATAATTGTTTGTTAATTGTAAATAGATATGTGAGTTCTTGTTACATAATTTAATCATTTAATTAGACCACTTTACTGTTGACATATCCATACCGTTATATTACAGGGATCTTTTTATTAACACGTTCGATGCGGACCACTCTGATCCGAGTGGTGATATTTAGGTTAAAACCAAGATGGTAGATCTGGCGATATAGATTGTGCTGCCACCTGTTGGGATCTGAGAGAACTACGGCCATATTTGTTACTACGCAGTTTCTGTATGGGTCACTGGTAACAACTTGAACGTACTACTTCCATGAACTATTTATTATTGTATTATAAGTGTTGCACATGTACAAATTCTGGAGACATTTTTTGGATGTTCTTTTTCTGTCTGTTTTCCAAAAATCTCTTGTCTAATATCAATATAGTTCTGATATATAATGAACACAATACCAGAGAATGCATAGTAACATTGAATACATACAAAGCTATCCAGCGCAGTCTATCCTGATGTATGACGCAATGTACATAATGTGGTATCATGTACAGCATGTTATGTAGCCGTTTGTCACAAGCTATCGTCATCAATATCACACACATCCGGTACTTGAGGCATACTGGATGCATCCTATCACCACTGTGTAAATCAACATAGTAAGAGCAAACTAGAGACTATAGATCTACACATTTAGATTTACCGAGATGATGTGTATGCTATATGTTACAGTACATTCCTGTATACATAATCTGGTTTTACCAACCGTATTTGCAAGTTATGGTCAGCATGAGACACTTCATGATACTCGAGTCATATCATCACATCAATCTACACGAACGGTTTTGTAAGGTTATCTGTAACATAAAGTACCGGTACCGTACACAATGTTAGATATGATTGGACATTTAGCACACCCTAAATTTAGAATTGATCACTGCTATGATCATGCTTCTGGTGGTCACTAACATAAAACCCTACAATACTTTGTCACCTAGCAATGAAATCAAACAGGCTGCTTTTCCAATTACTTACCCTTGTAAGTCAAGCAGTTTTTCAGTCACTCATATCTTAACCGATTTTAACCTTCGATGTATAAAAAACGTCTTGGTTTGCAGTTACAGTTAAGTTTTAGATTTTAAGCGAGTTTTTGCAGAGTGTATGCTTCATTTAAAGTTTATGACACCACAAAATCAATATTAGAAAAGAGTTTTCACTTTAACGCTATAATAGTTGAGCAGAGGTAAACATTGCCAATCAGCTAAATTATTTTTATTTCTACCAAAAACTATACTGGGGAGCGCGCTTGTCTAGGGATAGGGCACGGGACTTTGCTGCCCAAAGTCCTGGGTTCAAATTCCACCAAACTGCAACTGTGTTCGCTTAGTGACTATATCGCAACACACTAGGTCTAGCCTGTCTGAAGTATGTGTAAAACAGTTCTGGGCGATGGCCTAGACAAAACGTCCTGGGATGAGTAGGAGGTACAGAAAAAAATCAATAAAAGTAAATAATAAAGTAAATATGGTACTATACGTATTATGGAATTGTTATTTACGGAATCTATGTTAGATTTAGAGAGGAATATTAAAGTATTCTCGAAAAACAATTATATTTTAATTTTATGTTTTCTTCAAGTGGAAAAGTAGAATTTCTTATATGGATTGGAAAATAAATTTGTTCCCTATCACTATATCTAACAAATTTAGTTCACAGAGCTATATGGGTCTATTGCTAACATGCTATGTCCCTAAATATTTTAGGAAAACAGCTAAAACTCTGGATGTTTGAACTAATTATGTTAAAGTAACAGCGAGTTTCTCTTTTGACCAAAAGTTGTATATTGTGACACACTGAAAATGGATTGAGAATAAAAGTGTAAATAGTTTGTCAGTTTCTTAGGCTATATGCTAACGACTGGCAACAGGTCACTTCTGATCGCGTGCTAAGCTATTGGTTGAGTCGACAGGAAGTAGTCCATGTAAGATAAAATCTCACTTACAATTCATGCTAATATTCGCAAATTTTTACAATGAGCACATAAAACTATTTATACAGTTTATTTTTGTATAATATTTCTATCACGATAATACTAGGTGTTTCAAAAAAGACTATAAAACTTTTGAAATTCATTTAAATTTACTGCAAACAAGGACAGCGCTCGTTTTACAGTTTTTTAAAAGGGAAACATCATTTTTGACTAGTGTGGTCTGCTAGTGCCTAATAGTGCCAGAACAAGTGCTAGAGGCAATTACGTTAAACCTGTCTGCAATCACTGAACATAAGCGTGCTTACTATTTGTTTTGGTTTAATGAATCTAAGTCGGTGATAACTGTTGAATGTAATTTTACGGAAAAGGTTCTCCCAGTAGGCCTAAGCTTTATTATTGGCATAAATGTTTCTTAGAAGCAGGGTGCTTAGTAAAACATAAGAAATCCTCAGGTCATATAATCACATCAGCCGAGTGAGACAACGTTATGTCAACAGCCCAACAAAATAAACCCGGAGTGATATGTTGCAACAATTTAGATACTATAGATCGATACATTTAACTAATGAAATGTTTACTTTATGCAAGATGGATAGATCATCACACTATCAGACGGACGTCCAAGATTTTCTCAGTGACCGCATTCCAGATCAATAGATTGACAGTCCCCGCTCGTCAGTTCTAACACCACTAAATTTTTGACATGGACATGTTTTAGTTCTAGTGGTTTTATATTAATTAATTTCCTTAAGTTTATGCCATACAATGCAATTGTAAAACAGCTGTTTATAGGAGAGCGAACGAAAAATAAAGTCATTTACTTTTCACACAGCCATTGAAGTAATTTATTTTCCATACTCTAAAGTTTCCAATCCAAAAGAACGACAAAGTATAAAACAGTACGCATTTTATTAGCCACGTGGTGTAATTTATCATACATTTAGGTTGATCATACTATTCAGATTTAGAGTTTACAAAAACGATACAATTAGAATGAGCACAATTTAATTAATAATCATAATGTAATCAATTGATATCAAAACCTACATACATTATTTATGAAAGCTTCCCTCCTCAAGGTAATCTCACAGCAAAATACACACACATTTCACAAATGAGACAGCACCCCACAAAACCTTGCAAAACTATAACCTAGCATATTGGTGGTAAATTACTCAACAACTGACACTGAAACAGCAGACAGCGTTGAGTGGGTATTTCGGGAATTCCAGGATCATAAGACCTTGACATATTTGAAGGGGGAAGCAACAAACAAGTGTTCACTTTATGTTCAATTATGTTGGTAAAACTGGTAATATACAACCATCTGTTTCAGATATTCTGTAATGGATGAGAGAATATATTCTCTTAAAATCCAAAATTTTACTTGCTGAACATGCATAAAAAATACAGTTGTAAGAAATTGTTGTATGTAATTTGCGTGAAAATCGTCTTTATCGCTCAAGGTAACTATTTAGCTTGAGTGATAAAATTAAATTATTTACTATCGTCCCAGTTCAACCATGGTTTATCGTTTAAAACAGCATCAGTCTATTTAAAATCAAACTAGCTCGGCTTTTTAAAATTAATTTATATGAATTTTTAAATTTGTAAAGCCCTTTTTGAAACACCCGGTATAATAGATGGTGTTTTGCGAAAATAATATGAACTACCTCACAATGCTTTATTCGAAACTGTACAAAACACGACTAAGAGGAAAGTGAATTTACCTCTGTCTCCAGAAACGCAATAATCTCGCAAACAGATTCCGGAGTTTGTTTAATCTTTACTTCTCTCTACGTGGCGTCGTTTAGGCTTGATATATTGGAAAAACATTTCAAGGAGAAAATATGTATCCTATTTTTGTGCATGGTTGGATTTATACGTTAGTGTAAGTGAAATTTTATGGAAAATATTAATAAGTGACTTCGACATAAGAATGGATATCTTTAAAATATTTTGTCGATAGATTTAAAACAATAAACTATCCCTATATTTTTAATTTTTCTGTTTATCAGTATTGTTTTCGACAAACATTTTGAATTTTATTTGAGAGTGGATATTTACATTTTAAGCCTCCCAAATACAGAAAACTGGTTTTCGGACTAATACCATAAAGATCGTCCGATTTTTACAAAATTTAGTACGTGGGTGCACTTTAGCTATACCTCCAGACCATGTTGTGAAATTTTCAAAGTTCAAAGTTATGAGTTTTTAAACAAAAAAGCTGATTTATTGAATTTCTTTGGCAAGAAAAATTATAAAATAATAAGGCCATTCAAACTAGCTTAAAACTGAACAAATTAGTTTCTGGAATAATTAGTCTACATCTAACAGGGAGAAAAAAGTTACATTGTCTCTGGTATACACCGTACGAGTGAGAGCGTCCAATATTATTTTTATGGAGAAAAAAATCTTTCTTATCTATTAACCATTTTCCATGAATCTTGGTATGCAGTGTAGGGTCACATCAGCCAACAAACCTCACTTATAACGTATGCAGATAGAGGTCAAATCTGGTGAGGGGAAATGGGTTATACCCCAAAAGATTCTACAGTAAAAAATATTTTAACTGGTTTTCTGTGGTTGTTAGTTGAAGAAACTGGATTGGATAATTTTTAATACAGTAAATTTTTACGTTATTTAAATAATATATAGTTCTATCATGGGTTGTGGTTTCTAAATTTATTTTATTAGTATGTGTCAATTCACTGCTACTATTTTAACTGAAGTGATATTCTTTTTAAGGAAAATTTTATATTGATCCGTGTAGCTATAGTAAGGTTCTGTGAGACCACCTAAGCTCGCTTAACGTTGGACAGCTAAAACACCTTAATTAATGGCAAGAGTGGCAATTAACTGGCCAAGCCACTTGGCAGTAGCCACACGAACAGCTGAGCCTTGCAGACCTGGCCGTGTGTGAGACCCTGCCTCTGCAATTTGCTGATAGATTCTTATTCAATTTACTTTTCCTCCTTTAAAGTTCACACCCATAAAGGGACTTTGTATCCTTATACCGATACACATATTTATAAAAATATATCCTTTATATTTTACTTATTCTCTAAAATAGTATTTGGTAATTTAATTGGTCTACGGTTAACTTATGAAACTTACTTTTTAACTTAGTATAAATTTGATATGTAATACCAAAATAAGTATTTTACAGGATTAATTAGTTTTGTTAATTAGTTTTGTTTGTTGTTTTAGTTTTGTTCTAACATGTAATATTTTTGTAGTGTCAGTGGATTAAGGTTCTCAATTTTTAATCTAAAAACTTTCGGCTGGATATATTAAACTTAGTTTTCTCCTTGGTTGCAGTGGTTATAATCAACTAAAGCAAGGATAATAATCCAGTCCCCAGATTTACAATTTTAATCTGCCTTTGAACACTTTCATAACAAAATCAATTACTAACACAAACAAGCTATACAGATAATTGGCCTAGGCCCAAAAAATATTATAATAAAATAAAAAATATACACACAACACCATAACTAGGTAATAAATAATAATATTTGATTTAAGAGAGATAATTTAAAAATTAAATCAAAGCAAACACTTTAATGATTTTAGAATTTTTAGTGTTCTTTTATTTATAGCTAAGCGTAAACCTATCCTATACATGGGTTGTGGGATTCAGTTAAAAAAATGATACTTATCTTGACAGAAAAAATGTAAAATGTTAGTAAATACAAAGAAAAAAATCCAAACGAAAAATTTAGGAAATGGGTATAGTTATTAAAGTCAATTACGACATTTAATTTTAATTTTATAGTAATTTTTAATAGTTCTTGGTTATTTGTTTCTATTAAGTTACTGTTAAGTAGGTCACACGTTCTGTGAAACTAACGGCTTATGTTGCTTAAAACTAGATTTTTGATACCTCATTATTCAATTTTCTTACTGTGCGCGTCAATTTATAGGAAAAACCTTCTCCAAAAGTTCTAGAATAAGAATAAAATAAGCTCACAACTCTGAGTGCTCTCGTTTTAACGGAGCAGCGTTTCAAAAAAATTGTTCAAAAAAGACAGAAATTATTTGAGATAAGACCCATTTCAGCTTTTCTGGGTTACAAAACGTAAAAAAAATAAATATCATAATTCCAACTAATGTACTGACAACGCTCTAATTTTTGGAAAGAGAGTTTATATGCAGCCATTTTGCATATAACATAAATTATTATTATTTTTCAAATAAATATTAGATTTTTGCCCAGTTTCACGCTTTTTTACATTATAAATAATAAACATAACCTGTTATTGAAATCTGCTACAACCAAATACTATTTAAACATTCAAAACGATGGTATATGTTCTTTTGTGACTTCAAAAATATATTTTCAGTTAATAAATTAAAAGAAAACTTGTAATGTTTTCAAACCTAGAATATATTTAAAACTAATAAACGATGATATATATGCGAAAACTATAAAATATAATATTTTAACATAAGGGTTTATAAAATATTAAAAAGATACCTCTCTGAATCAGAGCATCAGTTGTTTAAGAGTAATCCTCTTCGTTTACGATGGATTTCACCTAAATAATCCAATAATGTGGACTTGCTAACCAACTATGTATTCATTACAAGATTATACAATGCTAGCAGGTGAATACCATTATTGAATCTATATTCTGTGTATATAGTGCTTTATTAAGAAATACGGTAATACAAAAATAGGATGATGTCAGGTATCAAACACTCGTATAAAGCACATAATAATGTGGGCGATGACAGGTTTCACACTCGTGTGATCGGCATCGGCATGAAACACTCGTATATAATACATCAGCTGGTGGGGTATCAGGTATCAAACACTCGTGTAACGACACCATATGATGGACAAAGTCTGGTATCAAAAATTTGGATATTACATAACATATGGTGATCGATGATAGCTATCGAACACTCGTATAATGCACATCATATGATGGAAAATGTCTGGTATCAAACATTTGTAAATTACACAACATATGACGAGCGATGTCAGGTAATGAACACTCGTATAATGCACATCATATGTTGGACAATGTCAGGCATCAAACACACCTATAATGTATATCATCTACGGGTCACGAAACAGCTCCGTGTTCGTTTCCGTGACTTCTACCTGCGTGTTTGTTTCACCGCTGGAAGTCTTTTAGCCAACTTTCCGTTTTCCCTACGTGTTTAGCCATATAGGTTTGATAAAAAACCCATTTAGACGAAGAAAGATGAAAAGACTTAAGAAAACAACTAAACCGTTTTTAATTTTTCTCCTTTCAAAAATTTATGGGATGATATATTTTTATATGTGTGTATTTTTTCGTGAAATCTTTCATCTTATATAGTTGTTTTAAATACTTTTACACTATTAATATGATTTGTACTATGTTTTAGCAGACAGTCTAATTAATACGTGTCATACATAATATTGATTTGATTAAAATATTACGATTAAAATATCACTATGCTGAGTCATCAGTTCACGTCTCTGAATTCGTTAAATACATTTTTGTACCCCTTAAAAATAAATTTGACTTTAAATTTAATACGATAAGTACAAGTAAATTAGACAAGCTTAAGAAAATAGAATTCACTTAAAATCGGTTTGTCGTCAACAATCTGAAGGATCGAGGTGAATAATAGTGAATTGGAAAGTTTGTAATTTATTTAAATATAAACTACATGGCTATGACCCACTTACTGTCACTGTGGCCTTCCTTAATAGCTTTGCAATTTGAAATTTATATTTGAATACTTGATACTGCATACTGCTACGAACTTCATGGATTTTTAATGTTGGGATATAAACTATACCTCAGAACTACACTTACTTGCTTTCCCGGTATGTCTAGCGTAGTTTTTGGCGCGTGTCTTTGACGTTTCAACCATCATATTGAGTTGGGAGTCTTCAGGAGGTAAATACGAGAGGCGATTGCAATGCACGGTGGTGCAAATTAAGACTGGGACGGTGGCGACGTCCTGTAATTCAGCTACTTGGAGGTTACTAATTGTGGATAGTTGTGAGAAATGGTCGGTGGATGTAGTGTTCTCTTGTATGGATTAAAGTCCGCACTATTGAATACTACGTTAATTCGTAAATAACATCCTCATAATTAGACCAATTCGTAATTCAAAGGCCATGGTTCAGATTCCACGTTAAACTGTAGGTCCATTAGTTGCCATCGGCTGTTGGGCTATTAATTAACAGTCCTGTCTAAGGAACATGTCAGCCTTAGTCAGTAACAAGACTACAAGATCACGCAACAATCATCCTACACTCAAACCTCATTCATACTTGGCTTAAAATACCTACATTGTAGTATGGTTGCCATTTCAATAATCTAATCTAATCTAAGTCTACATGAAAGTGCGTGCCTCCGTGCAACCACCTCTCGTAGTTATCTCCTGATGCCCAACACCTCACAACCCCCAACCTCTCACAACCAACAACCCCTCATCCCTCCAACCCTATAACCTGGTAGTGCCCAACGCACGTTAGTCGTAAAATCTCGGACAATCGTGCTACACGCGCTATGTGGGTCATTCCGAAAACGGAAGTAAGTACCACGGAAGCCTACGTGTGTACTTAATATGTTTATTCAAATAGGAGGAAAATATGACAATCGTACTCATGAATTCCAAATATAAAAAAATAATTTGTATATGAAAGTTTGTCAAAATCTGTCGATAAACATGGGAATTATTTGCCTATTATAAGATTAAAATGGTAAAGAGTGAGTATTTTCTGCTGTGAGGACTGAAAGTAATAAATCAAATTTTATTTTTAAATTTAAAACACTTTTATCAACATCTGTCAGTAAATAAGGAGTTTGCCTAATCTAAATTATAACATGGAAAAGATTTTGCAGGTTTGCTGCCATATAACACATAAACTATGATTTTTAGCACAAATGTATGGATCAACACATGAACTTAAATGTCGTTTCATAAAAAAATATTAGATAATAAGTGAAAAATTAATTTTTCCTAATCCTCCATAAGATTAACATTGGAGCCTCAAAATACAACGTACTGTGTTTAGATTTTTTTATATCTCGGTAACCGTTAGAGATAGAGAAAAACTTTAAGGAATTTAATTGTGTAGTTTTTTTAAGCTGATTCCAATGTGAAATATAAAATTTGAAATTTTTAAAATTACATTGAAAAACGCAGACCCCATTTTGGGTACAAAAACAAATACCCGTTCCCATTGACCGATATGTCTGGTTTTACGAACTGTGAGCATTAATACATCTCTCTACCAAATTTGTCTTGATCGGACCATTTTTACGAAGTAATCGTGCTAACAACACACAATAATATATATATATATATTATATAATATAATATACATATACATATATATATCTATATATTTTTTAACGACTATTGTTTTTGGTCTCTGGGCACCTAAAGAAGAAAAAATAACATGGTCTCGGGCTTAAGTCTTACCATGAGACCTACGGTAATAGCTTCTTCCCTATGGAAAATTCGCTAAAAGACATGAATAAATTACTTACTGCCTATTTATATGCAGTTCAAGAACGTATGAGAACTTTGTATCACGGAAAGTAGGTCAAGCCGAACAATAAATAAACTAATTAAACTTTTATCACAGTTCTCCACTCCAAGCATTATGGGAGGAAGATGTAATATATCTGTATTAAGATGCAAACTCTGTTTCACTCAAGATGACAAGGAACTTCGTGTTTGAAAACTATACTGTGTTGCGCCAGTGTGGTACTGCTATTAATTCACCGAACAAAATATGACATTGCTGTAAACGTTCTAAATATGATGAATACAAAAATGTGAACTGAAATACTTCCTCCATCTAAAAGTAAACTAAATAATAAATCTTTAATAAACTACATTATTAAATCATCATTAAGATGAAATTAATCAAATATAACGTTACAAAAATACCCAACGCATTTCTTTTTGTCACCCTTTTAGTACAAGCTACATATAAAATGATAAAATTAATACAAAAAAATAAAATTTTTAAAATTTAAGAATTAATAATGTAATAAAGGTTTTAAGTTTTAATTTTGTTGACTTTTTGAAATACGACATAGCTTCTGGAAATAATAAAATATTTTTCGCGGGTTTTATTGGGTAATCTGTCCTTATGCTACATGTCAAGTTTCCTGAAATACGATTATGAGATAAATAAGACATTGATTTTTAATATTCTCCAAAAATTATCATTGGGTGCTCCTTTATACCGTACTATTTTTCTGGTGATCATTAAATGTAACTCTTATCTGTAACTATTATTCGTAGACAAAACCTTAGATACTAATTTGTTAAGTATTTTCAGCCGGTTTCAAAGAAATGGTTTGATTATTTGATAAATTTATTATTAAATAAAAAATATTTCTTGCACATTTAAAATGTCATCAATTTTAAACCTTAATTAACATGGTGTCACTATTTAGGACTCTAAGCTTTTTAAACTATTTGATTTAGATCAAAATTGTTAAAATATATTTGAGAAATTTGAATTTTTCACGTTTTGCAGGGGTTTTGCGTTAAAACAGACTTTAAACATAATATAAGAATAATAACTACGTTTATTTACAGGAGATAAAACAGTTTACAACATACTATAATTGCTTCCTACATAATAACATCAATGTACTAGCATATCACATAAATAGTTTAACAAAATCAAAGTAATATAACACTCAAATAATTAATAAACCTGGAAAACACACAGTAAATATAGCTAACTTACTAGGCTATAAATTACTAAATAGGTATTATGCTCGTCAGATATATGACCAAATTTGATATCTTAAAAATAATAATGCTTCTAAAGGGAAAATACGATTTTGAGGCATTTCCTAGAGCATGGACGAGTGAAAATAACTATATGAACAATTAAGAAGGTAATGAATTGCGTAAGAATGTTTGTAAAAATGTTATTTACTAAGTGTGCCTTTATTTGAACAATTAAAAATAATACCTCCAATATAATAGATAAGGAAAAAAATAAAAGTGAAAGTCTATACTTTTTAAAGTCAGTAAACCCTCAACATCCTCCTGCAATTCAATACGATTTCTAAGATATCTAAAAAATGAAAACAAGGATAGGAACTCTTTGCCATTTAGTCCTAAAATATTATCTAGTAGTAACTATATTAAAAAAGAAATTAAACACAGGACAAGTTATTGCCAAAATGCAAGCTTGTACCAAATGTATTACAAATTTGACCAAAAAGATAGGCAGAAAAATATATATTGCAACGAAAGACAACAGAAAGTCAGCTATCAGTTCAAAAACAATTTTTTTTGATTCAAGGAGCCTATAAAGTGCCCTTTATATGCATATAAAGGGATATTTATACTCTCAACTCAAATACCAAAATAATTTGGACAAAAACAATACTTTCACCAGATGCTATGTAGAGAGGGGAAGTAAGTTGAAACGCACTCATGAATCTTTCACGGCAACAGCCTATGTTTATTATAGTGATTCTAAAATAGTTGATTTTTAATTAGTAACACTTTGTATACACTAATATTGTCTGATATTTTGAAAATTACAGTAACCTTTTAGTAATATTTTCTTTTTGAAATAAACAGTTTTTCATTTTTTCAGTATTCTAGTTCTTGGTTCTTTTTAACACTGAAAACGGCAAACATTTTTCAATTCAATTGTTCACTGCATTATTGGGTTGAGTTTTGTTATGGTTGAGTTAAGTGATGCTCCAAGATAGTATGAGTTAGACTGAAACTCAATCAAACTATGCATTTTTAAGAATGACAAAAAAAAAAATACAGTAAAAGATAATTTAAATAAAAAAAAAAAAAAAGCTTAAAAAAATTCCAGCAAATAAATAAAAATAAAAGAACGGTAAAATAAAAACAAAAAATTAATATGAAAAAAAAATGAAAACAATAAAATAAGAAAAAAAAATGAAACTTACGGTAAAGACGCTTAAAACTCCAGCATAAAATCTGTATAAATACAATTTTAAAATACTACTCGAATAATATATTTTATATTTTTAGCTTTATAACAAAACACCAAATGGTTGTAATTTCATTTATACTGATAGTCAGTTTAAAGTGTTTTGTTTGTTTCTTGAGTAAATTAGTTGTAGTTTGGTCAAATGGGGGCCGTGGCGTGTCCTGTAATTCAGCTTCTTGAAGGTCACGAATTGTGGAAACGTGTGAGCGATGGTTGGTGGGTGTAGTACTATTAAATACTAAGTTAATCAGAAAATACCACCCTCATCATCAGACAGATTTGAAATTCAGGGGCAGTGGTTCTGACTCCACGTTAAAATGTAGGTCCCTTAGATATGTCATTGACTGTGGGGCTATTAATTAACAGTCATGTCTCAGGAACTGTCAGCCTTAGTCAGTAACAAGACTACAAGATCGCACCACAATCATCTGACACTCATTTCTCAGTCATACTTGGCTTAAAATACCTACGTGAGTTGGTTGTAATTTCACTAACTAAATAATCTATGGAGTTCTTTTATTTTACTAAGTTGGCTGTTCTATAGCAAACTGATGGTTTTTAAATAGTAGTTTAAGCACGGTAATGCATAAAATTACAAATAATCCTATTATACGTACGAACCTGTAGGTTAAATATTTTAATATAATACTGACAATTATTTAATATACTAATTTACAAAGAGTGAAAATATTGTATCAAAATGTGGAAGAATTCGCAACAAGCTTTATGGGAGTCACTCTGTTTGGTTTCTGGGTCAAATACAGGAATCGAAGCGTTGATCACACTAATTATTGCCAGACATTAGAGCTCAGTCACTGTCAGCCTCAGTATTCACTCAACTTGTATGCTCCATCACTGCAGTAGGAAATAGGTGAAACCATGTGTGTTCATTTAGACAGAGCTGCAAAGTTTAGGTAGAGTTGGACGCGAAATAGTTCACTGCTAAATAAATTTAATAACTGACGACTATAAAAAATAATACCTTTCAGTTCCTCTAAACAGCTGCCCTGTTAACTATATGACGTCACTAGCCATATGACGTCACCATTACAAATTTGGTCAGGCGTATTACCAATACCCCAAGAACAAAAACGTATCCATGTCAAAATACGGCAGGAAATCAACATTGACTATTAAAATAAAATGTGACTTTCATTATGATGTGGATAGTTTTGAGCGATGTACGGCGTTATCTTGTGTCCAAACACTATTGAATACTACGTTAATCCGGAAAGACCATCCTCATAATTATATCAGTTCGTAATGTTGTAGTTTCCTTAGATATGCCATTGACTATCCTTTCAATGGATAGTCAGCAACAAGACTACAAGATCGCGCCACAATCATCTTAAACTAATTTCTCATTCATACATGGCTTCAAATAACTTCCTGGGTAGGTCAACATTTCACTACTACCTAAATAACTGACTAACATTAAGATAGTAGTTGTTTTCATAAACACCGTTAAAAAATAAATTCCTAAGACAAGAATTCACATTTTTATATTTTGTAATTTAGTTTATCAAGTATACCAGTTTACCAAAAGATGAGGGAAGAAATTTCTAAGTCGCAATCACTATTCGACAAGCTATGACTTCTAAACCTTCCTGGCTCGAATTGTAAGACTTGTTAATCCTGTCTTAGCTGAGTGTGATTTCTTCTCGGAAAGTTTGAAGCTTATCGGAAAACAAACTGTAGCTCAATCTGTTTTTAACTTAAGGCTGCTCCACACGATGTATCTAGTGCCAGAAGCCAATTCAAAAATAATTTGTGTAATCTCAGTCTATAGCTACTTAATTGTGGCATTTCCTTATTAATGTTTGAACATGAACTGAACAAATAAAATAATAAGCTCTTAAAATATAGTCTTGAGCAATATTTGCTTGAGATTTACGTAAAATGTAATGTAATTATGTTACATAACAGAAATAAATTACCAGATTTTAAATTAAAATTAATTTTAGTTTGTTTACCCTGATCATTGAATGTAAATCCATGTTACAATCAAAATATATTAAAATATAATCCAAATTAATACGTAACACACATTTTCTCTAATCATGTAATATAATTGCAAAAATAAATAATGCAATCTAATTTAGCTAATTTTTTTAAATTTTACTAAATAATTCAGCTGAGGGTTTATTATTTTATTTCATTTAGTTATTTTTCTTAATTTGATTTTAGGTAAATATTTATTAAGTATTTTAAATTCCACTTAGGCAGATAATTTGAATATAGGATGGGAAAACTGAAGTTATAAATAGACTCATACATTTTAATTACCCTTTACGTAATTGGGTGTCGTATTCATGGATATAAAATAGACGTTAAAGTAGAAAATATGAGAAATAGAAAATCATGAATAGAGCAAGGCTGGAGCGAGAGAGAAAATATGTGACGTCGAGTCTGGCTTGAGTTTCCCTAACTGATGGTGGACGCCGCTGCATACAAATGGGTCAAACCTAACACAGTTCTGACCTTTGATCTGGCAACAGTGCAAATGGCCTTGAGCTGACGGAGATTGGACGCTTGTGTACTCAAAGACTCAGACTTTCTCTCTTCCTGCATTAAACGCCTGATTTACACAAATATACAAACTCAAATAACAAGTACACAAATATTTTAATAACTCTCTAATAAGATTAGACTCGTAAATCACTGAAAAGATTGGTTCAAAATGAGGTGACGTGAAATGAGGTTATGAAGAAAATATGCATAATAACAGAATTTTATACACGATAAAGAATTATACTAACACTTGCATGACTCGTATCAATAGAAAATTTTTGTTATGCTTATATGTTTATAAAAACATGAAAGTTAATACAGAATACGCCCAACTAT
Organism: Nephotettix cincticeps; assembly: GCA_023375725.1. Taxonomy (NCBI): domain Eukaryota; kingdom Metazoa; phylum Arthropoda; class Insecta; order Hemiptera; family Cicadellidae; genus Nephotettix; species Nephotettix cincticeps. Next base: position 62,526,940 of record CM041789.1, read on the forward strand.
CCGACATTAACCAAGGTGGTCTTCGATAGTAAAATAAATAAAGCTCTTAAAGTTTTATTCGTATTCAGTGCAAAATCTTAAATTGATCGCTATTAGTAGGTTGAGTAATTTGTCTCTGGTTTCTAGGTTGAGTAGTTTATTTTCTGGAATATTACTTCGGTTAAATTTAGAAATCGTTTGCCCGCACGACAAAACTTGTGTAGATCGATTGCCTTATTACAGGGTTGCGCGATTACGAGATATTAAAACAATGCGAATATTCCTTGACAAGAGGTTACGTTCATACATAATTTCGATTGCTAAGTGAGCCAATGCCGAACGTAGTACAAGGATCAAAGTCGAATCCTTTTTCAGGGAGCTTAACTTCAACTCCTACTATAACTGCAAAAATATACAGCTGCTCAAAGTTTGTCCTAAATATTAGTTTGACGACTTGTTCTCTTATTTATTTTTTTGCAGTCATGTGAAACTGAGGATTTAAATTGTTTCTTTGTAATAAATAAGTACTCCACATAAATGCGTACTACCCCATATTTTACACTACAGTATATAACCTCCATATTATCCGAGTTTTTGAGTATCCCAGGCGACTTCGGTCCCAATCACCGGGTAATTCGACGTCTAAGGTGTTTTTCATTCTCGAAGTATACTATATGTATTCTATTATACATGAAAATATGTATGATGTTTAATTAAACTAAAGTATCCTAATGTAGAGTTAATTTTTTTCATCTTCTATCAACCGTACGTTGTAGATGCCATTATTGCATTCTAAAACATGGGTCTTTAATGTATACAACCAGACACATTTTATTGGATATTTATAAACCCAGAAATATATATAGATAGTTCCTAAGTTTAATTTAATTTTATCATACTTTTTTCAAAGTGTCGGGGGTAGCCGTTCACATCTTTCGTATTCTCGTAGCTTCATAAAACACTAAATTCCCGTGCCATTAGAAAATGTGCACTATATAATATTACTCTACTTCGTTGCTAAAAATAATCTTGTAAATGGTTGAATTGAACTCAATCCCTGAAAATATCTTGCAATTTATATTTTTTGGCAAGAAATCACATTGAAAGGGGTGATTTACACATACTTTGATGCGATAGAAATGAAGGCCTAACTCTAGTATCTCGGTATACGTGTCATTAATAAAATAATACTGCGTTAGTGTCAGTGTTTATAATCTTGTGCATTGGACTTCAAATTCTTCTTACTAAGCGCTAAATATTTTGGTTTTAAATTAATTAAACATTTGTTAGCATGGTTATTTACATTATAGTTTATGACTCAATTATCAAAATGAACCCCAGCAAGAATATCGTCAACTAAAATTAATTCGATACAAAATTATAAATAAAATTAAATTAAAATTAGAAAAAATTACTTTAAACGATTCAAAACTGCCATAAAATAATAATTTCGTTGGTCGTTTTATACAAACCGACTAGTGCGATTGGTTGGAAATTATATTTATAATATTTTAAGGAGAATTATAATCAGACTTCAGTTTTAAATATAATAGATTTTAAAAATATTAAAAAATCTTTAACATTTCTTAAAATAAAATAAGCCTATAAAAGCCGTTAAAAATAAAAAAATAAATTACACCTAGCCTGTTACATATTTCTGTTGTAACGTGTAATAACACTGTTATAATTAATTAATTGTACATTAATATATAATCTATACAGAAATAAGTGTTGAAACTAAGCACTCACAAACTACTACATAGTGTGACGACTAATCAAAATTTAAAATGTATTTTAACCCATAAAAATTGCCATAAGAATTATTTTAAATTTTGACAGGAAAAAATCGGTGAAATAAAACCTTACTCAATTAATATTATCAAAGTATATGGACTATATAATATTACTCTACTTCGTTGCTAAAAATAATCTTGTAAATGGTTGAATTGAACTCAATCCCTGCAAACGTCTTGCAGTTTATATTTTTTGGCAAGAAATCACATTGAAAGGGGTGATTTCAACATACTTTGATGCGATAAAAATGAAGGCCTAACTATAGTATTTCGGTATACGTGTCATTAATAAAATAATACTGCGTTAGTGTCAGTGTTTATAATCTTGTGCGTTGCCTGCGTGTTGAAATTCGACTCCAAATTCTTCTCACTAAGTACTGAATATTTGGGTTTTAAATTAATTAAACATTTGTTAGCATGGTTATTTGCATTATAGTTTATAACTCAATTATCAAAATGAACCCCAGCAAGAATATCGTCAACTAAAATTAATTCGATACAAAATTATAAATAAAATAAAATTAAAATTAGAAAAAATGACTTTAAACGATTCAAAACTGCCATAAAATAATAATGTCGTTGGTCGTTTTATACAAACCGACTAGTGCGATTGGTTGGAAATTATATTTATAATAATTTTAAGGAGAATTACAATCAGACTTTAGTTTTAAGTACAATAGATTTAAAAAAATATTTAAAAATCTTTAACATTTATTACCATAAAATAAGCCTATAAAAGCCGTTAAAATAAAAAAAATTACACCTAGCCTGTTACATATTTCTGTTGTAACGTGTAATAACACTGTTATAATTAATTAATTGTACATTAATATATAATTTATACAGAAATAAGTGTTGAAACTAAGCACTCACAAACTACTACATAGTGTGACGACTAATCAAAATTTAAAATGTATTTTAACCCATAAAAATTGCCATAAGAATTATTTTAAATTTTGACAGGAAAAAATCGGTGAAATAAAATTTTTCTCAATTAATATTATGAAAGTATATGGGAAAAATACTTTTTAAACCTAAAGGCTTCAAAAAGTACACTTCCTCAATTGGGCCACGCTATAATTACAATACTCAACACAAATTAACTATCCAGACATTAACTTAACTTGGAGTTCCATAATAAAAAACAACTGCTTTTTTACAACAACAAATTTTTATATAAACTACCCAGAGATATAAAAAAAATAATGAAATAAAAACATTTAAAAGAAAACCTAAAAATACATAGGCATAAAATATTATTCTTTTAATGAATGTTTAATTGGTTGAAAGTTGTAGGAATTAAACTTTTATTTCATGTTAGCTTATAGTGTGACGCCATTCTGTTGTACAAGCATGTTGTGATACCATGAATAAAGATTTTTGATTCTGATTCTGATACTGGACTGACAAGCAACAACAATATAAAATAACAATTGAACAGATTATTACCTTATTGAGTATCATATAATTATTTCCATTATTATTTACCACACTATGCCATTCATCTACTGTAATATGCAATATTGCATATTCGTTTTCAAATAAGTCTGTCATTGTAGTTTGTTTTGAAAATAATACGTTCTGCAAGCATAAAACAAAGCAGACAACATCAGACCTGCATTTCTTTGATTAAACATGTGGTAAATGTAAACAATGCAGGGATCTTGGCTGTCTCAATGCATTTCTTTAAAAGAAAGACGTACAGTTTTCTCTTATAAAGATAACGTAGTAAATGAATGAGCTTAAAATGTCTTGGGATTGAAATATAACGTGGTGCTAAGGTCATCTTATTACTGTAGAAGTAAGTCTTTATCCAATTTTATTTAAACAAGTCTAAACATAGAGCTATGAACTCAACACTAAATAGTGTATAATATTATATAACATCTCCTTCTTAAATAATGTTTTCCCTGAAAAGAAATGGGAATATAAATTTAAAATATATAAATAACTTCCATAACTTATAAACATTTACTCCTGGTGAGAACTTACTAATGATATTTCTGTTTTGATAAACTTAATAATGTCCAATACATAATGATAATTTATGTATCCAGTATATAATTTATTTTGGGCCAATAAATTATATTTTTTGCCCTTAATTGTATTTTGGTAATTCCAAGTGTCGGATAGTGCAACCGTTTCTACATTTAATTTCTTAAATTTCTTAAAGGACAAGGTATAACAAGAGCACTGTTACAGTAAATCAAACAATTACAATAAGGCAACCCATGTCTGAGAGAACAATAGGGTTTAATTGAATCAGGAACCTGCTTCTTCTCAGTAGGTCATTCGTTACCAACAATATAGAGGTTTAACAAACATATTTAGCTTAGATTAGATTAGATTAGATTATTGAAATGGCGACCATACCACAAGGTAGGTATTTTAAGCCAAGTATGAATGAGGGTTGATTGTAAGATGATTGTGGCGCGATCTTGTAGTCTTGTTACAGCCCAACAGCCGATGGCAACTAATGGACCTTCAGTTTAACGTGGAATCCGAACCACGGCCTCTGAATTCAATAGTGCGGACGTTAATCCACACAAGAGAACACCACATCCACCGACCACTTCTCACAACTATCCACAATTCGTGACCTCTAAGTAGCTGGATTACAGGACGTCGCCACCGTCCCAGTCAGTTTTCACAAAGTTTTATATTATTTATATTCAACCGATCATTACTAGCATTGCTTCTACATAAGCTTCAACTTATTTGGTTTCAAGGTTAAGCCTTGAATTGTCAGTCACGTTATATGTTCGAGACAATGTGTCTGTAATATAACAGGTTGAAAATTATAAAAAATTGTATTATTTCTTTTAACTTTCAACCCATATGTTGACTGGGCCAGTGGTGTGTCCTGCAACCCTGCTGCTTGGAGGTCACGAATTGTGGATAGTTGTGAATGATGGTGGGTGGGTGTAATGAATTTTGTGAATTAAAGTCTGCACTATTGAATACTACGTTCATCCACAAAAACCATCCTCATAATTAGACCAGTTCGTAATTCTTTCTTTATTCTTTTAACTGAAATGGTGACCTACCCAGGTAGGTATTTTAAGCCAAGTATTCAGAGGCACTCCACGATCGGCATGATGTTCGGACTCCACGTTCAACTTTAGATCACTTAGATATTTAATGAACTCTTGGGCTATTAATTAAAAGTCCTGTCTAAGGAACATATCAGCCTTAGTCAAGCCTTAGGAAGATTACAAGATCGCACCACAATCATCCTACACTCATTTCTGATTATACTTAGCTTAAAGTACCTACCTGAATAGGTTACCATTTCAGTGAAAAGTATAGGCTTAAAGTATAGAAGTTTCCCTACCTTGTTTATAAATCAAATCAAAACTGTTAATTTGCAGCCTTGACAACATACGTTGCATTCTATGAGAAGATTGCTCAATATTTTTCTCTTTGATTGATACCTGTGATTTACATACATATTTCGATGGACCTTGAAGGTAATTGTTTATTAGTAGTGTCAAAAGTGTGCATATTGTGTCCACCAAAAACAAAAAAAATGGAACGTTAATCTCATATGGAGTATGGAAATACTCCATAAAGAATAAAACATATTTAAAAACGGTAAAAGAAATTCAATTTTACTGTATCATACCTCATTTTATGACAATTAGAAATTATCTTTTACTCAGCCGTTTCCTAAATTTTACCTACCTTTCCTTTAAGTACTCAGTTCTTATCTATGGTTCTATATAAAATGCAAGCAAGGTAGGTGTACGTATATTGTGTCTAGGTATTGTGAAGTTAAGTAAAGTTCGTGTACGTAGATTATGTAGGTATTGTGTAGGCAAGTGAGGTAGGTGTACTTATATTATGTCATAAATCTACCTCAGTAGATGCACGTATTAATATACGTGCATCTATATAATTGTATACCTTGTTTAATATACCTACATAATTGTAGGTATTATGAAGTCAAGTGAGGTAGGTGTACGTATATTATGTCATACATCTACCTCAGTTGATGCACGTATATTATGTAGGTATTATGAAGTCAAGTGAGGTGGGTTTAGGGATATTAAGTAGGTACTGTGTAGGCAAGTGAAGGTAGGTGTACGTTTAATATGTAGGTATTATGAAGTCAAGTGAGGTAGGTGCACGTATATTATGTAGGTATTATGAAGTCAAGTGAGGTGGATTTAGGAATATTAAGTAGGTATTGTGTAGGCAAGTGAGGTTGTTGTACGTTTATTATGTAGGTATTATGAAGTCAAGTGAGGTAGGTGTACGTATATTATGTTGGTATTGTGTAGTAAAGTGAGCTGGGTCTAGGAATATTACGTAGGCATTGTGTAGGTAAGTGAGATAGGTGAACGTATATGATGTAGGTATTATAAAGTCAAGTGAAGTAGGTGTACGAATATTGTTGTATAGTATAAATATTAATAATGTAAAGTATGATAATTACGTTTATTATGTAAATTATGAAAAATATATATATTAAGTTGATATAAATTGATTAAAATATTTAATTATTAAGTATGAATATTATGTATATTATAATACGTGAAGTATGTACTAGGTATTATGTTGGCAGGTACTTCATACTCGATACGCCTTTTATAATCTGAAAATAAAAAAATAATCCAAAATTAAAACTAAAAAAAATTTATTTATTAAGTTGATTGGTCATACACGTTGGCTCGTCCTCCAGGCTTAGAAGTACTCCCTCATTTGTATACGTCATGAATATTTGAATACATGAATACTAAGTCATGTCGCTCTCGGTAACATCTACGCTATCTTGATTCGTAAAAATGTCTATCTAAAGCCAAAATTAAATTTCAAAGTTATCAAAAATATTAATAGTTTATGCCAACTGAAAGAACGAGTTTGATCTGAAGCTTTATTTCTGAAACAGGAACATATTTTGCCACCACTATTATTAAGTATATTTAGTTATTAAGTATATGTTTTAAAAAGATGGCCACTTAGGGTGATGTATGACGGAGTCCAGACATGTTGCAATACATGGAGATTAAAACTAACAAAGCAACATTGGAAAAGCTTTCTCATGTAAATGCACCATTTCATTAAACGCGCTTTTAACAGATTGCTTTTCCTATAGACCCTACATTTGCACGTCCGCTATGTTCTCTTGGGCTGGCGACAATAGAAGCTTCCTGCTTGGGTTGGTAATGTCATGCTTATTATATGTATTGCACATTGAAAGAAGATTTTGCCCTTTTTGTGACTCGGTACGCTACGCTTATGTTTGATTTTTAACTTTAGTATAAGTTATGTTAGTGCACCAACGGAGAACCTCTGCATGTAGTCAAATCATTAAATAGTTTTTACAATTATAATTAGGTTTAAATCTTGTATCTTCAACAATATATACCTGGGTGTCCCAAGAAGAGGTTTAAATATTTGATTTTATTTTTCTCACCCAGTTTTTGCCCCGAACCCTTTGATATTTTATATAGTTTATAAAGTGGGGTATAAAAATATTCCAGGAAAATTTATCTTCCTAGCCATCATAAAAAAGTTAAAGTTAATTATACAATGCTTTTAATTCAATAATTGTTCTAAAACTTTATTGTTAAGTTAAATATTTTCATTAAAACAATCTATTATATATAAATTACAATTGCATGAAAAGTACTGATTATTATAGTGTGCGAATTAAGAACTTTTTCTATTCATGTTCAAATTTAAATAAAAGAAAATATTCTTACATTTTCTACGGCAAATTCTTACTTCACGAGGTCTTCCAGATGTAAAGTAAAGTACGTTACCGTAGTGTACGTCAAAGTACATTTGAATTCGCATGTTGGCCAACATACCAAAAAAAATTTACTTTTTATTATATTATAAACATATAATTAGACATAAATATTTTTATATAAAATCAGTGTACTCCATAAAAAGAGGTCGCAGTTAAATCTTGGGGTGTGGGTGTACAATCTAAAAAATTAATCGTGGAACAACTGGGATATTATTTTAAGGCTTATAAAATAAACCTGTTATACATAAACAACATTGTTATTGTTAAATTTAAGAGCGATAAACTTCCCTGACGGGCGTGACAGAGTGACGTGTTCTGTAATTTACGCGCCTGAGCTTGGCGCACGGTGGATTGAGACACGTCAGCCATGGAATCTAAACTATTTTTAATTTATATTTGTTACATAGCCAAAAGTACAGCACCGGTATGTTGTGAAAATGGAGAATTGCATGTAAACCTGTCAGATATATAGTTTCGGTAAAAATCAGAAAACGATGGTGATTTCCTTGATTAAAAGAAGTATACATAAAACATGTGCGTAACATAAAAACAACCTGGATGCGCCATTATCAAAATACCAGTTTGATCTTTACCCAACGTCGTGTCGGTTTGGTTTTTATTCAATAGCAGTTACAGCACACGTAAAGGGTTAATTATACCCTACCGTAAGTTTTCCAGGAAACCAGTTTATATAATTTTCAAATGGAGTAATGTTAATTTCCTGCAATCTTTCATCCTTCCACTGATTATTCAGAGATAAATAGGCATCAACAATATTCATTTGGGGATTATAAATAGGTAAAGGTCTTTATGCATGGCAATTGTCTTTGTGGAAATCGTTCAGCGTACAATCTTATTGCTTGAGATGAATTTCCTAATGCAGCTCCATACGTAAAATGCATGTCGTACTCTTCATTAGTGTTAGCCATTGGGTCCACTTCAAGGAGACCTGCATACTCTTTTCTTATGTTTATCAAATGGAAATTGGCAAACTCCTTTATTTATGGCCAGATGTTGTTGAATCTTTGGATACAGTAAAAAGAAAAGAAAAATGGTTTGTGGTAAAAATTCCTACTTGTGTTCATTACAGCAGCTAACCTACATACTCTTTCCCATGTTAATCTTAAGTCGAACAACTCTCATATTTATAAAACACAGATATTGATAAAACTTGGCATATATTACTATTATATTAGCGATTTTTAAATTCACTAATTACGCAAGTCTGCTGTGACGGGGTATTTTTGTACTACTTTATTGAATTAATTTATCCAACATAGGCAGTTTTTACCTACCGCAATAAAAATAATTAGAAATATTAAAATAAATGGAACATCGATGCTATCTTTAATACGGCACATTCACCAATTGAATATAAAATATAAATATCAACAATAAAATTCAAACCAAACACTCATGAGGAATTGTTTGAAAGGAAAGGAATATTCATTATAAAGTAAGGTATCGTGTAGGAACAGTTTTTGAAATTAACTCACAATAATTAATTAAGAGAATAAAGTCAAAAGGCTAAAGGTCGACTGATGTTAATTGGAATTTTGCTCCAGATGCCTCGTGCACCTTGGGCTGCCTAAAATATGTCGATGATCAATAAAAGGGATCATTATTCAAATTCCAGCGTATAATTGTCGGTGTTTCTTTCTCTACAAAATATTACTGTAATTATTAAACAACTGATGTGTTAAAGGGTTATTGAATATAATAAATTTCAACGGTATGATAGTTAAAAATAAATGAAAACACTTTAGTAATAGAGAAGTAAAGGTTTATCTATTTATTTATTTTTCATTATTGTCAAATTAAAGTTTAAAAATGACAGCAAGGTTTTGAAATAAGGTGACATTGTCACAGTTCTAAATACTAGCTAAATCAACTTCAAATTGAGGTATTGATGATCAAACCTCGAACCTAATCGATAAGTTATTCTGATTGAATCAGGTTTCTTCATTAGTGTAAAAGAAGCTATTAGCTATAAATATTAGTTATAAAAATAGTCCTACATGACTACATAGGTCGATCATCGAGAAAATATTAGTATAAGGTTCTATAACCTGAACTCCCATACTTAATTTAAGACGAGACATTTTTATAAAGAAAAAATCTGGTTTTAAAAAGTATTTTGGTGTTGTACGTCAATAGGTTATGAGCCAATAAGAGAAATTTTATGTATTTCCAATATCAGTGATTGTTATAGATTACCTTGATGTTTGTGGCATCAAATCGTCATCAACTAACACAAAAACTACTGCCAAGGGGAAACTGCAAACGTTACGTGACTGACTGCGGAAGTGCAGTACTTTTGAAACAGAGTAGGTATAAGTTGTGTTAGGTGAGCCTCACAAGTAGTTATTAATCACGACCTTGATGTTCAGTAAACTCCTTCCAAACTAAAATTTCAAAGTACTTGAACATTTATTTTATTTGGTATTTTAAACATTATTAAATCCGCCTCGAAAGTATCCTACTCAAAAAGGGTATAATATTACTCCAACCAAAGATAATTATCGACCAATATACTGCAATACAAATGGAACTCAAATCAATCAAAACTTCTCAGTGCTAAAATATGTGGATAAAATGGTTTAAATACATTACTGTTAAAGTGATCTTTGTAGTGTTTGTAGGCTACTGCAGTTTCAATTCACAGGTGAAATCATCATCAGGCCATGGAATGTTTTCATTTGGTGTCACAAAATTCGTCAGTGCTCAAAACACACTCACAAAGGTATGAACACATAACACTTATTCAGTATCGATACATTTAAAAAACATAAACTTGGTAAAAAGCAACGAGGATGATGCGCCTGCAGCAGGTTGGTTTAGACTCCATGAAGTTGTAGCTAACAAGATGAGGAAAAATGTTCCTACGAAACTAAAAAATAAAATTATATCCAGGAAAATAAAAACGAAAATCTATAAAAGACTTTTGTTACCATTAGTTACATAGGGTTCAGAATAATGGGTACTAACTAAACAAGATGAAAAGAAGCTAATAATTCTCGGAAAGGATATTCTCAGACGAAATGTCAGTCCAAATGAAGAAGAAGGATCGAAAAAGATCGGATATGTGCGAGGCCTACAAAGATAGTGGTATCATTGTCTTAATTAAAAGCCAAAAACTTCGATGGGTAGGACATGTCCACAGGAGACACATAGAATAAAGCTGGAAAACAGTGCTGGATTCAGACCTGCAGGAGAGGACCGTTAGGACGTCCTAGGCTGCAATAGTGTGACAGGATCTGAAAAGATATGAGAAGAAGTCGATAGCTAAAGCGATTATGGAAGACTGAAAGAGAAGGTGCAGAGCTGTTGTCGAGAACAAAAATCTACTTAGGTTTGAGTGACCAACTAGGTAAGATAAGGTAATATTACACAGCATTATCTCAATAAAAAGATTTTTTATTTGGTTTGATAAAAGTCTTCGGAACCACATTGTTGATACAAACTGGTGTCACAATCAGAAAACAATACATATAACCATTTCCAATTAATAAATGCTTTGCTGTTATGCATTGAATAGCCACGAGCAACTTATATGGATGCTCTATAGTAGTGAAAATTAAACTGTCAAAAGTTTGGTTACTATCTGGGAACACGTACAAATTTCACTTAATTCCTTATTTCAATGAAAAACCACCATACATTACAACAAATTAAGAACGGTTAAGTCAATCAAGATTGACTTTAAGATTAAAACGTTAAGAACAACTGATGATTGGAAACTAGAAATTATTTACTGTTTTACAGTAGAGGGCGCAGTATCTAAAACAAAACAGGATGAATCGAATATAGGATAAGACATAAATATGGAAATATAACATCTAAGGATTGACAGAAACAAACGCATAATGTATGATTAATACAATATTTATATTGTAAACAGTAACATATACCGTCAAGTAATTTATTTCTTATTTCCATGTACATAACATTTTCAAAAGAATTAAATTTCAATCAATTTATAAATTTTTTAAGATGATTCCGACAGTATATTTTTCCATAGCGGTACATTTTATGAGTTTTTAAGCGTCATATCATATTGAGTTACATTATACTAAAATGAAACATATATATTCACTAATGTATGCCTAATATTCTGTCTAAAAGGCTCAAAACAGTTAAGAGACTCTTTATGACATTAAGAAAATTGTGCAAAATTCAATATAACAAATTTAATTTAAGATAAATACAGCTTATAAGGAAATTAACTATGTCATTCATATTTTTACGTGTAATATTTTACAAATATATTACATTTCTTGGAGATCTGGTGTGTGACAAGTATTCTGTACACACATAGTAGTGTAGATATATATCATGGTGTATCTTAGTACCCTTATTTCAGTGCATTCATTAATACAAACTGATGTTCATCATTGTTTGATATAACCTCCACTGTGTCGTGTCGAAGATAACCTCTATGCGCCGGCAGCGTCGAGTTTTACTGCTATGCAAATCTGGAGCCACCGATGCGCTCTGCTTTTATATTCCTACATCCACCGTGCAATGCTATTCACGTTTTGGCCCTCATTACTATTTAACTCTTAACCTTGTAATAAAAGGAACTATTTTATTAAATGTTCAAAATTATGGGGCAGATGTTTATGACATGTTGGTTTTATATTACACCAGACATTGTTGTATTATAGGCTATTATTTATACACTCAAACTTAAACAGAATCAGTGTACTGACAAATATTTTCTCTCTAACTATACTTGAATAATTGCATAAATAAACCTTCACACTTTCGTTTGGTTATTTAACTACAGTTTAAGTTTATTGTTCAGAAAATAATCATCAAATTACTTAAATCTCAACCTCCCTACAGGATAAATACTTGTTAGAAAACTTTTGTATGTACGGATAAACTCGTATACGCTTCCCTTTTATTCGATAGTACCAAAAAGTTTCCGTGAATTTTTTGGATAATTGTATCATACACTACATAGCAATTTAATGGAAAATAGTTGAGAACACACTTGTTCATCTATACAACACTTGTTTTTGTGTGATATTGATGAACATTTCTCCCACTCATTGATTCACTTTTGGAAATACAACACATCATCGTTTCCAAAATGTAAATGCAAGGATGGGAGAATAAATGAAAACTTTTTATAAATTATTGTACCATAGGATAAATTGAAGTAGATTAATCCATAATATTTCATTAAGAGAATATCCATTGTGCAATATTTTTTATTTTTGTATCTTAGTACATAAATATTTGAAGATATTTTTAAGTTGAATTAAGTCTATAAAACGTGCTTAGCATTACAGATTTGTAGCTTACATAAATCAAAACTGTCTTCTTAGAGACCTCAATCCAACCCGAGTAGTCAAATAAACTATTAACTTTGTTACTATATTTTTTATGTAACATCTGTAAAAGTATAGTTTTTAAGGAATTAATAGTAAATAAATGATAATACAGTAAATTAAAGTTCTATTATCCAGTCCAAAACGTTCTCAAATAACGAGAATGGATGAACTCGTAAAACGACGCTTCAGATTTTAGTAACAGGTTCCGGTCACCGGAAACGCCTGAAGATCACGAAATGACTCTGTCCAAGGGACTGGTGCTTTATGTAACGCACTTTGTTCGTTTCCGCTATTATTTATATTACATTTCTTTACACATGATTTGGTGGTTCACTTGATTTATTATTACTGGGTTGATTATGGTATTCAATTTCTGAGCTAGATTCCAAAATATTTTTTGAGAGTTGTGTTATCTATCTAGATGTATAAAATTATAGTTTTGTCTATGCATTGTTGCTTGGAATTGTGATATTTTTGTTTTTTATTACATTTTATACCCTAAAAGACTAAAATGAGTCTTATCTTATGTTCCGTCTGTGTATCTACCTTTTTGCAACGTTAACAAAGTATGTCTGTAACACTTCTCTGTGATGACGGTCACACCCACTATGATGAAGATGAAACCTATTTCCATTATTGTATACCTTTTGGAAATAGTATTTGTTTACTTTCAACTGACCTATAAACTAATAAGATAATTCTTTGATTGAAATTCATTATTGGTGATGGTGGATTAATATTATTTAGATTTTTATTGCGGACATTTTCCATCACGATTTTATGTAAAACAAAGTTTCACGACGTTTCGGGATTTGGAATCTGATCCCGTCCTCAGGTGAACTAATATCTAAAACATAGCACAATTAATTAACATATAATCCGGACCAAACCGGTATAAAGCTGAAAACATCAAAGTTTTAGCTTTAGGTTAAGCTTTAGTTTTAAAGTTTAGATTTTTGTTTTAAGCATAAAATTGTAAAAATAATGTGTTTTTTGCTCTGTAAAGTTAACTTTGTACTACAGTTTTTCATGTACATTAGGAAGGATTTGTATTTGAATATAAATTAATAATAATAAATACTGTTGGACTTGTTTCGCCTGGATTTAGGGTTTTGGCGGCGGCCATTTTGTTTCCGGTTCCGGTGGGACACGCCCACTCCTTCCAGTTGTCTTTGAGTCTCCGTGACGAGCGGACGTGTTTGGTTTCTTTTGTGTGTAATGGTTAGTGAATGGTTTGTTTGTAAGTTTTTGACTGCTTTAAACTTTTATGTTGCCACATATTTGCCTTGTTCTTTATCTTTCTTCCTCAATTTCATCCTTTGACTAATTTATATTTTCTGATCTTCAGAATTCAGGTATTTCTCTTTTATTCTGTATCTCTGTAGTATATTCCCATTCATGTATTTACCGTCCTAAAAATCTCTCTATCTCTTATGTCTGAATCTGTTGTGTTCTCATTTTCAAGATCATCCAGTGTGTTTTTCTGCCAATCCGTTGTTGCCTTAAGACTTTTGATCCAATTTGTTATGTGGTTGGTTAGCCTTTATGCCCATAACCTGTGTAAGTGTTAAAGTTTTGCTCTTAAATTTTGTTCATTGTAATCATATTCTTTCTCTGATATTCTCAGTCCTTGCATTTCCCAAAATTTGTTGAATTAATTTTTTTATAAACAGGGTGTCTCACCTAAAGTGAACCAATAGCTACCTTTTATATTATGTTTTTACTATTTTGTTTGTTTTAGCTATTATAATAAAACCTTATTTAACTAAAAGTATAAACCTACAAGGTTTAATGAATTCCTTTAATTTGTTTAAATTCATATTTTTAGGGAAAGAGAGATTATAAAAATACATTCATATGAAAGACGTGTCTATTTATGACTGATTCACATGTAATTACTATACTTCTATTACACTTTAGAGGAAACGGAAGCTGTAAAATCACACTTCTTGGAAAACGCGAACAAATGACGCTTCACGAGGAAAGAAGTACGAATGTGAGCAAATAAATCCACTTCTTGGAAAAAGAAAGAATGAGCAAAGTGAATAATTCCATCAAATAGAACCCCACCTGTTGGAAAACAGGCTATTCACTTAAAGTGTTTGCTCATGTAAATAATATAGCTTATATCGAATAATTATACCTATTTTATAGCGATGTATATCATGCAGGAATATATAGTTTTAGAGTATTATTTGTATTTTTTTAGTATTTATAATACTTTTTCGTAATAGAGAATTATTCGTCATTTTTCACAGTAACTATTTGTAGTATTAATTTATAGCATTTTTTAAAATAATTTAGAGTGTTCTTCGTAATATTTTTCAGAGAGACAAGTAACGAGTAATTATAAAACTATTTTCAATAAAAACACCTTTTGAGAAATATAATTAACTTCATTATCAAGTTTGTTAAAAACAAAATTGTTAGGCACAAAATTGGTTTGTTGAAACAAAGCTAATTATACAGGAAATCCCATTCTGCCTCCTCTGTCGACTCGACGAACATTGTTATAGCCATTGTTTGAGCATATCATCTTTGTTTTTAAATTATTGTGGTTTTACATTTTGATAGTATTAAAAAGAATTAAATTTGGAGACATTTTAAGTTGGTAATATAAACAGATTTTCAGTGTTAATAAATGAATTGTAGATAAAATAAACGGTATCAAAAGAAAGAATGAGTAAAGCGAATAACTCCACCAAATAGAACCTCACCTGTTGGAAAACAGGCTATTCACTTAAAGTGTTTGCTCATGTAAATAATATAACTTATATCGTGATGATCATATCTATTTTATAGTGATGTATTTCATGCAGGAATATAATTTTAGAGTACTATTTGTAGTGTTTTTGAGTATTTATAATACTTTTTCGTAATAGAGAATTATTCGTCATCTTTTACAGTAACTATTTGTAGTATTATTTTATAGTATTAATTTTAATAATTTAGAGTGTTATTCGTAATATTTTTCAGAGAGACAAGTAATGAGTAATTATGAAACTATTTTCAATAAAAACACCTTTTGAGAAATATAATTAACTTCATTATCAAGTTTGTTAAAAACAAAATTGTTAGGCACAAAATTGGTTTGTTGAAACAAAGCTAATTATACAGGAAATCCCATTCTGCCTCCTCTGTCGACTCGACGAACATTGTTATAGCCATTGTTTGAGCATATCATCTTTGTTTTTAAATTATTGTGGTTTTACATTTTGATAGTATTAAAATGAATTAAATTTGGAGACATTTTAAGTTGGTAATATAAACAGATTTTCAGTGTTAATAAATGAATTGTAGGTAAAAAATTGCAGCAAGAGAATCTACTTGTTATGAATCAACTTAGATACAATTGTTTCTACTGAGTTGTAAATAATAAGGTTGATGTCATTGTCACATGATGCAATAATCTGATAATTAAGCTATCCAGCCTAACAAAACTATTGTTTTATATTGATTATAATGTATCATTTTTATATCACCTAAGTATATTGATTTATACAGTACAGCAAAATAGTTTAAGTTTCACAATATTAATGATGCTTGATGTTTTGTAGTTTATTTTTCAAAAACTAAAATCTATTTCTTCAAACTCAGTACTTTACGATATTGGAAACTTAATTGTCTGAACATGAATCAGCGCCCCAGGCCCGGGCTCCAGTAACACAATCTCAGCTGGTGAGATAAATGGTGTGGAACAGATGAGGGTCTCCTACCAATAATGATATCGTCCCGATATTCTTCATTTTTATAGGTCTTTTTGAACCTACTGTACCTAGTAATAGCTATGTTGTAGTTATTTTTTGTGGAAAGAAAAACTATTTACACAGGAATTTTAAGATGGTCTCTTTTGTATAAATTAATAAGATAGCTTATTAACACCTATTATTATTATTTTATATGTTGGATGTGTTAGATGAGTAAGAAAGATTTTCTTCTTCAGATTTAAGGATTTTATCAACATAGTAGCTTAAGAGCAACGCGATGGCGTGGTAAGTCAAAGACTGCTGAAACTGGACCTAAACGACTCCTGTCAGATCATGAGCGGTCACCTCTGGGTAGCCTGGGTGACTCACGCTGCTACGGTACCTAGCTGACTTTGGTTAAAACGGCTTTTAGTTATAATGGGCCCTAGGCCCATGTAATGGGCGGTTGAAGATTTTTGGTTAAAAAAATTAAAAGGGAAATTCATATTAATATTATGAATTAACTAAGACATTAACAATAACTAAACTTATGGCAAGGTAAAGGGTAATTGGTAATACAGTATACAGGCTATTTAAAAAATATAGATAGTTAGCACACCCACAGTGCCGAAATGTTAGTAAGTAACATAGAACAAACATATATGAAAAGTTTGACAGAACTATAACTCAATGAAATGTAAGCTCATTTTGTTTTATTGGTATATATCGGTTCTCGATGCACCATAATGATAAACAAGTCTTTTACCACTTAGTTTTTAAAGTAATTTTATCAAAGTCTTCACAGATGAGGTATTTTTCTTGGTTTTTTACTTCTTTTTCATATACTTTCTGTTTCTATATACTTAGCATACAATTTTACAACTGGTTTTTGGCAGTAAGTTTAGCAACTATCTTAATCCTGATACGATATTCAAAATTTCTTGTCCTTTATATGTTTCTAATTGTCACATTATCAATTTTATACAAAAAAATAAAAATAACTAGAGCATGATATTTAATTATTCTTAAAGTCCTAATTTATTTAACTATGATAATTATTTTAAAGTAGTATAACGCCAACTAAAAATGGAAAACTGGATAAAATATTAACGATCAAATTTATATTAGAAAAGAAAAATATGAATCTACCATGGTGGAAACGATATCACAATGTATATAACTTACTATTGGAAATTTTAAAACAAACTTAGAACTCTAGGGCTAAAATGTACCAGGTGACCAGCCCAAGTTTTCTTGTAGTTAACTTTTTTATTTAATGTTTGACTCTAAACTTCATTGAGATGGATACAATTTTTTATGCTGATTTTATCTTAGTATTTTAATTTTGGAAATTCAACGTTATTTTCCATTATGACAACAGAACGTTGCTTGTTTTTTATGGAACGCCCTATATTTTTTATGCATTTAGATGAAATACGTGATACAAACGTTTTGGTTCATGGTATTTATCTATTAAACCAAACCAGCCTATAACATTTAGAAAATGTAATATCCCTATCTTTAAGAATACATAATATGGCCTTTTAATAATATGGTCGAAAGTATGTCTGACAACAAATTTATTGTGGAGGACCTCATTTAATTTTTTACGGTGATTTTGGGTATATTTTTCAGTTTTCTAAGTTTCTCCGCCATTTTTTCAATATGGTGGACAACATTGTTTTCTCTCATGTAACAATCTGTACTTTATTATGATTTTAGATCGAACTTGTGTTTTTAAAAGCGTTTATTCATACAAATTTTTTTCCTTGGACCTAGCCAATCTAGAGAATTTTAAGCTTCGATTCCACTATAAAATGTTACCGATAAAGTTACATTACCGTTGTTGCACTGGAGTGACTTTCGACCACCTGATTATTTAAGTTTCAACGAAATTAAACTTTAAAAATGCTCCAGAGCCTGATTGGTTAGGTTTAAGAAAATCATTCATTAATGAAAACGATTTAATTACGTGTTCTACCTGAATTCTTAATAAAATACTGAGTGTTCCAGAGTGTTAAGTAAAAACAAAATGTTGTCCGCCATGTTGGATAAATATTGCCAACTGTAGAAAATTAAAATAATTAACCAAAAGAAGTGTGAAAAATCAATTAAGTCTTGGCAATTGAAATAACTGCCTCAATTCCAATATATTTTACTTTGAACTTCACAACTAACCCCGCATTATGAAAATTATAAAATAAGCTCTCAAAAATATATTTTTAACTATATTAGACATAGATTTTCAGTTTACTGAACATGTGATCTATAAGAGTGATTTACTGGAAATAAAATCCAACAACTCACAAATTACAATAAATAGTTTGATTACACTGATCATTATTACTACAAAAACTTTATACTTTATGAAACTACTGATACTATATAAAAATGCTATCTTGACCTACCACGAATTTTAATAATGATACATATTTTTTAGTTTAATCTAATTGATCTAATTGTAAGTTAATTGCTAAGTAACTGGATTGAAAATTATTTTTTTCATGTTTTTATTTGCTACAAATCTTATGTTTATATTTTATCATGACAATAGACATTTTTGGAAGTATACCGTAAACAGCGTATTATTTAGCGGTAGTAAAAGGTTTAAAAACCTGAATCACCCAAGTGGTCCGAGGTTTGGGGTAGAAACTAGCACCATTTTTAGTTTTAAAAACCCATTATAAAGATGAAGGTACCCATTTCTATGTTCATTTCGTATAAGTTGTTCAGACGCTAACAACTCGACTTTAAATTAAAATCTATATATTAATACTCCATATCTAATACTTACCATTTAGTATTCGTTTAGCTGTTACATTTTTACGATAGCTTGATCTATAAAACTTCTCTTGTCTTGTTTCATAGAAAGACTAAGAAGTTCTGAAAAAGATAAATGATTATGGAGAGTGTCAAGAATACACTTGGACCTGTTGAGCGACATGAAGTCTCCCTGACGGAATTATTAATGGTGACGCTATCTGCCGGTGAACCTCAACTTTATAAGGTTTATCAGTGTTCATCTGAAGTGAAAACTATTCTGTATTCAGGGCTGTGTTGCTTTTGTTTAGTTTAATATTATATCAATCACAGAAAAGTTTCGATTTTTAATAGCAGCATAACTAGATTAAATAGTGTTATTTTTAAATTTAATTTAATATGTCTAAACAGTAGTAAATAATTAAAGAGCTAGTAAACTATGGAAGTACTAGAAGAATCGTGTATTAGAAGTAATACATGATTTCAAACAGTTAGCTGTGTGAAGTAACATCTTCTCCAAAATTATTTTTCTGCACCTTAATTTGAATCCAAGGCATAAAACTTTTGATATAAGTTTAGGAAAATTATTTCCTTACATTCCTCCTCAATCATTCATCATACATGATTCCTTACAATTCTGTAGACATTCCGTACTTTGACTGTTTAATGCATAGCATTCTATTTTATTCCGGTCTAAAGAACATGCCAGCCTTAGACCTGCGTGGAATAGGTTAGATAAAGGATGTGTCTAAAGGGAATGCATCAAAACAGCTGTTCTTATAACCATATGAGAGCACTTCCTTTAAACCAGTGTTCCACAAATCTGCTAACATCCCCAGAGCTTAAACATATCCATGTCAAAATTCCACATTTTGAGACATCTATTTCACCTCCTTAGCACTCTAGACTTGGCTATCTCTCATTAAACTTTTACAACTTGGGGTAAAAGGGTGTCGGTAAGAAATTTGATGACTATTTTTGAATCGGTAGATATGTAGAATGTCATTTAATAATAATAAAAAAATGTAATAGTTTAATTAAAGTATGTATTATTTAGTGTACTTTGAATGGGAGTATGCATCAGTTCACTGATACTATTGTTACTTATTTTTATTTAAGGTAGGCTAAATATTTATTATCTATCTTTAAGTATCTTGTTTTTCAACACAGAGTAATGCAACACGTACTGCTGAAGTTGTCTTTGAGTCTCCGTGATGAGCGGACGTGTTTGGTTTCTTTTGTGTGTAATGGTTAGTGTATGGTTCGTTTGTAAGTTTTTTTGACTGCTTTAAACTTTTATGTTTTCAGCTTTATACCGGTTTGGTCCGGATTATATGTTAATTAATTGTGCTATGTTTTAGATATTAGTCCACCTGAGGACGGGATCAGATTCCAGATCCCGAAACGTCGTGAAACTTTGTTTTACATAATATCGTGATGGAAAATGTCCGCAATAAGAATCTAAATAATACGTACTGATAGTTAGTATTAGTACACTTAGCACAGTTAGCAGTAGGACTACCAGTTTCAAAATAAATGTCCAAATTATTATGTAGAACGGTGTAGTTCCAGCCGCCGCCGCTGCGAGCGTGCTAAGCCTCGTTATCTCCCGGCTCGGCGGAACGTGCCTTGTCTAATTTATCACTGTTTTTCTTCTTGATCACGTCCTTTACTTCTACTAAAATGACCTTAGTCGGCGCGCCTTAAACGCCCTATAATTTAACTTCATGGATTCTCTTGCACGATAGTTTTAGTTCATTATACAATTTTAAAAAAGTGTCCTTGAACCTTCTATGAAACTAGTCAGATATTATTCCTAGACCATAGACCAGAATATCATATAAAAAATTGATAGTTGAAATACTCACAAATACCCACAAATACCCACAAATCCACATTTCTTTAAGTTAGCAAATCTTAATTTAACAACGACCCATTATAATAAAATGAAATTTAGTATGTAGTTTTCACTCATATCACCTAAAGCTCAGTTACAGAAAAAAATATTTTTTTTAATTATAATTTTTAGCTGCCCAAAAAGCTTTTAAATAGCCGCTATTTTGAAAATGATAATTTAAAAAAAGTTGATAGGTGAAAAAACAAAATTGTGGCTATTTGAGTAAATTTTCGAATTTCGAATATGATATTTTGGCTTGTTGGTTCAGAAAACATGTTTGAAAAGGTTGGTAGAATGTCCAGAAACACCCTGTATAGTTGACTACTAAGTTTTGAGATTTAAGAACGAAATGGACATTAATTAGGAAAGCTTAGAACAAACCTTTATAAAAGGTTTGTTCATTGGATTTTTCGCCATGTTTTCAAATAAGTTTGACTTTTATCAATGCAAGTTTAATTCCTATAGCCCGTAATAATGTATTTTAGATATTCATAAATATCGACGATAATCTCTCCCATAACAAGATCCCACTCTCACCGAGAAGGGATTATAAGAGTTAATATTTTCCTCAGACTACTATGCAAAGTCATACTTAACTCCTTAGAATATCTTATTAAAGTACTTTTTCATCTCACGGGACAGTGAAACCTTTAGTACCAAGGGAGGAAAAGTAATCCCATAAGAACAACAAAGGAAGGATCCGTAAACACTCCGTACACCAATATAGCGACTTACAGTTGTGGTGGTACCACTGTCTATTGAGTCCATAGTGTTTCTTGAGCTTCAGACATTTTTGTTTACATTTTTCCAAATGAAATTGACATTAACAGTGACGACCCAATTTTAGTGAAGAAGTAAGAAATGTCAGAAAACCAGTTAAGTATCGTGTTTCTTTAAATGTTATTAAAAAACAAAATAAAAAATAACATTAAGCTTATAGAGATTAAAATTATTGCCAGTAAATTGAGAAGTCGGAGTCAAGACGCGAGGTCTGTTTTCACTGCGCATGAGTGTACATCGGAACCACAAGCTGGAGAAGCATAAGTTCATTAGGAATGCGGGAGCACCTGGGACCTTCACTTTACACTACTATAGAACCTCCTTTTAGTCGCTGACATGGTGTAACTAAACTTTACCTGGTCAGTCTACAAGTAAAAAATATAAAAGGTTGTTGGGTGTTCAGATAGTTGCAGTGAATTATTAGTAATAGTCAATAATTGATTTGGAAGTTGTAGACCCTTATTAGATGAGGCGGCCTAGCCAATTTAAATAAAATAATTCAAAACTGAAAACTTGCATGTTGAAATTAGCCAATAAATTATAGTTGCAGTCCTGCCAACTAATTAAAATTTGATGAAAAATATACTTTCATCACCTTGTGTTGGAAATATTCACACTTCATTAGTATTCAATTATGTTTGCTTGATTAATACATCGGCTATGTTCAATTTTGTTTCGGAATTTCTTAGCATTTTTTACAAATAATATTATATTTTGTGAATAAGAGATACAGATTGATTTAGTTTAGAATTTAAATAATACGAATTAATGGTAAAGAAAATGCATATTTAATCAAAATGTTTGAGCTGCTTGAATAAACTTGGCTAAATGATGTACTTATTGTAGCAAAGTCTTGTCTCCAAGCCTCTAAACTCAAGAAACTTCGATGGATTGGACTTGTAAAGCAATTTATAACTTGAAATGCTTTTAAAAGTTTGAGCTCATTTCTGATCGGGTTTTACCAAACGAAGTGCTGTGTTGAACATGTTTAACATTTTTATAATACGCAAATTGTTTATATTGAGTTTTATACTAAAATTAAAATGAAAACAAAACAAGTATACTTTGAAGAGACTACTCTAAGGGTTATAGTTACGAGGATATGTAATTTTTAAATAATTATAACAACAGCTCCATTTATTTAAATACATTACATTTAATTTGATTTTAATAAATGCATTTATTAAAATCTTTTAAAATGTATTAATGTATGTTTTGCCAGGTAAAAGAAAATTAGATGAGCTATTGGGACGTAATAGGTTTTAAGTATTTACATAAATTCATATCGTATAACTAAAAAGTTAAATCACCTCCCTGTTCGTACTAAAAATACTGATTATGCTATCAGAAATGATTTTATAAATGTCGTTTTGTAAATCTTGCTCAATATTTTTCAAAAATGAAAACCTTTATGCCAAATAGTAAAATGTGCAACTTTATATCGAAAATTCGTTTATGAGACGTCGTTGGATAACGTTTTGGCAAAACTATTTCTGAGTAACATTCGGAATGCACAAAAATAAATCTTTTTGTTTCGTTTGAAGTTGTACCACTGGGGAAGACGTGGTGGGATCAATGTCGGCGCCGCTAGCAGGACGGGGTGGGTCTAGAGTAATGAAAGTTGCACAAAACGCTCTCCTCAGACAATGGTTAGAGTGAGAGATCTTTGCACCTCTGTGACTTCTACTGTAGTTCTCTCTTACTTTGCCTTCTGCAAAGATCTTTTGGATTAGAAAAAAACGCTCTACCAACGCTTGTTTCGAACTCGCCCTGACACCTACCACTGCCTTTTATAACACTTTGATTCTATAAATAAATTTTAGGTTGGAAAATAATTCAGAAACCTTAGAACATCATAACAATATTATAAGAGTCTGTAAATTATGTAAATTCTAAGTAATGTTTTGGGGAACATAGGAAATTATTAAAATACTCGGATATCATCGAGAAGGTGCGAAGTGGAAGATTTATATAGCCAGGACACATTTTAAGACAATATTAGACAACATACTGGAGTAGAAGACTCCATGGACCCCTTGGTACCAAGTAAAAACACTAAGGGGACATTGGGAGGCCAAATAGTATTTTTTGGTACCTGTAGCCAAAGCAGTAAGCTAGTTAGTAATTAATTAGTGTTCAATTATTATATAAGTAAATGATTATGTTTTGAAATAATTTTTCTAAGCTAACTTGAAGTTGCGTATAAATGTATGTATTTACTTCAGTAAATACAAACATTTATACGCATCTAACCAATGCCCCACAGTGAACTGTGGGGCATTGGTTAGATCATGAATATGTTTTCAGGGAACGTTTTCTGTTCATCTAAACAGCTGTTCTTATAACAAACAATTCAATACAATAGCTCTGGTAGTTTCAATGGAAACCGGATCCAAACACGTCCGCTGCACTTTTTGCGCTACACAAATCTGCCTACACCCCCCATAGCATATGGGGCTGTAACATATTGGACTGTTTGGTATATTTGTGATGTTTAAATCATAGGATGTATAGATGGGTTGAATTTATAAAGCTGCTTTATAGATTCTTAATTCTTTATGAATATACTTTTAAATGAATAATCATTTTAAAAGTATTAATTACGAATATTCACAAAAAAACGTAGACTTCATCTGAAGTCTTTTAAACTAAACATACACCTATTAAACCTTAAAGAGCTTAAGCCCTCGTATTTTTAGCGGCAAACAGTTATCTTTTCATAGATATCCAATTAACAGTTTTATTAAATCCGTCTGTCCTACGTTGCACTCATTCATAAGGTAAATTTCAGCATACGCTGTGATTGATTGGTTGGCTCACTGTGTGAATCTATTTTTTACTTCATTTTAGAACTCTAGCAGAATTATTCCCCTTTTTAGTAAGCATTTATAATCTATGATAAATAATTTATTTGGGTTGTGTCGTATTCAATCAATGATTGCATGGTGTTTCACTTTGAGTGTTAATATCCCACGTATTTTGGCAGTTTTCATTTTTTAATTTGGAGATAAAGCATGAAATATGTCTTTAGAACATATATGAGAAGGAAACACCTAACTTCTGAATAACACACAACTATTATGATAACAAATAAACCAATATCCCAATGGTCTTGATGCGGTTGTATAATCACCTTCCATTGACCGCATCGATTATACTAATGAGCTATAGACCATACATTTATGCAGGTCCGTCCTCTCGTTTATGGATAAAATACTAATGGGTATCCATATACTTATTGAGTGAGTGGTGCAGAATCTTAATTAAAAGAATAACATTGTGTCATTCAAACAAAATTTCAAATATGTTTTTTTCTGTTTATTTCCAATCATTTTAGAAAAACGAGAGTTGACCGGAGAATTGTTGAATGATTAGATGCTGTCTTTGTTTATAAATTCAGCCCATCTACACACCTAGCCATTTAAATGTCACAAATATACCGAACAATACAATATGTCAATGATACAGCATCGTATATGAGGT
This sequence comes from Nephotettix cincticeps, assembly GCA_023375725.1. NCBI lineage: Eukaryota > Metazoa > Arthropoda > Insecta > Hemiptera > Cicadellidae > Nephotettix > Nephotettix cincticeps. The sequence goes on from CM041789.1 coordinate 62,552,418, forward strand.
AGGTTACAGTGTTTAACAATCCTTGTTAATTTTTGACATGGATATGTCTAAGCTAGGGGGTGTAGGCAGATTTGTGTAACACAAAAAGTGCAGCGGAAGTGTTTGTAGCGGGGGTATTTTAGAAATTATTTGAAGTATAAAACAATGCGTAATTTAAGTTAATGAAGGGTATTAAATTGTTGATAATAATTCATTCTGTCAAAGGTGTGACACGATTTGAATGTCTGTCAATTAAATTCAAAAGGGTACAAAAATAATACGCAATTATTAAAAAGTAAATTTAATTAACAATGTTTAATCTCTCTTTACAATAATAGGATGGGTCTTAAATAAACTATAGGTACATATATCACTCTCCGAAACACGGACTCGCAACTTTATGAGGAAGGTATTTATAAAAAGTAATACTTAATAAAATGTCTTTAAACTTTGATGACTCCGTACGCCTCGAGTGTAGAGAGGGTAACGTATAACAGCCACAGGCTGAACATGAACATGCTGGTGATGTATTTGATTGGTTGGGGACCACCCAGCTCGCCGCCCACGTACTTGCTGCGGCGCAGGAGCAGGACAGCGATGGCGAACAGAGCCTCTGTGCAGAACAGCATCACCGAGAACCCCAGGCTGAAACATACAACACACCGAGTCATAGACTGAACATGAACATGCTGGTGACGTATATTATTGGTTGGGGACCACCCAGCTCGCCGCCCACGTACTTGCTGCGGCGCAGGAGCAGGACAGCGATGGCGAACAGAGCCTCTGTGCAGAACAGCATCACCGAGAACCCCAGACTGAAACATACAACACACCGAGTCATAGACTGAACATGAACATGCTGGTGATGTATTTGATTGGTTGGGGACCACCCAGCTCGCCGCCCACGTACTTGCTGCGGCGCAGGAGCAGGACAGCGATGGCGAACAGAGCCTCTGTGCAGAACAGCATCACCGAGAACCCCAGACTGAAACATACAACACACCGAGTCATAGACTGAACATGAACATGCTGGTGATGTATTTTATTGGTTGGGGACCACCCAGCTCGCCGCCCACGTACTTGCTGCGGCGCAGGAGCAGGACAGCGATGGCGAACAGAGCCTCTGTGCAGAACAGCATCACCGAGAACCCCAGACTGAAACATGCAACACACCGTGTCATAGACTGAACATGAACATGCTGGTGACGTATATTATTGGTTGGGGACCACCCAGCTCGCCGCCCACGTACTTGCTGCGGCGCAGGAGCAGGACAGCGATGGCGAACAGAGCCTCTGTGCAGAACAGCATCACCGAGAACCCCAGGACTGAAACATACAACACACCGAGTCATGACTGAACATGAACATGCTGGTGACGTATATTATTGGTTGGGGACCACCCAGCTCGCCGCCCACGTACTTGCTGCGGCGCAGGAGCAGGACAGCGATGGCGAACAGAGCCTCTGTGCAGAACAGCATCACCGAGAACCCCAGACTGAAACATGCAACACACCGTTTCATGGACTGAACATGAACATGCTGGTGACGTATATTATTGGTTGGGGACCACCCAGCTCGCCGCCCACGTACTTGCTGCGGCGCAGGAGCAGGACAGCGATGGCGAACAGAGCCTCTGTGCAGAACAGCATCACCGAGAACCCCAGGCTGAAACATACAACACACCGAGTCATAGACTGAACATGATCATGCTGGTGATGTATTTTATTGGTTGGGGACCACCCAGCTCGCCGCCCACGTACTTGCTGCGGCGCAGGAGCAGGACAGCGATGGCGAACAGAGCCTCTGTGCAGAACAGCATCACCGAGAACCCCAGGCTGAAACATACAACACACCGAGTCATAGACTGAACATGATCATGCTGGTGATGTATTTTATTGGTTGGGGACCACCCAGCTCGCCGCCCACGTACTTGCTGCGGCGCAGGAGCAGGACAGCGATGGCGAACAGAGCCTCTGTGCAGAACAGCATCACCGAGAACCCCAGACTGAAACATGCAACACACCGTTTCATAGACTGAACATGAACATGCTGGTGACGTATATTATTGGTTGGGGACCACCCAGCTCGCCGCCCACGTACTTGCTGCGGCGCAGGAGCAGGACAGCGATGGCGAACAGAGCCTCTGTGCAGAACAGCATCACCGAGAACCCCAGGCTGAAACATACAACACACCGAGTCATAGACTGAACATGATCATGCTGGTGATGTATTTTATTGGTTGGGGACCACCCAGCTCGCCGCCCACGTACTTGCTGCGGCGCAGGAGCAGGACAGCGATGGCGAACAGAGCCTCTGTGCAGAACAGCATCACCGAGAACCCCAGACTGAAACATGCAACACACCGTTTCATGGACTGAACATGAACATGCTGGTGATGTATTTTATTGGTTGGGGATCACCCAGCTCGCCGCCCACGTACTTGCTGCGGCGCAGGAGCAGGACAGCGATGGCGAACAGAGCCTCTGTGCAGAGAATTTTGTATGAAACTTGATTTAACTTTCCACCAAGAACATCGGTTTAGGTGAAATATACAATAATCAAAACAGACTCTTGCTATTTTTGTGTGAAACTCTTGTTGTTACACATTTAAATACCGTATGGCGGTAGTAGATAGGTTAATGAAAAGGATAAAAAACACGTGTTTTGTTAATCCCATTATAACACCTGTGAATCTCTCACTGCGTTATCACATAGAAATTTAGCTGTAGCAATACTAGACCTGGATCAACAATACAGATGCCTTAATATGAAAAGATTGGTTTTGTTGTTTCAAAATTCAAATTCGAGAAATGAACCAGAAAGTCACAGCCAACTGATCGCAATTCATTGAACAGTTAAAAATATAGTTGGTTGAAACATCGGGAGCACATTCCTTATTTCGTTCCCATGAAGATTTTTTACATAATATAAGTTATGAATAAATAAATAGATAAGATTTTACTGTCGTTAGGCTTACAAAAACCAATAGACAGACCAATACCATAAACTTGGTACCAAATTTGGTTATTTTGTTGAGTGCCGTGATTGATAATGAGTGTCATTAACTAATTAATTATGAATATCCCAAACGCTTGTAGAACCGGTGGCTTATGAAACCTCAGTTTTACCACAATTTAAGCTATTCATCGTCGCACATTATGCACTATTGCACTAATAAAATTATTCGTTTTGCAATAATATTAGGACGGAGCGATAACTAATTTAGCTTCAAGGGTCGACTACCGCTGCCTCTGCGTAAACTAATTTTCAGGATCGACTATACGGAATAGCTATATCTCTTATAATGAAGAACCTAGAACCAGCTGCGCAAGAGTGTACCCAAACATAATTACTTAGTATGAAAATTAAAATATAAATATCATAAAGTTTGAGATCAGACATTTTTAGCCTTTTCTATATAAACACAAACGGCATTCGGCATTTTTACATGGGAGTCATAAAAAGCTCTCCGAACCTCTTACAAAGCTATTTTATCCTAACCTGTATAGAAATAGATTAGGGTAGGTGAGGTTAGGTTAGGTTAGGTTAGGATAGGTCAGGTTAGGTGAGGTATTTTGAAATACATCGTTCGAAACACTTTGCCAGGATAGATACTCACTTGCCCGGGGGCACGACGAACACGGAGCCGTGGTAGGCGTGGTAGATGGCGGCTATGGACCAGGCGACTCCGATGCCCAGGAACACGTTCACGGCGTTGCTGCCCGTCACGTTGCCCACGGAGTTGTCCGCGGTCGCGTCCTGGATGGCGGCCACCTTACTTGCGAACGTGTCTGCAACACGGTCACAGTAACAGTTAGAAACTATAGACGTCATACACCACTCACAGTGCAACTGAACATCATTTATACCCCATATGAATAACATTAGGGAAATTATGTGCGACACTTAAAGTTTTGAATGTTTATAATTTTATTCGGTTGGTAACATACTTCATCTGTCAAGTTCATTGCTGGCAATGGTGCGTTTATGATATTCAGAATTCTATTGCAGACATTTTTCATTGCAATTAGATGCACGCTGGTGCAGGGGTAGAGCGCAGGAACGTAGTGTCCAAGGTCCCAAGTTCAAATCCCGACATTCACCAAAAACTTTTCACTAAGTGACTATGTTACAAATCACTAAACATAGTCTTAAGTAATACATAAAACGGTTCTGGACGAGGGCTAACACAATTTTAGGATAAGACGGTGGGACAGTAAAATAAAATTCCACAAAGTTTCGGGGTCTTTCTTTTTAGTCTCCAGCCATGACTGAGATCGCGTTAAAAGTAGGCCTACAGACAGAACAGTCTTTGACGTATTCATTTTTTTGTGTTAATGTGTGTGTTGTAATTTATGATTCCTTAACAGATAGAACGTCCCTGCATCATCACTTGAAAATGCCGTCTAGACGAAACATGCAGTGAACTGTGATTGACATAAGTATTTATTATATAGGTCATAACACACAGTTAGGAATTAAAACAATGGATTTTAATCCTGTTCACATGTGAGATAGGGAAACTTGTGAGATAGGGATGACGCGACTAATACATAATCTTATAGACTTAATCGGTCACATTCCAAATTCTGAAACGTCGTGAAACTTTTTTTGTATTTATACATCAGAGAATTTTTTTGTCGTAGAGTAAAAAAGTGTTAACAAACAACTTTTGTGGTGTTAACCACGAAATTAAGTACGATTAAAGTATGGTAAGTATGATTAACTTATCGTACTTTGTTTACAAATTTACAAATATTTGAATGATTTGTACTATGGTCTAGTATCGAATGTACCACAGTTTGGCAATGAAATGGCCAAAGGGTTCCAAAAACATGTTTGAGATGTGTTACAAAATAACAATCACAGCTTAGTTACTCACCCCCAGTTATAAATTTTCTGTTTTGAATTCATAATTCCAGAGGCACCGGGTATGGTCATTAAGCGATATAGAACCTCTTCGTTTTGCTTGCAATAAAATTGTTCGGTTGAATGAATATTTGCATCACTATTTCCCTTATCTCGCAATAAACCATTACAATGATGGTTACAACGTTGTTTTGTTTTGATTTATCGATGCCCGTTTTACCTCCGAATGCAGTTTATTTTCATTTCGGATACACTGATTTAATTTTATGTTAGTTAAAAGCATTGGTTTGAGGAATAGTTAATAAAAACAAGCGAGTTACATATTACATTTGGCAGTGAATTAACATTATATACAAATGATTGCTAAAATAGCGTTTGCGTATTTTTTCTTTCACTATTTTTTTAGGGTATCTGCTAGCGTAACAGTTAGCGTCTTGGACTTCAGTGTAAGAGGTGATGGGTTTGATCCCCGGTATGGCCACAAAATTTAGATTAAAATCCGTAAAAAATAGTATACTTCAAGGCTGCATAGCTTAAGCTGAGCCTGACATTGGAAAACAGAATAAAAAAACAGCTCGTAAATATAAAACCTTTAGATGTGGGTTATTAGTAGAAATATTAGCGAAGAAACTGTTGTTAAATTTAAGAAAGGTTTATACAATTTAACATAATTAAAATTTTTAAGTCATTATGAAAGGAAAATAGTTCCCCTTACAATATATTATACATATATGAGGAATATCAGTCATGACCAAAGATTATATAGTTCAGCTAGATTACGGTGATAATATAATCTTATACATTTAAGATTACAGTGATAATCTAATTGGTTCACAATTCGAGTATAATTAATTTTAAAATACTATAAAACCAGACCAGGCCGGATAGTTCTTTTCATAGTTTTCATTTGCGGATTTATAGTTTTTTAGTGTAATATTGGGTATTTGACTATGAGAACTCGATTGGAGCCCAAGGCTGGGAAAAATCTGGGCTTTGTCCTACAGCCCTTGTATCTACAGTTAACTAAAACTGCTGATTCAGGTTGTCTTTATTTTTATTGTAAAATTTATTGACAATAATTATTTTATATTTTGGTTAGTTTGAAAGTAGCGTTTCAAATAATAGCTATAGCCTTTTGAAGATTAAATTTAGCTTTATTTATTAAAAAAAAATATTTTAGTGTTAAAAGTGTTCAAGAATAAAAATCAAACGCGGTAGATCTCGAAAAAAAAATTATATTCAAAATATGTAAGAGACCTGAGCTATAGACAGCCCTAAGGAAATAAATACTGGCTATCAGTTTTCCATAGGTCTAACATTCACAATGACCATACACAAGAGCCAAGGACAAACACTTAAATTTGTCAATGTGATCGCCGTAGTGATCATGCATGGTGTGCGCTAAGTGACCTACTCAAGGGCTAAGAACCGAAACATCCGAAAGTGGTTTTACCGCCAACAAATCTCACTCACACCCGGAAGGAAGAATGGAAAGAATTAACTTGAAAATTGTGGAAGAGTATTGTAAACAATAAATATAATGCTCCTAAAATGACATCATAAAACATTTTGATTGACATGAAAGTTAAAACGTAAACCATCTATTTAAGAAGGTTTATTAACACATTTTCGTTTATACTATATAAACTTTATTTACATTTAGTACATAATAAATGTTTTTTTTTTATTTAGCTAACTAACTTTTCTTATAACAGGTTTATTCCATCCGAATCTCTCGCCTCGGTAGTATGTGATTAAAATAGTGAGCTTTTCGTTCCAAAAACTTGCCAATACTTAAAAATGTTCATTTTGATTAAAATACCGTAAGCGATTCGAAATGATAAACACTAAACATAATTAAATTAGTACGTTAAAGTATCTGTTCTGAATATTGAGCAGTAGTGATTTGTTAGACAGCAGCCAAAGCAATTTGCGGAAGAAGGGAATTGATGTTAGTATTTTACCGCACATCTATATAAGACTGTTAGGTCTTATCTATAATATTATAATATATATAAAGCGGTTAGGAAGAAGCTGGTTATTGAAATTCACTTGTTAAAAATTATTATTATGACATACTATAAATGTTACCGTCAATATGTTCTAGTGACAGTCTATGTTTATGTAACACGACAGTATAGTTGCGATTTGTGCTGGTCAATTATAAAATTATCATAAAGCATAATAAGATCGGAATATAACATACCGATTGTTTAGTAAACGAATAAATTAGCATTGTATTTGGCATTCAAGGTACATTTTTAATCGTCACAGACATTGTAAAATTTAATTACCGAGATGTCGAAAATTTTCTATGTTTCAATGTTTCATTATATTTTCTATTCTATGTTTTACTATGTATTCTATGTTGACAAATCCATGGTGTCCTCTGACCGCGTGAACTATGACGTCACTGAAAATATGACGTCACACACTGAATGACGTCACCGTTTCAAATTTAGGTCGCTCAAATTGCCAACCCCCAGAGCTAAGAGATATCCATGTCAAAATATGTAATTGAGAGCCGCAAACGAGTTTTGTCGATAAGCTACATAAATCTTACTAGTGATTTATTACGTTCTGAGTGTAATGGAAATATCGTTACATTTTATTAAGACCAAAAATAGGAGCTGCAATTCTATTTAGAAATAAATATAAACTTTTCTATATGTTTTATTTGGCATAATGGTGTTTTCTAACATAACTAAATCACAACTAGTATGAATGAATTTTAGGATAAATACTTTGTAGCCACAGGCCGTAGGAATTCTTGTTTTAGACGTGTGTATGATTACGATAAAATTATTTTTTACAGTAGCACTTGTTAAAAGACCATCAGAAAAAGCTAAAAACTATGTAACATACTGCATGAAACTTAGTTAATAAGCATTTGCGTAGATGTTGTTCCAAGCCACTTTAAGTCGCACAGCGATAAGTTGCAGCTTTTGTTCCAAAAGCTTAGGGTCAGTCAGTTTTTAGTAGAGGTTACTCAGAAGGACAAGCACAGATGATTCCACATGACAGCTCACGTACCTGGGAGGCTGGTACCCATAGCTACCAGGCATATTGCGGTGACAGCGTCCTTGATACCCACGGAACAGCCCAAGTGGGAGGAGACGTCACCGATGATGGCCGTCAGGAGGCCGATGAAGGTGATAGACGACCAGAAGCACAACCAGCCGCCGAGCCACTCTAAAACACACTCGCAGGTCAGCAAATTTACACATAGAATGCATAGTCTTCTTATTTACACTTTATACTTTTGATGTAAATGGCAACTGACCCAGGGGTTTGGACCGTTCCCCATCAAAACGTTAAAAATGCCACTGGCGTAGAAATACACAAAATAAAAAAGTAAGTATTTTAAACCAAGTATGAATGAGAAATGAATGTAGGAAATTGGTGTGGCGCGATATTGTAGTCTTTTTACTGACTAAGTTTGATATGTTACTTAAAACGATCAATTGTGTATCTAAGGGACCTAAAGTTTAAAGTAGTTTAGTTTAAAGAGTCCAATCCACTGCCTTTGAATTACGAACAGGTATGAGAATGGTATTTGTAGTTTAACGTGGTATTCTACTACAAGTATTTAAAGAACTTACACACTGACACATTAACATACGATTGGGATCGTGAAGTGTCCTTAGAGTGAGTGAAGTGTACTTAGAGGTCACTATGGTTGGATGGTTGGCGGATGTTGTGTTCTCTTGTGTGGAATAACGTCCGTACTGAATACTACGTTAATCCTCAAAGACCGTCCTCGTAATTAAACCAGTTAATAGTTCAGAGGCAGTGGTTTGGACTCTACGTTAAACTTTAGGTCCCTTAGTTGCAATCGGCTGTTAGGCTATTAATTAACAACCCTGTCTAAGGAACATGACAGCCTTAGTCAGTAACAAGACTACAAGATCGTGCCACAATCATCCCACACTAAATCTTCATTCAAATTTGGCTTAAAATACCTACCTTACGGTAGGGTTGCCACTTCAATAAATCTAATCTCACTCATACTCCTCAAGGTAACTCAAGGGTAACACACTGGCCTTGTAAGTCAAAGGTTGTTGGATCGAAACTTGCTAGCTTATGTGACCTACCCCGATACGGTATCTTGCTGTCTTTAATTCAACCACACAGGCCTTAGGTAGTTGGTAAATTATGTGCAGTTGGTTGTAGTTTATCAAATATACATACATCTCCTACCTTTTTACTAAATTACAGCCCAAGAAACCATATTATTATGCAGAGAGCTTATTATATAAATAAAAATATTGATTTTTAAACTAATATGTTTGACAGTATTTTGAATTTGAGAAAAAATATATAACGACTTGATGTGGGCGTCTCACGTAACATCAGGGGTTTAAAGAATTTAAATAAGGTTGGTCCAATTACCAGAACGACCTCCCTCACAAACAATGGTAATGGTAAGTGGCAGGCGTCTGATTCTTCAATCAATTATCTCGCAAAACCCAAAGTCTAAAATTAGTTACTTGCTATATAATACCTAATACCTGATATAATTTAATTTAGGAGTTGCTAATGCTCAGGAAATATTTAATATTTCAAAGCTAATACTGTCTTGGCAAATTCATTCATCCAAGGAGTTATGATATTTTTTGTATTTGTATTAGGCCTCAAAAATATTGGAACACTTATTCTGTATAAGAAATAGCGTGGTTTAACCATACACCAGAGGTTCTAGGTGGCTTTACCATCAACAAATCCTACTCACACCCGCAAAGAAGTATGAAAAGAAGTTTTAAATTATAAATCAAATACTTCCTAAACTCGGTCCTAAAACAAACCGATTGACATAGAAGATGAAATAAAAAACATCATTTATTAAGGCTTATAAATTTTTTCTATGAACCACAGAAAGTTTGTTTTATTTACCTAAATATGTTACCTAAACTTTATCTAAATATATAAACTTACCTAAATTTAGCTTTAACTTAGTATATATGTCTTATTCCATCCAAGCGAAGCTCAGTCTCCTGATACTTATATTTTGTTTGAGACACAATGCATTTTTTTGTCTCTGATCGAATAAATGAGTTTTGAAACCAATTATGCATTAAATAAATCATTAAATCATTTTCAAAGATGGGACGGGTTATCGCTCTGAAATTCCATTAGCATCCATTAAAAGATATAGCCGAAATTTTATGAAACTTGAAAACTATTTAATAATAATGTATTGTATTGGGCCGGTTTTATTTACTTCACAATGTGCATTTGTAACAAAGTTTTCACTGATAGAGTTGGTCCATTTAAAGTTAGTGCAGTAACCTATAGTTCAAACCACTCTATAAATGCAAATATACGGTTCTGAGCAAATTTGTTTTGAGTTTTAAGGAATTGCTTCAAGTAATGTTGAGTAAATTTTAGCTCAGCAAGTGTTAATCAGATGGATATTTGTATTATCTTCAATTGAATTCATTGCTAACTTATATTAAAAATTACGAACATGCATACCTCCTGCATCAAAAATAATTTCTCAACGAATTCTTCATTGCAGTTTGTACAAGGTAATATACACTATGAAATTGTTAAAATAACTTTAGGTATTATATTTAAAACAAAAAAGCTCATAGTTTATAAAATGCTTTAACGTATTAGATGAATTAATACTATTTTCTGGCTATGCTTACATTTTTATCAAAAAATTTCTTAAAAAGGACAAAATTCTCTATATAAATAAAATTGAAAAAAAAATCACACGCCAACATTTACTGGTTAAAGGCAAAAGTCAAAAAACACAAAAAGCGCAGGGTCTACAAACACTTACACACGTTTACCTTAGTAGCTGGAGGTCACCGAAGGTTATTCGTGTTCAGTTATCTGCATTTTTCTATTTAGTTTATAATCAAAAAAGTATTAGATTTACTAAAATATTCATTTTGATTATTCACCTCAAAACACCTGTAAGTAAAGCGAAAAAAGGCGTTTCTGACAACACATATGATTTTAAAATGAGATTATTTGGTAAAAATGGTTGTGTATTTTAGTTGCAGAAGAATAAAAAACAAGTTTGATTATAAGAAGAAGAAACATAATCAATAAAACCAAATAAGGGAAAATAACAATACATACGCATTGAAAATGTTTATATTAAAATTTGTTAACTTTTATAAAATAGTAAGCAATACATGTTGTTTTAAAAAGAATACATACATTCTATGTTGTGTTTGTTATGGCATATTATTAGGCAACATATATGCCACTAGTGTTATTATAACTAAATTATATTGTAATCCTAAATAAGGTATAGCCTTGTGGTTGTGTTGTTTCTACGAGAAAAACTAATATTCTCGTTCATAATATCAATTACATGTAAAGGATTAAGCCTGCTATAAATTCAAATTTAAAGTACAATACCTATTAACATTCAACAATATGGGTTTTAAACATTTATTTACTTAGTTAAATGTCAATAAATTAGGAAAATATATCTTTTAAAGCTTATAAGTAACAGAGTAAAAGATCATAACATACTTACTTCATTCCGCTCCATCCAAAGCTTCGAGTAGTCTTCAAGTGACTGTGAAAAATCAAATAACATCATAATAAAACTATTTCAAAGTATTAAAACTGATTGAGCAAGTCATGTGGAATCTCCGGGCTTAATAGTGAACCGCTTAATAGTGATATATGTAACCGATGAATAATCGAAACTTTACTGAAGCTCATGTTTTGCTGTTTTAAGTGGAACGGCTTTGATACTATTATAAGCACAGCGATGGTCCTCAGTATCATAATAGGGACCTAGCAATCGGTCCACAGAGCAATCAATCCACCGTGTTTTCTACGTTATTCCACCATCCTATCTTTCTTTAAATAGCACCCTAAATATATTGTTACCTACCAATAAAAATAACGTAGGTGGAGTAAATAAACAAAGAGTAATTTGGATCAATTTTGACCAATGGTCATCGATTAACGTGGTGGGAAAAAGCCATAGAGTGAAGGGGAAGGAGACTCCCTCCGACCTACATTTATATATACAGGGTGTTCATTAAAGTCGGGAACAAACTACAAGGAGTGATAGTACTCATCAAAATATACAAAAAATTACTAATAAGCATTTGATTTTTAAAAAATCAAGATTTTTAAAAAATCCTTCGTTTAGCCGCTAACCGCTATTTTGTATTTTTTTACAAAAACGCTTTATATCAAGAACTATTTAAGATACGGAAACCAAAGTTTGCACACATATTTATTGACTAAAGAGAAAAATATTCTCGAAGTATCGTTTAATTTTCTTTTATATTTACAAAATGGCGGTGGTTAAAAACTGTTAATAAAATAACACAAAACCCATTAACTTTACAACATTTTTACAAGATATTGTAATAAAATATTGTAAATTTAGTTTCAAATCGAACGGTACTTTGGTGAACGAAATCCGTCCACGGATAACCATGTAAATGCAGGTTACATTGCAGGGCCCACGCGCCACCGCGGCGCGGCCGTGGCGAAGAAGCCGCTTTGTGCCAGCTGAACTCCACTTCTTAGCCACGGCCGCGCCGCGGTGGCGTACGTGCCCTGTATTCTAACATTAAAAGTGCATTTTGTCGCTTATCCGTGGACAGATTTAGTTTATAAAAAAATTGTTCGATTTGAAATTGAAATTCCAACGTTTTTTATATCAAGTAAAAATTTTATAAAGTTAATGGGTTTGTTGTTGTTTTAATTTAAAATGAAAATATAAAAGAAAATTAAATGATCCTTTGAGAATATTTTTCTCTGTGGCCAAAAAATATGTGTGCAAAGTTTGGTTTCTTTATCTTAAATAGTTCTTGATATATAACGTTTTTTGTAAAAAATACAGAATGGCGGCTTGTGGCTAAACAAAGGAATTTTTCGACAAATGCTTATAGGTAATTTTTTGTTTATTTTGATGAGTACTATCACCCCTCAAAGACCCCTGACTTTAATGAACACCCTGTATCAATCAAACCACTGTACTATCAATAGCCAATCTAACTTAACTCCACAAAGCCCTGCCTGGGGGCGTCCCTCTCACTCTTCCGCCATTAGAAAAATGTGGGGAGACGGTGGACCGAACGCCCTGTGGACTGAATAGGTTGCTAGAGTGTTGAGTGTTGGCGTTGGGTGCTGGGGCGCAGCGCCTGTTGTGGTACCTACCGGGCACGCTGGTACCGAGGGCCACGAACGTGATGGCAGTCACGGCATCCTGGAGGCCCACCGTACAGCCGAAGTGGGAGGCTAGGTCGCCGATAACGGCGGTCAGCACTCCGATCCAAAATATGGAGAACACAAAACACAGATAACCGGAACACATATCTGAGGAACAAGCATCTGGTTAAGCGACACACCTCAAATGGGCACAAATTTGCCGGGTGAAAAAAGTCATGAGTGAAAGTGTTAATAATGTTGATTGATGAAACATTCACAATACACAGGCATTCAATTTCCATTTAAATATTCGTCAAATGGTTATAAAGATCGTTTTTATGAACAATATAATACATTTCTTAATTGTGCTCACCTAAAAAATATCATTTATCCGAAAAAAAGAAACACTTAAATTCGTTTATGAAATAAACACGTGGTAAAAAAGTTTAATGCCGTTATTTATCAGTGTTCTCTTACTCGAGTGAGTATGTTTTTACTTTAAGATCATAAAGTGTGCACTTTCTGACTACCTAAAACGAAATTGTTGATAAACGTCCATTGCTGCTAGTTCTGGACATATAAAGTAAATCTATAATTTTCAAATGTCTACATTTATCTAACTTATACATTTATTTTAGTCCAAGATGGGAATATGACACACAGTAAGTGGTAAAGATAACGTTTTACGAAATATTTGATCTGATTCTTTTAAATTTGTCCCATATGAGCAATTGTGCAATTTAGCTACAAAAACTGAAAACCACACAGAAACGTAGCTGTGATTGCAAAACCACGGAGACAACGCACGGGCGCGCACACACATATACACGCACACGCACTCACCTGCTGGCGGAACAAATGCGAACAGAATCTTCCAGAAGAGTGTGAGGAAATGTATGAAGTATCCTCCACAGCTCGTAGCCTCTGGAGAGGCATCCTCCTCTCCCTCGCCGGCTTCTGAATATCAAATAAGAAACTCGGTAAAACGTGAAGAATATTAATAAACATGTTTATGTAATATTCACTGGGACGGTGGCGACGTCCTGTAATCCAGCTACTTGGAGGTCACTAATTGTGGATAGTTGTGAGCGATGGCGGTGGGTGTAGTGTTCTTCTATGTGGATTATTGAATACTACGTTTATTGGCAAAGACCATCCTCATAATTAGACCAATTCGTAATTCAAAGGCCGTGGTTCAGATTCCACGTTAAACTGTAGGTCCATCAGTTGCTATCAGTGGTCCGGATGTTAGGCTATTAATTAAAAGTCTCGTCTAAGGAACATGTCAACCTTGGTCAGTAGCAAGACTACAAGATCACGCCACAATCATCTTACACTCAAACCTCATTCATACTTGGTTAAAAATACCTAAATTGTAGTATGGTTGCCATTTCAATGATCTAATCTAATCTAGTTCATTTCATATTCAACTGAAATAAAACCTTTTCAATTGAACTTCTTTTATTTTCAAACCTCCTATTTATTAATTTTCAATACATTTGGTAAAAAGAGAGGTTAAATGATCAACAGTAGTTGTAATACTTGCTTGATGAGCACCACCCCTCACTATCCACATGGCTATACATTAATCACCTAGGCACAATCGTAACTACTATGGTACATGATTGTGAACAGAGATGTAATAAAGTAAGTGTGGGACCGTGGCGTCGTCCTGTAATACAGCTGGTTGGAGGTCTAGAACTGTGGATAGTTGTGAGCGATGGTTGGCGAATGTGATATTCTCTGATATGGATTAACGTCCACACTATTGAATACTACCACCATCTGCAAATTCAATCCTCATAATAATTAGACCAGCTCGTAAATCGGAAGCAAAAATTGTGGTTTCATGTCAAACTATAGGTCCTTTACATGTCATTTGTTGTTGGGCTAGTGCATACCCGGGTTGACGCGGATGGCTTCGGCGAACTGCTCGCCCCAAGAAGACGTGGACACTGAGATTGCGGAGGCCCCGCGCTTCTGCACCAGCTTGTCGACTGTGTTCTGTAACACGAAAGACGACATCTAGTGACTACTGGAACATTTACTCTAGTTTTATTATCTTGTGGAGCCTGTGTGTCTGTACGGGGATCTTTTCTGTTACACGTACACCACTGCGTAAACAGCTGTTTAATGGTTTCTGGTGTTAACAAACGTAATAATTGGAACGGTTGTGTATTTAAGTTCATTTTTAGTCGATTTCACACATAAATTTCCAACTAATTGTGGAATTAGTAAAAAAAACAGGGATTTTGTTATGTTGAATAAAGCAAAAATATACTCAGTGTGGTTTTCTAGAGGCTAATGACAGTATAAACATATTATTAACCATATATAAATATCAAAAACCAAACTAACTGAACTCCGTAGAGAGATTAATATGGCGTAACGTAAATTGGTCACCGACAAACAGGGACTGGTCTCACTGTTACATATACTGTTACACACTATTACATGTGTATTAATATAGGTCTCTGCGGACCTAAGTTAGGTCTATTGCTATTTGTTATCGTAGTTAGCATTTTATACAGTAAGTAAGCATTAGAAAACCACTAAACCACTGGTTCTGTTACTACAGAAAACAATTAAACCACTATTTAAAAACCGGTACACGTATAACAGAAAAGATACTGTTTAAACCACCAGTAAAAATATGTGGAGGCATTGAAAACACTTGAAAAATAATCTAGATAATATACTTCCTCTTGTTACAAATTTAATGGGTCTTTCCTTAATTAACTTGCCTTAATGTCATTGTCCTGGTTAAGTTTGTGAAATGTAAATGGAAAGTCCAAATAATTAATAACATATTCGGTCGGGGTAAAGAATACGCATTCTGCCTTTTAAACACCCCCCACCCCTTCGCGGAAAGAACATAGCTGTGCTATTCCGGTTCATCTCTGACGTCATGCTGGATGAAAGCTTCATTCAGCTGTCAATATTGAGTTTTATTACGTCATGTGTTGTTTATAAACAAAGCCGTTTCACTAAAACAAAAAAATATAGAATTTATGGGGCTTACGGTCTAGTTACTGTGATAGATCTTATCTAACTCTACAAGCAAATGTTTGAGTCAATACGGTTAAGTAAATTTAAAAACCATTTGAGAAAACTATTTTCAATGAACAGTTCATTTCCCGTCTCTATTATCAATTTTTAAGGTGTTTACATTAGAAGATTTAAATTTAGAACGTCATCATTTTTATACATCAAACATTTTGTGGATGGTAATTTACAATTTGGTGTTTAACAGGCGTAAATTTTCATCGCTAAAATGGTCATTGCTTATACTTATACGTATAATATTGACAAAATTGAACGCTTTCATCCAGTGATCATTATAATGGGGAATTTGTGATACACAGAGTTTGTTCTAATCGTTTTCGAGTTGTAATTTTTATTCAATACAAGTTGAAAGGAAGTATTAAACTAATTAAAATCAATCAGTAAATAGAAAAATTGTATAAAATGTTCCTAAAAAATAAATTCTGAAAAAAATATTTCAATTAGCTGTTTCAATCAGATTTTCTTTCACAGTGGAATGCAAAAAATTCGGAATAGCACACCTGTTTTATTTTCCTCCTGCCTCTACCCTTTAGTTCTTTAATGCAATTAGGTCATATTGATTGATCAGGTTTTCTACCTTGAACTCGTCGCTCTCCCGGATGTTAAGCTGGACCCTACAGATGACGCCCAATCTCGGCCTCCCCTCTAGAGCGATCTTCTCCTCTGACGTCATCTCTTCCTCCCGCTTCAGGTGAATGTTATTTGGCACTTGGCTGTCTGTAAAAATAAAGCATTTTTAATCTATATACTGTGAATTATATGTTTCACCTGGACGGCCGATGCAAGTTTTAAGTGATGATGCAGGAACATCCCATCCATCAAGGACTCGCTTTAAATTAAAACATAAAATACAACACACACTCGTGGTCATGACCGTGCTTGCGTTAAAATACGGCCTACAGACAGAACTGATTTTATCGTAATCATTTTTCATTTGCAATTGTGTGAGTTGTATTTCATGTTTCAATTTATGACAAGTCCTTAACAGAAGGAACATCTCTGCATCGTCATTTGAAAATGCCGACGAACCCTACATGTAGTGGACAAAACATCAATGTGAGCTGTGATGGACGTAAGTCATTATGAGATAAGTATATAAATAAAATTAGAGCTTTATTTGTCCATTGCTCAGAGAACTTTTATTTAATTTTTATTGAATTTTGTAAACCCAAAATGCGTCTCACTTTCTGTCTACACTACAAAAGGTCTTTTTGAAGCAATTTCTTGTGAAAACGTAGGCACCCATACTTTTGAAACTACTTTTCATTAGTCTATCCATCCCTTACGGTGAAGGTTTCTTTTAAAACCAACCCATGCACTGTTATAAGAATATGATGTGCTCTCAAAAAGCCAGTTTTGAGCAATAATGTTCCAAGAAATATTGCCAGCAAAACGTAATTTTTGCATACTTTACTAAACATATGGTATATTAATTAGCGATTCATTAAAAGGAAATAACCATCAGTCATCAAATTAAACTCAATAAGCTCATTAAATTATTTACACTTATTTCGAAACTAAATTAAGTTAGAAAAGTGTTAAAATTTACAATTTTTTCTAATTAAGAATTATTGAAAAATATTTGGGTTGAAAATTTATTTTTCTTTGTATTTATTTGTTTAAGATTTCAGGTTTGTAATTTTTAATGATAATAAGTATATTTCTTCTTGAAACTGAATCCTACAATCCGTACAAAGAATGAGCTTACTGCTAGTTTATTATTATAAAATTAATGAATTAAAATCAAAATAAAACTAGTAGAGGTAGATCCGTTCTTTTAATAGTTTTTTTGTTGTTTTTTATTAAAATATAATTTCAAACCAATCTCCAAAATGATTATACGTGAGTGTTAGTTTTTAACTAAACTATTTCAAAATTATTCTTTTTCTACATAAACGTAATAAATGCAATCGTATTAGTATTTTACGATCGTCTCATTATTACTATTTGCACTTTTTAGTTTGTTCAACATCCACAACGAAAAATGTAACAACCCATGCATTCTTTGGTGGATAAAGATTAGTAAAATGAAGACTAGTTAAAACCATTAAAATTGCTCGTCCACATTAGGAATCGAAATATGACAATCCTATTCATAAAATACCACAATCAATGAATAAGTTTAATTAAAATGGGTTCACTTAAGTTCCCAAAAATAACTTGTAATGCTTGAGTAACACAGTTGGTTATTAGTTCGGTTCGCTATCACCAACTAAAGCATTAAAGCTTTCAGAGCAAAGTTTGTATACACTACAAACAATTCAACCTCTTCACCTCTTGTTTTTGTTAACCTCCCTTTGCTGCATAGACGTTGAGAGGTTTTTTATTACTTGACCTTGATTACAAATTACGATTTCATAGTTTTGTCTGTGAGAAAATCTAACTTCACTTTTAATCACTCAAATAGCCATATAAAACTAAAATGAGAAAAATTGTAGCAACTTTTATCCTATTGTGTTTTTAAGTTACTGCGCAACATAGAAAGATTACATTTTTACACTTTATTAGATAGAAAGGATGTTACAGAGGTTTAATTTCGTCTTATTTTATCGTGAAATACGCGTTATAGTCACAGAATAAAACAAAAAAACGTGTAGTAAAGTGTTACGTTTTTTGTTTTGCACACTTTTAATTCAGTTTCCTACTGATTTCATGATTCAATATTACATTAAACATTTTTCATTCAAAAAAGAAATCAAACTCAATCCGTTATTAAGTAATGTATAGGAAATAGGTTAGATCATGGATATGTCTAAAGGAAATTTTTTCATTTCATCTAAACAGCTGTTCTTATTCTCTTATATTTAAAATTCAATACAATATTTCTGGTAGTTTCTATGGAAACCTGTTACATGTTTTCCATCTTAAAAATCACCAACACCCCCGCAGAGCTAAGACATATCCATGTCAAAAAATGACCAATGCTTATTAACAAATTTGCACGCTAAACTATTATGTTCCTTGCTTATTGAACGAAATATAAATTTTCTGTTGTTTGGACTTTTAAAAATTCTTTTATATTTCTTAGTTTCAAAATTAATTGTGTGTATGTAGGCCTACTTTTCTCTAAAGTTTTTATATTTATCTTTATTAGCTCATTGTCACTAACGGGTTTTGTCGACAACTATTAAATATTTTTTAAATTTTAATAGTTTCTTCACATAATTTCGCCACTCATTTCCTGAGTTACTCTTATTATTTATGGTGGTGTGTTGAGCTGTTTGAACTATATTTAAGGGAAATCTCATTAAAAGTCAGCAAGCTCTCGTAGTTAACTACGTTATTTAATTCAATATTTTACACTAGCCCCAAAACTCTTCTAATCAAGAGATTTTTTACTAACTTAGTTCAATCTTTTATACGTCTGTACACTTGAAAGTTTAAGTTAAATGATTATTTGACATACATTAATATAAACAAAAATTATTTATAAATGATTCACTGACGTTATTTGCTTTTGGTTATGACGTATACTATGTGTTTTTTTTGTAACCGTACCTCAAAATATCAGCTCAACGAACCAAAATAACCTAAACTGCCTAATTAAAAAAAACTGTACAAAAATCTGTACAAACTGTACAAAATGGTCTCTGTAAGTCATTTGTAGCGCGGAGGACTATGAACTAAAATGCCCGGGCTTGATTTTCGGGGAGGACAAGATGTTTTTACAAGTTAATGAAAATTAGTAAAAGAATGGTTCGTGTTAAGTGTTTTTATAGTATCATTTTAATAATTGAAAGTCTTTAGAGCTATTATTGATGCATGTTTATACATATACCGAGCAACATTAAGTGCTAATGTACATTAACTAAAGTGATAAGTTTTTTTATTATTGTAGTATCCAAGATTATTTGAGACATTTAAATGACTTATCAATAAAAATTACTTTTTCAAAATGGGCACTCACGTAAACACTATAATAGAGCGCTCAGTGAGCACTTGATAAACAAAGGTCCGGAGCAGAGGCTGGGCGATGCAGGAGGATACGTCAGTGCGGTTGCCATGACGACCGTGTACGGCGAACGTGATGCATTTGATCAAAAGTTATCGCATGTTGTTATATAAGGGATCATATCTATGTGCTTGACGTTTAAAATATACTAAACAGTGTATAGCCAAACAGTTTTGATGTATACAGTATTACGTTATGAGAGTTCTACATATTTGGGCTTAGTGTTTAGTGTAAATATACGTTAATTACTAATGTTTTAGGTTAAATTGATTAACTTTCATAGTATCGAAACATTTTAAGTACTTTGTAATGTACACCATATGAAAAATAGATGCTAACTATAATCAAATTTTTGTTTACTTACTGATTTATGCAACCCTTTTTAATATACAAATTATAAACAAAAAGCAAACACAAAAAACCCCGCCCTTGACCATACAATCGTAAAAGAAGGAAAACATGTGTCCGCTATAATCCCAATTAAGGCTACAAACGCTGGTAACTTCCACTCAAGCCGGTAACCGTTTATTATTTAGGGCAGGCCCTCCCGCCATTGTACTGTAGTGTAAATATACCTTGATAAGGTTAAATGGATTAATTCTTATTAAATTGAAAAAAATTCTTTTTACTCTTTGATGTCCACCATGCCGAAAATGTATGCTACATTTTCCATTGACTTTAACATATTCTAGATAGGAAGCAAGAAAATACATGTCAGTAATCACGGATACGAGAGCATTTAATCTAAAAAAATATTGTATAAATGTAGGTGCACATTAATTACCAGGATCAATAAGACGGTTCGTTGTACATCTGAGTTGATTACAATCTGAATTTACGTCCTATGAAACGCTACAAAGTAAAACGATCAAAGTGAAATATTGTGGGAGTCAGCACGTTTCAGTATGAACAAGCGATCCAGGCCGTGCTCTCTCTGGCAGTATTTTAGCCTTAACTGAGAGCGGTGTGCTTCCATTCATGATTATCCATGTGCAACCCTTATTATTTATGTGATTCAGCTACTTGAATTCTTTTCGGTTGCATATTTATACATATATATTTTTTCTATGTTAAATATTTTACTCGTTTTCACTGGAGATAAAGAAAAATATTTATACAGATATTCAGTTTATTTTTCAATTATTCAAACTTAAAAGAACAGAAATTAAACTCAGACATATTGTTCTATTTATTAATATATCATGTATTTTAGTCTGTATGCATCACGAAATTAATTTTTAGTACATTACATACCCATTTTAGTACAATTTGTGTAACACTTTTATTTAAGGTTTAAATCCAACTTAAGTGTAAGAAAGGGTCCCGTGGCCCTAACACTGCTTGTTTAAATAAAGAATTTTCCATCTTATTATTCTTAAATACAATAAAAATATTAATTTTAATTTACAGCTTGATGAGGCCAGTGTTAGGTTTTGTTAGTAAGATGAATGAATTAAGCTCATAGTAAAATGGTTTTGAGAAAAAAAAACAAAACAACAACACACAGTTAAATCAAAACAGACAACAATGTGAGTAAGATGAAAAAAGTGAAAATGGTAATAAACATAGACAAAGCGAGAGGTTTAAGCTGAAAAACGTGTTAGTGGAAACACACGAATGTTTTGGGACTCACGACCAAGACTGGAATAGGATCCGTAGAGGAAGGAATGGACGGCGTTGGCAGCAATAACACTGGCCGGGGGAGACACCGTGGACCTCTCGCTCTCCAGGACTGACAACAACAACAACAATAACAATGATGGAGACGTGAATAGGATAGGATCCGTAGAGGAAGGAATGGACGGCGTTGGCAGCAATAACACTGGCAGGGGGAGACACCGTGGACCTCTCGCTCTCCAGGACTGACAACAACAACAACAACAAAAACAATAACAATGATGTATGGAGACAGGTGACTGGTGACCATGGCTAAGAATAGGATAGGATCCGTAGAGGAAGGAATGGACGGCGTTGGCAGCAATAACACTGGCCGGGGGAGACACCGTGGATCTCTCGCTCTCCAGGACTGACAACAACAACAACAATAACAATGATGTAAGGAGACAGGTGACTGGTGACCATGGCTAAGAATAGGATAGGATCCGTAGAGGAAGGAATGGACGGCGTTGGCAGCAATAACACTGGCCGGGGGAGACACCGTGGATCTCTCGCTCTCCAGGACTGACAACAACAACAACAACAATGATTTGCAGAGATGCCTAGCTGGAGAACTCAGGCACCGTAGAAGTTGATGGCAGAGGAGGGTGAGGAAGAGTCCTCCTGCAGGCTTTATATGGTCATCCGACCAAGCTTATTGTTACCCATCTTACTCACCCGTTTATACCTTCATCTCCTGTATTATTGACCCCTCAACGAGTAAGAGGTATGCTCACTGTCTTTCTGTTGGCCAGCATACAAAACAAACATGTATACTGTAGTATTTATTTCATATATATGAGTCACGTCTGGAAAGTAAGTTCCGGATTTTAGACATTAGTACTTCGTGTGTATTCCTTTGTGGTTAGCTTAAATCATAGTGGCAGTCATAGCTGAGTGGGTAGAGTTCTGGCCTACCACCCAAAAAACCCGGGTTCAATTCCTGGTCATGACACATGAAATTTAATTTCTCAGACTGCCACCGTGCTTCAGAAGGCACGTTAAGCCGTTGGTCCCGGCTACATAAGTAGTCGTTAGGTCACGTTAGAGGCAGTAGTGCGACCTGAAAACTCTAACATTAGACCTTGGCCAGAAGGTTACACGGAACTTCACTACAGCTGAAATCGAGTTCCTGAATTTGTAAGTTCCTGTTAATTGAGTGTTACTCAATTCCATATGTCACCCGAATTATAAACTACTAGTGTCTACAAAAAATGGATCCTACTATTCGAATCTCACTCGTAATAAAACACTGCTATTTTGAACAAAAACTTTGTATTTTACTCGTGACATTTGGTTTTAAAATTATAAAACTACAAACTGTGAACGATTATTTCACCATTCAATATCTTTCTTGCAGTTGGATAGTGTCCAACTCAACATCATGTCAATACCCTTGTCAATCAACAACGTGAACCAGCTCGGGTAATTGCCGCTGTAGAGGGGTAGAGACGCCAGGAATGCAGAGAGGCATGCCCGACCCAGCCGCTAATACGCACTGGGGCATTCCTGAACACCTCTTCTGCATTCGTCCCAGGTTTGGCCTACTGCTATCATTAGACCATCCATATACCAGGCCAGTCTAACGTTTTATAGTATATAACCTTTTATTTTATGTTTGAGAGTAAAGTTCTCACGGGGGTCCTCATTTATTCATGCTTCTATCATGTATGTATTTCAATTGTCTAAAATTCCCCCAATATTTCCAAAGGGGCAGGCAACTTTGGTTTCCTCATACAATTCCCTGTATTTTATAATGATTTTGGATAGGAAATGTGTTTTAAACTTTATAACTCTTAGTATTTTCTTTACAACATTTTAAGCTTCAATTTCACTGTAACTGGTGACGACCAGTGAGTAATTTTCATTGTTGCACACCTATGACTTTCGACCACTTGATTCTTTTAGTTCCAATGAAGTTACATTTTAAAAGTGATGTAGGAACTAATTCGTTAAGTTTATAAAAACAATTATGAAAACGGTTTTGAATCACGTTTTCAATCGTTATACAATACAGAGTAATCCGTAAGAAAACTAAGTTGTCTGTAATATTGGAAAAATTGCATAAATTTCAAAAATTTAAAACTTATCTTCTTTTAACATTATGAACTGAGTGCTCAATTGATTCTTAAATAATGTACTGTCAGACGTAAAATAAAAAAGTGAGCTATTGAAAAACTTTAGGCTGGGTCTATTTTATTTTAATAACGATAGGTTGAAACAATGCATTTTGTTTCACACTCATATAATTTCATTTACAATTGATTTTAATCTCCACAGAGGAAGACCTGAGTACTCAGAGAATTCACAATAAGAAATTAGTTAAGATGATGCTGCGGGAGATTTTATAAACTATCAAATAATTTGATGATGCTTTTTGAATGGACGAGTATGAATACGAGTATTTAAATAAACTTGTGTATAGTTTAATGTTTTAACTCATTTCTCAAGATACAATCAGTTCAGGCTAGGTGAGAAGAAGCCCAATGGAGAGGCTTGTATCCAATTAGCGTTTGGGCGGGGACGGCGGTCGACTGGGCTCAAGGCTCAAGGCTCAAGACTCGGGGCTCAAGGAGGGAAGCCTTTGTGGTCTGCGAAAACACTCCTCGCTCTGAAGTGCGCTTTGGTGAAGTTGCAAACAGATTACTCCGTGTGTAAGACTAACTCATACAACGCTGAAGCGTAGCGTGAGGCGACACTTGATGAAAAGTGGTAATTAGGCCTTCCAACCGACACATATGGTTGCCAAATTGATTTGATAATTAAATAGGGTGGACTGTATTTAAAAGTAACAAAAAAATACTGCTAAACTAATATCCAGCCAAAATAAAAATTTATAAAGGAAAAAACCTAACTTACGTAGATGATTTTAATCCGATGGCTCTACAACAATGAAAACATTACATGGAGAACCTGTACTGACGGCCTCACAACACTTTTCTTACTTAACAGCTTAAATTATTTTCCTAAGTATTTATTACTAGTTTTACAATGAATGCCAAATTAAAATAGTTTGTATATTCAGAGTTTTTGAAAACTAGTAGCTATGTATTTCCACCTAATTGAAATGTGAAATTTATACAAAGGTTCAGATTCAGTGTAGATCTCATACCAACTCGGAAAAATACCTCAAAGGATTGTTGAGAGTTATGAAATATATTTATGGATTAATTTATGTATGTAATAATTTGAAGAATTTTAAAAGCTTCGTTGTTTCGTGGAAAATTTAGTGTACTATCATATTTTATCCGAAAAAAATATACTGCATAAAAAATTTACACATTGTGAAATATGACGGAATTAATTCCATAAAAGATTACTCGTCTATCAGTAGGTGTGAGGACAAAAAACCTTCTGTATGGTATCTAAATACATCAGTATTGATTCTAATGGTGAGAAACATTCTTATTCAATAAGAATTGCTAAAACCTATACCTAATAAAGTGTGAATAGGGTGACATTTTATCCATGTAATTAAAGGATGCTTATTAATTTTGTCCTGTGAATAGTAAGTTCTCGGAGTAATCCCGGGACGTAGTTTGTCTTCATTTTCTCTCAAGTTATATAGATACAAAAAAACGTTAACCTGTCGGTCGAGGTCATATGTTACGTGGATGGTCAAGGGGTGCGTGTCATGCCATTTAGATTTCATAAATTCCAAACAAATTATATCATACCACTTTTGTCTATCTATTTTTCTAACCTTTCATGTTATAAAAATACGAAAATGAACTAATTTCACAGTAAAAAACCAAATAGTGTACTCACAAACTCTTAACTTTTATATAAATTATATTAACTTGTTTAAATTGATTAATTAAAAAACAGGACACTATTAAAATACAATTTAATAAAACTCAGTATATTACAATAGCAAAACAATATAAAAAACATATTTTAGTTGTGCGAGTTGTGTTTACTGCACTGTGACTCCTCACAAAACAAAGACGCGAGACTGACTGAAGGTCACTTAATCTCCCTCGCCATATTCTCTCTACTACTAACATCCCAAACAACAGTTATTCCGAGTTTCAGGCTGATATACTAAAAACTTCATAATTTGTAGGAACTTAAAATAAAAAGTAAGCGCAGCGCTCACCCCTCCACCATCCACGGGTTAAGGAAAGTGAAACAAAATTTGCTGAATACAACAAGATAATTTATTGATGAAACTATTTCTGGTAAAAAATATAAATTAAAATCATAATGAATTTAATTATTTAAGAAAATAAAATTTAATAAAGCGGAAAAATGTAAAATAGTTTCCCTTAATAACTAGAAATTTTATAAATAGAAAACCTGAGAATAACAGCGTTTAAAATAGGGGAAAGGAAAATTGTCTGCAGCTGAGGCGGAAGAGTGGAAGGAGACAATTAATTGTTGCTATTAGCTTGATCGTTCACTGGAGAAAACTTAACTGTACATAAATATTCCCCTCAGTCAATACTTTGAGCTAAACTATGGGAAAATTTAATATTTCTATATCGTAACCATCTACGTCATTGATCCATGAATTACTCTACAAAATATTCACATCAGTTTGTATAAAATACGACTTTGAACCAATGTAATGATCTGAAAGAGCAGGCTCAGCGCGATGGTGTGTGAAAAATAAGCGAAAACGCTGGAAGGTATGGTGAGAAAAACGTACCACAATACTGTGTAAAATCCAAAGCATTGTTGTAAATCAAAGGTATGTCTTTATTATACGGAAATGTTGTTAATAAAGGAATACCTCCTGCGGTTTTAAAACATTTGCTGGGATCAAAATCGTGACTGTGATTGGGAATCGTTCAGAAATGTCAGAGGAAGGAGAGTTCAGCCCTGGTTGGCAATTATTTGGGGTATTGTCGTACAGCCTTGGGGACTTTACAACCACAACCCTTACCCATTACATACCCTCCACTCTCGCCCCTCACGTATTTAAAACTAAACCGTATTTCCGATAAAATATATTTTGTTTGTAGGAATGTAAGGAAAATTTTAAAATTGAAATAAATAGAGAGTATGATTATTAGGAACTAAATTCTCATAATTAAATAATAGCTCAATTAAACGTTTTTTAAACTTTATACGTATTTTAATTAACTTTGAAATCAACTATTACTGGTGGAATTAATAAATAAAACTTATTTATTCTAAAATTTCTCAAGTTTTCCCGTCTGAGCTCTCTCTCTCTCTCTACGATTTATACATAATAATAGTCGTTCATTAATAATCTGAAAACTATTAAAATCAAAATAATGATGAAATTTATATATTTATGTACCAGTTTTTTCACCAACCCACTGATGATTTATACTAAATAATAGGTGACATTGATCTCTATGATCCCAGGATGTTTAAGATACTAGACCTTAAATGGCGCTAGGACATATAAAACTCAGAAAAACGAGACAAGAACACCTAAGAAAACAGAACTTAGACACCAGGAAATCTACGTACCCAGAACGTCTACGACACAAGGATTTTTAACAAGCAAGGACATCTTAAACGATATGACGTTACCAACAGCATAAATTACAAGACACTACGACAGCTATAACTCCAGTAAGGGACCGGCAAAGGGAAGGGTGAATCGATTTTTTTCTACTACAAAATATCACTAAATAAAATAAACTTACTAAAATTTATTTCATACTAATAAAATAAATAGTTAATTTCTAGGTGGATGAATAAACCTAATACTACAAAAATACTTAATTTATACTTATATGATAAATATACTCTCTTTCAACGTATGTATGAGGTACTTAGTTTTTTTACAAATTCACCCAAATTTAAATATAAGATTTTAACGTCCACCTTTATTTATTTTGTCTTTGGCCCTAATATTTTATTAGAATAAAAGGTTCGGTTAGTTTTATTTTTTACGGGCAATACGATTAAACAATTTGCACATTTTCTCTGAAAATGTCGACATACGAGTAATTTTTAAACTCTCAATCCTGCTTTTGCTTTGTAAAACGATGGTAACTCAGATTAGAAACAATATGTGTTATAAAACATGTGTTTTATTTGTAACATAAAATATACTTTTATGAAAAGATTAAAGCAAAAATACGGTCACAAAAATACTAGATAATAAAAACTTTACGAGATTAAAAATATTTCAAGACCCTCTATGAAAGTACTTTAATGAACAGATGAAGAATGAGCTTTCAAGACTGCTGGCAGGAATTTCTTTATGAAAATGTAACGAGATGTGGCTGCGGTTAATGAGGCTTGTAATATTTAAACTCGTCTTGAGAGGTCGTCAGGATAGGCTGTGCTAAGTTGTATGGCGATTGAGAGAAACACATGTACTGTGCCAGCAATAATTTAAAATCAGTTGTAATTTAAAGTTTAAGGTAGCCTTATGATTTAAGTACTTTACTATTTGAGAGATAATGTAACTATTGTGAAAATGTGTTTTCTTTTTGTACGTTATGATTTACCTTCTTCCGGTTGTCCCAACTCCACGAACAGAGAGACATTCCGCTCGTAGCAATGCTCCGGCACAATGCCGATTGGAATCGTCCGCCTGTAACAAATAATCTTTGGTCAGTAGTGGCTGGGATTTTTTAACTATCAAAACCTTGACTGGTCATCACAACATGCGTTGAATTAAAGATTCGAGGTGCCGTAGTGGAGTTAGTCACATGGACTAGCCACTGGCGACCGCCCAAAATCTGCGCCAGCAACAGGATCCAGCAACCATTGACTAATTCCACCCTTGCGATGCACCTTTGAGCTATTACCTCGGCTTAAAAAATATTAATTTCTCTATTTTTTTACTATTAAATACGTTAAATATAACTAATGTAACTAAACCAATCACTATCCACTCGACTAGGTTATTTAGTTAATATGTATTGAAGAAGTGTTGAAGAAAATAAAAAATAACTTTAAC
Source organism: Nephotettix cincticeps (assembly GCA_023375725.1). Taxonomy (NCBI): domain Eukaryota; kingdom Metazoa; phylum Arthropoda; class Insecta; order Hemiptera; family Cicadellidae; genus Nephotettix; species Nephotettix cincticeps. The sequence goes on from CM041789.1 coordinate 62,580,971, forward strand.
CATCACACAATATAAAACATTTCTAGTATACATTTTTCAACAATACTCAAAAAGTATCTTGAAAATATCGGTTAAATTATTTTTACGGGGGATCCTAACCAATCCCCTAATTAAAAAATTAGAAAACTAGGTTTTTAGCTGGTAGATCATAATAGACTAATAAACCCCACCAAATCAATATATTGATTTCTCTCATAAGGATAACACAAGCACCCCCCAAAAGAAAACAAAGCTCTTTTTACCAAAAGAATTACCTTTATTTTCAGTTTAAAAAATATTAAAAAAGACACACAGCACAGACTGAATTGTATACAATACAGATATGTAACAGATACATATATCTGTTAAATTTCATAACGTTTTTCTATATAGGCATAACGTGACTTGGCAAAATAGCATTTGCTTAGTTAATTATTAACTAATCTAATTTATTACTAATTACTTACTTAATTCGTAATTGCAATCTTCGTAAAACATTATACAATGGAATTAAGAACCGACAGAAAAATAAGAAGTTTCTCCCCGTCAACCCAATATGTAATACTGCTGGACGAGCTTAGTTGCAATTGTCGTATAAACTGAACACCCTGTATGGTGGTGACGTTTGCACCAAAGATGCAGCAGGATCGTTAACAGTAATGAGTCGTGTTATTTTTGCCATTGGCTGTAGCGACGCGTTACGAGTACGGCCTTTATATAAACCGGTGTCCGATAGGAGTAGTGAACAACAAAACACAATGTTTTGTAATTAAAACACTCCTATATTACACGTTTATGGTCAATGTTTTTAAACATTCAGCAACTTCATAATTAACAAAGATTTCGTTCCTAAATTGGTTATTGAAATGAAAACATAAACCGATTAAATTTAAAACGAGCATTAAAACTAAAAAAGTAATATGTAAGTGTTTATATTAACTAGCCATCAAGACAGCTTAATAGCTTGGTTTATTTTAAAATAATATGATTATTATATAAACTTGTGTATCGTAGTGTATTGAATACATTTGGTAAATTATTTTCTAATAAATATTATTGAAATAGTCTCTATAAGAAACTGTGTCTATAGGAATTGTGAATATGATATCTTAAACCGTGCATGTTTACCACACAAATAAAGACATTAAGACGCAGCAAAGTAATGTTGGGGGAAAACCCAACAATCGTCGCAGTTGAGCGTAATCTAGCATAATGAATCGAAAACAAACTGTTTTTGTAAAACAAGGAATACAAGTACACACTATTAGTCCTACGTAATTACATAAAACAATAAAAAAAAGAATTAGTGCTCTGTGGGAAATAGAATTAGTGCTCTGTGCTCATGGACCTAAAGGGAATGTTTTCAGTTCATCTAAACAGCTGTTTTTATATTTAAAATGGAAAATTAATTAAAAGATTTTAATTAGCTGGTCATGGCCTTTAACATTTATTTAATAAAAAACGTTGCTATTTATATAAAAAGTTTAATTTGGTTATAACTTTATATGTTCACTACTTATCTTATATTTTAGTTAGAGTATAACCATAATTTTGATTCTGACTATTCAGTGTGGGTATAATGGATAACATCAGAATATTATTTTAAATACCTAATCAAAACATTAATAATAATAAGGAACATTTTAAACTCAATTTATAGCCTGAACATGAATATATATATTCAATTCATTAGTAATTTTTCGGTACTTAACAATACAGAATTAGTAACTAGTACTTAGTAAGTACCTTTTATCGGTTGGTTTGTAAGGCCTTTTAAAATACCCTCCTTGATACCCTTATACAGCTTTGCTAGGATTATTAAAAGTATGTTTACCAGACAAAGATTAAATTAAAGTTTTTCTGGTACCATACACGTGAGAAAAAATTATTATTATTGTTCAAAACTATTAAGTTTAGTCAAATATTTTTTTAGTAATAATCATAAATTTCAACAAACTTTTTTAAAATTTCAGTTTGTTATAAATTTATCAAAAATTATTCTCTTTTTATTTTAGGTTTTGTTAATTTGGGTGGGCTGAGTTGGTAGAAAAACTGACTCTGGACTAGGTCACTTACGGCTCTGGTTCAGATCTCATGTTTAAGTATGTCCCCTCAGGGGGTGTCTCAAATTTGAGCCATTTATATTGAAGACTTTATAAATATTCAGTTTATAACAAAGATAATTATTCAGCACACTTTTAAGTGTTCCTGTCTTATAAATCAGAAAACGCTAAATTGAAATGGCCAATAACATTTCATTCTCTCTGGGTGTATATGATATTATATGATCCTTACACGCTTGAAGTAGCTTACATGCTTCAAATATATTACATGCATCAAGTAGCTTACTTTCTTCAAGTAGCGTACATGCTTCAAGTAGTTTATAAGCTTCAAGTAGCTTACAGCAATGTTTTAGTGATTACAATCGCAAAGCTTTGTCATATAGCTTTGTTATACACGAATTTTCATGAAGTAGAGTAGCTGCACTCCAAAAATTATTAAGTAAAAAATCTATTAGTTTTTTGTGTATTTTTTAGAAGAAAGGTATAAATACGGCGAAATGTTATACAGTTAAAGTAGAATATACGACATCTTAAATAGTAGACACAAACTTAAAACAATCATAAATCTACATAAATTAATCTTATAGTTGGTGTATGATAAACTTGGAATATAATTAAAAGTTAATATTACTCAACCCTGACCTTGTGACAGAAAAAGATTGGCAGCAAGCAGACAAAGAATGTTGGCAGAGTGCCAGCTGATTTAAGGTGTCTGGCGGGAACGCGCGTGCGAACGAGCTAGTGAACAGTTGGTTTTGTTTCTGGGGCTAATCCAACTGTTGTCTCAGTTGGTCATCATCCAACTTTCCCACTAGATCCTAGGAGAATATCATTTGCATTGGTATAGGCTATGTCTTTCACATCATTTCAAGTACAAGGTTAAATTGACGTTCTCGGTTTCAAGTGTACATAAACCTAGTATTATTAATCATACAGCAATAGATTAGTTTAATTTGACTTTATGTCACTATCTGAAATGACGACCAACTCATGTAGGTATTTTAAGCCAATTATGAGTAATAAATTATTTAAAATGATTGTGGCGTGATAATATAGTTTTATTAATGACTAAGGTGGACATGTTCCTTAGACAGAACTGGCAGATAATATTCCAACAACTAATGACGTCTAAACGTTCTACAGGTTAACGTAGGCTACAAAGCAAAAAATTATTACCTCTGAATTACGAGCTGGTTTGATTATGAGGATGATATTTCCAGAAGAACATATTATTCAGCACTGGACGTTAATCCACATTAAAGAACATCACATCCACCAACCATCGCCTATAACTATCCACAATTCGTGACCTCCAAGAAAAGTAGTTGGATTATAGGACACACCAGCGTCCAAGTCGCTTGATAAAATACGTATGATAAACATAGTTAATAGAACATTGAAACACTTTAAAATAACCCAATTTTATTGAAGTTCCTCTGAAATGAATCAATGTTTGCTATAAAGCCCTGGTGAAAAATTACAAATTAGTACTAAAGTTCTTCCCATACTTTCCCATACTCCCATACTGTCTTGATCGATTGTTTCGATGGCATTAGTGGTGTGTATACTCTATATTTATTTCCCAAAATAAAATAAAAAAGACAAAGGGATGATATCCCGATATCTTAGAGAACAGAACAAGAGTGCACCAACTTTTGGGCCAAAGTGTGAGATCTATATCTCAGACAACTGGTTCGGCTTTGACATCCAACTGGTAATATGGCAGTACTGTACTTCGTCAGAAGGGGGTTTCATTAAGTCTTGTTCTAAATGACGTTTTTCACGTTAATATGATAATTTAACATACAAAACTTTTTCCTATTTTCAGCCATTACACAACAATGGGCAACAACTGTCATTATAAACAGTTAATACACATCCGAATCAAAGTAAAGAAGATTTTTCAATTTTACCAACTTAAATATTCTTAGAAGAAATTAATAAAGAAATATTTTAAAACTAAAACCATGGGACCTTTTTAAACATTTTTAATAGAAGAATAGTAAAATTTCATCTAAATACGCATATGGGAAGCGTGATGAAATTTATTAATAATACATACTCACAAGAATGTTCACAGGTCTATTTAAATAAAAATATAACAATAATAACAATTTTGTACCGTAACATAATATCGTAATGTATTCTGAAACAAAAATAATTTAACGTGAAATTAGATTCAGTATTTATTTCAAATTAGCCAATACAAACTACCAAAAGTTTTCTGTTTAAGGCAACTAATACATCAATGGTTTATTATTATTACAAAAAATATTAAAACATCCCTTATTATGTGTAATGAAATGATTTTTTACATTATCTGGTAAAATGAAACATGCCATCCTCAATAGATCCATGCAATAAAGTCTCGGGCTGTAATTTTGAGTAAGATTATTTACTTTAAAACGTAACATTATTTAGAGCTATTTTAATTGTGACTGGCGTTTCTGTAAGATCGATAATGTCATTTAAATGACATTTCTGGGTTGCTCATAACGATTAAAAACTAAACTAAGATTGGTAGGTTATATTAAACATATTTACAACAAAATCTGGATTCTAATTTGTCCGATAAAAAATTGACCATTTGCCTGAAAAAACCTCATCCGTTTTGATAGGCATGATGACGACATTGTATAGGACATGTATTCTGATGGAAAACATACATGTTAAATATAACACATGTAGAACTGTCAAACTATTTTTATGATTTACATTCAGTGTTTTAAAATGAAGTAAGTTTGTTAATTAACTTTTTCTAATATTACATACAGGGGTTTTCAAAAGAATGGTGCAAAACTAAACAGCTAGTACGTCCCACTTCCGTGACTTCTAACAGCTGATTGTTACAATAATGGAAAGGACATGTTTATAAGTTTGTTTTGAAAATGTTATGGTTTTTCTCAGTAGCTTGGTTGAGTGCTAGGAAGCCTGTCAACAAATGGCTACTACGAACAAAAAAACGTATTTTTCGTTTTAGAGTTCGCGCATTTTAATGCTATTGCTAGTTTTTAGCGGAACTTTAAACCTCATTCAGGAATGGGGCTCCTCATCACAACTGCATAGCTCGATGGCTGAGCCAATTCAAGACAACTGGTTGCTTGAAACTTGTTGTTGTGCCGGAACCACAGACCGGAAGAGTTCAGGCCGTCCTGAGATTGCGCCAGACGTAGAAAGAGTCGAAGCTAAGTTTGCGTGCAGTCCAAAAACCTCGACAGTCAAAGCTGGCATGAGGTATACATACCGAAGTATATATATAACATACCGAAATACTTAGATACTTATCAGAATGGCTCATCACTCGGCTTAGAAGATATTCCAGACGTAGTTTTCCAGCTAGATGGTACCCGCTACATTTCAAGTCTAAATGCGCTAGTTTTTTAATTATAGGTTACCAGACCATTGAATGGGCGCTTTAAAAATAAAGACACCCATAGGCACTCCTTTGATGTGCTGGACACCAAGATTGCCTCACTTTATCAAAGACGAAGTGAACTACCCTCCTACGCCTCAAACCCTACAAGAACTAAGACAGTAGCCGTGCAGTCCGTAGCTCAGGAAATGCTACAGAACGTCTGGGCTGAGTTGGAATTTCGCCTGGATACTTGCTTAGCTTCTACTATAGATTTTTATAACATGAATTAAAACTTATTACGAGAACAAAAAGGTTTTCAAATTCAAAGTTTGCAAATTAACTATCCCTAATTTTGCACCATTCCTTTTGAACAGCCCTGTATATTGTTATTATTTTAATTAGCACATATCTAATAAAATGGCGATGAAGATGGAATAACTTATACCAAAATGAATAATTAGAAACGCAATGACCACTGAACTGTTTATTGAAAACAGATTAATTGTGATAATGCTTAATAACTTGATTGAGGCAAGGTAATTTCAGAAGGGTTCATAAGAGTCAACAAGTAGAGATGTAATCCGTAATCCGTAGGCTGCTGGATCGCCGCCTAAAGTGCTTACTAATGACCTCTCCCCCTTCTACCATTATCATCTACCCCTCTAGCCGTGGCCTGTTTTGTGTGAAATGTTTCATTATACTTTTCAGCTTACGCTTCATCAAGTTTTCACTTTAAAGGTTTTCAATAATATTTTTAAAATGGGCGAATAATTTTTATCATACAATAGATTCTCAAACCTGTTAGGCAACCAAATTATACGATATTACTTCACAAAGTAACCTGTATGTCTGCTAAACCAAAAAATATGTCACTTCTTATTAATATTTGTTATGTATCTAAAAATAACTGACGTTACAATGGTAAAATAAGGTCAATCACAATAAATTAGAAGCTAATTTGTTTGTAGTTTAAATTTGTTTTCTTTGAATGAAAAAATTAAAAAAGTCGTATTCATAAAATGAACTTGCTAATAACAATGCATATGCAGGTAGATTTAAATCTTACTGGTGGAGGACATCTATCTTACAAAAATGTTTGCATTTACTTCCCTGTGGGAAGTAGGTTAGATCATGGATATGTCCAAAGGTAATGTGTTATTCTTTTATATTAAAAATTCAATACAGTAGCCAAGGTAGTTTCTATGGAAACCTGCTACATATTTTCCATCTTAAAAATCACCTACACCCCCCCAGAGCTAAGAAATCCCAAAATGTTTGATTTCCCCTATGGGAATCTATTTCCACAATTAAGGTTTCAATTCATCCAAACAGCTAATCTTATTCTTTTATATTAAAAATTCAATACAGTAGCCAAGGTAGTTTCTATGGAAACCTGCTACATATTTTCCATCTTAAAAATCACCTACAACCCCCCATGTCAAAATCCCGATGTGATTTCCCCTAATCTATTTCCACAATTATTTAATTGAATCTATATTAATTAACACCATTTTTGTTTCACACCGTAAATTTTTGGAGAAATAAAAAAAAATATACGTATATAAAGCTAGCTTTAATTATGAATGAATTAAACAAATCAAATCAAGTAAACTCCACACATTTACTAATAATCCTCTTAATTGTATAGGAGGATCAATTCACTGTAGGTTTTATCCCAGGATTAGAAACAAATAATATTCAAATTGGAAAAAATGAAGTGACAGTAGTTCAGTGAGGTTTTTTCTGTAAATATTAAACATTTTCTAAAAATAATGTTTGTGAAGGAATAAAACTATTTAAAATGATACATTGTTTATTTAAATCTGGTCATTACCACTACGAATCATAATTTCGCTTCTTGAGGTTTCAATAAGTAATAATTTTATTTAGGTAAATTTAAGATTATTGGTAGACTTTGTATTTTTAAATTAATAGTAAAAATAACGTAAAAATGTTTTAATACAGTGATAGAAGTTCTAGGTAAGCCGAGGTCTACCAGGCTTACACTAGTGTAGGTTATCACTCGCTGTGGACTTAAGGAGTGATGGATCAGGTGGAAAATTGAGTCTCAAAAACTCAAGTTCTTTTCCTTGGGCTTTTAATTTCAGTAAAAATAAATTCCTATTTTTCATGAATCAGTTAATTAAAATTTCCGTTAATATGTAACTTGTAATATTTTTAGTGAAAATAATATGTATTGGGTAATAAGTATACGTATACGATTTTAATATTATTTTGATTATAGCAATTCTTGGTACTAATAAATTAAGTAAATATATATAATTTGTTGTTCTACATAAATATTTGGACCATTTTTAAATAATTTTTTCAAACACGAATAAGATTAGCTAAGGTTTTTTATAGTTTAATTACAAACAATGTCTACTTATCCTTTAGGGGTTAAAAAGTATATTGTAGTTATTTATAGTTTTCCTTATTTCGTGGACAGCCCGTAAACGCAGAGGGCACTGAAAACACGGGTTATTTTATATCCCTGTAGTCCAATAAATGTCAGTGTGAGGGCCGACCAACCATCAATGTCCCGCTTAGAGCCCAATATAAAACAAAACAGTAAATAACTGTTTGATTCCGAGTCAGCAACTGTATCATCATTTCATTCATACACACGGACATTCATTCATCTGCTTCTACAAAGGGGTCATCTACTATATTACATATATTATGGATAGTTATGAGTTGTGGAAAGTGGATGTGACACTCCCTATTGTGGATTAATGTCTGCACTATTGAATACTACGTTGATCCGCAAATACCACCTTCATAATTAGACCAGTTCGTAATTCAGCGGTAAAAATTTGGTTCGGATCCTACGTTAAACCTTAGATCACTTAGATGTATCGGTTGTAGGGCTATTAATTAATAGTCCTGTCTAAGGAACGTCACAGCCCTAGTCAGTAACAAGACTACAAGATCGCGCTACATTAATCTTACACTTATTTATCATTCATACCTAAAATACCTATCTGGGTAGGTATTTTTTGAAAGGTAAACTATTACAGCCCATTTATTAATCAACATTTCGTGGGTGAAATGTTCTTAAAAATGAATCAGTTAAAGAGTGTTTTTTCCGCACCCAACAAATAATATTTACGTAGGATTTTTCACTGGAATTTTCTGCATGGAAAAATAGCCACAAACACGTGATATAAGATTGGAACACAGCTGGCATGAGACAAACAGTTTTTATTGATGTTGGAAAGTAAAAAAATCCGGCTGCAATTACATAGTCAATAGCTGCGTTACTAATTTTTGCTATGGAGAGTGTGTTCCAGTAGTACTTTAATTCAATGAATGGTGTGGTGTTGGGTTCAGTGAAAAACAGATACATAGATCCTAAAACTATTTTGTTTGTACTCAGGAAGGCTCAAACGGTTATTTACAACCTTAGCTTAATTTATAACGTTTTAAAACAATAGGACTTCAATTTTGTAAATGATACTTAAAGGAAAATAATAATAAAGTAAAAACCTAGTGTAAAATCTTTCCGAAAAACTATAACTACTACAGTTAGTTTTGAATATTAAAACTTTCTTTATACACAGCTTATGTCCTATGTCAATAAATCATATACCATATGACGTCACTGTTTAAAATTATGGTCTCGCAAATTGCCAACAACCCCCACCCCGGAGCTACGACATATCCATGTCATTCATCTCCGGCATATCTATTATGTTCAATAGTTAATAAAAAAAACGAAAAAGAGTGCTGTCAGCTGATCATTCTGCGTGGATTTTCCACATAAATGTTGTAATACCTGTGTGTTATATTTATTGGAGCTATTAAAAACGCGTTTCATGACAAACAATGTATATATTCGTATAGTTAAAAACCTCCCGCATTCATTGATACCAATATTAGATCTGTGTTTTCAGTCAGAAAATACCAGTTTTAAATGTATAAAGTTCGAACGCCCTGGAGGCCTTCCACACCATTAATTTTCGTAGGCCCTTGGGGGGCCTTAGGTACAGTTCTAGGGATAATTAAAACTATTAATAAACAATACAAAACGATTATTAACTGTTTGCCTGACCAATCCAACTACCAAATAATCCCAGTGTTCCAAACCTTACTAAATGCAACTAATTATCTAATCTACTAAAGGGTTTGATATTAAATAACGGTTTTGATATAAGCATTGTAATAGTTTATAATTTTCAAAGTCACAGTTACTGACACTTTTCGATTATTTGCTGGGATTACACTGATCTGTCACTTACAGGGTACAACTTATTAATCACGCGCAGAGTGTGAGGTAATATACCTGCTTCTCCCACATTCGCTGTTTTCACACTAACCGACACGATACCGACCCAATACCGATACGACGTCGACGTGATATGTCTCCGACCCGATAATAACGTCCTTGCTTTCACATAGTAGAATATGGCGACGACATCAGGGGCAGAAAACCGACGAAAATGCATCACTGTATTTTTTAGCGATGGCTGAATATAATAGACGATTGTATTTGTGTATGTAAGATTTTAAAGGGTGGGTACACTCAGTCACGGTAGCCACTAACACACTGTTCCTGGTGCAATATAGTGACAGTATTGGACCGACAGTCTTGGGACTGGTGGTTCTTGCCGACGTGCCGACATATCGGCTAGTGTGAAAGAGCTTCGTAATATTACATATCAGGTTTCATCCAATCTTGTCGAACTGATCTGTTACGGGTATCGTATCCGGGTCAGCTATTGTGAAAAAGGTCATTCTAGGCGCTTCATGCACTAAATCTGAGCTGTTTCTGACGCCGTTGCAAAACCTTCAGGAACGTTCTCAGGACACCGTAACAATAATACTATGTACGATGTGTTGGCACACATAAAGACCTATTTAAGACTACCGTACTGAGTCTATAAGTTATATTTTTTTTCGACAACGTATTAAAATACTTTTTTTATTAAAAATGCTCTTTAAAACAAGTACGTTTTGTTTAAAAGTTTGTTCGAAATATCTTGGACTTTATTGCCAATTTGCGACGTATTTCACATAGAGAGTTGCTCATTGAGGATACAAAACAGTCTCCAGATGGCCTGAGGGTTCACTTGTCGCATCGATCACGTCTAGACTCCAGAAACTCTGGTGCCTCACTCCCGCCCTGCTAAAAACATGCAACCTGTTTCCAACTGAGCTGTTATATGTCTATTATAAAAATACTGTACAGTTGCGGAATGTTTAGACACAAATATTAATCATCAGAGTGCAGAATATTATACATGTGAGTTAAAATCAAGTAGAAATTGAGTAGAATTGAGTGAGAAGAATATTGTTTTATTGAAGTGGGGAAGGCAGAACTATATTTTACAGTTATCATAATTCTGAACACTATATTAAGTAAATTTTATACATTGTTATTACAAATTTACAAATGGAAAGACTTTATAAAATTTTTAAATTTAAATGAGTAAAAATGTTAATTTTAATAGTTATCCTTGAATAACTAAAAATAAATATTTTATTCTGGCCCTAATCGATCGAATGCCAATACAAGATCTGAGTTGTTATTTTATATTTTTAAGAATAAAAAACTACGACATTTTTATAAAATATTAAAGGACTTGATGAAAAAATTTTGATGACACATTTTCCAGCCTAATAATAAATGAATCTTTTGATCAATTATTCTTTAAACAAAAAACCTGAATGAAGTATTACGTAATAATGCTCAAATGTTTTGTTACAGTACTGGATATAACCTTCCTTTAATGGCAACGCCATTCTTAATCAGTGAGATTTTAAATATCTTGAAATATTCAAATAGTGTCATGTGTAGTGTGTTTATGGTAAATAGGGCAATATACATAACAGGGTTAAGGCTGTCTATTATTATCACACTGAAAATAAAATGAAACAAACTCGTGAAACATAAATAATTATTACCTGTTTCTTAGTATCACTAGTTGATGACCATTTTGTTGCTTTAGACGAGTCAGTTTTTATGTTACTTACGTTGTAGCAGTTATTTCTTAATGAATGGTTGTTTAGGATATGCCAGTTAGTTATTGTTATCGATATATCGATCTTAGCCATTCGATAGTTTAATTTAATAGTTAATTACCATTTTCACAATCGATATCAGGAACGTCCAAAATACATACAAAATCGATAGTAATTTTTGTAATTGCTTTCAATTATTTACAATCGAATACTCACCTCGAATCAAAAGTATTATTAACAATGATCTTTTGCGGCCTAGGACTCCAAAAATCATCAAAATAATAGGTATAGTCCTAGGAAGAAAAAAACACTTTTGCTCTTCAACACATGAGTAGAAAACAGCTGTTTTTGAAGCAGTATGACTAAAACATTTTTTTACAACTATTGCCCATCAATATGGTCTCGGGGCCTCCTTGGTGAAACCACAGTGAGGTGCCATAGCAGCGAGAGTAATGGGTAAGCCAGAGGTATCCCTTCGTGGTCTTGACCAAGGTAACTAGAATATACAGAGAGGTTTAGATCACTAGCAAACTTCCCACCAAACATATGGTTTAGCTATCGTTAAGTGCCAATTTTAATGTGTTGGGCTGTAAAATAAAATAAAAGAAGAAGTTCTAAAAGAAAGAAGAAGAAGTTATATAGTTAAAAAATAAGACTAATTCTAAAAAGTCTTTACCAATTAGGTTAGAATCAATCATCGTGACATATGGAAGAGTTTGACATTCCTGGCAGCTGGAGTATAAACATAAACATTTCTGTAGCAGTGACGTCATCGGGGTTTTTACTCTCTCTGTATATTTCTCGTTACCTTGGTCTTGACAGGAGTCGCAAACAGCTGGTTTCGGTTCAAACCGGCAAGCTTTAACTGATTAGGTCCGTACTTCACCCCTAAAATACCGTATTTGATCCGTATCCGTATGGATGACGTCACCATCCGTGACTGGGATGGTGGTGTCATCCTAAAATCCAGCTACTTGAAGGTCACAAATTGTGGATAGTTGTGAGAGATGGTCGGTGGATGTGGTGTTATCTTGTGTGGATTATCGTCTGCACTATTGAATACTACGTTAATCCGAAAGGCCATCCTCATGATTAGAACAGTTCGTAATTCAGAGGCCGTAGTTCGGATTCCACGTTAAACTATTAGTCCCTTAGTTGTCATCGGCTGTTGGGCTATTAATTAACAGCCCTGTCTAAGGAACATGTCAACGTCAGCCTTAGTCAGTAACAAGAATACAAGATCGCGCCACAATCATCCTACACTCATTTCTCATTCATACTTGGCTTAAAATACCTACCTGGGTAGGTTGCCATTTCAATAATCTAAATCAAAATCAAAATTTATTTGAAGATATATTAATACCAGTAAAATTATTCCCAATGTCTTTATCATTTTCTAAAAGTACTAAATTGTTTACTACGTTTAAAGTTATCTTTAGTATCCAAAATAACAGATTCCTGCATATGAACAGAGAGCTTTAATAAGAACTTTATGTTATGAACTTAATGAAGATTTTCTTTGTGGCGGACAGTAAAAAGTTATAATAAGTTTAGTGACATTTTTGGAAAGGTTTAAAATTGGTATTAATGTTAAAAACAAATCTGGTACAATATGCAGATAACAGTCATAAAACCATAGCTTTCTAACATAAGGATTAGGTAATAGTATTAATCTAATACAAAGGTCGATAAAACTTGAACAAATAATACTTTATTTACTGTTTAAACGAGTTTTGTATAGGAAACTCATTGCGAATTGAGTTGGTATTCCATGCAAGGAATGAAACGCTGTACGACCTGGTGTGGCACATGAATTCAAACTTCAGAATAACCATTATTGACACGCAAGAGCACAATAAATCGAAGTTTATTGTTGGAACTAGAAGCCTTATTTCTTGTCCATAAAAAACCGTAATAATAACAGAAAGATAATTTTGAATGTCATATAGTTTTATGTCCGATTTCAATTTTAGCTTTGTGGTTTGAAACTTTTCACTAAATAAATAATATATAACAAAAAAATATTATACAGTTGAAATAATAATAAATATTATAATAATGTATAAAAATTGCTTACATTCCTCACCAATGAAAAAAACTATTTTATATTTTAAATGAAATTGTAAACAGTATAGTTAAATTTTAAAGTAATATATTGTTAAAACCAGTTACCATGGAGTAGATATCTAACAACAAGATTTTAATACATACACATTTAAACACTAAAAGATGACACAATCGAGATCAAAATATACTTCCTCCGTTCAAGGTACGTACTTATCAAACGATTAGAAGGAATAGTTGAGATAATAGTTTAAGAATTGTAAAGGTAAAAAAATAAGTTACTATTAAACGATATGTAGCTTAAGAGGAAACATATTAATTTCAAATTTCATTTCAAAGATAAAGCTAGTTTATTGACATGTTTATGCCTCGAGGGGGGTGGTGTTAGCAGATTTGTGTAACGCAAAATTAGGCAACGGAAGTGTTTTTCTAAGTCTTTACACAGGAAAGGTTCTAAGATGTAACTAACTGAATTTTGTCAGAAAGTCTAATCCAAGAACCATAGAAAACATTCTATAATCATACATCAGAACATTGTCTATACAAGCCTGTTACACTATTGGATATTTTCATAGTTTCTTTAACTGACCCCTAAATAAACTTATAGATTTTTCCTTAAATGAACCAAATTAAGAGGTTATATGTATACTTGTCAAAACGAAACGTCAACAGGATATTTAATTACCATAATATCTCATAGCATGAATTATTTGAGGTTACCAAGGTACAGTGGAAAATTACGAGATACCAGTTCCCCACTCTTCTTCGGCATTGTATGTTCATGGGGCCACTTCATATCGAGATGTTTTTTCATGGTAGGGGCAGGAGGAGTCATCAGTTCAGAACTCATCCCTCATCAAAGCGCACAAATAGGATCTCCTCATTTCGAAATGTTTTTCAAGGCTTGAGCAAAAGAAGCCGCTAGTTCTTAATACTGACCTCGGCATAGTGTATCTACCTAAACTCCTCATACTCGTCTTATCATATAGAAACGTTTTTTAGGGCTAGGAAAGCAAGACTCACCAGTTCCGAATCCTTCCTTTGGCATAGAGTATCAACCTTAACTTCATACAAGTCTTCTCATACCGACCCGTATTTTAGAGGTAAGGCAGGAGGAGTCACTAGTTCTAAATCCTTCCCTCATCAGGACATATTTACCAGAACCTTAACTACAAGTCATCTCATACCGACATGTTTATTTCAGGGCTAGGGCAGGAGGAGCCACCAGTCCCGAACCCTTCCCTCGGCATGGCTTACCTCCCAGATCCCCTCCTGCAAGTCTCCTTATATCGACGCCAGACACCAGCAGAGCCATCCATGTTCTACTGGCGTGTTCCTCATCTTTCCACGCCTAGAGAGGCAGGAGACAATAGACGATGGTAGAAGCCCTTAAATTTCCACTAACCATCAGTTTTGTTTGAACACATACGTACGTACATTTCATAATAAATATGCTTGTCGATTCCATGTACAAAGTCCATAAAGATTATACTTTTTGCTATCGAATTGTCTAATTAATAACTAACTACTAAAATACTGGAAAAAACATTGTGTTTAGCATGTGTAAAATTAAGAAATTTTTTATTAAACTTTAGTAGATAAACTCAGATTTGTCATCATTACATTCCTTGGGATGAAACGTCAACAAACCTTATCACTCAATTACCTCAAGATCCTAACTGATGTATTATTCTAGGTAACCAAGATATACTAAAAAACAATTTATTAACTAATAAATAACACTTTTTTTGCGTTGTCAGTGTATAATTTAGTTGCGTAAATTCGTTAAGTGGTGTGTAAATATAAAGGTATAAAGCTCTTTCATAGAAAAACTATCATTAGTTATAATTAAAAAAACTATACTTATTTTGAATATGCTAAATAACTACTTTCATTATCTATTGATTTTGTATGTTCATAATATAAAATCAGTGATAATGGTTTCACAAAAAATACAACCTTAAAACTAAGTTAGTTTAATTAACTAACAAATGTTAGTTGTACGAAGCCATAAAAGTTAAATTTAACGAGTTCTGGTATCTGTTGGATGTTCTACCGCATAGTAAAATTAATTTAACCAACTCTCTGTGGAAAATTACAAAACCAATATCAGGCCGAGCGAGGCGCGACACGACGCATCGAGCGCTGCCTCCAACTGATGGCTTTTGAATTACACGTCAATAATTGAGTCGTTAATTTGACGCTTTTTAAACGTATATTTCCTGCAAGTTTTCACGAGAACGTTTTCTAAAACAAATATTTTTAACTCCTAAATCTTTATTAGCGTAATTGAAATTTTTTGTATTTTCCGGCCTAAACACGTAAAAATTATTGAAATGTTGTTGACTTATTAAAAATAAACTAAAATACTTTGGAGATACTCTAATTAAAAATAACCGACTTGAGCCACGAACTTTCATGTGCTCACGAGGGCGGAAAATTACCGTCTTTCTAAGTTTTAGTGCATATTAGGCCAGAAAGTCATCTGAACCTCTAGCCGCGGGCGCACTACTCCACCACTGCCGTAACATCAAAGTGTTTTATTTTGCTTACTATAGCTATTTTGGTCTAAGTGAAACATTGGTCATTAGCTTACTGTGTCTTGATGTGCGACTATGTGGGAAAATGTTTGAAAACGTCACTACAATATTATGAACAATAACTGTAACGAAAAATTAGACGACAATGTTGAAATGGAGCAGACTACAGCCCAAAAATGCTATGAAAAATGAATTTCTACAGATAATGTATTTTCTGTTTGATATCTCATGTAAGTTAATAAATGTGATTGGTTAAAATACCTTAAAAAAGTATTTTTGAAATCCTAGGTGAAAGTTTCCATTATCTATAAATAAAGTTAGAGTTTTGTCTGTATATTGCTCAGAATTATACATTTTAAAGTTATTTTTACGTTTCATGCATTAGAAAAGGCGAAACAAGTTTTATCTCAATTTGTGTCTGTGATGCTCTAAAAGAAATTTCATGCCTTTTTCTCCGAAAAAAACGGGGAACTGATAACAATGAAACTTATTTCATACATTCGCTACATTCCAGAGAAGGTTTTAAAGGCTTAAAATTGTCCACCGACCCTTGAAAAGTAAAACTAGCATTTAAAAACCCACTTTTTATGCATTATTGGTGGCATTATGCTTCAGTTTTAAATGAATAACCTACTGGTAATAATCAGCAGTCTTTGTAGTTTAAAGATTTAATAGAAAGAAAAACAAACAGCTGTAAAATCAATATTAGTTATTTTATATCGGCCATTGATTTAAAACCATTCCGAAATCATACTATATTAAAGTTATTTTAAGTATAACTATTAATAATAATGTTATAAATGTTCTAATCTATTTAATTGTAAAGTAATGCTAAATAATAAAGCTGGGTATCGATTTATATTCTTTGTATTGATTTGTTTAGGATTTCAGGTTTACATTTTGGTATGATGGCCTTTCTTCTTTTAACACAACCCGTACGAAGGACGGGCTTACTGCTAGTTGTTACATATAACTGGGTAAAAATACCTTCAAAACCTCGTATTCCGAAAGGGCGTATTTCATTTTACAATCGTTTACGTCAACACGTATTATGTGCTTTAGATGGACGTTTATAATACGGCTAATAACGGTAAGTTGGAAGAGTTTGAGAAAATATTTTTTCATGTGGATTGACGTTTTTTACCTCTTACGTAAACAGAATAATAAACATTTATGTTTTGATTATGTCTTGGTCAAGTACATGAATTCATTGTAACCAGTCCCCGGATATGTTAAGCCATGCGAAATAATTAACGTTTCCACGCAAAGAGAGATAGCTCATATCCTACTAATTGGCATTAATGTGTAAAACAGTTAACGACGTCGTTTCCAAAACTGTTTTGTTGTGTAAACCCAAAAAATATTTATTTTTTAGAAAACCATTTTTCCAATCCACTTTGAAAATTGATTATCTTTTACGTACCGGTATTAAAAGTAAAAAAAGGAAATCTACGCTGCGCCTCTTTACTTCAAAACTCGTTTTATCCAGATGGGATCGTTAAACGATCCAAATTGGATAAATAATACTATAAAATTAGGAATAATTTTAATAGCCTTTTAAGACTCTTTTAACTTATTAATATTGATTTGAATAATCAGTTTCAATCAGTTAAAATTTATTTGTGAGTAAATTCGATTGATACAAATGTGTTTAAGTTCAGGTCTACCCTTATAAAAAAATGCTTTATTAAAATTCCTAAAAGTAATCTTTAGTACGTCAGTAAAACGTATCGTATAAATTTAGGAATATATGGCGAACTAATGATGGCTCTGCCATTCCAGGAATAACAGCCACCATTTTAGGTGAAATTACCTAACTAGGTAAACGGCCATTTTAGTTAAAAGTATAAAGTAGCTTATAAGTACGGAGTTTTTTTGTTACTACGATCTTCAACCTGTACTTTTCTTAATGTAAAGTGAAAAAAATTGGAGATTAAAGTAGTTTTTAGAATTATTCAATACCTCTGTTACTAAAAGCAAACATAGTGTTCTAGCCACATTCTTTTTATCAGGGTTTCTTCCAGAGACAATCTTTATAACTTACGGGCTAATATCCCTTCTAATATTAATGTACAACATGTAACCTAATCTGCATGTTATGAGAACATTACACACAAGTGCTGTGCTGCAACGCAATAATACTTAAGGCGATAAGATACGTTTATCTTTATATAATGAATTAATTGTATAGATTTGTTAACATTGAATACGGTGATTACACATTTAACAATACAATTAATGCACGTGTTCCCACATTAAATGCAAAGTTTTTAGCATAGTTAAACTATTTCATGCTACCTCTATATTTAGAATATCTCAGTATAACAACCTTATTTGTATTTTTGTGAATGGTTATGGAGACGAATGGATGATTTTTATCGATTAAATGGTTTGACCTATTGGAGTTATTATTTCAAATTTTATTACCTTTAGGTGTTTTAATAGCAAAACGTTGTATTATTATATTTGATTAAAAAATAGTTTGCTTCTAAATAAAGCAGAAGTTTACTTCCACACAATTTTTACCGTACCAAGAAGTACAGATGAGTTCTTAGAAATATTAGCGGAAGATTATTTCATATTTTTTTTAAATAAGGAAGTTTAGACAAGAGAGATCCTTGATTATGTGCATGGATACCAGTACCAACCGTAATTAAAGGATAATTCAAAAACTGTGAATAAATCTAAAGAAAATATTAAATAGAGGCCAATTACTCAGCAGGATAATATTTTTTTATAATTTGTTGGCATCAAACCTATTACTTCCGGTTGCTGAAACACTCCTAACGATATTGACATTTGTTCTTCGAAAACGTTTGCCAGAGAATGATAGTTGAAAATACATTATTTTATTTTATTATTTTATATTTTTATTTACAAAAAAGAATAGTATATCTTATCACTAAGACCAAAAACAGGCGTTTTTGATACGAACACAAGTTTAACAGCCGAGCTGTTAACCATTTTTTGGGCCGTGTGAAGAACTAAATTTTTTGTCATATTGCAAATAAAATGAAAGAAATTTGTAAAAAAATATGTGATTTAGTATCTATAATTGTTGACCATATTTGTCGCTTTAGACTAACCAGCTTTTATGTTACTTACGTTGTATCAGTTCCTTCTTGATTCATGATTGTTTTTTTAGGTAATTTCATTGCTTACCACGAATAAAAAACATCATTAACAATGATCTTTTTTATCTAGGATAAAAAATCACCATAATAATAGGTTTAGTCCTAGGATGGAAAATAACAACTTTTTCTCTTCAGCACATGTATCTAAAACAGCAGTATGACGAAAAATATTATTTACATTTTATATTTGATTCAATATGGTAACAAGAATAACCAGTGATATTTTTATTTAGCTTCGTTTGTAATATAGTAACGGGAGTCCCGATATCGATAGAGTAAACCGTGTCATCTCTGTTGATGGGTTTCAAATGGCCTCACTGGCTGAACTAAATTTAAAACATCCACAATAAAATATATACCCATATCCCAGGAGTATATCACCGTTCTCTTGTTATTTTGAGACATAATAAACGATTATTTTGAGAGATAGACAACGATGTCTAACCGCATAAACTTAAAATATATATACAAATGTACAAACAAATATACCAACATCTCCATTTATAAAAAAGATTAAAGGTCGTGTTCCAGTGTATTCCATTTTAGTGCAGATATTTTAGCCTCCTTCTCCCTCAATATTTGTTTAAACGTGGTATAAGATCATAAAATCTCTGGATGTGCACACCATGCATAAAAAATAAACTGATAATTTCTATTGGCACTTTATAGGATATGGATTTACAAATTTGACTAAAGTAAACTCTTTAAAGCGACAGTTTGCTATAGAAAGTAGAATTAGGTGTCAAAAAAATAATTTTTGTATTCATCAAAATAGGACAGTGCAGTTCATATGAAAATACTTAAAATATACACAGTTTAAATTAGTAAATAAAATCAAATACTTTTCATTTTAAATACATAAAATAAAATGTGAAAAAAATGTCCTTTCAAGATCATGATAAAAATACAATCATTGACTTGAAAATATAAAAATATACTTAAAGTAATAAAATTATAATAAATTTATGAATTGGTTGTAAAATATTAATATAATTAACAAAGGATAAAAATTCACTTTGTGTTGCACCAAAACCAAAATCGTAGCTACTATATAGCCAAGTTAAATACATCGGTAAAGTGTCATTGTAACAATATATAGCTGGTATTAAAAAAAACATAACTAATAATAACAATGAAAAAATAATCAAATATAATTAATTAGTTATAAATTTAAATTGCGCCAATAATGTAAAGCAGCTGAATATTAATGTAGTTAGTAATGCTTAAGTTAACATAATTGTTAAAAGAGTAAATTTACATGTAATATAAATGTAACTCTAAACTGGCTTGCTGTAAGTGGTAAAGTGGCCTTGCTATAAAGAGACTATAATAATAAAGAGCAAGCAGTAAAACGGTCTTAAATCCGGTGGTTCTGTAATGCTTTGACCAACCTTTCACTGACGTTTTAGCTTTGGCGACTCTAAAAGTTCACTTGAACAAGAAAACCCACTATCAGAAAGGGAAGCACAAACTGAATATATAGTATGAAAGTAAATTTGTATGTAGTATTTCCTGAGATAAAATCTCTTTGGTCAAACCGCATTGTCTCATTCAGTTATTGCGCTAGAAAATAGGTTGGTCTAGAAACTAATTCCATGAATTTTTTGGCAGTGTCAAAAAAGGCTGTGTAATTGTTGTACATTTTATATTAGTGTTAAGAACCTATCAATAAAGGATTCTCCTGATTATAAATGTATATTTCCTTAGTAAAAAAATAAAAAAACCCATATAAAACACTTTCATTATTTATTGAGAAAAAGTAATTGACTTGATCGGAGTTGAAATGTTTGAAGTAAATAGAATTACTGTCTTTCTAAATCAATTTGACTGAATATAGTTTGAAATTCATTTTAGCTTTTATATTAATCTTTAGTTGCACATTGATATCATACTTTCAAAAATGTTCTCATAATTTTAATTATTCACTTTTTACTTACAGATAATATACACTAAATTTTTAGTTGTTTGAACTAAGAAATCTAGATAGATTTTAGAAATACCTACGGCATTCATTTAGATTCAATTTGCTCCCTACACATTTATCTTTAATACAAACAGATAAATTCTTCATATTTACTAAACTTTCATGCATGAAAATTGAAACAAAATCATAATTTGTTATACGAAATTTCTTTTTTACACTATAATGTAACAAAACTAAAAATAATTGTGTGGATTTACTCTTCTGATATAAAAAAAGTGTTGGCAAGTAAATTTGAAAAACATTTGAAAGTTATCCAAGAAAAAGTAACTTTTTTGGGTAAATAGCTGATTTTCATAGAATTGCCATCAAAGTGACTGATAACAATAAAACTTATTTCATGCATTCTATGCATTTCAGAGATGGTGTTTCAATGCATGAAATTGTCCACCGCCCCTTGAAAGGTATATAACGAGCATTTAAAAACCTACTTTTTACACGATATTAGTCGCATTTTGATCCCAGTTTTCAATAAATCACCTACTTGAAACAGATGTCAAACTAAAATCAACAGTAGTTAGTTTATATTGGTCATTAATTTTAAACTCATTTTGAAATCGTAATATATATACAAGATATTTAAACGTATAACTAATTTCAATAATGGTATAAAAATGTTTTAATCTTTTTAAATACAAAGTTTTTTAAATTTTACTTTGCACTGATTTGTTTAGAATTTTAGGTTTACATTTTGATATGATAATCTTTCTTCTTTAAACTGAATCCAACAACCCATACAAAGGACGTACTTACTGCTAGATATATATAAAATAACTCTTTAACCCCTTATGATAATTGAATGTTAAATTTGTTACTTTAAACTGTATTGATAATTTTTAAATAGTTTTAACACAAAATCTCAAAATATGATTTGTTTAATTTTTGACACATAATCACTTATGTTAAAATATGGTATAAATGTCACAATTGAAGTTCATAAAAGAATGTAAGTAATATTTATCACGTCACTGAATAGGTTTGTGACGTCAGATATCGAGACCACATAAACACTGTGAACGTCCAGTAGGTGATGTAAATAATAACTTATGCATACGTTGATCGATTGACGGCGCGTCGCTATCAAGCGTAAGTGGTGGGAAATCCTATACTACTCACTTTCAACTCTATCTCTTACATTTCTAGACAAAATGATCATTATTTTAAAAATGTATTTTGTTTTTAGCAGTTTCATAATTATTAACAGTTTTACAATTTTAATGATATGTGTAATCAAACAAAAATATTTTACTTTGTGATGCATGTAGTGTTTTTGGTTTCAAAAATATTTACGTTAAACTTTAGAAATTTTTGCATCGGGCACATGCCGTATAGACAAAAAAGATAAAAATTGCAAAATAATTTTTTAGACCTAAAGGTCTTGGGTAGCCTAATAGACTTCATGGCGTCTTGGATTTCGGTGCAAGAGGTCAGGTTCAAATCCCGGGATTTTCATTTGTATTTAGACCGCCTTTCCAAAATGTTTTTGTGTACAATCTCTCTCTGACTCAACTATAACATACCTCTGGCGTAGAAGGAAGAAAAAATACAATATCATTATATGCTTTATTTGATGTAGAAGGTCTCATGAATTGAAAGCTCATAATCCATAATATTAACAGATTTTTTAACTACAATTGTTAGGCTATGATAATGATTTTTTCTATATTTATTTGTGCAAGTTGGTAGTAATTTTACACTTTTTCAGGGATAGCATTTTTAGGAACTGTTAACTTGAGTAGGTTTCCATGAGAAGTTGTCCTATAAGGGGAAAAATCACAAAGAGACACAGCTTGGTTCTGTGGTTTATTGAAAAATAAATTGACATAAGTTTATTTACCATTTTATTTTATTTTTTAATTTACTAGAAATTTTAAAACTAATTCGCTTCACATAGGGATCAATGCTAAGCCCCTCAATTGGAAGTCCATCTTCTGAGCCAGGAAGATTCTCTAGGGACTCATTAAGGTCCTCAGACGTCAACTGGGATATTTGGGGTCATTGCTCTTAAATTGTTTTCCGTTATTGAACTTGATTATATTCGTAGGATTTTTTTATGTTATTAGGAAGTAGAGTAGGGAAATTACATTAAATTTTACACCGACTTTAGTGTTCTTAAGCGGGCATACTCATGTTTTTATAATCCCCCCTTCTCATTCTAGGAATGTCTAGGCTATCATCCACCGTTTTTACACATTACTTCAGGCTAGACATTGTATGTTCCTAGATTATCAATTAGTGAACAGTTATTGATGATTGGCGGGATTTGAACCCGGGACGTTGCGCGCCTCAATCCCATGCTCTACTCCTAAACCAGTACGTTCCCCTACAGAAAAACTTTTACGGTTGAACAGTCGTTTAATTTTTATAGCTTTACTTAACTTTAAAAATTACCGCACATTTTGATAGAGGCTATTGAAATACTGTTACTATGTTAGGAAGAAAAGGTTAGATTAAATAAAAATATACTATTTATTTGTCTATTGAGTCTTATATTTAGGCTTAATCTAATTTACTTTTAAATAAAGGTAACACAAAATATTAAATGAAATCATTTCTTACAATAATGGACACATTATATTTTTAACTAACAGTTGCCCAGCAAATTATAGTTATCGGCTTAAATTGTGGTGGCGTGAGTGAAACAAATAACTTTTTCAAAAACACAGTGTTACCATTTATTAGTTAATTGTAGGCCTATCATAGATATGCTTTGGCATAATTTCCTAAAGTTTTTAGTGAAAACGTTATGAGTTACAGGGTGTTAAGTTCGGAAATTTGGCGTTTTCCACAAAGGAGTGTAGGAAAACTACATATGCTTCCTGAAATCTTTAGAACGTGGATGAGTACTAGAAATATTTTACGAAACCTATGTGAAATTTCGAAATTATTGTAAAATGTATTTAGACTTTTATTCCGGATATTTTCCATCACGATTCTATTATAAACAAAGTTTCACTGCAACATAAAACAATATGTGTGTGTTTCTTACATAAAATCTTGATGGAAAATGTCCACAACAACAATCTAAATAACATAAATCCATTATCATCAATAATGAATTTAAAAAAGGATTATGATTTTTAACACTTACTCTTGTAAATTATTTCATTTTTGAGGCTAAAATACCAACATGTTTTAATAAACACGTTACTCAAGCTTGCACAAAACAATCATGAACGAAGAGGTTATGCGTGACGAATAAGCGACACTAGCGCCAACCTAGCGGATTTCAGTTGTCCCTAACGCCACGCGCATCGCATTAAGGAACAAAAATTACAAATTGGTGTTAAGTAAAGAAGGTAGGGTATTACAGAGTAGAGTGATAGACCTACATTAGATGGTGAAGACGATGGTCCCAGTGCAACATTAACGTCACGGAGTGGAGCACGGAGCTAAATGGGTTAATCTGCATGATTTCTGGTCGCCTCCTCTGGTGAATGGGTTTGCGGTAACTCCAACTGGTCGTTTTTTAAAGCCACATTACTCAGCCAGTGTTACTGAGGTGTAGGTAATTAAGCACGTTTACTAGTAATGGTGATAACTACGAAAATTATGTCATCAAGCAGTAAAAGAATATTGAAAATAAAAGTGTTTAACTTATACGAGTTTATGTGTGAAACTCATAAGTGTACAAATGGTAGTTTTACAAAACCTCCCTTCATAATGTTTCTATAGCTTATATTTAACTTTAAATTTAAATTATGGGATTCATTGATATGTACATTGTACGTGCCCTAACTTTTGTTGTGGTTAACAAAATTGAATTCCCTGGGGTTCAATATGAAGGAATCAACTTTAAAATCCCTAATGAGGAAATTGTAATGTGACTATTAAATAGTCTAATCTAAATGGTACACTGTTTTTAGGATATAATTGAATAACTTCTTAATTAGCATTATACGTGTTGGTTTTAATATAGGATAAAGTAAAAACACAAGTCTTCTAACACCATTTAATATATTTACACTTATATTGTAATTACAGTATATACAACGGTAAATATATACAAAAGTTGTTAAATTGGCGATCGATTTCGTCCAGTTACACCGGACATCATCAGGCCTAATTGGAGACTGATGTCGTCTCCATTTGGGCCATTTGGGTTTAACAACTGTTGTATACATTTACCGTTGTATATAATTGCAATATAAGTGTAAATAATAGTGTTGGAAGACGTGAGTTTTTACTTTATCTTATAGGATATAATTAATTATGGCAAACTTATAATGAAATGATTTATGTCAACTCCTTTCAATCAAATCAAAAACATCTTTGTTATGAACAACTAAATACATATATATAATGGAACTTTTACAAATGGAATTTTATTCTTTGTGCGGGAGAAGAGTTCGTAAAAATCCATCTAAAATATTTCTTAAGTAATGAATCTGAAGAAAATATAATAAAAAAACATTAAATGAGAAAAAAGATTTAAAAATCTGGAACATATGGCATATGGTATTTGTTCACCAAACGCAGTTACTCTGCGGCAGCCCGACCCAATCGCCTACACCCCTCTTGAACACCGAGACGCTTCGAAACTTTATACTTGAGCCAGGGCATGAGTTGATGCCTACATCTTGGACCTCAGGGAACGTCCAATTATTGAAGTACTACAAAATTAACGGTACATATATAGATATATTTAATGAATTATATTATTGGAAATCATGTTTTAAACATAATAATTCCATGTGGCTTATTGGTAAAATGTTTACATCGAAATTAGACGATTGCTGGATAAATTCAGTAACAACACATTTTTTACTAGGGGGGTTTATTTTAATTAATCATCTATCTGAAAAAGTTCAACGGAAGATATTCAAACAATAACAGGGTTAGAGTCGCTCTCTATACTATTAAAAAATCAATTAAAACGTAAAAACGGTAATAGAGTTAATAATGAAAACAAAACAAAACATAGAAAATACAAATATGTCTCTACCGAATTAACTATATGGGATTTTTTGTTTTCACAAATTTTTTGAATGAGCTAATATAATCTCTATTATTATAAAATAGGTTGTGTAAAACCCCCCAGTTTCCATAATTATATTTTTGTAAGCTTGACTATGTATATAAACTAAACTGACTATTTTAAGACTATTTTATTCAAATGTTTATACGTCATCGATTCTTTCAAGGAATAATTATTTAATAGAATTTTTTTCTTGAAACGAACAAAGTGTGTTGTTGTAAATATATTCCTTTCTCTACAAGTAGGCCTACATAAGTGTTAAACATTTAAATAAAGTCTAAAAACTTTAAATTTGGTTTATGTATTCATAAAATTTTATACGACTTCCTTTAGATAATTCTTAGGAGATTTACCGTACAATACAACTAAAAGGAAAATGTTTAATGTGTAAGAAAAACTTCTGTTTTATTTAACCCAGTTTCAAGATAAATTATATAACTGCAGTCAATTTTTTTAACGGGGATATAATGATTAAATAACATTGTATATTCTGTGTTGTTATCCTGTATAAATTATTATATTTTAAGAACAAAACTTCTGTTTTTAATAGATCATTTTAGTGGTGATGGCTAGTAAATTAAAATGGAGGGTGAAGAGTTAATTAAAAAAAACTTCCAGCTAAGGCAAGAAGTAGTGTAATTTCCCTTGAGAAGAGATGATATATTGTCCTACCGGCTTGTACCGTACCCAAGATTAATTCCTAAAGGGGTTTCCTCAATCGAAACTCTCTTACTACAAGATCTGAGCCATCAATAAGGTGAAGCAAAACTAAATCACGATCTAGACTAACAATTTCATTTAGTAACATCATTGTTTCCTCTTTGAATTATATTATTATTCTGTCATTGTTTTTTTTAGAATAGGAGTCGGTTAATCACAACTAAATTAACTGTTCCTACCTTAATATCTGTTACGTGTTTTTTTTAGTTTTTATGTGCAAGGTCGAACTGAGCAAATAAGAAGATAGGCCTGATAGAACTATTAAGTAAAATAAATATTGTTGATTGTTAAAGGTTTTATAACTAAATATAATTAAACGCAATGAATTTCAATGATTTGTAAAGGTTGTTTGAAAATTATTATTATTGTAACATAAATATAAGTATTAATTTGTATTTTAATACATTATAACATATTAAAATAAAATATCAATCTACGATAGTATAAATATAATAATAAATAACAAACTTAAATATTTATAAATACTACAAACTTATCAGTAGCAGTTTTGGAACAGTCTACGTAACTCATAGTGGTACTACATCAGGTTTGACCAATGTTTTAACCAAGTATTAAATGTAAGAGGTCACTGTTCTAACAGAGGAAAACCACTTAATTATGCAAATAATCCACTGAGTCAACCATGTTACACAGTCCGAATGTTCTACCAAAATAATTATTTAATTAAATTTACATAATTGATAAATTATGTGGATCAGTTGGTAGCTCATTACAATCTGACATTTGAATTACTTCAACTGTACGAGTAGACAGTCTTGTTCAGTGTCGCTTGGAGTTAACTTGAATGGTAGTTTCATGTTTATAAATGTAATTACAGTAATTGAAATTGCTTATGGATTATGTAGTAGATAATAATGAATTGATTAATAATATATAAACCTAATAATCTTTTAGTGTCGTGGCATGGTTGAGTGATAAAAAAGTTTTTCATTATCAATAACAATATAGAAAATGCCTATACCTTATGAATGGATTCGTCTAAGCTCTCGTGTAGATGTAGCAATTTGGGTCATTCGAAAATTGTAATGGAAGTAACGTCATATCGTCATGAGAACAGCTGTTTAGAGAAACCAAAAATATCTCTTCAGATATAAAGATGATCTAAGCTTTTTCCAAAAGGGAAGTAAATTCGTTTTCATTTAAGTAAGAGACTTTTATAACTGAAATTATTTTTACTCAGTAACTTCATTCCACAAAAAAACTTCATATGCACAATTTACTATAGTATATATTTAGTGTATCTAATGAATCTAAACATTTCTTAATGAATTAAAAGTCAATATATTTTTACGGGATTGTAAAAGGTTTGCTCTTTGAAGTTGGTGTGGCTTGCTGTAATGCATGTTCTACGCATATTGCTAATTTTCGCTGTGCTTTCCTCACATTTAATATCCCAGTAACATGCTGTTTCCGGTATAATTTAAACACTAACTTATTAACACAAACACAAATATCGTCTCGGCTTCACTCCGACGTCCAGCAGTACAACACAATAACATACTGTTATTGTCAAAGTTAGCAATATAATTTATTTCTAACCGAGAAACAACACAAAAGCTAATACATTAGGAGTCTAATTCACCTTGGCTTAGGGCCTAAATGTCATTACCTTTTCGTTTTGAGGACCACAAACATCATTTCAGCAGCCAAAATCATCATTATTTCGAGACTTAATATAGGAATATGTATAATTAAAACTACGTAAATGTAAAATAATTAACTAACCTTATTTTATTCAACACATACGATTTAACAAGTGTGTATAAGCCTGAATTTTCATCAAAGTTTACTTAAGTACTCGAAATAAGACCCGAAATAAGGAGTGTATAACCACGGACGAAAAAAGAATGGTTATATAGTTTAAAATAAAAATATTAATGACAAATCACAGTCACCAATCAATTCAGATGTCAGAGAGCTTTTGTTTCTTTCTAAAAACATGTTGTTAATTAAAACGGAATACAGGCACAATATAAGATTTTAATATAAAATAAATCTTTACTTACTCGCCTTCGAAACTGAATAAATCTTTTTGATTTCTGTCCCAGTGAAAATGTTCATGAAAGTAAATCAACTCATAACTTTGTGCTGGAACTTTTTAAAACTTCTTCCTTTCGGAGAGATTTGATTTGATGATTTTATGTACATGGAAACGAACCAAAATAATCCAAACTTACTTTACCTAAACACCTTGCATTTTTACTACTTTAGTAATTTGTTTAGTATTTAGACCGTCAAGTAATTGAAAGTTTAAAGTTTTTTCGTAAGTATTTTTTTAATTGGATTCTGGTTACCTGTTGAATAATTTAGGAACGATAAGTTTTTATCATAGTTAAAAAAATATCTTACTGAGTAATGAAACATAAACATAAAATATTATAAACTATAAAGAATGTGAAAAACAATACTATTTAATTTAGTAAATACATTTATTTTCTATCTTTGCAAATTTACTTTAATCATTATGAAACTACAGTATTTACTTGGAATAAATAGCAACAACATAATAAAATACATGAAGTATTTCAATTCGTTATTTATACCTTCTTATAAATACTAAACGTAGCAAAAACGTCACATAAAAATCCAGTAATACTTTAAAGAGAAAAAAATATAGGTAGCTGAGAGATAAAATTTTCACATTGTAACCCGAGGTTTACTGGTTTCATTCTGGGCCAGATGTCATTTATAATTTAGGTATTGATTTATTACGTATCAATGAAGAGCACGCTGGTCTAGGGGTAGAGTGTGGGACTTTAGTGCCAAGTCCCAGGTTCAATTCCCTACCAATGATTATTCACTAAGTGATAATCTCGAAACCGACTGAGTCTAGTTTAAAGTAATGTGTAAAAGGCTTTCAGGTAATAACCCAGACCAAAAAGTCCTAAAATGAGAAGGGGGTACTAATAAAAATAAATAAATATCTATCAATAAGAAATTACCTAAGCACAAGCTCGAGGGCGGAGTTTTGTGGTTATTTGCTAAGTTATAAATAGAATTTTTGTATTGTGCATGTAGATAAATGAAGTACTATTCACAACATGATAGAACTAATGTCTGTAGCTTAAAATTTCAATTTCAATGTAAATTATTAGATAACCACTTGAAAACGGGAGGAGTTTCTCAACCTCCAGAAACGATTTGTAGTTAAAACAAAGACGCGTTTGAAAAGTCCAATAGAATATATTTATAAAATATAGTATTACTTAACCTTAACAGTAGTTAGTTAGTAGAATGATCACGATTTGCATATCGCCTTATCAAAATCAAACAAAATGTCAAATACAACTTAACCATGTTGTATAATGTAAGCCAATATGTGCCGTCATTGATTAAGATGTTAACCACGATGATTGTAAAACATATTGAAGAGTGACGAGAGTATGATGGGAAAGGCTATAAAAACACAGTTTAATGGTTTAAGTAGGATGGAAACTGTATCGACCCCTAGCTAGATTGTTTTGGATTTTTATCAATTTTGGATTATGGATTATTTTTGACCATCCAGTAATGCTTCTTTGATGGCTTATCACGGTTATTAGTGGCAAGGGCATAGCTCTGGTGAAAGGGGGTATCCGCAATTCGTCAGACTGATATTTGAAACGGACGTGACGTCAAATGGTTAGTGAAGACACCTGTTAAGAAGAACTGAACACGCTCTCCTTGGATATTTTATTTTACCTAACTGTGTAAACGATGGAAGGTGGTTTTGGCAGGTGAGTGGGAGGCAGGGGCGAGGGCTGGTCTGTTACGTGAGACCCCAGTAAGGCTTCGACCAGCTTGTGACGTCATCCGGTGACACTCCTCGCAGTCTACATAAAACTTATCCAAATTAAATTTATTTTTAAAGCTACTGCCATATACCTTGTATCCGAAATATAGGTCAAATAATTTAATTTTCAACTATATACGAGGTTAAAAGCTTAATTGTTGTCCGACCTAATAAAAAAGTAGTTAAAAAGTCAAAAGAAAAAGTACACGCTAATTTTGATATATTCTTGCCCTCAAGATGTTAAGTGTTATCTGCCCGTGGGGTTCATCGTGTATATCAATTTCCAACAACTATTAATACTCATTCATTAATACACATGGATTTAATTTCAAATTACTTTTATTCTTTATATTTTATTAATTTCCTCAATGTTTACAACCAAAATTTAAACTTGTGCTCGTATAGAAAACACCCGTTTTTTTAGTAACCTAGTGATGAAATATACAATAGTGTGGTTAAGTAAATGTTTTTGATTAGTGAGAAAAGCACAAGATAAGTATAATATGTTTGCTTTTAATATCATACTAATATTTTGATGTTCATTTATTTAACTTGAAATATATTTTCCATTATGTCGTAGCCGTGAAAACATTTTAGGAAGGATTAGTTCAATTTACGATTTAATTTGGAGAGTAAATACTATAAGAATAAGAATAATATTTTATTTTCCAAAAAAACAGGATTACAATATCAGCTCAGTGTTTGCTCAAGAAAACAAAAAACAATATTCAATAATTACAGTTCTTATGTAAAAACTAAAACATTCCTTTTATTACAACATCTGTACAACTGTACAAATTAATTATATCTTCTATAAAAATAATATAATATATTATAATATGTTACATATACAAAATTATAAACAAGTATTAATATTTAAAAATAAAAACAAAGCGTAATCTGAATTGGAAAATTTAGGGCCTCATTAACAGATTTTGTAAGAGG
This sequence comes from Nephotettix cincticeps, assembly GCA_023375725.1. Lineage (NCBI taxonomy): Eukaryota > Metazoa > Arthropoda > Insecta > Hemiptera > Cicadellidae > Nephotettix > Nephotettix cincticeps. The sequence continues at coordinate 62,612,487 of CM041789.1, forward strand.
TTCCTTATCAGCTACTAATCTTTATCAGCTCTCTGGACAGCCAGGATTTCACTTTTAGAGCTTTATTACATAAATTCCCTTTGCTCAAGCACTTAAGAAGACATGATTTACAAACAAGAACCCATTATTTTATATATTTATTAAAATAGATCCTCCCATTGAGGTACTAAAACAAATGTTTATGTTCAATTAGGCGACAGTTTTAAGTAAAAATCAATATTTTCAAAACTCAATATCCAATACACATTCAGTGTTTGGATTAATTTATTTTAAGTCCAGAATTTTTATCTTCCAGGTAACTTATAACTTTCAAAAAAGTTCCTAGTTCATAAAATGCTTTAAGAATCTAATTGCCAACCTTCAGAAACAGTAGAATTAAAAATCCAAAATGGCGGCGCGACATATATCAACACACTCCTCTGTGATTGTATGGTATCTGTTTCATGAGCAGTTACTGAATAAATAATCATCCTGACATAAACTTAAGTAATCAGCAGTTTTCAACTTTATCAGTCGACTAGGAATTAGTAATTCCTTATTAATAGCATCTTAAATAGTATAATAATAGAATGTGATGTTTGAAAACCCTTAGAATGGTAGTAATTTCTTATTGCATTTTTAGAATACCTAAGCTACTTGCTTTTGGCTAGTAATAATATTAAAGTAAATTACAATCAAATATATCATTCTGGGATGGTATTTATTCCATTTCGAAATAAGATAATATTTTAATGACTATTACAGGAAACTCTGTGAAATGACGTGAATACAAATAAACTTTTAAGTAAAACTACCATGACTGCAACGTAAAAATATATTCATTACTAGAAATTTTAGAAATATTTGAATTACGTGTATAAAAAAATGAATATAAGAAAAACAGATTCACAAATAAGTTTCTAACTTTCTCATTCCAAGCCTGTTAGCTAAGGTTTATTACATTATAAGTTCCAGTTTGGTCAAAGGAACCGGATGTAGGCCGGTAATCAGGTTTTGGTGTGTAATGTGACGAATTTCCGGCGACCAGGTGATTTGCGAGACATAGACTCGCCCGCACGGAACCATTAGTCCCTTGTGGCGTTCTCAAGTGTTGTATATCACGCGCTGCTACGGATACTGTGCACTTAACACATACGTTATGAGCGCAACTCTAACATGGAACATGCTACCACCTTTATCTCCTCTTCTTGTGCTCCATTAGTTGTTTATATTATATAATCTATTACATAATATATAATTACATTTGATTGATAAAAATGAGAAGTATATTTCATAATAAAGAGTCAAAAATGGGTCATTGCATATTCTGGACAATATTTTTGATGTTCGACATCTACAGAGCACTTAAAAATATACTCGAAAATAAACCGGGAAAATTTTGCTCGTGTTTAAACGATACCTTTCACCACACAACAAAAATACTAATCATAAAAAACAGACATTGGAATATATATTTTGTACAATTACTAAAACATACAAAATTCCTTTTTGTTATTTTATGATCAAACGTTATGAAGGGTCTTGAGCCTTGAGTATAATCATAAATAGGGTTTTCATCACTCTATCTGGAAAAGTCATTTCATTTCTCTAAATCTTCCATAAATGTTTGTTTTCAGGTAACTTATACAAGGAATGGAAAAGAACATATATATAATAAAAAAGTGGTAAATTAAATTTGGTTTGCAACCCTCAAAAATTTATTCATGGCATATAAATGTTGTAGCTTTTCATGTGGATAAACATTTTTTCATTGTATATTAAAATTGGTAAGTTCGTTAAAAATATAACAAAAACAAATAAAAAATCATGCATATTTTTATATTATGTAAATAATATAATCCCACAAAATTTTGAGCTATGTTTGTAAACAATTAATAGAAGTCTAAACATGGTGAACACTTTGAATAATCTCAAATTATGTGCTCTAGTTTTGTACCGATTAGAGGGTAATTCTTACAGTATGATGAAAATAATCTTTTATTACCACGGAGTGAAAGTTTATTTTTGGTGCTAAGGCGTATGTATGTCAAAGTAAAACACGATGGTTACAAAGAAAGCCACTTTCACTACTAGTTATGAAAACTACTATTAGTTCATCTTGTATCACATCATAATGATGGTGGTACGTTTGACTAAAAATATTAGTATGACATTAGTGAGGTAAAAAAGTATACCTATCTGCCAGTTATTTTATCATTAAAATTAAGTTTAATAGGATTGTAGCCTGTAAACAAGAAAAACTTTCAGGTTGTAAGCCATAATGAAAACAATATAACTCGGCTTTACTCCAATCAAATATGGTGTTGACCAAGGTTTGCTTTTAGGCACTACATACCCATGAGAGCTAGGTTAAACGTTGGTGTAATATTCAATGTAACCTCGCTTGATCATCGACACCCCAGACAGTGTTGCGGAAATTGTGTGCATGGTCTTATAATGAGTTAAAAGGTTGAGTACAGAAATCATACATATAAACATATTTTTTTATATAAAATCAAATTTCCTAAAGTTTTATCGATAATTTTACGAAATCTTGAAAACTATTCAATGACGGTTTAAAATAAAAGAAAGATCATTACTTATTACTCCACCAATGAGTCCATATCAATGAACTCACTAATTCACTCATATTTGATAGTATAATAATACTTATTTTATACTAAGTATAAAATACTTGCACGGTTTCTCAGGGGTAACAACGCTCTGGACCAGTAAGTCAAAAGTTGCTGGGTCGAAACTATTGCCCAGCGACTCCTCTCAGATCATGAGCCGTCGCCTCTGGCTAGCCTATGTGACGAATGCTGCTACGAAACCTTTTTGTCATTAATCACGCCTGTGATTAAATAATAATACAATAATAATATTATTGTCTTTAATATTTTTGTCTATCGCACACGCCTCTACACCCATTGTAATTAGCAGTTCAGTTTTTTAAGAAAAAAATGTTACCTTACCTTGCTGAAATAGCAATTTACCCAGTTAGGTATTTTGAGCTAAGCGTGAGGAATGAATGTAAAATGTTTAATGTGCGATCTTGCAGTCTTGTTACTGACTAAGGCTAAAATAATCCCTTTAAGGATTTTTAGTTAGTATCCTAACAGCCTAATTTTTAGGTAACTTAATGAAGTTACCTACAAATTAATGTGGGAATCAAAAAACGATTTTTACACTGACTTACGAATTGGTCTAATTATGAGGATGGTCTTCACGAAATATCGTGTTATTCAGTAGCGTGGACAATAACCCAAAACAGAGAACATCACATCCAATGACCATCGCTCATAACCTATCCACAATGCGTGACTTTCAAGTGCTGGATTTTATCCACATGTTACATAGTACATAGGTACATAGGCATTTGTATTATTACAATAGATTATGTTATCATACGCATAAAACATGTTAAAATTACCTTTATATATATTTATCATATTAATATAAACCGAATCAACATAATATATATATTTGAATAGGAATTTTAATTAATTAAGCAGAGCCTTAGAGGTCTCTATAATACCCTGTCTATAAAGTCTCATCGACTGTTAGACTAGTTAGTATACGAGAACCTGACTGTTGCATTACCAGAACACGGCTGATGAGGTGGATTGGATTATCAAGACCAAAATAACTCTTGGGTTAACGCCTGCCTGAGAATTACAGGCTCTCTTCGTGTATTTAAGTATGAAGCAAAATAAGTAAAATAATTTTAAAAGACGGATAAAACAGTTTCCACTCGGATCAATGCCGAGTTAGAGGGTATCAAGAAATAATCAGATGAACATAGTCTTCAATTATTGAACGCCAATAAATGCTCTGAGCTGATGATTGACAAGGTTTCTTTGCGTGAACATTCTATGAGGAGTAATGTTGACAATTGTATTTTTGTACGGCAAAACCTTGGCTTCGTGTAACACGTTAAAGATTCTTAGGGTTACTTTTGACTCCAAACTAGATTTTTCCAAATGTGGAATCCATTTGTAAAAATGTGACTGTCAGATTGACGCTCCTTTATAGATTAAGCCATCTCTTGCCTATGCCTTCCAAACTAGAATTTCTCAGATCGTCAATATTTACTGGAATTAACTATGCTCTTTCGACATTTTCTAATTGCATAGCCAAGGAAAATAAGATGGATCTAAATCGTTTGCAGACAAGAGCACTGCGCTTTGTCTTCAGTATGAAGAAATTTTATCACATCAGTGAGTATAGATTGAGTGCTAAGGTACCATCGATAATAGGCTGCTCCAATCTTCAGATAGTCAAACTGATTCACAAGATTCTCGAGTCCAGGAAACCAGGGTATCTAAGGAAAAACTTGTGTTTAGGTGTGAAGTGAGCCTACGCAGTACTCGGTAAGATGGCCTATTACGTTTGCCTAGAACAAAATTAGAACCTGGGAAACAGAGGTTTAGCTATTTTGGGCCAAGAGTTTAAAGCTTTGCCATCTGCTATCATAATTTTAAGTCAGCATGGTTTAAAAAAGACTTCTTTAATAGATATTGATTTTTTATATTTGACATGGATATACCTTAGCTCTGGGGGGTGTTGGTAATTTTTAAGATGGAAAATATGTAACAGGTTTCAATAGAAACTACCAGAGCTATTGTATTGAATTGAACAGCTGTTTAGACGAACTGAAAACATTCCCTTCAGACATATCCATGATCTAACCTATTTCCCACGGAGAAATAAATATTAAACATTTTTTATGCGTCGTTTGATTTATTATAATTATACCTTTGTATGTATTCTGACGAGAGTTGTCATGTAAAACAGAGTTGTACTTTGATGAACGCTTGATGAATCAAGGCCTTATTTATTTATTTATATAATGTTATATGTTTCCAGTTTGTCCCAGGTTCCTTTGCAGGATACACCAATTGAAAAGTATTTATGAAAACTTACATTCCTTAACTGTTAAAAAAACTAGATAATATTAAGCAGAATATTCCTTTAGTAATCCCTAAAATTTCTTAAATTTTAAATTAGGTTTCCTTAAATTCCTCCCAATAATTCATTTAGTAATTCCTTAGATATTTCCCTTAGACGCCATTGGCTGTTAGGATATTAATCAACAGTCCTGTCTGAGGAACATTAACAATAAATAATGATAATGTTGGTCTAGCCTAGCAGTGCGGTCTAACCACAAGGTCTAGACTGAAGTAATGTAACGGCTGTAATGGTAGCTGAAAAACGGGTGTAACAATTGCCTAGACATTCCTGGAATGAAAAAAGAGGACAGTAAAAGTATTCATAAGTCAGTAGTAAAAAGTAACTTCAAGTTAATTAAAAAATACTTCATTTATTTAAACTATTATTTTCAAGAAATAGATTATTATCTGGAACTCTTTAGGTTAATGTGACAAAAGTAGGAATAGTTGTGTATCTCTCAATATGTTCGACTCCAGATTCATTGCGTATATATCATAATGTTTTTAAGAAATCGCTAGAATAGTAAGATATAACATAGTAATATTTATTGAAAACAATAAATATACTAGAGTATATATAGACGGCTGTAAAACATAGAATGTTAAGTGATAATTTCGAAACAATAGACCTCATGTCAAAGTGACAGCAATGGTGGCCTGAACTACAGGCAGTTCCAAACTGTGAGAGAGAGGCTGAGATTAGGGGACTAGTTGAGCAAGTGAACTCAAACAATATCTATATACACATCAAACTTTGATTAGCATAGCAGCATACTAAAGTGGTGGAAGCATACTTACTATCGTTGTCATAATAGAAACATTATGTTGAGAAAAGGTACTAGGTTTAGTTTTAATTTATTATTGCGTTTAAAGGAGACTCGAGACACGTATATGGATAAAAATATCTTTATTTTATTCTCAATAAGAAAATAAAAATTTCAACTATATAGCTTAAATTTTAGTGGCGTAATTAAAGTTTTCCCAAACCTTTTTACATACACATCCATCTGATCTTGCACCGTGAAATGTCCATTATCGGAAAGTTGATTTTTACATTTTTTCAGGACTTCAAATTGATATTCTGAGAGAACTGTTATAGCTAGGTGGATGAAACTTTTGTTACCTATTACAGTGAAACATTATGAGGGGTTTTAGGATTTTGAATGTTATTGAACGATTGGTTTCCTGCAAAACAAATAAAACAACCAATTTTACTTTTTACTTCAAATAATGAGTATATATGAATTTTTTCACCTAAATACCTAAAATTTGATACAAGAATGATTAATCGTAAGTGTGTAGTATTTACAAAATATAGATTTTAAAGTTGTTTTTGGGGGGAAATGCACATATTTGTAATTAACAATGAAACAAAAAAATAAATGTTTTTATCGTAGTTAGGTCTCTAGGGATACATAACGGCCAAAAGTTGTCAGAAAACTAAAGAAATAAAAAAATTACAGGTAGGGAATCCCCTTAGGTAAATTTAAATTTAACATTGGATTTAAATCCTACATATATTTTACGACAGAATGTAGCCATAAATCATAAATTTAGTTTATTAAATTAAAAATAATATTATCTAGTCTTTATAGTATATTATGGTAGTATTTATGTAAATTATGAAATCAACATGAATCATAATTTTCAGTTGTTTTAATCCACAAACCATCAACATTTTTTTATTTTTGCAAATGTATATTTCATTGAAACAATGTTGTATGAATGTTTCCAAAGACCAGACAGTCGTGTCTGACCCATCGGCAAGAAAATGGGGCTACATATTTCAATAAATGAATATTTAAAAATATTTCTCATTTACACATTTTAAAGCCAAATATGTTAACTTCGTAAACTAGTTTAGGAACATATTTTTGTTTTAGGCAGCTACATTGTTTTAAAATATCTCGTTGAAAGCTAAAAAAGCTTCACGATAACATAATGTCATTGTATTTTTATCTTTGTGTGCATGCTAGCCTCCTAACGATGTTAACAACATGTCCACAAATATTGGACTGTACCCGGTGAGGTAGACAGCCCATGGAAGATGGGACCATCTCAGCGGAATAATTATAATACAATAAATAAAATAGCTCTGCTAAGGAATTTAATTAATTTATGGTTAACTCATAAATCTCGAAAAATTACTAAAGGTAGTAATAAAATATATTTTTGGTATTCATAAAGATAATCTTTGAAAACTTGACAGTTTATGAATGAATGAAAACGCATTATGCTGTCTTTGGCAGTTTTAATATAATATCAAATGTTAAGACTTTAAAAATGAAGTATAATAGTACAGAAATATTAATATAATATATCGTATATTAATTAAATATTTTTATATATTTAATAGTTAACCTAGTTTAGTTTTGTATTATATTTATCATGAGATAATTAAAAACAAATAATAAGCTACTTACAATATTATTAAAGAATATATAATTTATGCTCAAAATTAAATGGAGGTTTTGTAATTACAAAAGATAAAGTTTTCGTTTTCTTTTACATTACTGCGTTTGGTTAAAACGTGTTGTTAAGGGAATTACTCTTTTGTACACAACAAAAGAGCAGATTATTATCCCTATACAAAGCCTCCCATTGCCACTTGCGCGTTTTTAGATTAGCGCACGCAATTCTGTTTGTTTTGTTGATAGTCTTCGTCTGAATGTTTTACTGTGGAACTGCTTTTATTTTATATCTAACATGATAACTAAAGGGTTTCACATTAAAATACGATTTTGAAATAAGTTTAAAATTTGCTTTGGTCACTATCATTATACATATACGTTGTTCATTTGAATAACCATTCAAACATAGTTAAGCGTCATTCACACTTTACCCATAGTTTCATATTAAATAAAAAATTTAAGACATGTGCTGGTCATAACATATTACTAATTTTCACAACATATCAATAATAAAAAAAAATAACGAAACATAAAATCAAGCAATTTGGATGCTAATAAATAATACCCTATCCCAAAACATAGTTTTTTATAATAATATACATTAAATGCCAAGAAAATAAGTATTATCACAGTTAAGCAAAATATGGCTATCGGCTCTAATTTAAGGCTCTAATTTGTGTTTACATATTTATAAACTTAACCTGACCTTATTAACCATATTTAACATAACTATTATTCCACATTCCACAACATTATACAACCTAATGTTATAACATATATTACACGACTTATGTATCTAATGGGGTAGTAATTATTATTTAGACTTATACATCTTACCATAGTAATATCTAATAATATAGTTTTGATGTTGTTATGAGGATGTAGTTTGTTATTTCATATATCTGGTGTAAATGGAATACAAAACACAATCAGTTCATGTTACCTTCAACGTTTACGTAAACTAAAACAAATATTGTGGGCACAAATAAATAACAAATAAAGTCAGCGAAAAACAAAAGGTAAATAGTTGCATGCAAATAAGACTGGAAGTCTGTATTTATGAGGAGCAAATAAACTAAACTCTACCAATCAAACTTAGTAAAACAAGCTCACCTCATACAGTAAATCATTATAACTTCTACTTGTACATTTCAAAACTGTGTGTGATTATTAAATGCGTAAAATGAAACATAACATTGCAGTTGAAACATCATTATTTTTAATAATAATACAAAGTTGTTATGTAAATAAAAACATCTAATCTCATAATCTATCGATTCCTCGATGTACCAAAATAATTATTTGATAGTAAACCATCATTGTGTTTATAATTTCAAAACTCCACAATCAAAATTCTAAAGTAATATTTTAGCAATGAGCGTAAATGTTATGGCCCTGTAAATTGATCTATTAACATAGGATAAAAATTATTAAATCTTAATAAGTACAGTGTCAAAATACTCTTAGAAATTTACTAACTGGCATAAATAGTAGGTTATAAATCAACTGATTGTTTCTTTATCCCAGTTTAATTTAAATTAACTTGGATGTTGGTGTGTCCTGTAATCCACTTAGAAATTATTGTTGATAGCTATGAGCGATGGTTGATGGATGTAATATTTTCTAGTGTGGATTAACGTTCGCACTATTGAATACTACGTTCATCCACAAAGAACATCCTTATAATTTGACCAAAAAAGGTAAAAGTGGTTCAGATGCCACGCTAGACTTAAGTTTCCTTAAATGTTATTTGCTATTGGGATATTAACGAGTTCTAGTAACGAGACTACAAGATCGCGTTGGAATCATCCTACACTCATTTCTCATGCATTAATTCCCTACAATACCTACATGATTTAGATTTAGATTATTGAAATGGCAACCTACCCAGGTAAGTATTTTCAGCAAAGTATGAATGAGAAATGAGTGTAGGATGATTGTGGCGCGATCTTGTAGTCTTGTTACTGATTATGTTCCTTATACAGGACTGTTAATTGATAGCCCAACAGCCGATGGCAACTAAGGGACCTAAGGTTTAACGTGGGATCCGAACTACGGCCTCTGAATTACGAACTGGTCTAATTATGAGGATGGCCTTTGCGGATTAACGTAGTATTCAATAGTGCGGACGTTAATACACACAAGAGAACACCACACCCACCGACCATCGCTCATAACTATCCACAATTCGTGACCTCCAAGTAGTTGGATTACAGGATGACGCTACCATCCCAGTCAATGTGGATAGGTTACCACTTCAAAAGGTAAAAATAATGGTTGTCCATTACCATGAATCTAGGGTCTGTGTCCTGATTTAAGGAGATCGAGGTACCACGTCGGTGTTAGTGACATGTGCTAGCCAGAGGTAACCACCGGAGCTCTAAGCTGGGAGCATTTTTCTTCCTAGGCCAGCGCTTTTATCGCGTTTATCGTTTATCTTACAAACAGGTTTTTTATAGGAAGGGGCGGATTACTCCCAAGACACTTCAGGCGTAGCGGCTTTTTGCGCATCCCTGAATGGTTTGTGGCATTATCACATAGCGAAAAGCCATTGGTGATTGGCAGGATTTGAACCCGGGACCGTTGGCACCAAAGCCCAGCGCGCTCCCCTACAAATATGTTTTAATTACTATTCCTCCATCCGTTATCGTGTGCCTGAAACACTGACATTGTTCCAGCGGATCACATGATTACAGTTTCACAGAGATAGTAACAGTATCATGACTGGAGTAATCTTGAGCTCACGGTGGAGCATGTGTCGAATATTGGCCCAACCAACGACCACTTCCAAGTAACGACTCAGACCAAACTCTCACACAAGAAACTACTTTCAACCCAATCAAACTACATTGTCTCCAGCTCAGCCGGTTCTATTATAAAAGAAAAATATTCTCCTATTGGCTTATTGGATATGTTTATAAGTCCAAATAAACGTGAAATTAAACATTACTATGTGGAAATGAAAAAATATATATTGTTGTATTGGATTTGCCTGTTTAACGCACCATAATTCTATATATTGAACTATTATTCCCCCTGTATAAAAACGTTGAAGAACAAAAATATAAATCTGCCATTATAAGACTTTAGAACCTACCACATGACAGCTTAAGTGGTTAGCGAGAAGCGCCTGTGTGAATTTGAAAGTATCTCTTGACTTATACAGTTAGTAGACTATGATAATCATAGTTATGAGTTTCTGCTAAAACACAGTTTTTATAGCTTTTTTATTTAATCGATCTGTAAATTAACAATATAGTTTATTCGATATAATAAGTATTTTTCAGAATTAAATAATGATAACTAAAATTCTGTCAAGGAAGTATATTTGAGACGATAAGTGCTGCAATAAAGTTATGAGACGGTAAATAGATTAATTACTCGTTAGATTAACTAATAAAAAGACACAAAATAACTTCGTTAATTTTTCCCCGAAAATAACTATGTGTTTTTTAATAGCCTTCGTAAATATGACTATAAAAGTTGTTCTGAGAAAAATTTTATCAGCTGTACCTAAAATACCTAAATACCTATAATTGAAATTACATCAAATCGTAGAAAAACTATTTTTCAAAAAATCATCAAACCTATGGCCTATTAACCCATTCTGGACCACATAACTGTGTTGTCGCTGTACCAACAGGTCCATATTAAAAATGTATGATATGTAAGATTTTAGTAAAACAAGTATTAAATATTAACTCATTCTAAGTACACTAAAATTTACGCTTTTCTGGTTCTAGAATAAATTTTATCTATGACACGTATTTGAAATATTCATATTATTTATTTATTAAAATTTTTGTATGAAAATCTGTGTAATTATTTTACAAATATTATTTATGTATGACTTATACTTTTTACAATACAGTATATGTTTTTTCTAAAACGCTCAACGCTCCATAACCTAGTTAAAAGTCGGTAGTTGTCCACTTTCACTTTCATTTTTGGTTCTTCATTGGAATCCAAACTGTACTACTGTAATTGCTCATTATTGTTGCTTTATTAATTCTCAATTTCACTTCCACTGTCATACAAAACAATATAACAAACTCATTAAATCACGAGAGTTCACAAAGATATCATCGCGAGTTGCCATTTTGACGAAACGAGATTGTAAACAAACAAAAGCCGATTAGCGTCTTCTCAGAGGTTATACGGCAATAATATATAAAAAACACATAGAGTATAAAGTAAAAGGTTAGGTTCATTAGGAGTGGAAAGATGCATAGCTGTAAATGTCTGCTACGATACAACGGCAAAACAAAATAATAAACACTCATGAGGACGGACAATACCCCTCTAAGGCCTTTTTGCCATGCAAATTAGAGGACGGGTAGTTTAATCTTTTGCGTATCATAATACTTCCAGTTAGGTGTTTTACTGGTGGTTTATATACAAGTTTAGCTTCATACTTTACACATAGATGTATTCGAAAATTACAAATTTACTTTTTTAGCATACTGCATTTTTGGGGCATCAATTATGTAATCTCACACCCGCTTTTTATCTTGATAGTACAATTGTATCTTTACAGCTTGAGTTATTTATTTATTATAATTTAAAGGTTTAAAAAGACTATGCACTCAGCTATTCCAGGTCCCTCCCCACCACTGATACCAACCCCTATTGCCACTTGTCTTCCGGTCGTGTTCCTAGCGATATTTATTGATTTATTTGTGGTTAGCGGTCTGAGTGACCGGACCCAGGACGATACGCGATGGATTCACGACCCTTTGTATCGTGTGTGCCTTTTGGACTTGGGTGTTGAAGACACTTGAAAGCTGGTACCAGGTCGCTTTAGGAGGTGAATTGGATCCGGATGACGATGGTGATACCACAGTTGGAGCGACGTTTGCAGAATACGAGGATGATGTATAAACTCCGAGCACGTCGAGTACTAGGAGTAGAAGAGCTTAAACGACACTTTTGGTAATGGACTGAATAAAATAAAGACATGCTACACATGTGATACGAAGAAAAAAACTGCCTACATTTGCTATTGTTGTAAAAACCTCTTTGTTTCGAGTGTACAACCAAAGTTTGCAATGAACGTAGTAGATCTATGGAATGAGCCGAGATTAGCAGCATAGCAACCCTCACAATTTTAATGATAAAATGTTTTTCATAGGTTAAAATTCATCTTATTATACCCTAACTGTAATAAAATTAAAAATATAATACATATCTTAGTCAGTCCGATGTACAAATAAATTAAATATTTGAACTGAGACTGTCTAAGGTATTTATTCTTTTTATAAACATCTTTATTTTTTATATTCACCACACACTATAGATTGGAAAAGTACCTATAAGTGGACGTTTTGTCATATTTTATCATCACGTTTTTATGGTGTCATAAAATGTTTACATTTTTTATTAGATTTTACAATGTACTATTTTTTCATTTTATATATCTATTATATGTACTTATTAACAATTTTATATTATTCACATAGTTATGATTTATTTTAAGATTGATAAATAATTTTAAACGATTTTTCTTAAATAAATCCGTAACAAATTTAAATTAGTTTTTCTTTGAGACCGTATCCAGGACTGGGTGTAACAAAAAGTTTACTCAGAAAGTCAAGTAACTAAACGGCTGTTAAATAACAACAGTTTAATGTCCCATACAGAAAAATTATTCAATCTTATACTTATGTTTCTGATAGATCTTATAATTCTCCTATGAATGAGAAGTAACGAAGAAGATATTTTTCTGAAAGAGATATTAGTATTAAAGTGGTACTCGAAGGCTGCATGCTACAGCGAATATTACTCACAACTTTGTTACAACTCCTTTATGCAAGTGGTTTCTACTTTCCCATACCTGGAACAAAAATATAAACTCAATAAAATTTTTGGTACAGAAATGTAAAGTAATTTTTACATAGAAACGGCTTTAATTTCTCGTGTCCATAAAATTCCACTGAAAAACGTAAGAAATAATATTTTAAGCTCTGCTAACCCATTTCCAAATATAACAGTTTTAGCCGAATGGCAATGGAATTTCTTAATGCTTTAAGGTTTCGAAAATTTGTATGGCCTCATAGGTTCTAGATTCATAGGTTTCCTAGATTGGGTTATCTATGGTTTCATAGGAAGTTTACATTTAAAAACTTTACCAAATTGTTTTTAAGTGTGGTCAAATTGAAGTACAATGTATGAAGGGATAATAATTTACAACATAGGTTATTATAGGTAATTTGTAAAATTTACAATCTCATCGTGGAAAATTTATGGTAATATAAGAAATGGAAAATAAAATATCTTAGGAGTTCGAAGGAGGAAGAGATTAACTGAGTGACTCCTACGCTTATTTCGTGCACTTTCCTACACTTTTCCCACACTTATAATCGTGATGTATATTTGATCGTGTAGTCATAATTTTAAAGTGTACACGT